>JBDLLF010000021.1:560000-1760000 GCA_039707465.1 Rhabdophis nuchalis | reverse complement strand
CTCTTCTGCACACCCCCACCACAGTGGCTGACCCTCTTCTGCACAACCCCATCTGCTGTGGCTGACCCTTTTCTGCACAACCACACCACTGTGGCTGACCCTCTTCTGCACACCCCCTCTGCTGTGGCTTACCCTCTTCTGCACACCCCCTCTGCTGTGGTTGACCCTCTTCTGCACACCTCCACAACTGTGGCTGACCCTCTGCTGTGACTGACCCTCTTCTGCACACCCACACCACTGTGGCTGACCCTCTTCTGCACAACCCCTCTGCTGTGGCTGACCCTCTTCTGCACACCCACACCACTGTGGCTGACACTCTTCTGCACAACCCCTCTGCTGTGGCTGACCCTCTGCTGTGGCTGACCCTCTTCGGCACCCCCCCTCTGCTGTGGCTGACCCTCTTCTGCACACCCCCTCTGCTGTGGCTGACCCTCTCCTGTGGCTGACCCTCTTCTGCACACCTCCACAACGGTGGGTGACCCTCTTCTGCACACCCACATCACTGTGGCTGACCCTCTTCTGCACACCCCCTCTGCTTTGGCTAACCCTCTGCTGTGGCTGACCCTCTTCTGCACAACCCCATCTGCTGTGGCTGACCCTTTTCTGCACAACCACACCACTGTGGCTGACCCTCTTCTGCACACCCCCTCTGCTGTGGCTGACCCTCTTCTGCACACCCCCTCTGCTATGGCTCACCCTCTTCTGCACACCCCCACCACTGTGGCTGACCCTCTTCGGCACACCTCCACCGTGGCTGACCCTCTTCTGCACACCTCCACAACGGTGGGTGACCCTCTTCTGCACACCCCCATCACTGTGGCTGACCCTCTTCTGCACAACCCCTCTGCTGTGGCTAACCCTCTGCTGTGGCTGACCCTCTTCTGCACAACCCCATCTGCTGTGGCTGACCCTTTTCTGCACAACCACACCACTGTGGCTGACCCTCTTCTGCACACCCCCTCTGCTGTGGCTGACCCTCTTCTGCACACCCCCTCTGCTATGGCTGACCCTCTTCTGCACACCCCCTCTGCTGTGGATGACCCTCTTCTGCACACCCCCTCTGCTATGGCTGACCCTCTTCTGCACACCCCCTCTGCTGTGGCTGACCCTCTCCTGTGGCTGACCCTCTTCTGCACACCTCCACAGCTGTGGCTGACTCTCTTCTGCACACCTGCTCTGCTGCGGCTGACCCTCTGCTGTGGCTGACCCTCTTCCGCACACCTCCACCACAGTGGCTGACCCTCTTCTGCACACCCCCTCTGCTGTGGCTGACCCTCTTCTGCACACCACCTCTGCTGTGGCTGACCCTCTTCTGCACACCCCCTCTGCTATGGCTGACCCTCTTCTGCACACCTCCACAACTGTGGCTGACCCTCTTCTGCACACCACCTCTGCTATGGCTGACCCTCTTCTGCACACCCCCACCACTGTGGCTGACCCTCTTCTGCACACCTGCTCTGCTGCGGCTGACCCTCTGCTGTGGCTGACCCTCTTCCGCACACCTCCACCACAGTGGCTGACCCTCTTCTGCACACCCCCTCTGCTGTGGCTTACCCTCTTCTGCACACCTCCTCTGCTGTGGTTGACCCTCTTCTGCACACCTCCACAACTGTGGCTGACCCTCTGCTGTGGCTGACCCTCTTCTGCATACCCCATCTACTGTGACTGACCCTCTTCTGCACACCCACACCACTGTGGCTGACCCTCTTCTGCACACCCCCTCTGCTATGGCTGACCCTCTTCTGCACACCCCCTCTGCTATGGCTGACCCTCTTCTGCACACCTCCACAACTGTGGCTGACCCTCTTCTGCACACCACCTCTGCTGTGACTGACCCTCTCCTGTGGCTGACCCTCTTCTGCACACCTCCACAACGGTGGGTGACCCTCTTCTGCACACCCCCATCACTGTGGCTGACCCTCTTCTGCACACCTCCACCACAGTGGCTGACCCTCTTCTGCACAACCCCATCTGCTGTGGCTGACCCTTTTCTGCACAACCACACCACTGTGGCTGACCCTCTTCTGCACACCCCCTCTGCTGTGGCTGACCCTCTTCTGCACACCCCCTCTGCTATGGCTGACCCTCTTCTGCACACCTCCACAACTGTGGCTGACCCTCTTCTGCACACCTCCACAACGGTGGGTGACCCTCTTCTGCACAACCCCATCTGCTGTGGCTGACCCTTTTCTGCACAACCACACCATTGTGGCTGACCCTCTTCTGCACACCCCCTCTGCTGTGGCTTACCCTCTTCTGCACACCCCCTCTGCTGTGGTTGACCCTCTTCTGTACACCTCCACAACTGTGGCTGACCCTCTGCTGTGGCTGACCCTCTTCTGCATACCCCATCTGCTGTGACTGACCCTCTTCTGCACACCCACACCACTGTGGCTGACCCTCTTCTGCACAACCCCTCTGCTGTGGCTGACCCTCTTCTGCACACCCACACCACTGTGGCTGACACTTTTCTGCACAACCCCTCTGCTGTGCCTGACCCTCTGCTGTGGCTGACCCTCTTCGGCACACCCCCTCTGCTGTGGTTGACCCTCTTCTGCACACCCCCTCTGCTGTGGCTGACCCTCTCCTGTGGCTGACCCTCTTCTGCACACCTCCACAACGGTGGGTGACCCTCTTCTGCACACCCCCATCACTGTGGCTGACCCTCTTCTGCACACCCCCTCTGCTTTGGCTAACCCTCTGCTGTGGCTGACCCTCTTCTGCACAACCCCATCTGCTGTGGCTGACCCTTTTCTGCACAACCACACCACTGTGGCTGACCCTCTTCTGCACACCCCCTCTGCTGTGGCTGACCCTCTTCTGCACACCCCCTCTGCTATGGCTCACCCTCTTCTGCACACCCCCACCACTGTGGCTGACCCTCTTCTGCACACCTCCACTGTGGCTGACCCTCTTCTGCACACCTCCACAACGGTGGGTGACCCTCTTCTGCACACCCCCATCACTGTGGCTGACCCTCTTCTGCACACCGCCTCTGCTGTGGCTAACCCTCTGCTGTGGCTGACCCTCTTCTGCACAACCCCATCTGCTGTGGCTGACCCTTTTCTGCACAACCACACCACTGTGGCTGACCCTCTTCTGCACACCCCCTCTGCTGTGGCTGACCCTCTTCTGCACACCCCCTCTGCTATGGCTGACCCTCTTCTGCACACCCCCTCTGCTGTGGCTGACCCTCTTCTGCACACCCCCTCTGCTATGGCTGACCCTCTTCTGCACACCCCCTCTGCTGTGGCTGACCCTCTTCTGCACACCCTCTGCTGTGGCTGACCCTCTTCTACACACCCCCTCTGCTGTGGCTGACCCTCTCCTGTGGCTGACCCTCTTCTGCACACCTCCACAGCTGTGGCTGACCCTCTTCTGCACACCTCCACCACAGTGGCTGACCCTCTTCTGCACACCCCCTCTGCTGTGGCTTACCCTCTTCTGCACACCTCCTCTGCTGTGGCTGACCCTCTGCTGTGGCTGACCCTCTTCTGCATACCCCATCTACTGTGACTGACCCTCTTCTGCACACCCACACCACTGTGGCTGACCCTCTTCTGCACACCCGCTCTGCTATGGCTGACCCTCTTCTGCAAACCCACACCACTGTGGCTGACCCTCTTCTGCACACCTCCACCGTGGCTGACCCTCTGCTGTGGCTGACCCTCTTCTACACACACCCCCTCTGCTGTGGCTGACCCTCTCCTGTGGCTGACCCTCTTCTGCACACTACCTCTGCTGTGACTGACCCTCTCCTGTGGCTGACCCTCTTCTGCACACCTCCACAACGGTGGGTGACCCTCTGCTGTGGCTGACCCTCTTCTGCACACCACCTCTGTTGTGACTGACCCTCTCCTGTGGCTGACCCTCTTCTGCACACCTCCACAACGGTGGGTGACCCTCTTCTGCACACCCCCATCACTGTGGCTGACCCTCTTCTGCACACCCCCACCACAGTGGCTGACCCTCTTCTGCACAACCCCATCTGCTGTGGGTGACCCTTTTCTGCACAACCACACCACTGTGGCTGACCCTCTTCTGCACACCCCCTCTGCTATGGCTGACCCTCTTCTGCACACCCCCTCTGCTATGGCTGACCCTCTTCTGCACACCCCCACCACTGTGGCTGACCCTCTTCTGCACACCCTCTGCTGTGGCTAACCCTCTTCTACACCCCCCCTCTGCTGTGGCTGACTCTCTCCTGTGGCTGACCCTCTTCTGCACACCTGCTCTGCTGTGGCTGACCCTCTTCCGCACACCTCCACCACAGTGGCTGACCCTCTTCTGCACACCGCCTCTTCTGTGGCTTACCCTCTTCTGCACACCCCCTCTGCTGTGGTTGACCCTCTTCTGCACACCTCCACAACTGTGGCTGACCCTCTGCTGTGGCTGACCCTCTTCTGCATACCCCATCTGCTGTGACTGACCCTCTTCTGCACACCACCACCACTGTGGCTGACCCTCTTCTGCAAACCTCCACCGTGGCTGACCCTCTGCTGTGGCTGACCCTCTTCTACACCCCCCCTCTGCTGTGGCTGACCCTCTTCTGCACACCTCCACAGCTGTGGCTGACCCTCTTCTGCACACCTGCTCTGCTGCGGCTGACCCTCTGCTGTGGCTGACCCTCTTCTGCACACCCCCTCTGCTGTGGCTTACCCTCTTCTGCACACCTCCACAACTGTGGCTGACCCTCTGCTGTGGCTGACCCTCTTCTGCATACCCCATCTGCTGTGACTGACCCTCTTCTGCACAACCCCTCTGCTGTGGCTGACCCTCTTCTGCATACCCCCTCTGCTGTGGCTGACCCTCTTCTGCACACCCCCTCTGCTGTGGCTGACCCTCTTCTAGACAAACCCATCTGCTGTGGCTGACCCTTTTCTGCACAACCACACCACTGTGGCTGACCCTCTTCTGCACACCCCCTCTGTTGTGGCTGACCCTCTTCTGCACACCCCCTCTGCTATGGCTGACCCTCTTCTGCACACCCCCACCACTGTGGCTGACCCTCTTCTGCACACCTCCACCACTGTGGCTGACCCTCTGCTGTGGCTGACCCCCTTCTGCACACCCCCTCTGCTGTGGCTGACCCTCTTCACACCCCCTCTGCTGTGGCTGACCCTCTTCTCCACAACTGTGGCTGACCCTCTGCTGTGGATGACCCTGTTCTGCACCCCCCCTCTGCTGTGGCTGACCCTCTTCTGCACACCCCCTCTGCTGTGGCTGACTTTCTTCTACACCCCCCCTCTGCTGTGGCTGACCCTCTGCTGTGGCTGACCCTCTGCTGCACGCCCCCTCTGCTGTGGCTGCCATTCTTTTGCACACCCTCACCACTGTGGCTGACCCACTTCTGCACACCTCCACCACTGTGGCTGAAACTCTTCTGCACACCCCCTCTGCTGTGTCTAACCCTCTGCTGTGGCTGACCCCTCTTCTGCACACCCCCACCACTGTGGGTGACCCTCTTCTGCACACCCCCTCTGCTGTGGCTGACCCTCTTCTGCACACACCCTCTGCTGTGGCTGACCCTCTTCTGCACACCCCCTCTGCTGTGGCTGACCCTCTCCTGTGGCTGACCCTCTTCTGCACACCCCCATCACTGTGGCTGACCCTCTTCTGCACAACCCCTCTGCTGTGGCTGACACTCTGCTGTGGCTGACCTTCTTCTGCACACCCCCTCTGCTGTGGCTGACCCTCTTCTGCACACCCCCTCTGCTGTGGCTTACCCTCTTCTGCACACCCCCTCTGCTGTGGTTGACCCTCTTCTGCACACCTCCACAACTGTGGCTGACCCTCTGCTGTGGCTGACCCTCTTCTGCACACCCCCTCTGCTGTGGCTGACCCTCTTCTGCACACCCCCTCTTCTGTGGCTTACCCTCTTCTGCACACACCCTCTGCTGTGGTTGACCCTCTTCTGCACACCTCCACAACTGTTGCTGACCCTCTGCTGTGGCTGACCCTCTTCTGCATACCCCATCTGCTGTGACTGACCCTCTTCTGCACACCCCCTCTGCTGTGGCTGACCCTCTGCTGTGGCTGACCTTCTTCTGCACACCCCCTCTGCTGTGGCTGACCCTCTGCTGTGGCTGACCCTCTTCTGCACACCCCCTCTGCTGTGGCTGACCCTCTGCTGTGGCTGATCCTCTTCTGCACTCCACCTCTGCTGTGGCTGACCCTCTTCTGCACACCCCCACCACTGTGGCTGACACTCTTCTGCACAACCCCTCTGCTGTGGCTGACCCTCTGCTGTGGCTGACCCTCTTCTGCACACCCCCTCTGCTGTGGCTGACCCTCTTCTGCACACCCCCTCTGCTGTGGCTGACCCTCTCCTGTGGCTGACCCTCTTCTGCACACCCCCATCACTGTGGCTGACCCTCTTCTGCACAACCCCTCTGCTGTGGCTGACACTCTGCTGTGGCTGACCTTCTTCTGCACACCCACTCTGCTGTGGCTGACCCTCTGCTGTGGCTGACCCTCTTCTGCACACCCCCTCTGCTGTGGCTGATCCTCTTCTGCACTCCCCCTCTGCTGTGGCTGACCCTCTTCTGCACACCCACTCTGCTGTGGCTGACCGTCTGCTGTGGCTGACCCTGTTCTGCACACCCCCACTGCTGTGGCTGACCCTCTTCTGCACACCCCCTCTGCTGTGGCTGACCCTCTCCTGTGGCTGACCCTCTTCTGCACACCCCCATCACTGTGGCTGACCCTCTTCTGCACACCCCCTCTGCTGTGGCTAACCCTCTGCTGTGGCTGACCCTCTTCTGCACACCCCCTCTGCTGTGGCTGACCCTCTTCTGCACACCTCCACCACTGTGGCTGACCCTCTTCTGCACACCTCCACCACTGTGGCTGACCCTCTTCTGCACACCCCACCACTGTGGCTGACCCTCTGCTGTGGCTGACCCTCTTCTGCACGCCCCCTCTGCTGTGGCTGACCTTCTTCTGCACACCTCCACCACTGTGGCTGACCCTCTTCTGCACACCTCCACCACTGTGGCTGACCATCTCCTGTGGCTGACCCTCTTCTGCACGCCCCCTCTGCTGTGGCTGACCTTCTTCTGCACACCCTCACCACTGTGGCTGACCCTCTTCTGCACACCCCCTCTGCTGTGGCTGACCCCTCTTCTGCACACCCCCACCACTGTGGGTGACCCTCTTCTGCACACCCCCTCTGCTGTGGCTGACCCTCTTCTGCACACCGCCTCTGCTGTGGCTGACCCTCTTCTGCACACCCCCTCTGCTGTGGCTGACCCTCTTCTGCACAACCCCATCTGCTGTGGCTGACCCTTTTCTGCACAACCACACCACTGTGGCTGACCCTCTTCTGCACACCCCCTCTGTTGTGGCTGACCCTCTTCTGCACACCCCCTCTGCTATGGCTGACCCTCTTCTGCACACCCCCACCGTGGCTGACCCTCTTCTGCACACCCCCTCTGCTTTGGCTGACCCTCTTCTGCACACACCCACCACTGTGGCTGACCCTCTTCTGCACACCTCCGCCACTGTGGCTGACCCTCTGCTGTGGCTGACCCTCTTCTGCACACCCCCTCTGCTGTGGCTGACCCTCTTCTACACACCCCCTCTGCTGTGGCTGACCCTCTTCTGCACACCCCCTCTGCTGTGGTTGACCCTCTTCTGCACACCCTCACCACTGTGGCTGACCCTCTTCTGCACTCCCTCTCTGCTGTGGCGGACCGTCTTCTGCACACCTCCACCACTGTGGCTGACCCTCTTCTGCACACCTCCACCACTGTGGCTGACCCTCTTCTGCACACCTCCACCACTGTGGCTGACCTTCTTCTGCACACCCCCTCTGCTGTGGCTGAAACTCTTCTGCACACCTCCACCACTGTGGGTGACCCTCTTCTGCACACCCCCTCTACTGTGGGTGACCCTCTTCTGCACACCCCCTCTGCTGTGGCTGACCCTCTTTTGCACACCCCCTCTGCTGTGGCTGACCCTATTCTGCAAACCCACTCTGCTGTGGCTGACCCTCTTCTACACACCCCCTCTGCTGTGGCTGACCCTCTTCTCCACAACTGTGGCTGACCCTCTGCTGTGGCTGACCCTCTTCTGCACCCCCCCTCTGCTGTGGCTGACCCTCTGCTGTGGCTGACCCTCTTCTGCACTCCCCCTCTGCTGTGGCTGACCTTCTTCTGCACACCCCCACCACTGTGGCTGACCCTCTTCTGCACTCCCCCTCTGCTGTGGCTGACCCTCTTCTGCACACCCCCTCTGCTGTGGCTTACCCTCTTCTGCACACCCCCTCTGCTGTGGTTGACCCTCTTCTGCACACCTCCACAACTGTGGCTGACCCTCTGCTGTGGCTGACCCTCTTCTGCACACCCCCTCTGCTGTGGCTGACCCTCTTCTGCACACCCTCACCACTGTGGCTGACCCTCTTCTGCACACCCCCTCTGCTGTGGCTGACCCTCTTCTGCACACCCCCTCTGCTGTGGCTTACCCTCTTCTGCACACCCCCTCTGCTGTGGTTGACCCTCTTCTGCACACCTCCACAACTGTGGCTGACCCTCTGCTGTGGCTGACCCTCTTCTGCATACCCCATCTGCTGTGACTGACCCTCTTCTGCACACCCACACCACTGTGGCTGACCCTCTTCTGCACACCCCCACCACAGTGGCTCACCCTCTTCTGCACAACCCCATCTGCTGTGGCTGACCCTTTTCTGCACAACCACACCACTGTGGCTGACCCTCTTCTGCACACCCCCTCTGTTGTGGCTGACCCTCTTCTGCACACCCCCTCTGCTATGGCTGACCCTCTTCTGCACACCCCCACCACTGTGGCTGACCCTCTTCTGCACACCTCCACCACTGTGGCTGACCCTCTGCTGTGGCTGACCCTCTTCTGCACACCCCCTCTGCTGTGGCTGACCCTCTTCTACACAACTGTGGCTGACCCTCTGCTGTGGATGACCCTGTTCTGCACACCCCCTCTGCTGTGGCTGACCCTCTTCTGCACACCCCCTCTGCTGTGGCTGACCCTCTGCTGTGGCTGACCCTCTGCTGCACTCCACCTCTGCTGTTGCTGACCCTCTTCTGCACGCCCCCTCTGCTGTGGCTGACCTTCTTCTGCACACACTCACTACTGTGGCTGACCCTCTTCTGCACACCTCCACCACTGTGGCTGACCATCTCCTGTGGCTGACCCTCTTTTCCACACCTCCACAACTGTGGCTGACCCTCTTCTGCACAACCCCCATCACTGTGGCTGAAACTCTTCTGCACAAACCCTCTGCTGTGTCTAACCCTCTGCTGTGGCTGGCCCTCTTCTGCACACCCCCTCTGCTGTGGCTGACCCTCTTCTGCACACCCCCACCACAGTGGCTCACCCTCTTCTGCACAACCCCATCTGCTGTGGCTGACCCTTTTTTGCACAACCACACCACTGTGGCTGACCCTCTTCTGCACACCCCCTCTGTTGTGGCTGACCCTCTTCTGCACACCCCCTCTGCTATGGCTGACCCTCTTCTGCACACCCCCACCACTGTGGCTGACCCTCTTCTGCACACCTCCATCACTGTGGCTGACCCTCTGCTGTGGCTGACCCTCTTCTGCACACCCCCTCTGCTGTGGCTGACCCTCTTCTACACAACTGTGGCTGACCCTCTGCTGTGGATGACCCTGTTCTGCACACCCCCTCTGCTGTGGCTGACCCTCTTCTGCACACCCCCTCTGCTGTGGCTGACCCTCTGCTGTGGCTGACCCTCTGCTGCACTCCACCTCTGCTGTTGCTGACCCTCTTCTGCACGCCCCCTCTGCTGTGGCTGACCTTCTTCTGCACACACTCACTACTGTGGCTGACCCTCTTCTGCACACCTCCACCACTGTGGCTGACCATCTCCTGTGGCTGACCCTCTTTTCCACACCTCCACAACTGTGGCTGACCCTCTTCTGCACAACCCCCATCACTGTGGCTGAAACTCTTCTGCACAAACCCTCTGCTGTGTCTAACCCTCTGCTGTGGCTGGCCCTCTTCTGCACACCCCCTCTGCTGTGGCTGACCCTCTTCTGCACACCCCCTCTGCTGTGGCTGACCCTCTTCTCCACAACTGTGGCTGACCCTCTGCTGTGGCTGACCCTGTTCTGCACACCCCCTCTGCTGTGGCTGACCCTCTTCTGCACACCCCCTCTGCTGTGGCTGACCCTCTGCTGTGGCTGACCCTCTTCTGCTCTCCCCCTCTGCTGTGGCTGACCCTCCTCTGCACACCCCCACCACTGTGGCTGACCCTCTTCTGCACAACCCCTCTGCTGTGGCTGACACTCTGCTGTGGCTGACCCTCTTCTGCACACCCCCTCTGCTGTGGCTGACCCTCTTCTGCACACCCACACCACTGTGGCTGACCCTCTTCTGCACAACCCCTCTGCTGTGGCTGACCCTCTGCTGTGGCTGACCCTCTTCTGCACACCCCCTCTGCTGTGGCTGACCCTCTTCTGCACACCCCCTCTGCTGTGGCTGACCCTCTCCTGTGGCTGACCCTCTTCTGCACACCCCCATCACTGTGGCTGACCCTCTTCTGCACAACCCCTCTGCTGTGGCTGACCCTCTTCTGCACACCCCCTTTGCTGTGGCTTACCCTCTTCTGCACACCCCCTCTGCTGTGGTTGACCCTCTTCTGCACACCTCCACAACTGTGGCTGACCCTCTGCTGTGGCTGACCCTCTTCTGCACACCCCCTCTGCTGTGGCTGACCCTCTTCTGCACACCCCCTCTGCTGTGGCTTACCCTCTTCTGCACACCCCCTCTGCTGTGGTTGACCCTCTTCTGCACACCTCCACAACTGTGGCTGACCCTCTGCTGTGGCTGACCCTATTCTGCATACCCCATCTGCTGTGACTGACCCTCTTCTGCACACCCACACCACTGTGGCTGACCCTCTTCTGCACAACCCCTCTGCTGTGGCTGACCCTCTGCTGTGGCTGACCCTCTTCTGCACACCCCCTCTGCTGTGGCTGACCCTCTTCTGCACACCCCCTCTGCTGTGGCTGACCCTCTCCTGTGGCTGACCCTCTTCTGCACACCCCCATCACTGTGGCTGACCCTCTTCTGCACAACCCCTCTGCTGTGGCTGACACTCTGCTGTGGCTGACCTTCTTCTGCACACCCCCTCTGCTGTGGCTGACCCTCTGCTGTGGCTGACCCTCTTCTGCACACCCCCTCTGCTGTGGCTGACCCTCTGCTGTGGCTGATCCTCTTCTGCACTCCCCCTCTGCTGTGGCTGACCCTATTCTGCACACCCCCACCACTGTGGCTGACCCTCTTCTGCACAACCCCTCTGCTGTGGCTGACCCTCTGCTGTGGCTGACCCTCTTCTGCACACCCCCTCTGCTGTGGCTGACCCTCTTCTGCACACCCCCTCTGCTGTGGCTGACCCTCTTCTCCACAACTGTGGCTGACCCTCTGCTGTGGCTGACCCTGTTCTGCACACCCCCTCTGCTGTGGCTGACCCTCTTCTGCACACCCCCTCTGCTGTGGCTGACCCTCTGCTGTGGCTGACCCTCTTCTGCTCTCCCCCTCTGCTGTGGCTGACCCTCCTCTGCACACCCCCACCACTGTGGCTGACCCTCTTCTGCACAACCCCTCTGCTGTGGCTGACACTCTGCTGTGGCTGACCCTCTTCTGCACACCCCCTCTGCTGTGGCTGACCCTCTTCTGCACACCCACACCACTGTGGCTGACCCTCTTCTGCACAACCCCTCTGCTGTGGCTGACCCTCTGCTGTGGCTGACCCTCTTCTGCACACCCCCTCTGCTGTGGCTGACCCTCTTCTGCACACCCCCTCTGCTGTGGCTGACCCTCTCCTGTGGCTGACCCTCTTCTGCACACCCCCATCACTGTGGCTGACCCTCTTCTGCACAACCCCTCTGCTGTGGCTGACCCTCTTCTGCACACCCCCTTTGCTGTGGCTTACCCTCTTCTGCACACCCCCTCTGCTGTGGTTGACCCTCTTCTGCACACCTCCACAACTGTGGCTGACCCTCTGCTGTGGCTGACCCTCTTCTGCACACCCCCTCTGCTGTGGCTGACCCTCTTCTGCACACCCCCTCTGCTGTGGCTTACCCTCTTCTGCACACCCCCTCTGCTGTGGTTGACCCTCTGCTGTGGCTGACCCTATTCTGCATACCCCATCTGCTGTGACTGACCCTCTTCTGCACACCCACACCACTGTGGCTGACCCTCTTCTGCACAACCCCTCTGCTGTGGCTGACCCTCTGCTGTGGCTGACCCTCTTCTGCACACCCCCTCTGCTGTGGCTGACCCTCTTCTGCACACCCCCTCTGCTGTGGCTGACCCTCTCCTGTGGCTGACCCTCTTCTGCACACCCCCATCACTGTGGCTGACCCTCTTCTGCACAACCCCTCTGCTGTGGCTGACCCTCTGCTGTGGCTGACCCTCTTCTGCACACCCCCTCTGCTGTGGCTGACCCTCTGCTGTGGCTGATCCTCTTCTGCACTCCCCCTCTGCTGTGGCTGACCCTATTCTGCACACCCCCACCACTGTGGCTGACCCTCTTCTGCACAACCCCTCTGCTGTGGCTGACCCTCTGCTGTGGCTGACCCTCTTCTGCACACCCCCTCTGCTGTGGCTGACCCTCTTCTGCACACCCCCTCTGCTGTGGCTGACCCTCTCCTGTGGCTGACCCTCTTCTGCACACCCCCATCACTGTGGCTGACCCTCTTCTGCACAACCCCTCTGCTGTGGCTGACACTCTGCTGTGGCTGACCTTCTTCTGCACACCCGCTCTGCTGTGGCTGACCCTCTCCTGTGGCTGACCCTCTTCTGCACACCCCCATCACTGTGGCTGACCCTCTTCTGCACAACCCCTCTGCTGTGGCTGACACTCTGCTGTGGCTGACCTTCTTCTGCACACCCCCTCTGCTGTGGCTGACCCTCTGCTGTGGCTGACCTTCTTCTGCACACCCCCTCTGCTGTGGCTGACCCTCTTCTGCACTCCCCCTCTGCTGTGGCTGACCCTCTTCTGCACACCCCCACCACTGTGGCTGACCCTCTTCTGCACAACCCCTCTGCTGTGGCTGACCCTCTGCTGTGGCTGACCCTCTTCTACACCCCCCCTCTGCTGTGGCTGACCCTCTTCTCCACAAGTGTGGCTGACCGTCTGCTGTGGCTGACCCTGTTCTGCACACCCCCACTGCTGTGGCTGACCCTCTTCTGCACACCCCCACCGCTGTGGCTGACCCTCTTCTGCACAACCCCTCTGCTGTGGCTGACCCTCTTCTGCACACCCCCTCTGCTGTGGCTGACCCTCTTCTGCACACCCCCTCTGCTGTGGCTGACACTCTCCTGTGGCTGACCCTCTTCTGCACACCCCCATCACTGTGGCTGACCCTCTTCTGCACACCCCCTCTGCTGTGGCTGACCCTCTTCTGCACACGCCCACCACTGTGGCTGACCCTCTTCTGCACACCTCCACCACTGTGGCTGACCCTCTTCTGCACACCCCACCACTGTGGCTGACCCTCTGCTGTGGCTGACCCTCTTCTGCACGCCCCCTCTGCTGTGGCTGACCTTCTTCTGCACACCTCCACCACTGTGGCTGACCATCTCCTGTGGCTGACCCTCTTCTGCACGCCCCCTCTGCTGTGGCTGACCTTCTTCTGCACACCCTCACCACTGTGGCTGACCCTCTTCTGCACACCCCCTCTGCTGTGGCTGACCCCTCTTCTGCACACCCCCACCACTGTGGGTGACCCTCTTCTGCACACCCCCTCTGCTGTGGCTGACCCTCTTCTGCACACCCCCTCTGCTGTGGCTGACCCTCTTCTTCACACCCCCTCTGCTGTGGCTGACCCTCTGCTGTGGCTGACCCTCTTCTGCACACCCCCTCTGCTGTGGCTGACCCTCTTCTGCACACCGCCTCTGCTGTGGCTGACCCTCTTCTGCACAACCCCATCTGCTGTGGCTGACCCTTTTCTGCACAACCACACCACTGTGGCTGACCCTCTTCTGCACACCCCCTCTGTTGTGGCTGACCCTCTTCTGCACACCCCCTCTGCTATGGCTGACCCTCTTCTGCACACCCCCACCGTGGCTGACCCTCTTCTGCACACCCCCTCTGCTATGGCTGACCCTCTTCTGCACACACCCACCACTGTGGCTGACCCTCTTCTGCACACCTCCGCCACTGTGGCTGACCCTCTGCTGTGGCTGACCCTCTTCTACACACCCCCTCTGCTGTGGCTGACCCTCTTCTGCACACCCCCACCACTGTGGCTGACCCTCTTCTGCACTCCCCCTCTGCTGTGGCGGACCTTCTTCTTCACACCTCCACCACTGTGGGTGACCCTCTTCTGCACACCTCCACAACTGTGGCTGACCCTCTTCTTCACACCCCCATCACTGTGGCTGAAACTCTTCTGCACACCTCCACCATTTTGGGTGACCCTCTTCTGCACACCCCCTCTACTGTGGGTGACCCTCTTCTGCACACCCCCTCTGCTGTGGCTGACCCTCTTCTGCACACCCCCTCTGCTGTGGCTGACCCTCTTCTGCAAACCCACTCTGCTGTGGCTGACCCTCTTCTACACACCCCCTCTGCTGTGGCTGACCCTCTTCTCACAACTGTGGCTGACCCTCTACTGTGGCTGACCCTCTTCTGCACACCCCCTCTGCTGTGGCTGACCCTCTGCTGTGGCTGACCCTCTTCTGCCCTCCCCCTCTGCTGTGGCTGACCTTCTTCTGCACACCCCCACCACTGTGGCTGACCCTCTTCTGCACAACCCCTCTGCTGTGGCTGACACTCTGCTGTGGCTGACCCTCTTCTGCACACCCCCTCTGCTGTGGCTGACCCTCTTCTGCACACCCCCTCTGCTGTGGCTGACCCTCTTCTGCACACCCCCACCACTGTGGCTGACCCTCTTCTGCACACCCCACCACTGTGGCTGACCCTCTTCTGCACTCCCCCTTCACTGTGGCTGACCCTCTTCTGCCCTCCCCCTCTGCTGTGGCTGACCTTCTTCTGCACACCCACACCACTGTGGCTGACCCTCTTCTGCACAACCCCTCTGCTGTGGCTGACCCTCTGCTGTGGCTGACCCTCTTCTGCACACCCCCTCTGCTGTGGCTGACCCTCTTCTGCACACCCCCTCTGCTGTGGCTGACCCTCTCCTGTGGCTGACCCTCTTCTGCACACCCCCATCACTGTGGCTGACCCTCTTCTGCACAACCCCTCTGCTGTGGCTGACACTCTGCTGTGGCTGACCTTCTTCTGCACACCCCCTCTGCTGTGGCTGACCCTCTGCTGTGGCTGACCCTCTTCTGCACACCCCCTCTGCTGTGGCTGACCCTCTGCTGTGGCTGATCCTCTTCTGCACTCCCCCTCTGCTGTGGCTGACCCTCTTCTGCACACCCCCACCACTGTGGCTGACCCTCTTCTGCACAACCCCTCTGCTGTGGCTGACCCTCTGCTGTGGCTGACCCTCTTCTGCACACACCCTCTGCTGTGGCTGACCCTCTTCTGCACACCCCCTCTGCTGTGGCTGACCCTCTCCTGTGGCTGACCCTCTTCTGCACACCCCCATCACTGTGGCTGACCCTCTTCTGCACAACCCCTCTGCTGTGGCTGACACTCTGCTGTGGCTGACCTTCTTCTGCACACCCCCTCTGCTGTGGATGACCCTCTGCTGTGGATGACCCTCTTCTGCACACCCGCTCTGCTGTGGCTGACCCTCTCCTGTGGCTGACCCTCTTCTGCACACCCCCATCACTGTGGCTGACCCTCTTCTGCACAACCCCTCTGCTGTGGCTGACACTCTGCTGTGGCTGACCTTCTTCTGCACACCCCCTCTGCTGTGGCTGACCCTCTGCTGTGGCTGACCTTCTTCTGCACACCCCCTCTGCTGTGGCTGACCCTCTTCTGCACTCCCCCTCTGCTGTGGCTGACCCTCTTCTGCACACCCCCACCACTGTGGCTGACCCTCTTCTGCACAACCCCTCTGCTGTGGCTGACCCTCTGCTGTGGCTGACCCTCTTCTACACCCCCCCTCTGCTGTGGCTGACCCTCTTCTCCACAAGTGTGGCTGACCGTCTGCTGTGGCTGACCCTGTTCTGCACACCCCCACTGCTGTGGCTGACCCTCATCTGCACACCCCCACCGCTGTGGCTGACCCTCTTCTGCACAACCCCTCTGCTGTGGCTGACCCTCTTCTGCACACCCCCTCTGCTGTGGCTGACCCTCTTCTGCACACCCCCTCTGCTGTGGCTGACACTCTCCTGTGGCTGACCCTCTTCTGCACACCCCCATCACTGTGGCTGACCCTCTTCTGCACACCCCCTCTGCTGTGGCTGACCCTCTTCTGCACACGCCCACCACTGTGGCTGACCCTCTTCTGCACACCTCCACCACTGTGGCTGACCCTCTTCTGCACACCCCACCACTGTGGCTGACCCTCTGCTGTGGCTGACCCTCTTCTGCACGCCCCCTCTGCTGTGGCTGACCTTCTTCTGCACACCTCCACCACTGTGGCTGACCATCTCCTGTGGCTGACCCTCTTCTGCACGCCCCCTCTGCTGTGGCTGACCTTCTTCTGCACACCCTCACCACTGTGGCTGACCCTCTTCTGCACACCCCCTCTGCTGTGGCTGACCCCTCTTCTGCACACCCCCACCACTGTGGGTGACCCTCTTCTGCACACCCCCTCTGCTGTGGCTGACCCTCTTCTGCACACCCCCTCTGCTGTGGCTGACCCTCTTCTTCACACCCCCTCTGCTGTGGCTGACCCTCTGCTGTGGCTGACCCTCTTCTGCACACCCCCTCTGCTGTGGCTGACCCTCTTCTGCACACCGCCTCTGCTGTGGCTGACCCTCTTCTGCACAACCCCATCTGCTGTGGCTGACCCTTTTCTGCACAACCACACCACTGTGGCTGACCCTCTTCTGCACACCCCCTCTGTTGTGGCTGACCCTCTTCTGCACACCCCCTCTGCTATGGCTGACCCTCTTCTGCACACCCCCACCGTGGCTGACCCTCTTCTGCACACCCCCTCTGCTATGGCTGACCCTCTTCTGCACACACCCACCACTGTGGCTGACCCTCTTCTGCACACCCCCTCTGCTGTGGCTGACCCTCTGCTGTGGCTGACCCTCTTCTACACACCCCCTCTGCTGTGGCTGACCCTCTTCTGCACACCCCCTCTGCTGTGGTTGACCCTCTTCTGCACACCCTCACCACTGTGGGTGACCCTCTTCTGCACACCCCCTCTGCTGTGGCTGACCCTCTTCTGCACACCCCCTCTGCTGTGGCTGACCCTCTTCTTCACACCCCCTCTGCTGTGGCTGACCCTCTGCTGTGGCTGACCCTCTTCTGCACACCCCCTCTGCTGTGGCTGACCCTCTTCTGCACACCGCCTCTGCTGTGGCTGACCCTCTTCTGCACAACCCCATCTGCTGTGGCTGACCCTTTTCTGCACAACCACACCACTGTGGCTGACCCTCTTCTGCACACCCCCTCTGTTGTGGCTGACCCTCTTCTGCACACCCCCACTGCTATGGCTGACCCTCTTCTGCACACCCCCACCGTGGCTGACCCTCTTCTGCACACCCCCTCTGCTATGGCTGACCCTCTTCTGCACACACCCACCACTGTGGCTGACCCTCTTCTGCACACCCCCTCTGCTGTGGCTGACCCTCTGCTGTGGCTGACCCTCTTCTACACACCCCCTCTGCTGTGGCTGACCTTCTTCTGCACACCCCCTCTGCTGTGGCTGACCCTCTGCTGTGGCTGACCCTCTTCTGCACACCCCCTCTGCTGTGGTTGACCCTCTTCTGCACACCCTCACCACTGTGGCTGACCCTCTTCTGCACTCCCCCTCTGCTGTGGCGGACCTTCTTCTTCACACCTCCACCACTGTGGCTGACCCTCTTCTGCACACCTCCACAACTGTGGCTGACCCTCTTCTTCACACCCCCATCACTGTGGCTGAAACTCTTCTGCACACCTCCACCATTGTGGGTGACCCTCTTCTGCACACCCCCTCTACTGTGGGTGACCCTCTTCTGCACACCCCCTCTACTGTGGGTGACCCTCTTCTGCACACCCCCTCTGCTGTGGCTGACCCTCTTCTGCACACCCCCTCTGCTGTGGCTGACCCTCTTCTACACACCCCCTCTGCTGTGGCTGACCCTCTTCTGACAACTGTGGCTGACCCTCTACTGTGGCTGACCCTCTTCTGCACACCCCCTCTGCTGTGGCTGACCCTCTGCTGTGGCTGACCCTCTTCTGCCCTCCCCCTCTGCTGTGGCTGACCTTCTTCTGCACACCCCCACCACTGTGGCTGACCCTCTTCTGCACAACCCCTCTGCTGTGGCTGACACTCTGCTGTGGCTGACCCTCTTCTGCACACCCCCTCTGCTGTGGCTGACCCTCTTCTGCACACCCCCACCACTGTGGCTGACCCTCTTCTGCACACCCCACCACTGTGGCTGACCCTCTTCTGCACTCCCCCTTCACTGTGGCTGACCCTCTTCTGCACGCCCCCTCTGCTGTGGCTGACCTTCTTCTGCACACCCTCACCACTGTGGTTGACCCTCTTCTGCACACCTCCACCACTGTTGCTGACCATCTCCTGTGGCTGACCCTCTTCTGCACGCCCCCTCTGCTGTGGCTGACCTTCTTCTGCACACCCTCACCACTGTGGCTGACCCTCTTCTGCACACCTCCACCACTGTGGCTGACCATCTCCTGTGGCTGACCCTCTTCTGCACACCCCCTCTGCTGTGGCTTACCCTCTTCTGCACACCCCCTCTGCTGTGGTTGACCCTCTTCTGCACACCTCCACAACTGTGGCTGACCCTTTGCTGTGGCTGACCCTCTTCTGCACACCCACACCACTGTGGCTGACCCTCTTCTGCACAACCCCTCTGCTGTGGCTGACCCTCTTCTGCACACCCACACCACTGTGGCTGACCCTCTCCTGTGGCTGACCCTCTTCTGCACACCTCCACAACGGTGGGTGACCCTCTTCTGCACACCCCCTCTGCTGTGGCTGACCCTCTTCTCCACAACTGTGGCTGACCCTCTGCTGTGGCTGACCCTCTTCTGCACACCCCCTCTGCTGTGGCTGACCCTCTGCTGTGGCTGACCCTCTTCTGCACTCCCCCTCTGCTGTTGCTGACCTTCTTCTGCACACCCCCACCACTGTGGCTGACCCTCTTCTGCACAACCCCTCTGCTGTGGCTGACCCTCTTCTGCACACCCCCTCTGCTGTGGCTGACCCTCTTCTGCACACCCCCTCTGCTGTGGCTGACCCTCTTCTGCACACCTCCACAACGGTGGGTGACCCTCTTCTGCACACCCCCATCACTGTGGCTGACCCTCTCCTGTGGCTGACCCTCTTCTGCACACCTCCACCACAGTGGCTGACCCTCTTCTGCACTCCCCCTCTGCTGTGGCTGACCCTCTTCTGCACGCCCCCTCTGCTGTGGCTGACCTTCTTCTGCACACCCTCACACTGTGGCTGACCCTCTTCTGCACACCTCCACAACTGTGGCTGACCCTCTGCTATGGCTGACCCTCTTCTGCACACCCCCACCACTGTGGCTGACCCTCTTCTGCACAACTCTACCACTGTGGCTGACCCTCTTCTGCACACCCCACCACTGTGGCTGACCCTCTGCTGTGGCTGACCCTCTTCTGCACAACCACACCACTGTGGCTGACCCTCTTCTGCACACCCCCTCTGTTGTGGCTGACCCTCTTCTGCACACCCCCTCTGCTATGGCTGACCCTCTTCTGCACACCCCCACCGTGGCTGACCCTCTTCTGCACACCCCCTCTGCTATGGCTGACCCTCTTCTGCACACACCCACCACTGTGGCTGACCCTCTTCTGCATACCTCCGCCACTGTGGCTGACCCTCTGCTGTGGCTGACCCTCTTCTACACACCCCCTCTGCTGTGGTTGTCCCTCTTCTGCACACCCTCACCACTGTGGCTGACCCTCTTCTGCACTCCCCCTCTGCTGTGGCGGACCTTCTTCTTCACACCTCCACCACTGTGGCTGACCCTCTTCTGCACACCTCCACAACTGTGGCTGACCCTCTTCTGCACACCCCCATCACTGTGGCTGAAACTCTTCTGCACACCTCCACCATTGTGGGTGACCCTCTTCTGCACACCCCCTCTACTGTGGGTGACCCTCTTCTGCACACCCCCTCTGCTGTGGCTGACCCTCTTCTGCACACCCCCTCTGCTGTGGCTGACCCTCTTCTGCAAACCCACTCTGCTGTGGCTGACCCTCTTCTACACACCCCCTCTGCTGTGGCTGACCCTCTTCTCACAACTGTGGCTGACCCTCTACTGTGGCTGACCCTCTTCTGCACACCCCCTCTGCTGTGGCTGACCCTCTGCTGTGGCTGACCCTCTTCTGCACTCCCCCTCTGCTGTGGCTGACCTTCTTCTGCACACCCCCACCACTGTGGCTGACCCTCTTCTGCACAACCCCTCTGCTGTGGCTGACACTCTGCTGTGGCTGACCCTCTTCTGCACACCCCCTCTGCTGTGGCTGACCCTCTTCTGCACACCCCCTCGGCTGTGGCTGACCCTCTTCTGCACACCCCCACCACTGTGGCTGACCCTCTTCTGCACACCCCACCACTGTGGCTGACCCTCTTCTGCACTCCCCCTTCACTGTGGCTGACCCTCTTCTGCACGCCCCCTCTGCTGTGGCTGACCTTCTTCTGCACACCCTCACCACTGTGGTTGACCCTCTTCTGCACACCTCCACCACTGTTGCTGACCATCTCCTGTGGCTGACCCTCTTCTGCACGCCCCCTCTGCTGTGGCTGACCTTCTTCTGCACACCCTCACCACTGTGGCTGACCCTCTTCTGCACACCTCCACCACTGTGGCTGACCATCTCCTGTGGCTGACCCTCTTCTGCACACCCCCTCTGCTGTGGCTTACCCTCTTCTGCACACCCCCTCTGCTGTGGTTGACCCTCTTCTGCACACCTACACAACTGTGGCTGACCCTTTGCTGTGGCTGACCCTCTTCTGCACACCCACACCACTGTGGCTGACCCTCTTCTGCACAACCCCTCTGCTGTGGCTGACCCTCTTCTGCACACCCACACCACTGTGGCTGACCCTCTTCTGCACACCCCGTCTGCTGTGGCTGACCCTCTCCTGTGGCTGACCCTCTTCTGCACACCTCCACAACGGTGGGTGACCCTCTTCTGCACACCCCCTCTGCTGTGGCTGACCCTCTTATCCACAACTGTGGCTGACCCTCTGCTGTGGCTGACCCTCTTCTGCACACCCCCTCTGCTGTGGCTGACCCTCTGCTGTGGCTGACCCTCTTCTGCACTCCCCCTCTGCTGTTGCTGACCTTCTTCTGCACACCCCCACCACTGTGGCTGACCCTCTTCTGCACAACCCCTCTGCTGTGGCTGACCCTCTTCTGCACACCCCCTCTGCTGTGGCTGACCCTCTTCTGCACACCCCCTCTGCTGTGGCTGACCCTCTTCTGCACACCTCCACAACGGTGGGTGACCCTCTTCTGCACACCCCCATCACTGTGGCTGACCCTCTCCTGTGGCTGACCCTCTTCTGCACACCTCCACCACAGTGGCTGACCCTCTTCTGCACTCCCCCTCTGCTGTGGCTGACCCTCTTCTGCACGCCCCCTCTGCTGTGGCTGACCTTCTTCTGCACACCCTCACCACTGTGGCTGACCCTCTTCTGCACACCTCCACAACTGTGGCTGACCCTCTGCTGTGGCTGACCCTCTTCTGCACACCCCCACCACTGTGCCTGACCCTCTTCTGCACAACTCTACCACTGTGGCTGACCCTCTTCTGCACACCCCACCACTGTGGCTGACCCTCTGCTGTGGCTGACCCTCTTCTGCACACCCCCACCACTGTGGCTGACCCTCTTCTGCACTCCCCCTCTGCTGTGGCTGACCCTCTTCTGCACGCCCCCTCTGCTGTGGCTGACCTTCTTCTGCACACCCTCACCACTGTGGCTGACCCACTTCTGCACACCTCCACCACTGTGGCTGAACATCTCCTGTGGCTGACCCTCTTCTGCACACCTCCACAACTGTGGCTGACCCTCTTCTGCACACCCCCATCACTGTGGCTGAAACTCTTCTGCACACCCCCACCACTGTGGCTGACCCTCTTCTGCACACCTCCACCACTGTGGCTGACCGTCTGCTGTGGCTGACCCTCTTCTGCACTCCCCCTCTGCTGTGGCTGACCTTCTTCTGCACACCATCACCACTGTGGCTGACCCTCTTCTGCACGCCCCCTCTGCTGTGGCTGACCTTCTTCTGCACACCCTCACCACTGTGGCTGACCCTCTTCTGCACACCTCCACAACTGTGGCTGACCCTCTGCTGTGGCTGACCCTCTTCTGCATACCCCATCTGCTGTGACTGTCCCTCTTCTGCACACCCACACCACTGTGGCTGACCCTCTTCTGCGGCTGACCCTCTTCTGCACACCCTCTCTGCTGTGGCTGACCCTCTTCTGCACACCCCCACCACTGTGGCTGACCCTCTTCTGCACACCCCACCACTGTGGCTGACCCTCTTCTGCACACCTCCACAACTGTGGCTGACCCTCTGCTGTGGCTGACCCTCTTCTGCATACCCCATCTGCTGTGACTGACCCTCTTCTGCACACCCACACCACTGTGGCTGACCCTCTTCTGCACACCCCCTCTGCTGTGGCTGACCCTCTTCTGCACACCCCCTCTGCTGTGGCTGACCCTCTTCTGCACACCTCCACAACGGTGGGTGACCCTCTTCTGCACACCCCCATCACTGTGGCTGACCCTCTTCTGCACACCCCATCTGCTGTGGCTGACCCTCTTCTGCACACCCCCTCTGCTGTGGCTGACCCTCTTCTGCACACCCCCTCTGCTGTGGCTTACCCTCTTCTGCACACAGCCTCTGCTGTGGTTGACCCTCTTCTGCACACCTCCACAACTGTGGCTGACCCTCTGCTGTGGCTGACCCTCTTCTGCATACCCCATCTGCTGTGACTGACCCTCTTCTGCACACCCACACCACTGTGGCTGACCCTCTTCTGCACACCCCCACCACAGTGGCTCACCCTCTTCTGCACAACCCCATCTGCTGTGGCTGACCCTTTTCTGCACAACCACACCACTGTGGCTGACCCTCTTCTGCACACCCCCTCTGTTGTGGCTGACCCTCTTCTGCACACCCCCTCTGCTATGGCTGACCCTCTTCTGCACACCCCCACCACTGTGGCTGACCCTCTTCTGCACACCTCCACCACTGTGGCTGACCCTCTGCTGTGGCTGACCCTCTTCTGCACACCCCCTCTGCTGTGGCTGACCCTCTTCTACACAACTGTGGCTGACCCTCTGCTGTGGATGACCCTGTTCTGCACACCCCCTCTGCTGTGGCTGACCCTCTTCTGCACACCCCCTCTGCTGTGGCTGACCCTCTGCTGTGGCTGACCCTCTGCTGCACTCCACCTCTGCTGTTGCTGACCCTCTTCTGCACGCCCCCTCTGCTGTGGCTGACCTTCTTCTGCACACACTCACTACTGTGGCTGACCCTCTTCTGCACACCTCCACCACTGTGGCTGACCATCTACTGTGGCTGACCCTCTTCTACACACCCCCTCTGCTGTGGCTGACCTTCTTCTGCACACCCCCTCTGCTGTGGCTGACCCTCTGCTGTGGCTGACCCTCTTCTACACACCCCCTCTGCTGTGGCTGACCCTCTTCTGCACACCCCCTCTGCTGTGGTTGACCCTCTTCTGCACACCCTCACCACTGTGGCTGACCCTCTTCTGCACTCCCCCTCTGCTGTGGCGGACCTTCTTCTTCACACCTCCACCACTGTGGCTGACCCTCTTCTGCACACCTCCACAACTGTGGCTGACCCTCTTCTTCACACCCCCATCACTGTGGCTGAAACTCTTCTGCACACCTCCACCATTGTGGGTGACCCTCTTCTGCACACCCCCTCTACTGTGGGTGACCCTCTTCTGCACACCCCCTCTACTGTGGGTGACCCTCTTCTGCACACCCCCTCTGCTGTGGCTGACCCTCTTCTGCACACCCCCTCTGCTGTGGCTGACCCTCTTCTACACACCCCCTCTGCTGTGGCTGACCCTCTTCTCACAACTGTGGCTGACCCTCTACTGTGGCTGACCCTCTTCTGCACACCCCCTCTGCTGTGGCTGACCCTCTGCTGTGGCTGACCCTCTTCTGCCCTCCCCCTCTGCTGTGGCTGACCTTCTTCTGCACACCCCCACCACTGTGGCTGACCCTCTTCTGCACAACCCCTCTGCTGTGGCTGACACTCTGCTGTGGCTGACCCTCTTCTGCACACCCCCTCTGCTGTGGCTGACCCTCTTCTGCACACCCCCTCTGCTGTGGCTGACCCTCTTCTGCACACCCCCACCACTGTGGCTGACCCTCTTCTGCACACCCCACCACTGTGGCTGACCCTCTTCTGCACTCCCCCTTCACTGTGGCTGACCCTCTTCTGCACGCCCCCTCTGCTGTGGCTGACCTTCTTCTGCACACCCTCACCACTGTGGTTGACCCTCTTCTGCACACCTCCACCACTGTTGCTGACCATCTCCTGTGGCTGACCCTCTTCTGCACGCCCCCTCTGCTGTGGCTGACCTTCTTCTGCACACCCTCACCACTGTGGCTGACCCTCTTCTGCACACCTCCACCACTGTGGCTGACCATCTCCTGTGGCTGACCCTCTTCTGCACACCCCCTCTGCTGTGGCTTACCCTCTTCTGCACACCCCCTCTGCTGTGGTTGACCCTCTTCTGCACACCTCCACAACTGTGGCTGACCCTTTGCTGTGGCTGACCCTCTTCTGCACACCCACACCACTGTGGCTGACCCTCTTCTGCACAACCCCTCTGCTGTGGCTGACCCTCTTCTGCACACCCACACCACTGTGGCTGACCCTCTCCTGTGGCTGACCCTCTTCTGCACACCTCCACAACGGTGGGTGACCCTCTTCTGCACACCCCCTCTGCTGTGGCTGACCCTCTTCTCCACAACTGTGGCTGACCCTCTGCTGTGGCTGACCCTCTTCTGCACACCCCCTCTGCTGTGGCTGACCCTCTGCTGTGGCTGACCCTCTTCTGCACTCCCCCTCTGCTGTTGCTGACCTTCTTCTGCACACCCCCACCACTGTGGCTGACCCTCTTCTGCACAACCCCTCTGCTGTGGCTGACCCTCTTCTGCACACCCCCTCTGCTGTGGCTGACCCTCTTCTGCACACCCCCTCTGCTGTGGCTGACCCTCTTCTGCACACCTCCACAACGGTGGGTGACCCTCTTCTGCACACCCCCATCACTGTGGCTGACCCTCTCCTGTGGCTGACCCTCTTCTGCACACCTCCACCACAGTGGCTGACCCTCTTCTGCACTCCCCCTCTGCTGTGGCTGACCCTCTTCTGCACGCCCCCTCTGCTGTGGCTGACCTTCTTCTGCACACCCTCACACTGTGGCTGACCCTCTTCTGCACACCTCCACAACTGTGGCTGACCCTCTGCTATGGCTGACCCTCTTCTGCACACCCCCACCACTGTGGCTGACCCTCTTCTGCACAACTCTACCACTGTGGCTGACCCTCTTCTGCACACCCCACCACTGTGGCTGACCCTCTGCTGTGGCTGACCCTCTTCTGCACAACCACACCACTGTGGCTGACCCTCTTCTGCACACCCCCTCTGTTGTGGCTGACCCTCTTCTGCACACCCCCTCTGCTATGGCTGACCCTCTTCTGCACACCCCCACCGTGGCTGACCCTCTTCTGCACACCCCCTCTGCTATGGCTGACCCTCTTCTGCACACACCCACCACTGTGGCTGACCCTCTTCTGCACACCTCCGCCACTGTGGCTGACCCTCTGCTGTGGCTGACCCTCTTCTACACACCCCCTCTGCTGTGGCTGACCCTCTTCTGCACACCCCCTCTGCTGTGGTTGTCCCTCTTCTGCACACCCTCACCACTGTGGCTGACCCTCTTCTGCACTCCCCCTCTGCTGCGGCGGACCTTCTTCTTCACACCTCCACCACTGTGGCTGACCCTCTTCTGCACACCTCCACAACTGTGGCTGACCCTCTTCTGCACACCCCCATCACTGTGGCTGAAACTCTTCTGCACACCTCCACCATTGTGGGTGACCCTCTTCTGCACACCCCCTCTACTGTGGGTGACCCTCTTCTGCACACCCCCTCTGCTGTGGCTGACCCTCTTCTGCACACCCCCTCTGCTGTGGCTGACCCTCTTCTGCAAACCCACTCTGCTGTGGCTGACCCTCTTCTACACACCCCCTCTGCTGTGGCTGACCCTCTTCTCACAACTGTGGCTGACCCTCTACTGTGGCTGACCCTCTTCTGCACACCCCCTCTGCTGTGGCTGACCCTCTGCTGTGGCTGACCCTCTTCTGCACTCCCCCTCTGCTGTGGCTGACCTTCTTCTGCACACCCCCACCACTGTGGCTGACCCTCTTCTGCACAACCCCTCTGCTGTGGCTGACACTCTGCTGTGGCTGACCCTCTTCTGCACACCCCCTCTGCTGTGGCTGACCCTCTTCTGCACACCCCCTCGGCTGTGGCTGACCCTCTTCTGCACACCCCCACCACTGTGGCTGACCCTCTTCTGCACACCCCACCACTGTGGCTGACCCTCTTCTGCACTCCCCCTTCACTGTGGCTGACCCTCTTCTGCACGCCCCCTCTGCTGTGGCTGACCTTCTTCTGCACACCCTCACCACTGTGGTTGACCCTCTTCTGCACACCTCCACCACTGTTGCTGACCATCTCCTGTGGCTGACCCTCTTCTGCACGCCCCCTCTGCTGTGGCTGACCTTCTTCTGCACACCCTCACCACTGTGGCTGACCCTCTTCTGCACACCTCCACCACTGTGGCTGACCATCTCCTGTGGCTGACCCTCTTCTGCACACGCCCTCTGCTGTGGCTTACCCTCTTCTGCACACCCCCTCTGCTGTGGTTGACCCTCTTCTGCACACCTCCACAACTGTGGCTGACCCTTTGCTGTGGCTGACCCTCTTCTGCACACCCACACCACTGTGGCTGACCCTCTTCTGCACAACCCCTCTGCTGTGGCTGACCCTCTTCTGCACACCCACACCACTGTGGCTGACCCTCTTCTGCACACCCCGTCTGCTGTGGCTGACCCTCTCCTGTGGCTGACCCTCTTCTGCACACCTCCACAACGGTGGGTGACCCTCTTCTGCACACCCCCTCTGCTGTGGCTGACCCTCTTATCCACAACTGTGGCTGACCCTCTGCTGTGGCTGACCCTCTTCTGCACACCCCCTCTGCTGTGGCTGACCCTCTGCTGTGGCTGACCCTCTTCTGCACTCCCCCTCTGCTGTTGCTGACCTTCTTCTGCACACCCCCACCACTGTGGCTGACCCTCTTCTGCACAACCCCTCTGCTGTGGCTGACCCTCTTCTGCACACCCCCTCTGCTGTGGCTGACCCTCTTCTGCACACCCCCTCTGCTGTGGCTGACCCTCTTCTGCACACCTCCACAACGGTGGGTGACCCTCTTCTGCACACCCCCATCACTGTGGCTGACCCTCTCCTGTGGCTGACCCTCTTCTGCACACCTCCACCACAGTGGCTGACCCTCTTCTGCACTCCCCCTCTGCTGTGGCTGACCCTCTTCTGCACGCCCCCTCTGCTGTGGCTGACCTTCTTCTGCACACCCTCACCACTGTGGCTGACCCTCTTCTGCACACCTCCACAACTGTGGCTGACCCTCTGCTGTGGCTGACCCTCTTCTGCACACCCCCACCACTGTGGCTGACCCTCTTCTGCACAACTCTACCACTGTGGCTGACCCTCTTCTGCACACCCCACCACTGTGGCTGACCCTCTGCTGTGGCTGACCCTCTTCTGCACACCCCCACCACTGTGGCTGACCCTCTTCTGCACTCCCCCTCTGCTGTGGCTGACCCTCTTCTGCACGCCCCCTCTGCTGTGGCTGACCTTCTTCTGCACACCCTCACCACTGTGGCTGACCCACTTCTGCACACCTCCACCACTGTGGCTGAACATCTCCTGTGGCTGACCCTCTTCTGCACACCTCCACAACTGTGGCTGACCCTCTTCTGCACACCCCCATCACTGTGGCTGAAACTCTTCTGCACACCCCCACCACTGTGGCTGACCCTCTTCTGCACACCTCCACCACTGTGGCTGACCGTCTGCTGTGGCTGACCCTCTTCTGCACTCCCCCTCTGCTGTGGCTGACCTTCTTCTGCACACCATCACCACTGTGGCTGACCCTCTTCTGCACGCCCCCTCTGCTGTGGCTGACCTTCTTCTGCACACCCTCACCACTGTGGCTGACCCTCTTCTGCACACCTCCACAACTGTGGCTGACCCTCTGCTGTGGCTGACCCTCTTCTGCATACCCCATCTGCTGTGACTGTCCCTCTTCTGCACACCCACACCACTGTGGCTGACCCTCTTCTGCGGCTGACCCTCTTCTGCACACCCTCTCTGCTGTGGCTGACCCTCTTCTGCACACCCCCACCACTGTGGCTGACCCTCTTCTGCACACCCCACCACTGTGGCTGACCCTCTTCTGCACACCTCCACAACTGTGGCTGACCCTCTGCTGTGGCTGACCCTCTTCTGCATACCCCATCTGCTGTGACTGACCCTCTTCTGCACACCCACACCACTGTGGCTGACCCTCTTCTGCACACCCCCTCTGCTGTGGCTGACCCTCTTCTGCACACCCCCTCTGCTGTGGCTGACCCTCTTCTGCACACCTCCACAACGGTGGGTGACCCTCTTCTGCACACCCCCATCACTGTGGCTGACCCTCTTCTGCACACCCCATCTGCTGTGGCTGACCCTCTTCTGCACACCCCCTCTGCTGTGGCTGACCCTCTTCTGCACACCCCCTCTGCTGTGGCTTACCCTCTTCTGCACACAGCCTCTGCTGTGGTTGACCCTCTTCTGCACACCTCCACAACTGTGGCTGACCCTCTGCTGTGGCTGACCCTCTTCTGCATACCCCATCTGCTGTGACTGACCCTCTTCTGCACACCCACACCACTGTGGCTGACCCTCTTCTGCACACCCCCACCACAGTGGCTCACCCTCTTCTGCACAACCCCATCTGCTGTGGCTGACCCTTTTCTGCACAACCACACCACTGTGGCTGACCCTCTTCTGCACACCCCCTCTGTTGTGGCTGACCCTCTTCTGCACACCCCCTCTGCTATGGCTGACCCTCTTCTGCACACCCCCACCACTGTGGCTGACCCTCTTCTGCACACCTCCACCACTGTGGCTGACCCTCTGCTGTGGCTGACCCTCTTCTGCACACCCCCTCTGCTGTGGCTGACCCTCTTCTACACAACTGTGGCTGACCCTCTGCTGTGGATGACCCTGTTCTGCACACCCCCTCTGCTGTGGCTGACCCTCTTCTGCACACCCCCTCTGCTGTGGCTGACCCTCTGCTGTGGCTGACCCTCTGCTGCACTCCACCTCTGCTGTTGCTGACCCTCTTCTGCACGCCCCCTCTGCTGTGGCTGACCTTCTTCTGCACACACTCACTACTGTGGCTGACCCTCTTCTGCACACCTCCACCACTGTGGCTGACCATCTACTGTGGCTGACCCTCTTTTCCACACCTCCACAACTGTGGCTGACCCTCTTCTGCACAACCCCCATCACTGTGGCTGAAACTCTTCTGCACAAACCCTCTGCTGTGTCTAACCCTCTGCTGTGGCTGGCCCTCTTCTGCACACCCCCTCTGCTGTGGCTGACCCTCTTCTGCACACCCCCTCTGCTGTGGCTGACCCTCTTCTCCACAACTGTGGCTGACCCTCTGCTGTGGCTGACCCTGTTCTGCACACCCCCTCTGCTGTGGCTGACCCTCTTCTGCACACCCCCTCTGCTGTGGCTGACCCTCTGCTGTGGCTGACCCTCTTCTGCACTCCCCCTCTGCTGTGGCTGACCCTCCTCTGCACACCCCCACCACTGTGGCTGACCCTCTTCTGCACAACCCCTCTGCTGTGGCTGACACTCTGCTGTGGCTGACCCTCTTCTGCACACCCCCTCTGCTGTGGCTGACCCTCTTCTGCACACCCCCACCACTGTGGCTGACCCTCTTCTGCACACCTACACCACTGTGGCTGACCCTCTTCTGCACACCCCACCACTGTGGCTGACCCTCTGCTGTGGCTGACCCTCTTCTGCACGCCCCCTCTGCTGTGGCTGACCCTCTTCTGCACACCTCCACAACTGTGGCTGACCCTCTGCTGTGGCTCACCCTCTTCTGCACACCCCCTCTGCTGTGGCTTACCCTCTTCTGCACACCCCCTCTGCTGTGGTTGACCCTCTTCTGCACACCTCCACAACTGTGGCTGACCCTCTGCTGTGGTTGACCCTCTTCTGCATACCCCATCTGCTGTGACTGACCCTCTTCTGCACACCCACACCACTGTGGCTGACCCTCTTCTGCACAACCCCTCTGCTGTGGCTGACCCTCTGCTGTGGCTGACCCTCTTCTGCACACCCCCTCTGCTGTGGCTGACCCTCTTCTGCACACCCCCTCTGCTGTGGCTGACCCTCTCCTGTGGCTGACCCTCTTCTGCACACCCCCATCACTGTGGCTGACCCTCTTCTGCACAACCCCTCTGCTGTGGCTGACCCTCTTCTGCACACCCCCTCTGCTGTGGCTTACCCTCTTCTGCACACACCCTCTGCTGTGGTTGACCCTCTTCTGCACACCTCCACAACTGTGGCTGACCCTCTGCTGTGGCTGACCCTCTTCTGCACACCCCCTCTGCTGTGGCTGACCCTCTTCTGCACACCCCCTCTGCTGTGGCTTACCCTCTTCTGCACACCCCCTCTGCTGTGGTTGACCCTCTTCTGCACACCTCCACAACTGTGGCTGACCCTCTGCTGTGGCTGACCCTCTTCTGCATACCCCATCACTGTGGCTGACCCTCTTCTGCACAACCCCTCTGCTGTGGCTGACACTCTGCTGTGGCTGACCTTCTTCTGCGCACCCCCTCTGCTGTGGCTGACCCTCTGCTGTGGCTGACCCTCTTCTGCACACCCGCTCTGCTGTGGCTGACCCTCTCCTGTGGCTGACCCTCTTCTGCACAACCCCTCTGCTGTGGCTGACACTCTGCTGTGGCTGACCTTCTTCTGCACACCCCCTCTGCTGTGGCTGACCTTCTTCTGCACACCCCCTCTGCTGTGGCTGACCCTCTTCTGCACTCCCCCTCTGCTGTGGCTTACCCTCTTCTGCACACCCCCACCACTGTGGCTGACCCTCTTCTGCACAACCCCTCTGCTGTGGCTGACCCTCTGCTGTGGCTGACCCTCTTCTCCACAACTGTGGCTGACCGTCTGCTGTGGCTGACCCTGTTCTGCACACCCCCACTGCTGTGGCTGACCCTCTTCTGCACACCCCCACCACTGTGGCTGACCCTCTTCTGCACAACCCCTCTGCTGTGGCTGACCCTCTTCTGCACACCCCCTCTGCTGTGGCTGACCCTCTTCTGCATACCCCCTCTGCTGTGGCTGACACTCTCCTGTGGCTGACCCTCTTCTGCACACCCCCATCACTGTGGCTGACCCTCTTCTGCACACCCCCTCTGCTGTGGCTGACCCTCTTCTGCACACCCCCTCTGCTGTGGCTGACCCTCTTCTGCACACGCCCACCACTGTGGCTGACCCTCTTCTGCACACCTCCACCACTGTGGCTGACCATCTCCTGTGGCTGACCCTCTTCTGCACGCCCCCTCTGCTGTGGCTGACCTTCTTCTGCACACCCTCACCACTGTGGCTGACCCTCTTCTGCACACCCCCTCTGCTGTGGCTGACCCCTCTTCTGCACACCCCCACCACTGTGGGTGACCCTCTTCTGCACACCCCCTCTGCTGTGGCTGACCCTCTTCTGCACACCCCCTCTGCTGTGGCTGACCCTCTTCTTCACACCCCCTCTGCTGTGGCTGACCCTCTGCTGTGGCTGACCCTCTTCTGCACACCCCCTCTGCTGTGGCTGACCCTCTTCTGCACACCGCCTCTGCTGTGGCTGACCCTCTTCTGCACAACCCCATCTGCTGTGGCTGACCCTTTTCTGCACAACCACACCACTGTGGCTGACCCTCTTCTGCACACCCCCTCTGTTGTGGCTGACCCTCTTCTGCACACCCCCTCTGCTATGGCTGACCCTCTTCTGCACACCCCCACCGTGGCTGACCCTCTTCTGCACACCCCCTCTGCTATGGCTGACCCTCTTCTGCACACCTCCGCCACTGTGGCTGACCCTCTGCTGTGGCTGACCCTCTTCTGCACACCCCCTCTGCTGTGGCTGACCCTCTTCTACACACCCCCTCTGCTGTGGCTGACCCTCTTTTGCACACACCCTCTGCTGTGGTTGACCCTCTTCTGCACACCCTCACCACTGTGGCTGACCCTCTTCTGCACTCCCCCTCTGCTGTGGCGGACCTTCTTCTGCACACCTCCACCACTGTGGCTGACCCTCTTCTGCACACCTCCACAACTGTGGCTGACCCTCTTCTGCACACCCCCATCACTGTGGCTGAAACTCTTCTGCACACCTCCACCACTGTGGGTGACCCTCTTCTGCACACCCCCTCTACTGTGGGTGACCCTCTTCTGCACACCCCCTCTGCTGTGGCTGACCCTCTTCTGCACACCCCCTCTGCTGTGGCTGACCCTCTTCTGCAAACCCACTCTGCTGTGGCTGACCCTCTTCTACACACCCCCTCTGCTGTGGCTGACCCTCTTCTACACTACTGTGGCTGACCCTCTGCTGTGGCTGACCCTCTTCTGCACACCCCCTCTGCTGTGGCTGACCCTCTGCTGTGGCTGACCCTCTTCTGCACTCCCCCTCTGCTGTGGCTGACCTTCTTCTGCACACCCCCACCACTGTGGCTGACCCTCTTCTGCACAACCCCTCTGCTGTGGCTGACACTCTGCTGTGGCTGACCCTCTTCTGCACACCCCCTCTGCTGTGGCTGACCCTCTTCTGCACACCCCCTCTGCTGTGGCTGACCCTCTTCTGCACACCCCCACCACTGTGGCTGACCCTCTTCTGCACACCCCACCACTGTGGCTGACCCTCTTCTGCACTCCCCCTTCACTGTGGCTGACCCTCTTCTGCACGCCCCCTCTGCTGTGGCTGACCTTCTTCTGCACACCCTCACCACTGTGGCTGACCCTCTTCTGCACACCTCCACCACTGTTGCTGACCATCTCCTGTGGCTGACCCTCTTCTGCACGCCCCCTCTGCTGTGGCTGACCTTCTTCTGCACACCCTCACCACTGTGGCTGACCCTCTTCTGCACACCTCCACCACTGTGGCTGACAATCTCCTGTGGCTGACCCTCTTCTGCACACCCCCTCTGCTGTGGCTTACCCTCTTCTGCACACCCCCTCTGCTGTGGTTGACCCTCTTCTGCACACCTCCACAACTGTGGCTGACCCTTTGCTGTGGCTGACCCTCTTCTGCACACCCCATCTGCTGTGACTGACCCTCTTCTGCACACCCACACCACTGTGGCTGACCCTCTTCTGCACAACCCCTCTGCTGTGGCTGACCCTCTTCTGCACACCCACACCACTGTGGCTGACCCTCTTCTGCACACCCCGTCTGCTGTGGCTGACCCTCTCCTGTGGCTGACCCTCTTCTCCACACCTCCACAACGGTGGGTGACCCTCTTCTGCACACCCCCTCTGCTGTGGCTGACCCTCTTCTCCACAACTGTGGCTGACCCTCTGCTGTGGCTGACCCTCTTCTGCACACCCCCTCTGCTGTGGCTGACCCTCTGCTGTGGCTGACCCTCTTCTGCACTCCCCCTCTGCTGTTGCTGACCTTCTTCTGCACACCCCCTCTGCTGTGGCTGACCCTCTTCTGCACACCTCCACAACGGTGGGTGACCCTCTTCTGCACACCCCCATCACTGTGGCTGACCCTCTCCTGTGGCTGACCCTCTTCTGCACACCTCCACCACAGTGGCTGACCCTCTTCTGCACTCCCCCTCTGCTGTGGCTGACCCTCTTCTGCACGCCCCCTCTGCTGTGGCTGACCTTCTTCTGCACACCCTCACCACTGTGGCTGACCCTCTTCTGCACACCTCCACCACTGTGGCTGACCATCTCCTGTGGCTGACCCTCTTCTGCACACCCCCATCACTGTGGCTGAAACTCTTCTGCACACCCCCTCTGCTGTGTCTGACCCTCTGCTGTGACTGATCCCTCTTCTGCACACCCCCACCGCTGTGGGTGACCCTCTTCTGCACACTCCCTCTGCTGTGGCTGACCCTCTTCTGCACACCTCCACAACTGTGGCTGACCCTCTGCTGTGTCTGACCCTCTTCTGCATACCCCATCTGCTGTGACTGACCCTCTTCTGCACACCCACACCACTGTGGCTGACCCTCTTCTGCACAACCCCTCAGCTGTGGCTGACCCTCTGCTGTGGCTGACCCTCTGCTGTGGCTGACCCTCTTCTGCACACCCCCTCTGCTGTGGCTGACCCTCTTCTGCACACCTCCACAACGGTGGGTGACCCTCTTCTGCACACCCCCATCACTGTGGCTGACCCTCTTCTGCACACCCCATCTGCTGTGGCTGACCCTCTTCTGCACACCCCCTCTGCTGTGGCTGACCCTCTTCTGCACACCCCCTCTGCTGTGGCTGACCCTCTTCTGCACACCCACACCACTGTGGCTGACCCTCTTCTGCACACCCCGTCTGCTGTGGCTGACCCTCTCCTGTGGCTGACCCTCTTCTGCACACCTCCACAACGGTGGGTGACCCTTTTCTGCACACCCCCTCTGCTGTGGCTGACCCTCTTCTCCACAACTGTGGCTGACCCTCTGCTGTGGCTGACCCTCTTCTGCACACCCCCTCTGCTGTGGCTGACCCTCTGCTGTGGCTGACCCTCTTCTGCACTCCCCCTCTGCTGTTGCTGACCTTCTTCTGCACACCCCCTCTGCTGTGGCTGACCCTCTTCTGCACACCTCCACAACGGTGGGTGACCCTCTTCTGCACACCCCCATCACTGTGGCTGACCCTCTCCTGTGGCTGACCCTCTTCTGCACACCTCCACCACAGTGGCTGACCCTCTTCTGCACTCCCCCTCTGCTGTGGCTGACCCTCTTCTGCACGCCCCCTCTGCTGTGGCTGACCTTCTTCTGCACACCCTCACCACTGTGGCTGACCCTCTTCTCCACACCTCCACCACTGTGGCTGACCATCTCCTGTGGCTGACCCTCTTCTGCACACCCCCATCACTGTGGCTGAAACTCTTCTGCACACCCCCTCTGCTGTGTCTGACCCTCTGCTGTGACTGATCCCTCTTCTGCACACCCCCACCGCTGTGGGTGACCCTCTTCTGCACACCCCCTCTGCTGTGGCTGACCCTCTTCTGCACACCTCCACAACTGTGGCTGACCCTCTGCTGTGTCTGACCCTCTTCTGCATACCCCATCTGCTGTGACTGCCCCTCTTCTGCACACCCACACCACTGTGGCTGACCCTCTTCTGCACAACCCCTCAGCTGTGGCTGACCCTCTGCTGTGGCTGACCCTCTGCTGTGGCTGATCCCTCTTCTGCACACCCCCACCGCTGTGGCTGACCCTCTTCTGCACACCTCCACAACTGTGGCTGACCCTCTGCTGTGGCTGACCCTCTTCTGCACACCCCCACCACTGTGGCTGACCCTCTTCTGCACAACTCTACCACTGTGGCTGACCCTCTTCTGCACACCCCACCACTGTGGCTGACCCTCTGCTGTGGCTGACCCTCTTCTGCACACCCCCACCACTGTGGCTGACCCTCTTCTGCACTCCCCCTCTGCTGTGGCTGACCCTCTTCTGCACGCCCCCTCTGCTGTGGCTGACCTTCTTCTGCACACCCTCACCACTGTGGCTGACCCACTTCTGCACACCTCCACCACTGTGGCTGAACATCTCCTGTGGCTGACCCTCTTCTGCACACCTCCACAACTGTGGCTGACCCTCTTCTGCACACCCCCATCACTGTGGCTGAAACTCTTCTGCACACCCCCACCACTGTGGCTGACCCTCTTCTGCACACCTCCACCACTGTGGCTGACCGTCTGCTGTGGCTGACCCTCTTCTGCACTCCCCCTCTGCTGTGGCTGACCTTCTTCTGCACACCATCACCACTGTGGCTGACCCTCTTCTGCACGCCCCCTCTGCTGTGGCTGACCTTCTTCTGCACACCCTCACCACTGTGGCTGACCCTCTTCTGCACACCTCCACAACTGTGGCTGACCCTCTGCTGTGGCTGACCCTCTTCTGCATACCCCATCTGCTGTGACTGTCCCTCTTCTGCACACCCACACCACTGTGGCTGACCCTCTTCTGCACAAGCCCTCTGCTGTGGCTGACCCTCTTCTGCACACCCCCTCTGCTGTGGCTGACCCTCTGCTGTGGCTGACCCTCTGCTGTGGCTGATCCCTCTTCTGCACACCCCCACCGCTGTGGCTGACCCTCTTCTGCACACCTCCACAACTGTGGCTGACCCTCTGCTGTGGCTGACCCTCTTCTGCATACCCCATCTGCTGTGACTGCCCCTCTTCTGCACACCCACACCACTGTGGCTGACCCTCTTCTGCACAACCCCTCAGCTGTGGCTGACCCTCTGCTGTGGCTGACCCTCTGCTGTGGCTGATCCCTCTTCTGCACACCCCCACCGCTGTGGCTGACCCTCTTCTGCACACCTCCACAACTGTGGCTGACCATCTGCTGTGGCTGACCCTCTTCTGCACACCCCCACCACTGTGGCTGACCCTCTTCTGCACAACTCTACCACTGTGGCTGACCCTCTTCTGCACACCCCACCACTGTGGCTGACCCTCTGCTGTGGCTGACCCTCTTCTGCACACCCCCACCACTGTGGCTGACCCTCTTCTGCACTCCCCCTCTGCTGTGGCTGACCCTCTTCTGCACGCCCCCTCTGCTGTGGCTGACCTTCTTCTGCACACCCTCACCACTGTGGCTGACCCACTTCTGCACACCTCCACCACTGTGGCTGAACATCTCCTGTGGCTGACCCTCTTCTGCACACCTCCACAACTGTGGCTGACCCTCTTCTGCACACCCCCATCACTGTGGCTGAAACTCTTCTGCACACCCCCACCACTGTGGCTGACCCTCTTCTGCACACCTCCACCACTGTGGCTGACCGTCTGCTGTGGCTGACCCTCTTCTGCACTCCCCCTCTGCTGTGGCTGACCTTCTTCTGCACACCATCACCACTGTGGCTGACCCTCTTCTGCACGCCCCCTCTGCTGTGGCTGACCTTCTTCTGCACACCCTCACCACTGTGGCTGACCCTCTTCTGCACACCTCCACAACTGTGGCTGACCCTCTGCTGTGGCTGACCCTCTTCTGCATACCCCATCTGCTGTGACTGTCCCTCTTCTGCACACCCACACCACTGTGGCTGACCCTCTTCTGCACAAGCCCTCTGCTGTGGCTGACCCTCTTCTGCACACCCCCTCTGCTGTGGCTGACCCTCTTCTGCACACCTCCACAACGGTGGGTGACCCTCTTCTGCACACCCCCATCACTGTGGCTGACCCTCTTCTGCACACCCCATCTGCTGTGGCTGACCCTCTTCTGCACACCCCCTCTGCTGTGGCTGACCCTCTTCTGCACACCCCCTCTGCTGTGGCTGACCCTCTTCTGCACACCCACACCACTGTGGCTGACCCTCTTCTGCACACCCCGTCTGCTGTGGCTGACCCTCTCCTGTGGCTGACCCTCTTCTGCACACCTCCACAACGGTGGGTGACCCTCTTCTGCACACCCCCTCTGCTGTGGCTGACCCTCTTCTCCACAACTGTGGCTGACCCTCTGCTGTGGCTGACCCTCTTCTGCACACCCCCTCTGCTGTGGCTGACCCTCTGCTGTGGCTGACCCTCTTCTGCACTCCCCCTCTGCTGTGGCTGACCTTCTTCTGCACACCCCCACCACTGTGGCTGACCCTCTTCTGCACAACCCCTCTGCTGTGGCTGACCCTCTTCTGCACACCCCCTCTGCTGTGGCTGACCCTCTTCTGCACACCCCCTCTGCTGTGGCTGACCCTCTTCTGCACACCTCCACAACGGTGGGTGACCCTCTTCTGCACACCCCCATCACTGTGGCTGACCCTCTCCTGTGGCTGACCCTCTTCTGCACACCTCCACCACAGTGGCTGACCCTCTTCTGCACTCCCCCTCTGCTGTGGCTGACCCTCTTCTGCACGCCCCCTCTGCTGTGGCTGACCCTCTTCTGCACGCCCCCTCTGCTGTGGCTGACCTTCTTCTGCACACCCTCACCACTGTGGCTGACCCTCTTCTGCACACCTCCACCACTGTGGCTGACCATCTCCTGTGGCTGACCCTCTTCTGCACACCCCCATCACTGTGGCTGAAACTCTTCTGCACACACCCTCTGCTGTGTCTGACCCTCTGCTGTGGCTGATCCCTCTTCTGCACACCCCCACCGCTGTGGGTGACCCCCTTCTGCACACCCCCTCTGCTGTGGCTGACCCTCTTCTGCACACCTCCACAACTGTGGCTGACCCTCTGCTGTGGCTGACCCTCTTCTGCATACCCCATCTGCTGTGACTGACCCTCTTCTGCACACCCACACCACTGTGGCTGACCCTCTTCTGCACAACCCCTCAGCTGTGGCTGACCCTCTGCTGTGGCTGACCCTCTGCTGTGGCTGATCCCTCTTCTGCACACCCCCACCGCTGTGGCTGACCCTCTTCTGCACACCTCCACAACTGTGGCTGACCCTCTGCTGTGGCTGACCCTCTTCTGCACACCCCCACCACTGTGGCTGACCCTCTTCTGCACTCCCCCTCTGCTGTGGCTGACCCTCTTCTGCACGCCCCCTCTGCTGTGGCTGACCTTCTTCTGCACACCCTCACCACTGTGGCTGACCCACTTCTGCACACCTCCACCACTGTGGCTGAACATCTCCTGTGGCTGACCCTCTTCTGCACACCTCCACAACTGTGGCTGACCCTCTTCTGCACACCCCCATCACTGTGGCTGAAACTCTTCTGCACACCCCCACCACTGTGGCTGACCCTCTTCTGCACACCTCCACCACTGTGGCTGACCGTCTGCTGTGGCTGACCCTCTTCTGCACTCCCCCTCTGCTGTGGCTGACCTTCTTCTGCACACCATCACCAGTGTGGCTGACCCTCTTCTGCACGCCCCCTCTGCTGTGGCTGACCTTCTTCTGCACACCCTCACCACTGTGGCTGACCCTCTTCTGCACACCTCCACAACTGTGGCTGACCCTCTGCTGTGGCTGACCCTCTTCTGCATACCCCATCTGCTGTGACTGTCCCTCTTCTGCACACCCACACCACTGTGGCTGACCCTCTTCTGCGGCTGACCCTCTTCTGCACACCCTCTCTCCTGTGGCTGACCCTCTTCTGCACACCCCCACCACTGTGGCTGACCCTCTTCTGCACACCCCACCACTGTGGCTGACCCTCTTCTGCACACCTCCACAACTGTGGCTGACCCTCTGCTGTGGCTGACCCTCTTCTGCACACCCACACCACTGTGGCTGACCCTCTTCTGCACACCCCCTCTGCTGTGGCTGACCCTCTTCTGCACACCTCCACAACGGTGGGTGACCCTCTTCTGCACACCCCCATCACTGTGGCTGACCCTCTCCTGTGGCTGACCCTCTTCTGCACACCTCCACCACAGTGGCTGACCCTCTTCTGCACTCCCCCTCTGCTGTGGCTGACCCTCTTCTGCACGCCCCCTCTGCTGTGGCTGACCCTCTTCTGCATACCCCATCTGCTGTGACTGTCCCTCTTCTGCACACCTCCACCACTGTGGCTGACCATCTCCTGTGGCTGACCCTCTTCTGCACACCTCCACAACTGTGGCTGACCCTCTTCTGCACACCCCCATCACTGTGGCTGAAACTCTTCTGCACACCCCCACCACTGTGGCTGACCCTCTTCTGCACACCTCCACCACTGTGGCTGACCGTCTGCTGTGGCTGACCCTCTTCTGCACACCCCCTCTGCTGTGGCTGACCCTCTTCTACACACCCCCTCTGCTGTGGCTGACCCTCTTCTACACAACTGTGGCTGACCCTCTGCTGTGGCTGACCCTGTTCTGCATACCCCCTCTGCTGTGGCTGACCCTGTTCTGCACACCCCCTCTGCTGTGGCTGACCCTCTTCTGCACTCCCCCTCTGCTGTGGCTGACCTTCTTCTGCACACCCCCACCACTGTGGCTGACCCTCTTCTGCACACCCCCACCACTGTGGCTGACCCTCTTCTGCACACCTCCACCACTGTGGCTGACCCTCTTCTGCACACCCCACCACTGTGGCTGACCCTCTGCTGTGGCTGACCCTCTTCTGCACACCCCCACCACTGTGGGTGACCCTCTTATGCACACCCCCTCTGCTGTGGCTGACCCTCTTCTGCACACCCCCTCTGCAGTGGCTGACCCTCTTCTGCACACCCCCTCTGCTGTGGCTGACACTCTGCTGTGGCTGACCCTCTTCTGCACACCCCCTCTGCTGTAGCTCACCCTCTTCTGCACACCGCCTCTGCTGTGGCTGACCCTCTTCTGCATACCTCCACAACTGTGGCTGACCCTCTGCTGTGGCTGACCCTCTTCTGCACTCCCCCTCTGCTGTGGCTTACCCACTTCTGCACACCCCCTCTGCTGTGGCTGACCCTCTTCTGCACACCCCCTCTGCTGTGGCTGACCCTCTTCTGCACACCCCCATCACTGTGGCTGACCCTCTTCTGCACACCTCCACCACTGTGGCTGACCCTCTTCTGCACACCCCACCACTGCGGCTGACCCTCTGCTGTGGCTGACCCTCTTCTGCACGCCCCCTCTGCTGTGGCTGACCCTCTTCTGCACACCTCCACCACTGTGGCTGACCATCTCCTGTGGCTGACCCTCTTCTGCACACCTCCACAACTGTGGCTGACCCTCTTCTGCACACCCCCATCACTGTGGCTGAAACTCTTCTGCACACCCCCTCTGCTGTGGCTGACCCTCTTCTGCACACCCCCTCTGCTGTGGCTGACCCTCTTCTGCACACCCCCTCTGCTGTGGCTGACCCACTTCTGCACACCCCCTCTGCTGTGGCTGACCCTCTTCTACACACCCCCTCTGCTGTGGCTGACCCTCTTCTGCACGCCCCCTCTGCTGTGGCTGACCTTCTACTGCACACCCTCACCACTGTGGCTGACTGTCAGCCTCGCTAGTTCCGCTTAGCTGCCATGGCAACGGGGAGGGTGGGGGGCGTTGGGATACAAATGTTCTGCTGGTGGACAATGTTGATGGCTGGTGTTATCTCTTGGCTAACGGTCCCGCATTCCAGGCTGGTGAAGACCTGCCCACCTGATGGTGGAGAAGAAAGTATATTGGACAATGCAAAGGGGGGGTTTGGGGATTGGGATGGGCTTAAGCTTAATACTCTATGTTCGCGCCTAAACTATTCACTCTCAGCTTTACTTGGTCTGTTAACTATCGTTACTTAGTAAAAGGAGCCTTATTCATTTCAAATAATGTCTAAGTGTGGTCTTTCTTAAGCAAACGAAGAAACAGGCCTGACAAAAAGCTGAGAGTCACAAAATCCGCACCTGATGTCGGACCCTGCACAAGAGGAGCTTCCGTTGGTGGAGGTTCTACCTGAAACTGATATGGGAACAGAGGCATCGCACCTTCCTGTTCAATCTGAAGATACCAGGTCAGTGATGGACTGTTTGGCTGGCCTAGATCTTAATCTGCCAGCCGAAGATTCAGTCAAACCAAAACGATGGTCCGAAGGGGTAGGAATGACTGGAGTAAACGTCACCAGGCGTCGCCTTTCCCCCAAGAAAGTCATTCCGGAACTCTTAAGAGAAGAAAGGGAGTTAAAAGAAATGGCCCAAGAATTGCTTCGCCAGGCAGACGAGAAGCGGGAGGCTCTGGATAAACTCTGGGGGAGGGAGCAGGAACGCAGACAGTTAAAAGAAACGCATTCAGCCGCTGCCAAACAAAGCAGGAGCTCAACACCATCCCCCCCTCCCCGAGCCAGCAGGGAATTGCGGAGAGAAGCCAATCCCACCTCCCCTCGCCGACTTGCAAAACTCCCCCCCTTGGGTGTTAAATACGACGGTAGTGCCGACAAACTGGCGTTTTTTCTAATTCACGTCGATAATTTCATGCAGTTTTACGCAGCTGATTTAGATGATGAAATCAAAATTAGAATTGTCTCTATGGCTCTGGAAGATCAAGCTTCCAGATGGCTGGTCTCCCTGCATAATTGCCGCTCACCCGCGTTGCGGGATTTCGATCGTTTTATGAATGCTCTTAGAAGGCGTTTTTTTTTTTTTATATATTATTTTTTTTATATATTTTTTTTATTGCAAAAGTTTTATTCAGACAAGTTTTCCCCCCTTTTACCCCCCCGACATATAATATAAAATCACATACAAAAAGTATACCCCTCACCTCCCCCCATCTGAAAATAAAGTTCTCATTCAAATATTGAGTATTATACCCCCGACCAACATGATATAAATTTAGTATAAAATACATCAATCTCTCCCTGACACCCTTTCTAAGTTAATTCAGCATCATAACATGACCATATCCCATTATACCCATCTCTATATTGCTTATCCACTTATATTTCCCCACCCTCCACCCTAACCCACCCCCACCTCCCAGTCAATCCCACCCCCCCTGAGTTCCGCTATACACCACTTTAAACATTCCAAACATCCCAGATATTGTTTAATCTATTCACCTATCAATCCAAACATTCCTACCTAAAAGCTACATGATATTTCCCAGTCTGATATTTATTCTGTATATAATTAATCCATTTTGCCCATTCCTGTGTGTAGCTCTCCTGCTTCTGGTCTTTTAGGAAAGCTGAAAGTTTTGCCATTTCCGCAAACCCCGCCACTTTTTGAATCCATTGAGCAATTGTCGGTACAAAATCTTTCTTCCAATGTTGAGCAATCAACAACCTAGCTGCTGTAACCATATACAAAAACAATTTTGTTTCCCCTTTACGAAAATCCTTAGTTATGCCCAATAAAAACATTTGCGGGGTAAATTCTAATCTTTTCTTAAATACGTTTTGCATAACCCACCATATTTTTATCCAAAAAGCTTTGACCTTATTGCAAGTCCACCATACATGGAAGAAAGTAGCATCTAAACACCCGCATCTCCAGCATTTAGGTTGAAAATTAGGATACATACATGATAATTTCTTAGGATCCAAATACCATCTATAAAACATTTTATAAAAATTCTCCCTTAAACTTTGTGACTGTGTAAATTTAATATTTTGAACCCATATTTTTTCCCACGTATCCAACATAACGGGTTCATCAAAATTCTGAGCCCATTTAATCATACAATCCTTGACCAACTCGCTTTCTGAAGGGATTTCGATCGTTTTATGAATACTCTTAGAAGGCGTTTTGAAGATCCCCGTGTTGAAAGGAAAGCTAAAATGAAAATGAAATCCTTACAACAGGGGAGTATGACGGTCCAGGCGTACACGCAGATTTTTCAGGAGTTATCGGTGTTTATGACTGGTTATAGTGACCAGGCCTTGATGGACCTCTATGTTGAAGGGCTTAATAAGGACATTTATCAAACATGTGTGAACAGATTTCGCCCCGAAACTTTAAATGAATGGATAGATCTCGCTGGAGACGTTGAACTGGATCAAGCCCACTTGCAGGATCCAGTCCATCTTGAAAAAAAACCACAGAAAGGCAGCCCCAAATCTCGCTCCCCAGAGAAAGATTCCCCCTTCCAAAGGGGGGGCCGGAAAACAACTCAACCTCGCTCAGGCAGTTGTTATCGCTGCGGAAAGGAGGGGCACTGGGCCGACAAATGCAGATCAAGGCAACCTCCACGCCCACATTCCTCTTCGGAACGAAAGCCTCCAAAGACTCCGAACGTGCGCAGTAGACCGGCCATGAGTGGGGTGGAGCCTCTGAACCTCTCTACTGACCGGCCCAGCACCCACCCTGATGATTGGGAGGCGTCTTCAAACTCTTCTGACGACAATTTGGTGAGTCACCGCTCCGGGCCCCTTTATATTAATTTAAAGCTTTTGGCTCCATCTACTGGACGTACTTGCAATGTGCAAGCCCTCATTGACTCTGGTTGTTCAAAATGTCTCATAAGCCAAGAATTAGTGTCTTCAATGGGCTTCCATTTAAAGACCTTAAAAACTCCCATAGCCTTTTGCCAAATGGATGGTTCTGTAGCAGGGGGAACCCCGGCATCTTTTATCACCGAACCAATTCATGTCTCTATTGGCACTGCTCATACTGAGACCATCAATTTCATCGTAACTGCCATTTCCGAAAATGCTGTAATTTTGGGGGTCAATTGGCTTCGTAAATGGAATCCTCTAATAAACTGGAGAGAGGGTTGGGTACGCATACCTTTATCATTACCTGAACATACCTCTCTACCATCAGAAGACAATCACTTCCCACCCAGTAACTCACCTCTTATAACTGAACCCGCTGGGCCCTTGTTGGATTTTCCTTCACCTGAAGTCATACCAGGCGAGGAGAAGATTCCCAAAGAATATTGGGACCTAAAGGAGGCTTTCAGTGAGAGATCTTGTGATTCCCTTCCTCCTCATAGAGCTACTGATTGTTCAATTGATTTCCTCCCTGGGGTTCAATTACCAAAACCTCGCCTTTACTCCATGACTCCACGGGAGATGGAGGAATTGCGTAAGTTCATCGATAAAAATCTTCAAAGGGGTTTCATTGAGCCAGCGATGCCACGTGTAGCTGCACCTGTTATGTTTAGGGAAAAGAAAGATGGCACTCTTAGACTAGTAAAAGACTATTCTTATCTCAACACCATTTGCGAACACAACGTCTACCCACTCCCGCTTATGAAGGACATGCTTGCTCACCTGGCTACTGGTAAAATTTTTACTAAACTGGACTTACGTGAGGCCTATTACAGGGTCAGGATTAAAGAGGGGGACGAATGGAAAACCGCTTTTAACTGCCCCCTTGGATGTTTTCAATTTAAAGTCCTCCCCTTTGGTCTTCAAGGTGCTCCTTCTGTGTTTATGCAACTGATTAATGAGGTTCTCCACGAGCACCTTTACAAAGGAGTTATTGTCTATATTGATGACATAGTTGTTTACTCACAAACACATGACGAGCATGTTAAACTGGTGCGTTCTGTCCTAAACAAACTACGTTCCGCTGAACTATACGCCAAACTGTCCAAATGTGAGTTTCACCAGGAAACAATTGACTATTTGGGTTACCGCATTTCTTCTAAGGGAATTGAGATGGATCCTGCTAAAGTTAAGGCGGTGACGGAGTGGGCTCCTCCCCGAACTCGTAAACAACTACAGAGCTTTTTGGGATTTGCAAACTTTTACCGCCAATTTATTCCGTCGTTCGCCGACATTGCCTTACCCATTACGAACCTACTTAAAACGAAGGGGGAAGGTAAACCTCGTCCAGGGTCCCCCCTCAAATGGACCATGGAATGCCAGGCCGCTTTCGAGAAGCTTAAACGTTTGTTTGCGGCTGAACCTGTTCTTAAACACCCCGATGTTAATTCCCCGTTTGTGGTTCAGGCGGATGCCAGTGATGTCGCTGTGGGTGCAGTCTTGTTGCAACTCAACCACCGTGGCCAATTACAACCTTGTGCCTACACCTCTCGAAAACTCTCTACAACCGAGCGTGGATGGGCCATTTGGGAGAAAGAAGCTTTTGCTGTTCGTTGGGCTCTCATGACTTGGCGTCATTTTCTCGAGGGTGCTCCCCATCCATTTGAGGTCTGGACGGACCATAAGAATTTGGAGGCTCTTACCTCCTCTCGTAAATTGTCCCCAAGACAACTTCGTTGGGCTCACTACTTCCATCGCTTCAATTTCCATCTTAAGTATATTCCTGGTGGCAAGAATTTCATGGCTGATGCTCTTTCCAGACTACCACAATATGATGTTTCTAAACTCACTATTGTACAGCCCATCATGCCGCTTACTTTACCGGCTTCTCCAGTATCTACTAGAAGCCATTCCACAGTCCAAACTACTCCACCTGCGGACCTGATTGCTCGTATTAAGTATGAACTGCTTACTGATGAATGGTATTCCGCACATTCAGGTGACTGTACTATTAGGGACGATCTTCCCTGGATTGGCTCTAAGATTTATGTCCCTAGTACTTTACGGCCTTTTGTTTTGCAACGCGCACACGACTCACGCTTGGCTGGCCATTTCGGTTTCGTTAAAACTGTACACCTTGTTAAACGACAGTTCTGGTGGCCCTCGCTAAAGAAGGATGTTGAATCATATATTGCTAGTTGCCCTGTTTGTGCGGCTTCTAAACGTGCACCGGGAAAACCGCGTGGCCTCCTCCAGTCCGTGGCGACGCCAGAGGTGCCTTGGAAGGAGATTTCAATGGACTTCATAGTTGACCTTCCGCCCAGTCAAGGCTATACCGTCATTTGGGTCGTTACCGATCTTTTCTCCAAACAGGTTCATTTTGTCCCCTGTTCGAAGATTCCCTCTTCCAAATCTTTGGCTCGATTATTCGTTACCCATATTTATCGTTTTCATGGAGTTCCACAGCGTATCATTTCTGATAGAGGCACTCAATTTACGTCTCTTTTTTGGAAGGAATTTTTGAGACTGATTGGCTCCGCCCAAAGCTTCAGCTCCGCCTACCATCCCCAGACGAATGGCTCTTGTGAGAGGGCCAATTCCGTTTTGGAACAATACTTGCGCTGTTTTATCAATTTTCAACAAGATGACTGGGCTGATCTCCTGATACATGCCGAGGTGGCCTATAATAACTCCGTTCACTCCAGTACAAATATGACCCCTTTTAAAATCATCTATGGACAGGACTTTGTGCCCATCCCCGAATTGCCTCATGACTCGCCGTCGGTTCCCTCTTTGGCCGATTGGTCCTCTAGGCTGTCTTCGGTTTGGCCAATCATACGCAAGACTTTGAACGATGCTCATGATTCACATAAACTGTATGCTGACAGGAAACGAGCGATTCCCCCCGCCTACAAAGTTGGTGATAGAGTTTATGTGTCTACGAAGCATTTGGATAGCCCGCAGAAATGCAGAAAACTGGGTCCCAAATTTGTTGGTCCTTTCACTATAACCAAAATCATCAGCTCTGTGTCCGTCCGTTTGGATCTCCCAAAGACCTACCGGCGCCTGTACCCGGTGTTCCACGTTCACTTACTGAAACCTGAACGCACTTCGCATCTCCGCAAACCTTTGCCTGATACCCCTGCACCTACCATGGTGGACGGTCACCAGCATTATGAAGTTTGTGATATTTTGGATTCCAGAGTCCGTAGGAATAAAACTCAGTTCCTAGTCATGTGGAAAGACTTTCCCCCTTCTCACAACGAATGGGTGGATAAAGAGCATCTCAAAGCTCCTAAACTGGTACGCCAGTTTTATGCCAAGTATCCACACAAACCTTAACCCTTTCCCTCTCTCCTATATGTCGTTTTGTCTTTTCTTGTCTGTTTTCCAGGTGTAGCCTCTCGTGTTCCGCAAGATGTCCCGGATTTCTCGCTGTTCCTGGAGGAGGTCCGGATGTCAGCCTCGCTAGTTCCGCTTAGCTGCCATGGCAACGGGGAGGGTGGGGGGCGTTGGGATACAAATGTTCTGCTGGTGGACAATGTTGATGGCTGGTGTTATCTCTTGGCTAACGGTCCCGCATTCCAGGCTGGTGAAGACCTGCCCACCTGATGGTGGAGAAGAAAGTATATTGGACAATGCAAAGGGGGGGGGTTGGGGATTGGGATGGGCTTAAGCTTAATACTCTATGTTCGCGCCTAAACTATTCACTCTCAGCTTTACTTGGTCTGTTAACTATCGTTACTTAGTAAAAGGAGCCTTATTCATTTCAAATAATGTCTAAGTGTGGTCTTTCTTAAGCAAACGAAGAAGCAGGCCTGACACTGACCCACTTCTGCACACCTCCACCACTGTGGCTGACCCTCTTCTACACACCCCCTCTGCTGTGGCTGACCCTCTTCTGCACGCCCCCTCTGCTGTGGCTGACCTTCTACTGCACACCCTCACCACTGTGGCTGACCCTCTTCTGCACACCTCCACAACTGTGGCTGACCCTCTGCTGTGCCTGACCCTCTTCTGCACACCCACACCACTGTGGCTGACCCTCTTCTGCACAACCCCTCAGCTGTGGCTGACCCTCTGCTGTGGCTGACCCTCTTCTGCACACCCCCTCTGCTGTGGCTGACCCTCTTCTGCACACCCCCACCACTGTGGCTGACCCTCTTCTGCACACCTCTACCACTGTGGCTGACCCTCTTCTGCACACCCCACCACTGTGGCTGACCCTCTGCTGTGGTTGACCCTCTTCTGCACTCCCCCTCTGCTGTGGCTGACCCTCTTCTGCACGCCCCCTCTGCTGTGGCTGACCTTCTACTGCACACCCTCACCACTGTGGCTGACCCTCTTCTGCACACCTCCACCACTGTGGCTGACCCTCTTCTGCACACCTCCACAACTGTGGCTGACCCTCTTCTGCACACCCCCATCACTGTTTTTTTTTTTTTTAATTAAATTTATACCCCGCCCTTCTCCAAACGGACCCAGGGCGGCGCACAGGGATGTTAAAACACATATAAAACATATAAAATTTTAAAAAATAGACCCTGCGCTAAAAACCGAATTTAAAAAACCCAAATTTAAAACTATCTAAGAGTCAGTAATGGGGGTTACGCTAGGCCGGCTAGATGGAATAGGTGTGTCTTCAGACACTTGCGGAAGAGGCGGAGGTCAGAGATGGTGCGGAGTTCGGGGGGTAGGTCGTTCCAAAGGGAAGGGCCCGCCACAGAGAAGGCTCTTCCCCTGGGTGTCGCCAGTCGGCATTGTCCAGCCGACGGCACCCTGAGGAGGCCCTCTCTGTGGGAGCGTATCGGTCTGAGGGATGTATGGGGCAGGAGGCGGTCTCGCATATAACTAGGCCCCGAGCCATGGAGCGCTTTAAAGATGGTCGTTAAAACCTTGAAGCGCACCCGAAAGACCACAGGGAGCCAGTGCAGCTCGCGCAGGATAGGTGTTATATGGGAGTGTCTAGGCGCTCCCGTAATCACCCGCGCGGCTGCGTTCTGGACTAGCTGCAGCTTTCGGGTGCACCTCAAGGGGAGCCCCATGTAGAGAGCATTACAGTAGTCAAGTCGAGAGGTGACGAGTGCTTGAGTGACTGTGCGTAAGGCACCCCGGTCCAGTAAGGGGCGCAATTGGCGCATCAGGCGAACCTGATGAAACGCCCCCCTGGCCACGGCTGCCACATGATCTTCCATAGACAGCCGGGAATCCAGGAGGACACCCAAATTGCGCGCCCTCTCCACGGGGGCCGGTGTTTCGCCCCCAATGGCCAGAGTTGGAATAATCTGGCTGAACCGGGGCGCCGGAAGCCACAGCCACTCAGTCTTGGACGGGTTGAGCCTGAGTTTGTTACCACCCATCCAGATCCGTACGGCCTCCAAACACCGGGACATAACCTCGACGGCATCGTTGGGGTGGTCTGGGGTGGATATGTACAACTGAGTATCATCAGCGTACAGATGATATCCCACCCCAAAACCACGGATGATCTCACCCAGCGGCTTCATATATGTGTTGAACAGTAAGGGCGAGAGGACCGACCCCTGAGGAACCCCACATATGAGGGACCTCGAGGCCGACCTCTGCCCCCCTGCCAACACATATTGCGACCGACCAGAGAGGTAGGATGAGAACCACCGCAGAACGGTGCCTCCCAACCCCAACCTCCCCAGTCGGTGCAATAGGATACCATGGTCGATGGTATCAAAAGCCGCTGAGAGGTCTAATAGGACTAGGATAGAGGAATATCCTCTATCCCGTGCCCTCCAGAGATCATCAACCAACGCGACCAATGCCGTCTCGGTGCTGTGCCCGGGTCGGAAGCCGGACTGGCGCGGGTCTAGATAATAACTGTGGCTGAAACTCTTCTGCACACCCCCTCTGCTGTGGCTGACCCTCTGCTGTGGCTGACCCCTCTTCTGCACACCCCCACCATTGTGGGTGACCCTCTTCTGCACACCCCCTTTGCTGTGGCTGACCCTCTTCTGCACACCCCCTCTACTGTGGCTGACCCTCTTCTGCACCCCCCCTCTGCTGTGGCTGACCCTCTTCTGCACCCCCCCTCTGCTGTGGCTCACCCTCTTCTGCACACCGCCTCTGCTGTGGCTGGCCCTCTTCTGCACACCTCCACAACTGTGGCTGACCCTCTGCTGCCCTCTGCTGTGGCTGGCCCTCTTCTGCACACCCCCACCACTGTGGCTGACCCTCTTCTGCACTCCCCCTCTGCTGTGGCTGACCTTCTACTGCACACCCTCACCACTGTGGCTGACCCTCTTCTGCACACCTCCACCACTGTGGCTGACCCTCTTCTGCACACCTCCACAACTGTGGCTGACCCTCTTCTGCACACCCCCATCACTGTGGCTGAAACTCTTCTGCACACCCCCTCTGCTGTGTCTGACCCTCTGCTGTGGCTGACCCCTCTTCTGCACACCCCCACCACTGTGGGTGACCCTCTTCTGCACACCCCCTCTGCTGTGGCTGACCCTCTTCTGCACACCCCCTCTGCTGTGGCTGACCCTCTTCTGCACACCCCCACCACTGTGGCTGACCCTCTTCTGCACACCTCCACCACTGTGGCTGACCTTCTTCTGCACACCCCACCACTGTGGCTGACCCTCTGCTGTTGCTGGCCCTCTTCTGCACACCCCCACCACTGTGGCTGACCCTCTTCTGCACACCTCCACCACTGTGGCTGACCTTCCTCTGCACACCCCACCACTGTGGCTGACCCTCTGCTGTGGCTGGCCCTCTTCTGCACACCCCCACCACTGTGGCTGACCCTCTTCTGCACACCTCCACAACTGTGGCTGACCCTCTTCTGCACACCCCCATCACTGTGGCTGAAACTCTTCTGCACACCCCCTCTGCTGTGTCTGACCCTCTGCTGTGGCTGACCCCTCTTCTGCACACCCCCACCACTGTGGGTGACCCTCTTCTGCACACCCCCTCTGCTGTGGCTGACCCTCTTCTGCACACCCCCTCTACTGTGGCTGACCCTCTTCTGCACACCCCCTCTGCTGTGGCTGACCCTCTTCTGCACACCCCCTCTGCTGTGGCTCACCCTCTTCTGCACACCGCCTCTGCTGTGGCTGGCCCTCTTCTGCACACCTCCACAACTGTGGCTGACCCTCTGCTGCCCTCTGCTGTGGCTGGCCCTCTTCTGCACACCCCCACCACTGTGGCTGACCCTCTTCTGCACTCCCCCTCTGCTGTGGCTGACCTTCTACTGCACACCCTCACCACTGTGGCTGACCCTCTTCTGCACACCTCCACCACTGTGGCTGACCCTCTTCTGCACACCTCCACAACTGTGGCTGACCCTCTTCTGCACACCCCCATCACTGTGGCTGAAACTCTTCTGCACACCCCCTCTGCTGTGTCTGACCCTCTGCTGTGGCTGACCCTCTTCTGCACACCTCCACCACTGTGGCTGACCTTCTTCTGCACACCCCACCACTGTGGCTGACCCTCTGCTGTTGCTGGCCCTCTTCTGCACACCCGCACCACTGTGGCTGACCCTCTTCTGCACACCTCCACCACTGTGGCTGACCTTCTTCTGCACACCCCACCACTGTGGCTGACCCTCTGCTGTGGCTGGCCCTCTTCTGCACACCCCCACCACTGTGGCTGACCCTCTTCTGCACTCCCCCTCTGCTGTGGCTGACCCTCTTCTGCACTCCCCCTCTGCTGTGGCTGACCTTCTTCTGCACACCCTCACCACTGTGGCTGACCCTCTTCTGCACACCTCCACCACTGTGGCTGACCATCTCCTGTGGCTGACCCTCTTCTGCACACCCCCACAACTGTGGCTGACCCTCTTCTGCACACCCCCATCACTGTGGCTGAAACTCTTCTGCACACCCCCTCTGCTGTGTCTGACCCTCTGCTGTGGCTGACCCCTCTTCTGCACACCCCCACCACTGTGGGTGACCCTCTTCTGCACACCCCCTCTGCTGTGGCTGACCCTCTTCTGCACACCCCCTCTGCTTTGGCTGACCCTCTTCTGCACACCCCCTCTGCTGTGGCTGACCCTCTGCTGTGGCTGACCCTCTTCTGCACACCCCCTCTGCTGTGGCTCACCCTCTTCTGCACACCGCCTCTACTGTGGCTGACCCTCTTCTGCACACCCCCTCTGCTGTGGCTGACCCTCTTCTGCACCCCCCCTCTGCTGTGGCTCACCCTCTTCTGCACACCGCCTCTGCTGTGGCTGACCCTCTTCTGCACACCTCCACAACTGTGGCTGACCCTCTGCTGTGGCTGACCCTCTTCTGCACACCCCCTCTGCTGTGGCTTACCCTCTTCTGCACACCCCCTATGCTGTGGCTGACCCTCTTCTCCACACCCCCTCTACTGTGGCTGACCCTCTTCTGCACCCCCCCTCTGCTGTGGCTGACCCTCTTCTGCACCCCCCCTCTGCTGTGGCTCACCCTCTTCTGCACACCGCCTCTGCTGTGGCTGGCCCTCTTCTGCACACCTCCACAACTGTGGCTGACCCTCTGCTGCCCTCTGCTGTGGCTGGCCCTCTTCTGCACACCCCCACCACTGTGGCTGACCCTCTTCTGCACTCCCACTCTGCTGTGGCTGACCTTCTACTGCACACCCTCACCACTGTAGCTGACCCTCTTCTGCACACCCCCTCTGCTGTGGCTGACCCTCTTCTGCACCCCCCCTCTGCTGTGGCTCACCCTCTTCTGCACACCGCCTCTGCTGTGGCTGGCCCTCTTCTGCACACCTCCACAACTGTGGCTGACCCTCTGCGGCCCTCTGCTGTGGTTGGCCCTCTTCTGCACAACCCCACCACTGTGGCTGACCCTCTTCTGCACTCCCACTCTGCTGTGGCTGACCTTCTACTGCACACCCTCACCACTGTGGCTGACCCTCTTCTGCACACCTCCACCACTGTGGCTGACCCTCTTCTGCACACCTCCACAACTGTGGCTGACCCTCTTCTGCACACCCCCATCACTGTGGCTGAAACTCTTCTGCACACCCCCTCTGCTGTGTCTGACCCTCTGCTGTGGCTGACCCCTCTTCTGCACACCCCCACCACTGTGGGTGACCCTCTTCTGCACACCCCCTCTGCTGTGGCTGACCCTCTTCTGCACACCCCCTCTACTGTGGCTGACCCTCTTCTGCACACCCCCTCTACTGTGGCTGACCCTCTTCTGCACACCTCCACCACTGTGGCTGACCTTCTTCTGCACACCCCACCACTGTGGCTGACCCTCTGCTGCACACCTCCACCACTGTGGCTGACCTTCATCTGCACACCCCACCACTGTGGCTGACCCTCTGCTGTGGCTGGCCCTCTTCGGCACACCCCCACCACTGTGGCTGACCCTCTTCTGCACTCCCCCTCTGCTATGGCTGACCCTCTTCTGCACACACCCACCACAGTGGCTGACCCTCTTCTGCACACCCCCTCTGCTGTTGCTGACCCTCTTCTGCACACCCCCTCTGCTATGGCTGACCCTCTTCTGCACACCCCCACCACTGTGGCTGACCCTCTTCTGCACACCTCCACCACAGTGGCTGACCCTCTTCTGCACTCCCCCTCTGCTGTGGCTGACCTTCTTCTGCACACCCTCACCACTGTGGCTGACCCTCTTCTGCACACCTCCACCACTGTGGCTGACCATCTCCTGTGGCTGACCCTCTTCTGCAGACCCCCATCACTGTGGCTGACCCTCTTCTGCACACCCCCTCTACTGTGGCTGACCCTCTTCTGCACACCCCCTCTGCTGTGGCTGACCCTCTTCTGCACACCCCCTCTGCTGTGGCTCACCCTCTTCTGCACACCGCCTCTGCTGTGGCTGGCCCTCTTCTGCACACCTCCACAACTGTGGCTGACCCTCTGCTGCCCTCTGCTGTGGCTGGCCCTCTTCTGCACACCCCCACCACTGTGGCTGACCCTCTTCTGCACTCCCCCTCTGCTGTGGCTGACCTTCTACTGCACACCCTCACCACTGTGGCTGACCCTCTTCTGCACACCTCCACCACTGTGGCTGACCCTCTTCTGCACACCTCCACAACTGTGGCTGACCCTCTTCTGCACACCCCCATCACTGTGGCTGCAACTCTTCTGCACACCCCCTCTGCTGTGTCTGACCCTCTGCTGTGGCTGACCCTCTTCTGCACACCTCCACCACTGTGGCTGACCTTCTTCTGCACACCCCACCACTGTGGCTGACCCTCTGCTGTTGCTGGCCCTCTTCTGCACACCCGCACCACTGTGGCTGACCCTCTTCTGCACACCTCCACCACTGTGGCTGACCTTCTTCTGCACACCCCACCACTGTGGCTGACCCTCTGCTGTGGCTGGCCCTCTTCTGCACACCCCCACCACTGTGGCTGACCCTCTTCTGCACTCCCCCTCTGCTGTGGCTGACCCTCTTCTGCACTCCCCCTCTGCTGTGGCTGACCTTCTTCTGCACACCCTCACCACTGTGGCTGACCCTCTTCTGCACACCTCCACCACTGTGGCTGACCATCTCCTGTGGCTGACCCTCTTCTGCACACCCCCACAACTGTGGCTGACCCTCTTCTGCACACCCCCATCACTGTGGCTGAAACTCTTCTGCACACCCCCTCTGCTGTGTCTGACCCTCTGCTGTGGCTGACCCCTCTTCTGCACACCCCCACCACTGTGGGTGACCCTCTTCTGCACACCCCCTCTGCTGTGGCTGACCCTCTTCTGCACACCCCCTCTGCTTTGGCTGACCCTCTTCTGCACCCCCCCTCTGCTGTGGCTGACCCTCTGCTGTGGCTGACCCTCTTCTGCACACCCCCTCTGCTGTGGCTCACCCTCTTCTGCACACCGCCTCTACTGTGGCTGACCCTCTTCTGCACACCCCCTCTGCTGTGGCTGACCCTCTTCTGCACCCCCCCCTCTGCTGTGGCTCACCCTCTTCTGCACACCGCCTCTGCTGTGGCTGACCCTCTTCTGCACACCTCCACAACTGTGGCTGACCCTCTGCTGTGGCTGACCCTCTTCTGCACACCCCCTCTGCTGTGGCTTACCCTCTTCTGCACACCCCCTCTGCTGTGGCTGACCCTCTTCTCCACACCCCCTCTACTGTGGCTGACCCTCTTCTGCACCCCCCCTCTGCTGTGGCTGACCCTCTTCTGCACCCCCCCTCTGCTGTGGCTCACCCTCTTCTGCACACCGCCTCTGCTGTGGCTGGCCCTCTTCTGCACACCTCCACAACTGTGGCTGACCCTCTGCTGCCCTCTGCTGTGGCTGGCCCTCTTCTGCACACCCCCACCACTGTGGCTGACCCTCTTCTGCACTCCCACTCTGCTGTGGCTGACCTTCTACTGCACACCCTCACCACTGTAGCTGACCCTCTTCTGCACACCCCCTCTGCTGTGGCTGACACTCTTCTGCACCCCCCCTCTGCTGTGGCTCACCCTCTTCTGCACACCGCCTCTGCTGTGGCTGGCCCTCTTCTGCACACCTCCACAACTGTGGCTGACCCTCTGCGGCCCTCTGCTGTGGTTGGCCCTCTTCTGCACAACCCCACCACTGTGGCTGACCCTCTTCTGCACTCCCACTCTGCTGTGGCTGACCTTCTACTGCACACCCTCACCACTGTGGCTGACCCTCTTCTGCACACCTCCACCACTGTGGCTGACCCTCTTCTGCACACCTCCACAACTGTGGCTGACCCTCTTCTGCACACCCCCATCACTGTGGCTGAAACTCTTCTGCACACCCCCTCTGCTGTGTCTGACCCTCTGCTGTGGCTGACCCCTCTTCTGCACACCCCCACCACTGTGGGTGACCCTCTTCTGCACACCCCCTCTGCTGTGGCTGACCCTCTTCTGCACACCCCCTCTACTGTGGCTGACCCTCTTCTGCACACCCCCTCTACTGTGGCTGACCCTCTTCTGCACACCTCCACCACTGTGGCTGACCTTCTTCTGCACACCCCACCACTGTGGCTGACCCTCTGCTGCACACCTCCACCACTGTGGCTGACCTTCTTCTGCACACCCCACCACTGTGGCTGACCCTCTGCTGTGGCTGGCCCTCTTCGGCACACCCCCACCACTGTGGCTGACCCTCTTCTGCACTCCCCCTCTGCTATGGCTGACCCTCTTCTGCACACACCCACCACAGTGGCTGACCCTCTTCTGCACACCCCCTCTGCTGTTGCTGACCCTCTTCTGCACACCCCCTCTGCTATGGCTGACCCTCTTCTGCACACCCCCACCACTGTGGCTGACCCTCTTCTGCACACCTCCACCACAGTGGCTGACCCTCTTCTGCACTCCCCCTCTGCTGTGGCTGACCTTCTTCTGCACACCCTCACCACTGTGGCTGACCCTCTTCTGCACACCTCCACCACTGTGGCTGACCATCTCCTGTGGCTGACCCTCTTCTGCAGACCCCCATCACTGTGGCTGACCCTCTTCTGCACACCCCCACCGCTGTGGGTGACCCTCTTCTGCACACCCCCTCTGCTGTGGCTGACCCTCTTCTGCACACCTCCACAACTGTGGCTGACCCTCTGCTGTGGCTGACCCTCTTCTGCATACCCCATCTGCTGTGACTGACCCTCTTCTGCACACCCACACCACTGTGGCTGACCCTCTTCTGCACAACCCCTCAGCTGTGGCTGACCCTCTGCTGTGGCTGACCCTCTGCTGTGGCTGATCACTCTTCTGCACACCCCCACCGCTGTGGGTGACCCTCTTCTGCACACCCCCTCTGCTGTGGCTGACCCTCTTCTGCACACCTCCACAACTGTGGCTGACCCTCTGCTGTGGCTGACCCTCTTCTGCACACCCCCTCTGCTGTGGCTGACTCTCTTCTGCACAACCCCACCACTGTGGCTGACCCTCTTCTGCACACCTCCACCACTGTGGCTGACCCTCTTCTGCACACCCCACCACTGTGGCTGACCCTCTGCTGTGGCTGACCCTCTTCTGCACACCCCCACCACTGTGGCTGACCCTCTTCTGCACTCCCCCTCTGCTGTGGCTGACCCTCTTCTGCACGCCCCCTCTGCAGTGGCTGAGCTTCTTCTGCACACCTCCACCACTGTGGATGACCATCTCCTGTGGCTGACCCTCTTCTGCACACCTCCACAACTGTGGCCGACCCTCTTCTGCACACCTCCACCACTGTGGCCGACCCTCTTCTGCACACCCCACCACTGTGGCTGACCCTCTGCTGTGGCTGACCCTCTTCTGCACACCCCCACCACTGTGGGTGACCCTGTTCTGCACACCCCCTCTGCTGTGGCTGATCCTCTTCTGCACACCCCCTCTGCAGTGGCTGACCCTCTTCTGCACACCCCCTCTGCTGTGGTTGACCCTCTGCTGTGGCTGACCCTCTTCTGCACACCCCCTCTGCTGTAGCTCACCCTCTTCTGCACACCGCCTCTGCTGTGGCTGACCCTCTTCTGCACACCTCCACAACTGTGGCTGACCCTCTGCTGTGGCTGACCCTCTTCTGCACTCCCCCTCTGCTGTGGCTTACCCACTTCTGCACACCCCCTCTGCTGTGGCTGACCCTCTTCTGCACACCCCCTCTGCTGTGGCTGACCCTCTTCTGCACACCCCCATCACTGTGGCTGACCCTCTTCTGCACACCTCCACCACTGTGGCTGACCCTCTTCTGCACACCCCACCACTGTGGCTGACCCTCTGCTGTGGCTGACCCTCTTCTGCACGCCCCCTCTGCTGTGGCTGACGTTCTTCTGCACACCCTCACCACTGTGGCTGACCCTCTTCTGCACACCTCCACCACTGTGGCTGACCCTCTTCTGCACACCCCCTCTGCTGTGTCTGACCCTCTGCTGTGGCTGACCCCTCTTCTGCACACCCCCACCACTGTGGGTGACCCTCTTCTGCACACCCCCTCTGCTGTGGCTGACCCTCTTCTGCACACCCCCTCTGCTGTGGCTGACCCACTTCTGCACACCCCCTCGGCTGTGGCTGACCCTCTTCTGCACGCCCCCTCTGCTGTGGCTGACCTTCTACTGCACACCCTCACCACTGTGGCTGACCCTCTTCTGCACACCTCCACAACTGTGGCTGACCCTCTGCTGTGGCTGACCCTCTTCTGCACACCCACACCACTGTGGCTGACCCTCTTCTGCACAAACCCTCAGCTGTGGCTGACCCTCTGCTGTGGCTGACCCTCTTCTGCACACCCCCTCTGCTGTGGCTGACCCTCTTCTGCACACCCCCACCACTGTGGCTGACCCTCTTCTGCACAACTCTACCACTGTGGCTGAACCTCTTCTGCACACCCCACCACTGTGGCTGACCCTCTGCTGTGGCTGACCCTCTTCTGCACTCCCCCTCTGCTGTGGCTGACCCTCTTCTGCACGCCCCCTCTGCTGTGGCTGACCTTCTACTGCACATCTCCACCACTGTGGCTGACCCTCTTCTGCACACCTCCACCACTATGGCTGACCCTCTTCTGCACACCTCCACAAAAGTGGCTGACCCTCTTCTGCACACCCCCATCACTGTGGCTGAAACTCTTCTGCACACCCCCTCTGCTGTGTCTGACCCTCTGCTGTGGCTGACCCCTCTTCTGCACACCCCCACCACTGTGGCTGACCCTCTTCTGCACACCCCCTCTACTGTGGCTGACCCTCTTCTGCACACCCCCTCTGCTGTGGCTGACCCTCTTCTGCACACCGCCTCTGCTGTGGCTCACCCTCTTCTGCACACCGCCTCTGCTGTGGCTGGCCCTCTTCTGCACACCTCCACAACTGTGGCTGACCCTCTGCTGCCCTCTGCTGTGGCTGGCCCTCTTCTGCACACCCCCACCACTGTGGCTGACCCTCTTCTGCACTCCCCCTCTGCTGTGGCTGACCTTCTACTGCACACCTCCACCACTGTGGGTGACCCTCTTCTGCACACCTCCACAACTGTGGCTGACCCTCTTCTGCACACCTCCACCACTGTGGCTGACCTTCTTCTGCACACCCCACCACTGTGGCTGACCCTCTGCTGTGGCTGGCCCTCTTCTGCACACCCCCACCACTGTGGCTGACCCTCTTCTGCACACCCCACCACTGTGGCTGACCCTCTTCTGCACACCTCCACCACTGTGGCTGACCCTCTTCTGCACTCCCCCTCTGCTGTGGCTGACCTTCTTCTGCACACCCTCACCACTGTGGCTGACCCTCTTCTGCACACCTCCACCACTGTGGATGACCATCTCCTGTGGCTGACCCTCTTCTGCAGACCCCCATCACTGTGGCTGACCCTCTTCTGCACACCCCCTCTACTGTGGCTGACCCTCTTCTGCACACCCCCTCTGCTGTGGCTGACCCTCTTCTGCACACCCCCTCTGCTGTGGCTCACCCTCTTCTGCACACCGCCTCTGCTGTGGCTGGCCCTCTTCTGCACACCTCCACAACTGTGGCTGACCCTCTGCTGCCCTCTGCTGTGGCTGGCCCTCTTCTGCACACCCCCACCACTGTGGCTGACCCTCTTCTGCACTCCCCCTCTGCTGTGGCTGACCTTCTACTGCACACCCTCACCACTGTGGCTGGCCCTCTTCTGCACACCTCCACCACTGTGGCTGACCCTCTTCTGCACACCTCCACAACTGTGGCTGACCCTCTTCTGCACACCCCCATCACTGTGGCTGAAACTCTTCTGCACACCCCCTCTGCTGTGTCTGACCCTCTGCTGTGGCTGACCCTCTTCTGCACACCTCCACCACTGTGGCTGACCTTCTTCTGCACACCCCACCACTGTGGCTGACCCTCTGCTGTTGCTGGCCCTCTTCTGCACACCCGCACCACTGTGGCTGACCCTCTTCTGCACACCTCCACCACTGTGGCTGACCTTCTTCTGCACACCCCACCACTGTGGCTGACCCTCTGCTGTGGCTGGCCCTCTTCTGCACACCCCCACCACTGTGGCTGACCCTCTTCTGCACTCCCCCTCTGCTGTGGCTGACCCTCTTCTGCACTCCCCCTCTGCTGTGGCTGACCTTCTTCTGCACACCCTCACCACTGTGGCTGACCCTCTTCTGCACACCTCCACCACTGTGGCTGACCATCTCCTGTGGCTGACCCTCTTCTGCACACCCCCACAACTGTGGCTGACCCTCTTCTGCACACCCCCATCACTGTGGCTGAAACTCTTCTGCACACCCCCTCTGCTGTGTCTGACCCTCTGCTGTGGCTGACCCCTCTTCTGCACACCCCCACCACTGTGGGTGACCCTCTTCTGCACACCCCCTCTGCTGTGGCTGACCCTCTTCTGCACACCCCCTCTGCTTTGGCTGACCCTCTTCTGCACACCCCCTCTGCTGTGGCTGACCCTCTGCTGTGGCTGACCCTCTTCTGCACACCCCCTCTGCTGTGGCTCACCCTCTTCTGCACACCGCCTCTACTGTGGCTCACCCTCTTCTGCACACCCCCTCTGCTGTGGCTGACCCTCTTCTGCACCCCCCCCCTCTGCTGTGGCTCACCCTCTTCTGCACACCGCCTCTGCTGTGGCTGACCCTCTTCTGCACACCTCCACAACTGTGGCTGACCCTCTGCTGTGGCTGACCCTCTTCTGCACACACCCTCTGCTGTGGCTTACCCTCTTCTGCACACCCCCTCTGCTGTGGCTGACCCTCTTCTCCACACCCCCTCTACTGTGGCTGACCCTCTTCTGCACCCCCCCTCTGCTGTGGCTGACCCTCTTCTGCACCCCCCCTCTGCTGTGGCTCACCCTCTTCTGCACACCGCCTCTGCTGTGGCTGGCCCTCTTCTGCACACCTCCACAACTGTGGCTGACCCTCTGCTGCCCTCTGCTGTGGCTGGCCCTCTTCTGCACACCCCCACCACTGTGGCTGACCCTCTTCTGCACTCCCACTCTGCTGTGGCTGACCTTCTACTGCACACCCTCACCACTGTAGCTGACCCTCTTCTGCACACCCCCTCTGCTGTGGCTGACCCTCTTCTGCACCCCCCCTCTGCTGTGGCTCACCCTCTTCTGCACACCGCCTCTGCTGTGGCTGGCCCTCTTCTGCACACCTCCACAACTGTGGCTGACCCTCTGCGGCCCTCTGCTGTGGTTGGCCCTCTTCTGCACAACCCCACCACTGTGGCTGACCCTCTTCTGCACTCCCACTCTGCTGTGGCTGACCTTCTACTGCACACCCTCACCACTGTGGCTGACCCTCTTCTGCACACCTCCACCACTGTGGCTGACCCTCTTCTGCACACCTCCACAACTGTGGCTGACCCTCTTCTGCACACCCCCATCACTGTGGCTGAAACTCTTCTGCACACCCCCTCTGCTGTTTCTGACCCTCTGCTGTGGCTGACCCCTCTTCTGCACACCCCCACCACTGTGGGTGACCCTCTTCTGCACACCCCCTCTGCTGTGGCTGACCCTCTTCTGCACACCCCCTCTACTGTGGCTGACCCTCTTCTGCACACCCCCTCTACTGTGGATGACCCTCTTCTGCACACCTCCACCACTGTGGCTGACCTTCTTCTGCACACCCCACCACTGTGGCTGACCCTCTGCTGCACACCTCCACCACTGTGGCTGACCTTCTTCTGCACACCCCACCACTGTGGCTGACCCTCTGCTGTGGCTGGCCCTCTTCGGCACACCCCCACCACTGTGGCTGACCCTCTTCTGCACTCCCCCTCTGCTATGGCTGACCCTCTTCTGCACACACCCACCACAGTGGCTGACCCTCTTCTGCACACCCCCTCTGCTGTTGCTGACCCTCTTCTGCACACCCCCTCTGCTATGGCTGACCCTCTTCTGCACACCCCCACAACTGTGGCTGACCCTCTTCTGCACACCTCCACCACAGTGGCTGACCCTCTTCTGCACTCCCCCTCTGCTGTGGCTGACCTTCTTCTGCACACCCTCACCACTGTGGCTGACCCTCTTCTGCACACCTCCACCACTGTGGCTGACCATCTCCTGTGGCTGACCCTCTTCTGCAGACCCCCATCACTGTGGCTGACCCTCTTCTGCACACCCCCTCTGCTGTGGCTGACCCTCTTCTGCACACCTCCACAACTGTGGCTGACCCTCTGCTGTGGCTGACCCTCTTCTGCATACCCCATCTGCTGTGACTGACCCTCTTCTGCACACCCACACCACTGTGGCTGACCCTCTTCTGCACAACCCCTCAGCTGTGGCTGACCCTCTGCTGTGGCTGACCCTCTGCTGTGGCTGATCACTCTTCTGCACACCCCCACCGCTGTGGGTGACCCTCTTCTGCACACCCCCTCTGCTGTGGCTGACCCTCTTCTGCACACCTCCACAACTGTGGCTGACCCTCTGCTGTGGCTGACCCTCTTCTGCACACCCCCTCTGCTGTGGCTGACTCTCTTCTGCACAACCCCACCACTGTGGCTGACCCTCTTCTGCACACCTCCACCACTGTGGCTGACCCTCTTCTGCACACCCCACCACTGTGGCTGACCCTCTGCTGTGGCTGACCCTCATCTGCACACCCCCACCACTGTGGCTGACCCTCTTCTGCACTCCCCCTCTGCTGTGGCTGACCCTCTTCTGCACGCCCCCTCTGCAGTGGCTGACCCTCTTCTGCACACCTCCACAACTGTGGCTGACCCTCTGCTGTGGCTGACCCTCTTCTGCACACCCCCTCTGCTGTGGCTGACTCTCTTCTGCACAACCCCACCACTGTGGCTGACCCTCTTCTGCACACCTCCACCACTGTGGCTGAACCTCTTCTGCACACCCCACCACTGTGGCTGACCCTCTGCTGTGGCTGACCCTCTTCTGCACTCCCCCTCTGCTGTGGCTGACCCTCTTCTGCACGCCCCCTCTGCTGTGGCTGACCTTCTACTGCACATCTCCACCACTGTGGCTGACCCTCTTCTGCACACCTCCACCACTATGGCTGACCCTCTTCTGCACACCTCCACAAAAGTGGCTGACCCTCTTCTGCACACCCCCATCACTGTGGCTGAAACTCTTCTGCACACCCCCTCTGCTGTGTCTGACCCTCTGCTGTGGCTGACCCCTCTTCTGCACACCCCCACCACTGTGGCTGACCCTCTTCTGCACACCCCCTCTACTGTGGCTGACCCTCTTCTGCACACCCCCTCTGCTGTGGCTGACCCTCTTCTGCACACCGCCTCTGCTGTGGCTCACCCTCTTCTGCACACCGCCTCTGCTGTGGCTGGCCCTCTTCTGCACACCTCTACAACTGTGGCTGACCCTCTGCTGCCCTCTGCTGTGGCTGGCCCTCTTCTGCACACCCCCACCACTGTGGCTGACCCTCTTCTGCACTCCCCCTCTGCTGTGGCTGACCTTCTACTGCACACCTCCACCACTGTGGGTGACCCTCTTCTGCACACCTCCACAACTGTGGCTGACCCTCTTCTGCACACCTCCACCACTGTGGCTGACCTTCTTCTGCACACCCCACCACTGTGGCTGACCCTCTGCTGTGGCTGGCCCTCTTCTGCACACCCCCACCACTGTGGCTGACCCTCTTCTGCACACCCCACCACTGTGGCTGACCCTCTTCTGCACACCTCCACCACTGTGGCTGACCTTCTTCTGCACACCCCACCACTGTGGCTGACCCTCTGCTGTGGCTGGCCCTCTTCTGCACACCCCCACCACTGTGGCTGACCCTCTTCTGCACACCCCCACCACTGTGGCTGACCCTCTTCTGCACACCTCCACCACTGTGGCTGACCCTCTTCTGCACACCCCCACCACTGTGGCTGACCCTCTTCTGCACACCCCACCACTGTGGCTGACCCTCTTCTGCACACCTCCACCACTGTGGCTGACCTTCTTCTGCACACCCCACCACTGTGGCTGACCCTCTGCTGTGGCTGACCCTCTTCTGCACACCCCCTCTGCTGTGGCTGACCCTCTTCTGCACCCCCCCCTCTGCTGTGGCTCACCCTCTTCTGCACACCGCCTCTGCTGTGGCTGACCCTCTTCTGCACACCTCCACAACTGTGGCTGACCCTCTGCTGTGGCTGACCCTCTTCTGCACACCCCCTCTGCTGTGGCTTACCCTCTTCTGCACACCCCCTCTGCTGTGGCTGACCCTCTTCTCCACACCCCCTCTACTGTGGCTGACCCTCTTCTGCACACCCCCTCTGCTGTGGCTGACCCTCTTCTGCACCCCCCCTCTGCTGTGGCTCACCCTCTTCTGCACACCGCCTCTGCTGTGGCTGACCCTCTTCTGCACACCTCCACAACTGTGGCTGACCCTCTGCTGTGGCTGACCCTCTTCTGCACACCCCCTCTGCTGTGGCTGACCCTCTTCTGCACACGCCCTCTGCTCTGGCTTACCCTCTTCTGCACACGCCCTCTGCTGTGGTTGACCCTCTTCTGCACACCTCCACAACTGTGGCTGACCCTCTTCTGCACACCCACACCACTGTGGCTGACCCTTTTCTGCACACACCCTCTGCTGTGGCTGACCCTCTGCTGTGGCTGACCCTCTTCTGCACACCCCCTCTGCTGTGTCTGACCCTCTGCTGTGTCTGACCCTCTTCTGCACACCTCCACCACTGTGGCTGACCTTCTTCTGCACACCCCACCACTGTGGCTGACCCTCTGCTGTTGCTGACCCTCTTCTGCACACCCGCACCACTGTGGCTGACCCTCTTCTGCACACCTCCACCACTGTGGCTGACCTTCTTCTGCACACCCCACCACTGTGGCTGACCCTCTGCTGTGGCTGGCCCTCTTCTGCACACCCCCACCACTGTGGCTGACCCTCTTCTGCACTCCCCCTCTGCTGTGGCTGACCCTCTTCTGCACTCCCCCTCTGCTGTGGCTGACCTTCTTCTGCACACCCTCACCACTGTGGCTGACCCTCTTCTGCACACCTCCACCACTGTGGCTGACCATCTCCTGTGGCTGACCCTCTTCTGCACACCCCCATCACTGTGGCTGAAACTCTTCTGCACACCCCCTCTGCTGTGTCTGACCCTCTGCTGTGGCTGACCCCTCTTCTGCACACCCCCACCACTGTGGGTGACCCTCTTCTGCACACCCCCTCTGCTGTGGCTGACCCTCTTCTGCACACCCCCTCTGCTTTGGCTGACCCTCTTCTGCACACCCCCTCTGCTGTGGCTGACCCTCTGCTGTGGCTGACCCTCTTCTGCACACCCCCTCTGCTGTGGCTCACCCTCTTCTGCACACCGTCTCTACTGTGGCTGACCCTCTTCTGCACACCCCCTCTGCTGTGGCTGACCCTCTTCTGCACACCGCCTCTGCTGTGGCTGACCCTCTTCTGCACACCTCCACAACTGTGGCTGACCCTCTGCTGTGGCTGACCCTCTTCTGCACACCCCCTCTGCTGTGGCTTACCCTCTTCTGCACACCCCCTCTGCTGTGGCTGACCCTCTTCTCCACACCCCCTCTACTGTGGCTGACCCTCTTCTGCACACCCCCTCTGCTGTGGCTGACCCTCTTCTGCACCCCCCCTCTGCTGTGGCTCACCCTCTTCTGCACACCGCCTCTGCTGTGGCTGGCCCTCTTCTGCACACCTCCACAACTGTGGCTGACCCTCTGCGGCCCTCTGCTGTGGCTGGCCCTCTTCTGCACACCCCCACCACTGTGGCTGACCCTCTTCTGCACTCCCACTCTGCTGTGGCTGACCTTCTACTGCACACCCTCACCACTGTGGCTGACCCTCTTCTGCACACCTCCACCACTGTGGCTGACCCTCTTCTGCACACCTCCACAACTGTGGCTGACCCTCTTCTGCACACCCCCATCACTGTGGCTGAAACTCTTCTGCACACCCCCTCTGCTGTGTCTGACCCTCTGCTGTGGCTGACCCCTCTTCTGCACACCCCCACCACTGTGGGTGACCCTCTTCTGCACACCCCCTCTGCTGTGGCTGACCCTCTTCTGCACACCCCCTCTACTGTGGCTGACCCTCTTCTGCACACCCCCTCTGCTGTGGCTGACCTTCTACTGCACACCCTCACCACTGTGGCTGACCCTCTTCTGCACACCTCCACCACTGTGGCTGACCCTCTTCTGCACACCTCCACAACTGTGGCTGACCCTCTTCTGCACACCCCCATCACTGTGTCTGAAACTCTTCTGCACACCCCCTCTGCTGTGTCTGACCCTCTGCTGTGGCTGACCCCTCTTCTGCACACCCCCACCACTGTGGGTGACCCTCTTCTGCACACCCCCTCTGCTGTGGCTGACCCTCTTCTGCACACCCCCTCTACTGTGGCTGACCCTCTTCTGCACACCCCCTCTGCTGTGGCTGACCCTCTTCTGCACACCCCCTCTACTGTGGCTGACCCTCTTCTGCACACCTCCACCACTGTGGCTGACCTTCTTCTGCACACCCCACCACTGTGGCTGACCCTCTGCTGCACACCTCCACCACTGTGGCTGACCTTCTTCTGCACACCCCACCACTGTGGCTGACCCTCTGTTGTGGCTGGCCCTCTTCTGCACACCCCCACCACTGTGGCTGACCCTCTTCTGCACTCCCCCTCTGCTATGGCTGACCCTCTTCTGCACACACCCACCACAGTGGCTGACCCTCTTCTGCACACCCCCTCTGCTGTTGCTGACCCTCTTCTGCACACCCCCTCTGCTATGGCTGACCCTCTTCTGCACACCCCCACCACTGTGGCTGACCCTCTTCTGCACACCTCCACCACAGTGGCTGACCCTCTTCTGCACTCCCCCTCTGCTGTGGCTGACCCTCTTCTGCACGCCCCCTCTGCTGTGGCTGACCTTCTTCTGCACACCCTCACCACTGTGGCTGACCCTCTTCTGCACACCTCCACCACTGTGGCTGACCATCTCCTGTGGCTGACCCTCTTCTGCACACCCCCATCACTGTGGCTGACCCTCTTCTGCACACCCCCACCGCTGTGGGTGACCCTCTTCTGCACACCCCCTCTGCTGTGGCTGACCCTCTTCTGCACACCTCCACAACTGTGGCTGACCCTCTGCTGTGGCTGACCCTCTTCGGCATACCCCATCTGCTGTGACTGACCCTCTTCTGCACACCCACACCACTGTGGCTGACCCTCTTCTGCACAACCCCTCAGCTGTGGCTGACCCTCTGCTGTGGCTGACCCTCTGCTGTGGCTGATCACTCTTCTGCACACCCCCACCGCTGTGGCTGACCCTCTTCTGCACACCTCCACAACTGTGGCTGACCCTCTGCTGTGGCTGACCCTCTTCTGCACACCCCCTCTGCTGTGGCTGACCCTCTTCTGCACAACCCCACCACTGTGGCTGACCCTCTTCTGCACACCTCCACCACTGTGGCTGACCCTCTTCTGCACACCCCACCACTGTGGCTGACCCTCTGCTGTGGCTGACCCTCTTCTGCACACCCCCACCACTGTGGCTGACCCTCTTCTGCATTCCCCCTCTGCTGTGGCTGACCCTCTTCTGCACGCCCCCTCTGCAGTGGCTGAGCTTCTTCTGCACACCTCCACCACTGTGGATGACCATCTCCTGTGGCTGACCCTCTTCTGCACACCTCCACAACTGTGGCTGACCCTCTTCTGCACACCCCCATCACTGTGGCCGACCCTCTTCTGCACACCTCCACCACTGTGGCCGACCCTCTTCTGCACACCCCACCACTGTGGCTGACCCTCTGCTGTGGCTGACCCTCTTCTGCACACCCCCACCACTGTGGGTGACCCTCTTCTGCACACCCCCTCTGCTGTGGCTGATCCTCTTCTGCACACCCCCTCTGCAGTGGCTGACCCTCTTCTGCACACCCCCTCTGCTGTGGTTGACCCTCTGCTGTGGCTGACCCTCTTCTGCACACCCCCTCTGCTGTAGCTCACCCTCTTCTGCACACCGCCTCTGCTGTGGCTGACCCTCTTCTGCACACCTCCACAACTGTGGCTGACCCTCTGCTGTGGCTGACCCTCTTCTGCACTCCCCCTCTGCTGTGGCTTACCCACTTCTGCACACCCCCTCTGCTGTGGCTGACCCTCTTCTGCACACCCCCTCTGCTGTGGCTGACCCTCTTCTGCACACCCCCATCACTGTGGCTGACCCTCTTCTGCACACCTCCACCACTGTGGCTGACCCTCTTCTGCACACCCCACCACTGTGGCTGACCCTCTGCTGTGGCTGACCCTCTTCTGCACACCCCCACCACTGTGGGTGACCCTCTTCTGCACACCCCCTCTGCTGTGGCTGACCCTCTTCTGCACACCCCCTCTGCTGTGGCTGACCCACTTCTGCACACCCCCTCGGCTGTGGCTGACCCTCTTCTGCACGCCCCCTCTGCTGTGGCTGACCTTCTACTGCACACCCTCACCACTGTGGCTGACCCTCTTCTGCACACCTCCACAACTGTGGCTGACCCTCTGCTGTGGCTGACCCTCTTCTGCACACCCACACCACTGTGGCTGACCCTCTTCTGCACTCCCCCTCTGCTGTGGCTGACCTTCTACTGCACACCCTCACCACTGTGGCTGACCCTCTTCTGCACACCTCCACAACTGTGGCTGACCCTCTGCTGTGGCTGACCCTCTTCTGCACACCCACACCACTGTGGTTGACCCTCTTCTGCACACCCCCTCAGCTGTGGCTGACCCTCTGCTGTGGCTGACCCTCTTCTGCACACCCCCTCTGCTGTGGCTGACCCTCTTCTGCACACCCCCACCACTGTGACTGACCCTCTTCTGCACAACTCTACCACTGTGGCTGAACCTCTTCTGCACACCCCACCACTGTGGCTGACCCTCTGCTGTGGCTGACCCTTTTCTGCACTCCCCCTCTGCTGTGGCTGACCCTCTTCTGCACGCACTCTCTGCTGTGGCTGACCTTCTACTGCACATCTCCACCACTGTGGCTGACCCTCTTCTGCACACCTCCACAAAAGTGGCTGACCCTCTTCTGCACACCCCCATCACTGTGGCTGAAACTCTTCTGCACACCCCCTCTGCTGTGTCTGACCCTCTGCTGTGGCTGACCCCTCTTCTGCACACCCCCACCACTGTGGCTGACCCTCTTCTGCACACCCCCTCTACTGTGGCTGACCCTCTTCTGCACACCCCCTCTGCTGTGGCTGACCCTCTTCTGCACACCCCCTCTGCTGTGGCTCACCCTCTTCTGCACACCGCCTCTGCTGTGGCTGGCCCTCTTCTGCACACCCCCACCACTGTGGCTGACCCTCTTCTGCACCCCCCCTCTGCTGTGGCTGACCTTCTACTGCACACCTCCACCACTGTGGGTGACCCTCTTCTGCACACCTCCACAACTGTGGCTGACCCTCTTCTGCACACCTCCACCACTGTGGCTGACCTTCTTCTGCACACCCCACCACTGTGGCTGACCCTCTGCTGTGGCTGGCCCTCTTCTGCACACCCCCACCACTGTGGCTGACCCTCTTCTGCACACCCCACCACTGTGGCTGACCCTCTTCTGCACACCTCCACCACTGTGGCTGACCTTCTTCTGCACACCCCACCACTGTGGCTGACCCTCTGCTGTGGCTGACCCTCTTTTGCACGCCCTCACCACTGTGGCTGACCCTCTTCTGCACACCTCCACCACTGTGGCTGACCATCTCCTGTGGCTGACCCTCTTCTGCACACCTCCACAACTGTGGCTGACCCTCTTCTGCACACCTCCATCACTGTGGCTGAAACTCTTCTGCACACCCCCTCTGCTGTGTCTGACCCTCTGCTGTGGGTGACCCCTCTTCTGCACACCCCCACCACTGTGGGTGACCGTCTTCTGCACACCCCCTCTGCTGTGGCTGACCGTCTTCTGCACACCCCCTCTGCTGTGGCTGACCCTCTTCTGCACACCCCCTCTGCTGTGGCTGACCCTCTGCTGTGGCTGACCCTCTTCTGCACACCGCCTCTACTGTGGCTGACCCTCTTCTGCACCCCCCCTCTGCTGTGGCTGACCCTCTTCTGCACACCCCCTCTGCTGTGGCTGACCGTCTTCTGCACACCCCCTCTGCTGTGGCTGACCCTCTTCTGCACACCCCCTCTGCTGTGGCTGACCCTCTGCTGTGGCTCACCCTCTTCTGCACACCGCCTCTACTGTGGCTGACCCTCTTCTGCACCCCCCCTCTGCTGTGGCTGACCCTCTTCTGCACCCCCCCTCTGCTGTGGCTCACCCTCTTCTGCACATCGCCTCTGCTGTGGCCGACCCTCTTCTGCACACCTCCACAACTGTGGCTGACCCTCTGCTGTGGCTGACCCTCTTCTGCACACCCCCTCTGCTTTGGCTTACCCTCTTCTGCACACCCCCTCTGCTGTGGCTGACCCTCTTCTGCACCCCCCCCCTCTGCTGTGGCTCACCCTCTTCTGCACACCGCCTCTGCTGTGGCTGGCCCTCTTCTGCACACCTCCACAACTGTGGCTGACCCTCTGCTGCCCTCTGCTGTGGCTGGCCCTCTTCTGCACACCCCCACCACTGTGGCTGACCCTCTTCTGCACTCCCCCTCTGCTGTGGCTGACCTTCTACTGCACACCCTCACCACTGTGGCTGACCCTCTTCTGCACACTGTGGCTGACCCTCTTCTGCACACCTCCATCACTGTGGCTGAAACTCTTCTGCACACCCCCTCTGCTGTGTCTGACTCTCTGCTGTGGCTGACCCCTCTTCTGCACACCCCCACCACTGTGGGTGACCCTCTTCTGCACACCCCCTCTGCTGTGGCTGACCCTCTTCTGCACACCCCCTCTACTGTGGCTGACCCTCTTCTGCACACCCCCTCTGCTGTGGCTGACCCTCTTCTGCACACCCCCACCACTGTGGCTGACCCTCTTCTGCACACCTCCACCACTGTGGCTGACCTTCTTCTGCACACCCCACCACTGTGGCTGACCCTCTGCTGTGGCTGGCCCTCTTCTGCACACCCCCACCACTGTGGCTGACCCTCTTCTGCACACCTCCACCACTGTGGCTGACCTTCTTCTGCACACCCCACCACTGTGGCTGACCCTCTTCTGCACTCCCCCTCTGCTGTGGCTGACCCTCTTCTGCACGCCCCCTCTGCTGTGGCTGACCTTCTTCTGCACACCCTCACCACTGTGGCTGACCCTCTTCTGCACACCTCCACCACTGTGGCTGACCATCTCCTGTGGCTGACCCTCTTCTGCACACCTCCACAACTGTGGCTGACCCTCTTCTGCACACCCCCATCACCGTGGCTGAAACTCTTCTGCACACCTCCACCACTGTGGCTGACCATCTCCTGTGGCTGACCCTCTTCTGCACACCTCCACAACTGTGGCTGACCCTCTTCTGCACACCCCCATCACTGTGGCTGAAACTCTTCTGCACACCCCCATCACTGCGGCTGAAACTCTTCTGCACACCCCCTCTGCTGTGGCTCACCCTCTTCCGCACACCGCCTCTGCTGTGGCTCACCCTCTTCTGCACACCTCCACAACTGTGGCTGACCCTCTGCTGTGGCTCAACCTCTTCTGCACACACCCACCACTGTGGCTGACCCTCTTCTGCACACCCCCTCTGCTGTGGCTGACCCTCTTCTGCACCCCCCCTCTGCTGTGGCTGACCCTCTTCTGCACCCCCCCTCTGCTGTGGCTCACCCTCTTCTGCACACCGCCTCTGCTGTGGCTGACCCTCTTCTGCACACCCCCTCTGCTGTGGCTGACCCTCTTCTGCACACCCCCTCTGCTCTGGCTTACCCTCTTCTGCACACGCCCTCTGCTGTGGTTGACCCTCTTCTGCACACCTCCACAACTGTGGCTGACCCTCTTCTGCACACCCACACCACTGTGGCTGACCCTTTTCTGCACACACCCTCTGCTGTGGCTGACCCTCTGCTGTGGCTGACCCTCTTCTGCACACCCCCTCTGCTGTGGCTGACCCTCTTCTGCACACCTCCACAACGGTGGGTGACGCTCTTCTGCACACCCCCATCACTGTGGCTGACCCTCTGCTGTGGCTGACCCTCTTCTGCACACACCCACCACAGTGGCTGACCCTCTTCTGCACACCCCTCTGCTGTTGCTGACCCTCTTCTGCACACCCCCACTGCTATGGCTGACCCTCTTCTGCACACCCCCACCACTGTGGCTGACCCTCTTCTGCACACCTCCACCACTGTGGCTGACCCTCTGCTGTGGCTGACCCTCTTCTGCACACCCCCTCGGGTGTGGCTGACCCTCTTCTACACCCCCCCTCTGCTGTGGCTGACTCTCTTCTCCACAACTGTGGCTGACCCTCTGCTGTGGCTGACCCTGTTCTGCACACCCCCTCTGCTGTGGCTGACCCTGTTCTGCACACCCCCTCTGCTGTGGCTGACCCTCTTCTGCACACCCCCTCTGCTGTGGTTGACCCTCTTCTGCACACCTCCACAACTGTGGCTGACCCTCTTCTGCACACCCTCTCTGCTGTGGCTAACCCTCTGCTGTGGCTGACCCTCTTCTGCACACACCTACCACAGTGGCTGACCCTCTTCTGCACACCCCCTCTGCTGTTGCTGACCCTCTTCTGCACACCCCCTCTGCTATGGCTGACCCTCTTCTGCACACCCCCACCACTGTGGCTGACCCTCTTCTGCACACCTCCACCACTGTGGCTGACCCTCTGCTGTGGCTGACCCTCTTCTGCACACCCCCTCGGGTGTGGCTGACCCTCTTCTACACCCCCCCTCTGCTGTGGCTGACTCTCTTCTCCACAACTGTGGCTGACCCTCTGCTGTGGCTGACACTCTTCTGCACCCCCCCTCTGCTGTGGCTGACCCTCTTCTACACCCCCCCTCTGCTGTGGCTGACTCTCTTCTCCACAACTGTGGCTGACCCTCTGCTGTGGCTGACCCTGTTCTGCACACCCCCTCTGCTGTGGCTGACCCTGTTCTGCACACCCCCTCTGCTGTGGTTGACCCTCTTCTGCACACCTCCACAAATGTGGCTGACCCTCTTCTGCACACCCACACCACTGTGGCTGACCCTCTTCTTCACACCCCCTCTGCTGTGGCTAACCCTCTGCTGTGGCTGACCCTCTTCTGCACACACCCACCACAGTGGCTGACCCTCTTCTGCACACCCTCTCTGCTGTTGCTGACCCTCTTCTGCACACCCCCTCTGCTATGGCTGACCCTCTTCTGCACACCCCCACCACTGTGGCTGACCCTCTTCTGCACACCTCCACCACTGTGGCTGACCCTCTGCTGTGGCTGACCCTCTTCTGCACACCCCCTCGGGTGTGGCTGACCCTCTTCTACACCCCCCCTCTGCTGTGGCTGACTCTCTTCTCCACAACTGTGGCTGACCCTCTGCTGTGGCTGACCCTCTTCTGCACACCCCCCCTCTGCTGTGGCTGACCCTCTTCTACACCCCCCCTCTGCTGTGGCTGACTCTCTTCTCCACAACTGTGGCTGACCCTCTGCTGTGGCTGACCCTGTTCTGCACACCCCCTCTGCTGTGGCTGACCCTGTTCTGCACACCCCCTCTGCTGTGGCTGACCCTCTTCTGCACACCCCCTCTGCTGTGGTTGACCCTCTTCTGCACACCTCCACAACTGTGGCTGACCCTCTTCTGCACACCCTCTCTGCTGTGGCTAACCCTCTGCTGTGGCTGACCCTCTTCTGCACACACCTACCACAGTGGCTGACCCGCTTCTGCACACCCCCTCTGCTGTTGCTGACCCTCTTCTGCACACCCCCTCTGCTATGGCTGACCCTCTTCTGCACACCCCCACCACTGTGGCTGACCCTCTTCTGCACACCTCCACCACTGTGGCTGACCCTCTGCTGTGGCTGACCCTCTTCTGCACACCCCCTCGGGTGTGGCTGACCCTCTTCTACACCCCCCCTCTGCTGTGGCTGACTCTCTTCTCCACAACTGTGGCTGACCCTCTGCTGTGGCTGACACTCTTCTGCACCCCCCCTCTGCTGTGGCTGACCCTCTTCTACACCCCCCCTCTGCTGTGGCTGACTCTCTTCTCCACAACTGTGGCTGACCCTCTGCTGTGGCTGACCCTGTTCTGCACACCCCCTCTGCTGTGGCTGACCCTGTTCTGCACACCCCCTCTGCTGTGGCTGACCCTCTTCTGCACACGCCCTCTTCTATGGCTGACCCTCTTCTGCACACCCCCACCACTGTGACTGACCCTCTTCTGCACACCTCCACCACTGTGGCTGACCCTCTGCTGTGGCTGACCCTCTTCTGCACACCCCCTCTGCTGTGGCTGACCCTGTTCTGCACACCCCCTCTGCTGTGGCTGACCCTCTTCTGCACACGCCCTCTGCTGTGGTTGACCCTCTTCTGCACACCTCCACAACTGTGGCTGACCCTCTTCTGCACACCCACACCACTGTGGCTGACCATCTTCTGCACACCCCCTCTGCTGTGGCTAACCCTCTGCTGTGGCTGACCCTCTTCTGCACACACCCACCACAGTGGCTGACCCTCTTCTGCACACCCCCTCTGCTGTTGCTGACCCTCTTCTGCACACCCCCTCTGCTATGGCTGACCCTCTTCTGCACACGCCCTCTGCTGTGGTTGACCCTCTTCTGCACACCTCCACCACTGTGGCTGACCCTCTGCTGTGGCTGACCCTCTTCTGCACACCCCCTCTGCTGTGGCTGACCCTCTTCTGCACACCCCCTCTGCTGTGGCTGACCCTCTTCTGCACACGCCCTCTGCTGTGGTTGACCCTCTTCTGCACACCTCCACAACTGTGGCTGACCCTCTTCTGCACACCCACACCACTGTGGCTGACCCTCTTCTGCACACCCCCTCTGCTGTGGCTAACCCTCTGCTGTGGCTGACCCTCTTCTGCACACACCCACAACAGTGGCTGACCCTCTTCTGCACACCCCCTCTGCTATGGCTGACCCTCTTCTGCACACCCCCACCACTGTGGCTGACCCTCTTCTGCACACCTCCACCACTGTGGCTGACCCTCTGCTGTGGCTGACCCTCTTCTGCACACCCCCTCGGGTGTGGCTGACCCTCTTCTACACCCCCCCTCTGCAGTGGCTGACTCTCTTCTCCACAACTGTGGCTGACCCTCTGCTGTGGCTGACACTCTTCTGCCCCCCCCCCTCTGCTGTGGCTTACCCTCTTCTACACCCCCCCTCTGCTATGGCTGACTCTCTTCTCCACAACTGTGGCTGACCCTCTGCTGTGGCTGACCCTGTTCTGCACACCCCCTCTGCTGTGGCTGACCCTGTTCTGCACACGCCCTCTGCTGTGGGTGACCCTCTTCTGCACACCTCCACAACTGTGGCTGACCCTCTTCTGCACACCCTCTCTGCTGTGGCTAACCCTCTGCTGTGGCTGACCCTCTTCTGCACACACCTACCACAGTGGCTGACCCTCTTCTGCACACCCCCTCTGCTGTTGCTGACCCTCTTCTGCACACCCCCTCTGCTATGGCTGACCCTCTTCTGCACACCCCCACCACTGTGACTGACCCTCTTCTGCACACCTCCACCACTGTGGCTGACCCTCTTCTACACCCCCTTCTGCTGTGGCTGACTCTCTTCTCCACAACTGTGGCTGACCCTCTGCTGTGGCTGACCCTGTTCTGCACACCCCCTCTGCTGTGGCTGACCCTGTTCTGCACACCCCCTCTGCTGTGGCTGACCCTCTTCTGCACTCCCCCTCTGCTGTTGCTGACCCTCTTCTGCATACCCCCACCACTGTGGCTGACCCTCTTCTGCACACCCCCACCAGTGTGGCTGACCCTCTTCTGCACACCTCCACCACTGTGGCTGACCCTCTTCTACACACCGCCTCTGCTGTGGCTCACCCTCTTCTGCACACCTCCACAACTGTGGCTGACCCTCTGCTGTGGCTCACCCTCTTCTGCACACCCCCACCACTGTGGCTGACCCTCTTCTGCACACCCCCTCTGCTGTGGCTGACCCTCTTCTGCACACCCCCTCTGCTGTGGCTGACCTTCTTCTGCACACCCCCTCTGCTGTGGCTGACCCTCTGCTGTGGGTCACCCTCTTCTGCACACCGCCTCTACTGTGGCTGACCCTCTTCTGCACACCCCCTCTGCTGTGGCTGACCCTCTTCTGCACACCCCCTCTGCTGTGGCTCACCCTCTTCTGCACACCGCCTCTGCTGTGGCTGACCCTCTTCTGCACACCTCCACAACTGTGGCTGACCCTCTGCTGTGGCTGACCCTCTTCTGCACACCCCCTCTGCTGTGGCTGACCCTCTTCTGCACACCCCCTCTGCTCTGGCTTACCCTCTTCTGCACACGCCCTCTGCTGTGGTTGACCCTCTTCTGCACACCTCCACAACTGTGGCTGACCCTCTTCTGCACACCCACACCACTGTGGCTGACCCTTTTCTGCACACCCCCTCTGCTGTGGCTGACCCTCTGCTGTGGCTGACCCTCTTCTGCACACCCCCTCTGCTGTGGCTGACCCTCTTCTGCACACCCCCTCTGCTGTGGCTGACCCTCTTCTGCACACCTCCAAAACGGTGGGTGACCCTCTTCTGCACACCCCCATCACTGTGGCTGACCCTCTTCTGCACACCCCCTCTGCTGTGGCTAACCCTCTGCTGTGGCTGACCCTCTTCTGCACACACCCACCACAGTGGCTGACCCTCTTCTGCACACCCCCTCTGCTGTTGCTGACCCTCTTCTGCACACCCCCACCACTGTGGCTGACCCTCTTCTGCACACCTCCACCACTGTGGCTGACCCTCTGCTGTGGCTGACCCTCTTCTACACCCCCCCTCTGCTGTGGCTGACTCTCTTCTCCACAACTGTGGCTGACCCTCTGCTGTGGCTGACCCTGTTCTGCACACCCCCTCTGCTGTGGCTGACCCTGTTCTGCACACCCCCTCTGCTGTGGCTGACCCTCTTCTGCACACGCCCTCTTCTATGGCTGACCCTCTTCTGCACACCCCCACCACTGTGACTGACCCTCTTCTGCACACCTCCACCACTGTGGCTGACCCTCTGCTGTGGCTGACCCTCTTCTGCACACCCCCTCTGCTGTGGCTGACCCTGTTCTGCACACCCCCTCTGCTGTGGCTGACCCTCTTCTGCACACGCCCTCTGCTGTGGTTGACCCTCTTCTGCACACCTCCACAACTGTGGCTGACCCTCTGCTGTGGCTGACCCTCTTCTGCACACCCCCTCTGCTGTGGCTGACCCTCTTCTGCACACCCCCTCTGCTCTGGCTTACCCTCTTCTGCACACGCCCTCTGCTGTGGTTGACCCTCTTCTGCACACCTCCACAACTGTGGCTGACCCTCTTCTGCACACCCACACCACTGTGGCTGACCCTTTTCTGCACACCCCCTCTGCTGTGGCTGACCCTCTGCTGTGGCTGACCCTCTTCTGCACACCCCCTCTGCTGTGGCTGACCCTCTTCTGCACACCCCCTCTGCTGTGGCTGACCCTCTTCTGCACACCTCCATAACGGTGGGTGACCCTCTTCTGCACACCCCCATCACTGTGGCTGACCCTCTTCTGCACACCCCCTCTGCTGTGGCTAACCCTCTGCTGTGGCTGACCCTCTTCTGCACACACCCACCACAGTGGCTGACCCTCTTCTGCACACCCCCTCTGCTGTTGCTGACCCTCTTCTGCACACCCCCACCACTGTGGCTGACCCTCTTCTGCACACCTCCACCACTGTGGCTGACCCTCTGCTGTGGCTGACCCTCTTCTACACCCCCCCTCTGCTGTGGCTGACTCTCTTCTCCACAACTGTGGCTGACCCTCTGCTGTGGCTGACCCTGTTCTGCACACCCCCTCTGCTGTGGCTGACCCTGTTCTGCACACCCCCTCTGCTGTGGCTGACCCTCTTCTGCACACGCCCTCTTCTATGGCTGACCCTCTTCTGCACACCCCCACCACTGTGACTGACCCTCTTCTGCACACCTCCACCACTGTGGCTGACCCTCTGCTGTGGCTGACCCTCTTCTGCACACCCCCTCTGCTGTGGCTGACCCTGTTCTGCACACCCCCTCTGCTGTGGCTGACCCTCTTCTGCACACCTCCACAACTGTGGCTGACCCTCTTCTGCACACCCACACCACTGTGGCTGACCATCTTCTGCACACCCCCTCTGCTGTGGCTAACCCTCTGCTGTGGCTGACCCTCTTCTGCACACACCCACCACAGTGGCTGACCCTCTTCTGCACACCCCCTCTGCTGTTGCTGACCCTCTTCTGCACACCCCCTCTGCTATGGCTGACCCTCTTCTGCACACGCCCTCTGCTGTGGTTGACCCTCTTCTGCACACCTCCACCACTGTGGCTGACCCTCTGCTGTGGCTGACCCTCTTCTGCACACCCCCTCTGCTGTGGCTGACCCTCTTCTGCACACCCCCTCTGCTGTGGCTGACCCTCTTCTGCACACGCCCTCTGCTGTGGTTGACCCTCTTCTGCACACCTCCACAACTGTGGCTGACCCTCTTCTGCACACCCACACCACTGTGGCTGACCCTCTTCTGCACACCCCCTCTGCTGTGGCTAACCCTCTGCTGTGGCTGACCCTCTTCTGCACACACCCACAACAGTGGCTGACCCTCTTCTGCACACCCCCTCTGCTATGGCTGACCCTCTTCTGCACACCCCCACCACTGTGGCTGACCCTCTTCTGCACACCTCCACCACTGTGGCTGACCCTCTGCTGTGGCTGACCCTCTTCTGCACACCCCCTCGGGTGTGGCTGACCCTCTTCTACACCCCCCCTCTGCAGTGGCTGACTCTCTTCTCCACAACTGTGGCTGACCCTCTGCTGTGGCTGACACTCTTCTGCCCCCCCCCCCTCTGCTGTGGCTTACCCTCTTCTACACCCCCCCTCTGCTATGGCTGACTCTCTTCTCCACAACTGTGGCTGACCCTCTGCTGTGGCTGACCCTGTTCTGCACACCCCCTCTGCTGTGGCTGACCCTGTTCTGCACACGCCCTCTGCTGTGGGTGACCCTCTTCTGCACACCTCCACAACTGTGGCTGACCCTCTTCTGCACACCCTCTCTGCTGTGGCTAACCCTCTGCTGTGGCTGACCCTCTTCTGCACACACCTACCACAGTGGCTGACCCTCTTCTGCACACCCCCTCTGCTGTTGCTGACCCTCTTCTGCACACCCCCTCTGCTATGGCTGACCCTCTTCTGCACACCCCCACCACTGTGACTGACCCTCTTCTGCACACCTCCACCACTGTGGCTGACCCTCTTCTACACCCCCTTCTGCTGTGGCTGACTCTCTTCTCCACAACTGTGGCTGACCCTCTGCTGTGGCTGACCCTGTTCTGCACACCCCCTCTGCTGTGGCTGACCCTGTTCTGCACACCCCCTCTGCTGTGGCTGACCCTCTTCTGCACTCCCCCTCTGCTGTTGCTGACCCTCTTCTGCATACCCCCACCACTGTGGCTGACCCTCTTCTGCACACCCCCACCAGTGTGGCTGACCCTCTTCTGCACACCTCCACAACTGTGGCTGACCCTCTGCTGTGGCTGACCCTCTTCTACACACCGCCTCTGCTGTGGCTCACCCTCTTCTGCACACCTCCACAACTGTGGCTGACCCTCTGCTGTGGCTGACCCTCTTCTGCACACCCCCTCTGCTGTGGCTGACCCTCTTCTGCACACCCCCTCTGCTGTGGCTGACCTTCTTCTGCACACCCCCTCTGCTGTGGCTGACCCTCTGCTGTGGGTCACCCTCTTCTGCACACCGCCTCTACTGTGGCTGACCCTCTTCTGCACACCCCCTCTGCTGTGGCTGACCCTCTTCTGCACCCCCCCTCTGCTGTGGCTCACCCTCTTCTGCACACCGCCTCTGCTGTGGCTGACCCTCTTCTGCACACCTCCACAACTGTGGCTGACCCTCTGCTGTGGCTGACCCTCTTCTGCACACCCCCTCTGCTGTGGCTGACCCTCTTCTGCACACCCCCTCTGCTCTGGCTTACCCTCTTCTGCACACGCCCTCTGCTGTGGTTGACCCTCTTCTGCACACCTCCACAACTGTGGCTGACCCTCTTCTGCACACCCACACCACTGTGGCTGACCCTTTTCTGCACACCCCCTCTGCTGTGGCTGACCCTCTGCTGTGGCTGACCCTCTTCTGCACACCCCCTCTGCTGTGGCTGACCCTCTTCTGCACACCCCCTCTGCTGTGGCTGACCCTCTTCTGCACACCTCCATAACGGTGGGTGACCCTCTTCTGCACACCCCCATCACTGTGGCTGACCCTCTTCTGCACACCCCCTCTGCTGTGGCTAACCCTCTGCTGTGGCTGACCCTCTTCTGCACACACCCACCACAGTGGCTGACCCTCTTCTGCACACCCCCTCTGCTGTTGCTGACCCTCTTCTGCACACCCCCACCACTGTGGCTGACCCTCTTCTGCACACCGCCTCGGGTGTGGCTGACCCTCTGCTGTGGCTGACCCTCTTCTGCACACCGCCTCGGGTGTGGCTGACCCTCTTCTCCACAACTGTGGCTGACCCTCTGCTGTGGCTGACCCTGTTCTGCACACCCCCTCTGCTGTGGCTGACCCTGTTCTGCACACCCCCTCTGCTGTGGCTGACCCTCTTCTGCACTCCCCCTCTGCTGTGGCTGACCCTCTTCTGCACGCCCCCTCTGCTGTGGCTGACCTTCTTCTGCACACCCCCATCACTGTGGCTGAAACTCTTCTGCACACCCCCTCTGCTGTGGCTGACCCTCTTCTGCACACCCCCACCACTTTGGCTGACCCTCTTCTGCACACCTCCACCACTGTGGCTGACCTTCTTCTGCACACCCCACCACTGTGGCTGAAACTCTTCTGCACACCCCCACTGCTGTGTCTGACCCTCTGCTGTGTCTGACCCCTCTTCTGCACACCCCCACCACTGTGGGTGACCCTCTGCTGTGGCTGACCCTCTTCTGCACACCCCCTCTGCTGTGGCTGACCCTCTTCTGCACACCCCCTCTGCTGTGGCTGACCCTCTCCTGTGGCTGACCCTCTTTTGCACACCTCCACAACGGTGGGTGACCCTCTTCTGCACACCCCCATCACTGTGGCTGACCCTCTTCTGCACACCCCCTCTGCTGTGGGTAACCCTCTGCTGTGGCTGACCCTCTTCTGCGCACACCCACCACAGTGGCTGACCCTCTTCTGCACACCCCCTCTGCTGTTGCTGACCCTCTTCTGCACACCCCCTCTGCTATGGCTGACCCTCTTCTGCACACACCCACCACTGTGGCTGACCCTCTTCTGCACACCTCCACCACTGTGGCTGACCCTCTGCTGTGGCTGACCCTCTTCTGCACACCCCCTCGGGTGTGGCTGACCCTCTTCTACATCCCCCCTCTGCTGTGGCTGACTCTCTTCTCCACAACTGTGGCTGACCCTCTGCTGTGGCTGACCCTGTTCTGCACACCCCCTCTGCTGTGGCTGACCCTCTTCTGCACTCCTCCTCTGCTGTGGCTGACCTTCTTCTGCACACCCTCACCACTGTGGCTGACCCTCTTCTGCACTCCTCCACCACTGTGGCTGACCATCTCCTGTGGCTGACCCCTCTTCTGCACACCCCCTCTGCTGTGGCTGACCCTCTTCTGCACACCCCCTCTACTGTGGCTGACCCTCTTCTGCACACCTCCACCACTGTGGCTGACCTTCTTCTGCACACCCCACCACTGTGGCTGACCCTCTTCTGTGCCTGGCCCTCTTCTGCACACCCCCACCACTGTGGCTGACCCTCTTCTGCACACCTCCACCACTGTGGCTGACCTTCTTCTGCACACCCCACCACTGTGGCTGACCATCTCCTGTGGCTGACCCTCTTCTACACACCTCCACAACTGTGGCTGACCCTCTTCTGCACACCCCCATCACTGTGGCTGAAACTCTTCTGCACACCCCCTCTGCTGTGGCTGACCCTCTTCTGCACACCCCCACCACTGTGGCTGACCCTCTTCTGCACACCTCCACCACTGTGGCTGACCTTCTTCTGCACACCCCACCACTGTGGCTGAAACTCTTCTGCACACCCCCACTGCTGTGTCTGACCCCTCTTCTGCACACCCCCACCACTGTGGGTGACCCTCTGCTGTGGCTGACCCTCTTCTGCACACCCCCTCTGCTGTGGCTGACCCTCTTCTGCACACCCCCTCTGCTGTGGCTGACCCTCTCCTGTGGCTGACCCTCTTTTGCACACCTCCACAACGGTGGGTGACCCTCTTCTGCACACCCCCATCACTGTGGCTGACCCTCTTCTGCACACCCCCACCACTGTGGCTGACCCTCTTCTGCACACCCCCTCTGCTGTGGCTGACCCTCTTCTGCACACCCCCTCTGCTGTGGCTGACCCTCTCCTGTGGCTGACCCTCTTTTGCACACCTCCACAACGGTGGGTGACCCTCTTCTGCACACCCCCATCACTGTGGCTGACCCTCTTCTGCACACCCCCTCTGCTGTGGGTAACCCTCTGCTGTGGCTGACCCTCTTCTGCGCACACCCACCACAGTGGCTGACCCTCTTCTGCACACCCCCTCTGCTGTTGCTGACCCTCTTCTGCACACCCCCTCTGCTATGGCTGACCCTCTTCTGCACACACCCACCACTGTGGCTGACCTTCTTCTGCACACCTCCACCACTGTGGCTGACCCTCTGCTGTGGCTGACCCTCTTCTGCACACCCCCTCGGGTGTGGCTGACCCTCTTCTACATCCCCCCTCTGCTGTGGCTGACTCTCTTCTCCACAACTGTGGCTGACCCTCTGCTGTGGCTGACCCTGTTCTGCACACCCCCTCTGCTGTGGCTGACCCTCTTCTGCACTCCCCCTCTGCTGTGGCTGACCCTCTTCTGCACACCCTCACCACTGTGGCTGACCCTCTTCTGCACTCCTCCACCACTGTGGCTGACCCTCTGCTGTGGCTGACACTCTTCTGCACCCCCCCTCTGCTGTGGCTGACCCTCTTCTACACCCCCCCTCTGCTGTGGCTGACTCTCTTCTCCACAACTGTGGCTGACCCTCTGCTGTGGCTGACCCTGTTCTGCACACCCCCTCTGCTGTGGCTGACCCTGTTCTGCACACCCCCTCTGCTGTGGCTGACCCTCTTCTGCACACGCCCTCTTCTATGGCTGACCCTCTTCTGCACACCCCCACCACTGTGACTGACCCTCTTCTGCACACCTCCACCACTGTGGCTGACCCTCTGCTGTGGCTGACCCTCTTCTGCACACCCCCTCTGCTGTGGCTGACCCTGTTCTGCACACCCCCTCTGCTGTGGCTGACCCTCTTCTGCACACGCCCTCTGCTGTGGTTGACCCTCTTCTGCACACCTCCACAACTGTGGCTGACCCTCTTCTGCACACCCACACCACTGTGGCTGACCATCTTCTGCACACCCCCTCTGCTGTGGCTAACCCTCTGCTGTGGCTGACCCTCTTCTGCACACACCCACCACAGTGGCTGACCCTCTTCTGCACACCCCCTCTGCTGTTGCTGACCCTCTTCTGCACACCCCCTCTGCTATGGCTGACCCTCTTCTGCACACGCCCTCTGCTGTGGTTGACCCTCTTCTGCACACCTCCACCACTGTGGCTGACCCTCTGCTGTGGCTGACCCTCTTCTGCACACCCCCTCTGCTGTGGCTGACCCTCTTCTGCACACCCCCTCTGCTGTGGCTGACCCTCTTCTGCACACGCCCTCTGCTGTGGTTGACCCTCTTCTGCACACCTCCACAACTGTGGCTGACCCTCTTCTGCACACCCACACCACTGTGGCTGACCCTCTTCTGCACACCCCCTCTGCTGTGGCTAACCCTCTGCTGTGGCTGACCCTCTTCTGCACACACCCACAACAGTGGCTGACCCTCTTCTGCACACCCCCTCTGCTATGGCTGACCCTCTTCTGCACACCCCCACCACTGTGGCTGACCCTCTTCTGCACACCTCCACCACTGTGGCTGACCCTCTGCTGTGGCTGACCCTCTTCTGCACACCCCCTCGGGTGTGGCTGACCCTCTTCTACACCCCCCCTCTGCGTTGGCTGACTCTCTTCTCCACAACTGTGGCTGACCCTCTGCTGTGGCTGACACTCTTCTGCCCCCCCCCCCTCTGCTGTGGCTTACCCTCTTCTACACCCCCCCTCTGCTATGGCTGACTCTCTTCTCCACAACTGTGGCTGACCCTCTGCTGTGGCTGACCCTGTTCTGCACACCCCCTCTGCTGTGGCTGACCCTGTTCTGCACACGCCCTCTGCTGTGGGTGACCCTCTTCTGCACACCTCCACAACTGTGGCTGACCCTCTTCTGCACACCCTCTCTGCTGTGGCTAACCCTCTGCTGTGGCTGACCCTCTTCTGCACACACCTACCACAGTGGCTGACCCTCTTCTGCACACCCCCTCTGCTGTTGCTGACCCTCTTCTGCACACCCCCTCTGCTATGGCTGACCCTCTTCTGCACACCCCCACCACTGTGACTGACCCTCTTCTGCACACCTCCACCACTGTGGCTGACCCTCTTCTACACCCCCTTCTGCTGTGGCTGACTCTCTTCTCCACAACTGTGGCTGACCCTCTGCTGTGGCTGACCCTGTTCTGCACACCCCCTCTGCTGTGGCTGACCCTGTTCTGCACACCCCCTCTGCTGTGGCTGACCCTCTTCTGCACTCCCCCTCTGCTGTTGCTGACCCTCTTCTGCATACCCCCACCACTGTGGCTGACCCTCTTCTGCACACCCCCACCAGTGTGGCTGACCCTCTTCTGCACACCTCCACCACTGTGGCTGACCCTCTTCTACACACCGCCTCTGCTGTGGCTCACCCTCTTCTGCACACCTCCACAACTGTGGCTGACCCTCTGCTGTGGCTCACCCTCTTCTGCACACCCCCACCACTGTGGCTGACCCTCTTCTGCACACCCCCTCTGCTGTGGCTGACCCTCTTCTGCACACCCCCTCTGCTGTGGCTGACCTTCTTCTGCACACCCCCTCTGCTGTGGCTGACCCTCTGCTGTGGGTCACCCTCTTCTGCACACCGCCTCTACTGTGGCTGACCCTCTTCTGCACACCCCCTCTGCTGTGGCTGACCCTCTTCTGCACCCCCCCTCTGCTGTGGCTCACCCTCTTCTGCACACCGCCTCTGCTGTGGCTGACCCTATTCTGCACACCTCCACAACTGTGGCTGACCCTCTGCTGTGGCTGACCCTCTTCTGCACACCCCCTCTGCTGTGGCTGACCCTCTTCTGCACACCCCCTCTGCTCTGGCTTACCCTCTTCTGCACACGCCCTCTGCTGTGGTTGACCCTCTTCTGCACACCTCCACAACTGTGGCTGACCCTCTTCTGCACACCCACACCACTGTGGCTGACCCTTTTCTGCACACCCCCTCTGCTGTGGCTGACCCTCTGCTGTGGCTGACCCTCTTCTGCACACCCCCTCTGCTGTGGCTGACCCTCTTCTGCACACCCCCTCTGCTGTGGCTGACCCTCTTCTGCACACCTCCACAACGGTGGGTGACCCTCTTCTGCACACCCCCATCACTGTGGCTGACCCTCTTCTGCACACCCCCTCTGCTGTGGCTAACCCTCTGCTGTGGCTGACCCTCTTCTGCACACACCCACCACAGTGGCTGACCCTCTTCTGCACACCCCCTCTGCTGTTGCTGACCCTCTTCTGCACACCCCCACCACTGTGGCTGACCCTCTTCTGCACACCTCCACCACTGTGGCTGACCCTCTGCTGTGGCTGACCCTCTTCTGCACACCGCCTCGGGTGTGGCTGACCCTCTTCTCCACAACTGTGGCTGACCCTCTGCTGTGGCTGACCCTGTTCTGCACACCCCCTCTGCTGTGGCTGACCCTGTTCTGCACACCCCCTCTGCTGTGGCTGACCCTCTTCTGCACTCCCCCTCTGCTGTGGCTGACCCTCTTCTGCACGCCCCCTCTGCTGTGGCTGACCTTCTTCTGCACACCCCCATCACTGTGGCTGAAACTCTTCTGCACACCCCCTCTGCTGTGGCTGACCCTCTTCTGCACACCCCCACCACTGTGGCTGACCCTCTTCTGCACACCTCCACCACTGTGGCTGACCTTCTTCTGCACACCCCACCACTGTGGCTGAAACTCTTCTGCACACCCCCACTGCTGTGTCTGACCCTCTGCTGTGTCTGACCCCTCTTCTGCACACCCCCACCACTGTGGGTGACCCTCTGCTGTGGCTGACCCTCTTCTGCACACCCCCTCTGCTGTGGCTGACCCTCTTCTGCACACCCCCTCTGCTGTGGCTGACCCTCTCCTGTGGCTGACCCTCTTTTGCACACCTCCACAACGGTGGGTGACCCTCTTCTGCACACCCCCATCACTGTGGCTGACCCTCTTCTGCACACCCCCTCTGCTGTGGGTAACCCTCTGCTGTGGCTGACCCTCTTCTGCGCACACCCACCACAGTGGCTGACCCTCTTCTGCACACCCCCTCTGCTGTTGCTGACCCTCTTCTGCACACCCCCTCTGCTATGGCTGACCCTCTTCTGCACACACCCACCACTGTGGCTGACCCTCTTCTGCACACCTCCACCACTGTGGCTGACCCTCTGCTGTGGCTGACCCTCTTCTGCACACCCCCTCGGGTGTGGCTGACCCTCTTCTACATCCCCCCTCTGCTGTGGCTGACTCTCTTCTCCACAACTGTGGCTGACCCTCTGCTGTGGCTGACCCTGTTCTGCACACCCCCTCTGCTGTGGCTGACCCTCTTCTGCACTCCTCCTCTGCTGTGGCTGACCTTCTTCTGCACACCCTCACCACTGTGGCTGACCCTCTTCTGCACTCCTCCACCACTGTGGCTGACCATCTCCTGTGGCTGACCCCTCTTCTGCACACCCCCTCTGCTGTGGCTGACCCTCTTCTGCACACCCCCTCTACTGTGGCTGACCCTCTTCTGCACACCTCCACCACTGTGGCTGACCTTCTTCTGCACACCCCACCACTGTGGCTGACCCTCTTCTGTGCCTGGCCCTCTTCTGCACACCCCCACCACTGTGGCTGACCCTCTTCTGCACACCTCCACCACTGTGGCTGACCTTCTTCTGCACACCCCACCACTGTGGCTGACCATCTCCTGTGGCTGACCCTCTTCTACACACCTCCACAACTGTGGCTGACCCTCTTCTGCACACCCCCATCACTGTGGCTGACCCTCTTCTGCACACCCCCTCTGCTGTGGCTGACCCTCTTCTGCACACCCCCACCACTGTGGCTGACCCTCTTCTGCACACCTCCACCACTGTGGCTGACCTTCTTCTGCACACCCCACCACTGTGGCTGAAACTCTTCTGCACACCCCCACTGCTGTGTCTGACCCCTCTTCTGCACACCCCCACCACTGTGGGTGACCCTCTGCTGTGGCTGACCCTCTTCTGCACACCCCCTCTGCTGTGGCTGACCCTCTTCTGCACACCCCCTCTGCTGTGGCTGACCCTCTCCTGTGGCTGACCCTCTTTTGCACACCTCCACAACGGTGGGTGACCCTCTTCTGCACACCCCCATCACTGTGGCTGACCCTCTTCTGCACACCCCCACCACTGTGGCTGACCCTCTTCTGCACACCCCCTCTGCTGTGGCTGACCCTCTTCTGCACACCCCCTCTGCTGTGGCTGACCCTCTCCTGTGGCTGACCCTCTTTTGCACACCTCCACAACGGTGGGTGACCCTCTTCTGCACACCCCCATCACTGTGGCTGACCCTCTTCTGCACACCCCCTCTGCTGTGGGTAACCCTCTGCTGTGGCTGACCCTCTTCTGCGCACACCCACCACAGTGGCTGACCCTCTTCTGCACACCCCCTCTGCTGTTGCTGACCCTCTTCTGCACACCCCCTCTGCTATGGCTGACCCTCTTCTGCACACACCCACCACTGTGGCTGACCTTCTTCTGCACACCTCCACCACTGTGGCTGACCCTCTGCTGTGGCTGACCCTCTTCTGCACACCCCCTCGGGTGTGGCTGACCCTCTTCTACATCCCCCCTCTGCTGTGGCTGACTCTCTTCTCCACAACTGTGGCTGACCCTCTGCTGTGGCTGACCCTGTTCTGCACACCCCCTCTGCTGTGGCTGACCCTCTTCTGCACTCCCCCTCTGCTGTGGCTGACCCTCTTCTGCACACCCTCACCACTGTGGCTGACCCTCTTCTGCACTCCTCCACCACTGTGGCTGACCATCTCCTGTGGCTGACCCTCTTCTGCACACCTCCACAACTGTGGCTGACCTTCTTCTGCACACCCCCTCTGCTGTGTCTGACCCTCTGCTGTGGCTGACCCCTCTTCTGCACACCCCCACCACTGTTTGTGACCCTCTTCTGCACACCCCCTCTGCTGTGGCTGACCCTCTTCTGCACACCCCCTCTACTGTGGCTGACCCTCTTCTGCACACCTCCACCACTGTGGCTGACCTTCTTCTGCACACCCCACCACTGTGGCTGACCCTCTTCTGTGCCTGGCCCTCTTCTGCACACCCTCACCACTGTGGCTGACCCTCTTCTGCACACCTCCACCACTGTGGCTGACCTTCTTCTGCACACCCCACCACTGTGGCTGACCATCTCCTGTGGCTGACCCTCTTCTGCACACCTCCACAACTGTGGCTGACCCTCTTCTGCACACCCCCATCACTGTGGCTGACCCTCTTCTGCACTCCTCCACCACTGTGGCTGACCATCTCCTGTGGCTGACCCTCTTCTGCACACCTCCACAACTGTGGCTGACCTTCTTCTGCACACCCCCATCACTGTGGCTGAAACTCTTCTGCACACCCCCTCTGCTGTGGCTGACCCTCTTCTGCACATCCCCTCTGCTGTGGCTGACCCTCTTCTGCACACCTCCACAACTGTGGCTGACCCTCTTCTGCACACCCCCATCACTGTGGCTGAAACTCTTCTGCACACCCCCTCTGCTGTGGCTGACCCTCTTCTGCACATCCCCTCTGCTGTGGCTGACCCTCTTCTGCACACCTCCACAACTGTGGCTGACCCTCTTCTGCACACCCCACCACTGTGGCTGACCCTCTTCTGTGCCTGGCCCTCTTCTGCACACCCTCACCACTGTGGCTGACCCTCTTCTGCACACCTCCACCACTGTGGCTGACCTTCTTCTGCACACCCCACCACTGTGGCTGACCATCTCCTGTGGCTGACCCTCTTCTGCACACCTCCACAACTGTGGCTGACCCTCTTCTGCACACCCCCATCACTGTGGCTGACCCTCTTCTGCACTCCTCCACCACTGTGGCTGACCATCTCCTGTGGCTGACCCTCTTCTGCACACCTCCACAACTGTGGCTGACCTTCTTCTGCACACCCCCATCACTGTGGCTGAAACTCTTCTGCACACCCCCTCTGCTGTGGCTGACCCTCTTCTGCACATCCCCTCTGCTGTGGCTGACCCTCTTCTGCACACCTCCACAACTGTGGCTGACCCTCTTCTGCACACCCCCATCACTGTGGCTGAAACTCTTCTGCACACCCCCTCTGCTGTGGCTGACCCTCTGCTGTGGCTGACCCCTCTTCTGCACACCCCCACCACTGTGGGTGACCCTCTTCTGCACACCTCCACAACTGTGGCTGACCCTCTGCTGTGGCTGACCCTCTTCTGCACACCCCCTCTGCTGTGGCTGACCCTCTTCTGCACACCCCCTCTGCTGTGGCTGACCCTCTTCTGCACACCCCCTCTGCTGTGGCTTACCCTCTTCTGCACACCCCCTCTGCTGTGGTTGACCCTCTTCTGCACACCTCCACAACTGTGGCTGGCCCTCTGCTGTGGCTGACCCTCTTCTGCACACCCCCCATCACTGTGGCTGAAACTCTTCTGCACACCCCCACTGCTGTGTCTGACCCTCTGCTGTGTCTGACCCCTCTTCTGCACACCCCCACCTCTGTGGGTGACCCTCTTCTGCACACCCCCTCTGCTGTGACTGACCCTCTTCTGCACACCCCCTCTGCTGTGGCTGACCCTCTTCTGCACACCCCCTCTGCTGTGGCTGATCCTCTTCTGCACACCCCCTCTGCTGTGGCTGACCCTCTTCTGCACACCTCCACCACTGTGGCTGAACCTCTTCTGCACACCCCACCACTTTGGCTGACCCTCTGCTGTGGCTGACCCTCTTCTGCACACCCCCACCACTGTGGCTGACCCTCTTCTGCACTCCCCCTCTGCTGTGGCTGACCCTCTTCTGCACGCCCCCTCTGCTGTGGCTGACCCTCTTCTGCACACCCTCACCACTGTGGCTGACCCTCTTCTGCACACCTCCACCACTGTGGCTGACCATCTCCTGTGGCTGACCCTCTTCTGCACACCCACACCACTGTGGCTGACCCTCTTCTGCACACACCCTCTGCTGTGGCTGACCCTCTGCTGTGGCTGACCCTCTTCTGCACACCCCCTATGCTGTGGCTGACCCTTCCTGTGGCTGACCCTCCTCTGCACACCTCCACAACGGTGGGTGACCCTCTTCTGCACACCCCCATCACTGTGGCTGACCCTCTTCTGCACACCCCCTCTGCTGTGGCTAACCCTCTGCTGTGGCTGACCCTCTTCTGCACACACCCACCACAGTGGCTGACCCTCTTCTGCACACCCCCTCTGCTGTGGGTGACCCTCTTCTGCACACCCCCTCTGCTGTGGGTGACCCTCTTCTGCACACCCCCTCTGCTGTGGCTGACCCTCTTCTGCACACCCCCTCTGCTGTGGCTGACCCTCTTCTGCACACCCCCTCTGCTGTGGCTCACCCTCTTCTGCACACCGCCTCTGCTGTGGCTGACCCTCTTCTGCACACCTCCACAACTGTGGCTGACCCTCTGCTGTGGCTGACCCTCTTCTGCACACCCCCTCTGCTGTGGCTGACCCTCTTCTGCACACCTCCACAACTGTGGCTGACCCTCTGCTGTGGCTGACCCTCTTCTGCATACCCCATCTACTGTGACTGACCCTCTTCTGCACACCCACACCACTGTGGCTGACCCTCTTCTGCACAACCCCTCAGCTGTGGCTGACACTCTGCTGTGGCTGACCCTCTTCTGCACACCCCCTCTGCTGTGGCTGACCCTCTTCTGCACACCCCCTCTGCTGTGGCTGACCCTCTTCTGCACACCCCCACCACTGTGGCTGACCCTCTTCTGCACACCTCCACCACTGTGGCTGACCCTCTTCTGCACACCCCACCACAGTGGCTGACCCTCTGCTGTGGCTGACCCTCTTCTGCACACCCCCACCACTGTGGCTGACCCTCTTCTGCACACCTCCACCACTGTGGCTGACCCTCTTCTGCACACCCCACCACTGTGGCTGACCATCTCCTGTGGCTGACCCTCTTCTGCACACCTCCACAACTGTGGCTGACCTTCTTCTGCACACCCCCATCACTGTGGCTGAAACTCTTCTGCACACCCCCTCTGCTGTGGCTGACCCTCTTCTGCACATCCCCTCTGCTGTGGCTGACCCTCTTCTGCACACCTCCACAACTGTGGCTGACCCTCTTCTGCACACCCCCATCACTGTGGCTGAAACTCTTCTGCACACCCCCTCTGCTGTGGCTGACCCTCTGCTGTGGCTGACCCCTCTTCTGCACACCCCCACCACTGTGGGTGACCCTCTTCTGCACACCTCCACAACTGTGGCTGACCCTCTGCTGTGGCTGACCCTCTTCTGCACACCCCCTCTGCTGTGGCTGACCCTCTTCTGCACACCCCCTCTGCTGTCGCTGACCCTCTTCTGCACACCCCCTCTGCTGTGGCTTACCCTCTTCTGCACACCCCCTCTGCTGTGGTTGACCCTCTTCTGCACACCTCCACAACTGTGGCTGGCCCTCTGCTGTGGCTGACCCTCTTCTGCACACCCCCATCACTGTGGCTGAAACTCTTCTGCACACCCCCACTGCTGTGTCTGACCCTCTGCTGTGTCTGACCCCTCTTCTGCACACCCCCACCACTGTGGGTGACCCTCTTCTGCACACCCCCTCTGCTGTGGCTGACCCTCTTCTGCACGCCCCCTCTGCTGTGGCTGACCCTCTTCTGCACACCCCCTCTGCTGTGGCTGACCCTCTCCTGTGGCTGACCCTCTTCTGCACACCCCCATCACTGTGGCTGACCCTCTTCTGCACAACCCCTCTGCTGTGGCTGACACTCTGCTGTGGCTGACCTTCTTCTGCACACCCCCTCTGCTGTGGCTGACCCTCTGCTGTGGCTGACCCTCTTCTGCACACCCCCTCTGCTGTGGCTGACCCTCTGCTGTGGCTGATCCTCTTCTGCACTCCCCCTCTGCTGTGGCTGACCCTCTTCTGCACACCTCCACAACTGTGGCTGACCTTCTTCTGCACACCCCCATCACTGTGGCTGAAACTCTTCTGCACACCCCCTCTGCTGTGGCTGACCCTCTTCTGCACATCCCCTCTGCTGTGGCTGACCCTCTTCTGCACACCTCCACAACTGTGGCTGACCCTCTTCTGCACACCCCCATCACTGTGGCTGAAACTCTTCTGCACACCCCCTCTGCTGTGGCTGACCCTCTGCTGTGGCTGACCCCTCTTCTGCACACCCCCACCACTGTGGGTGACCCTCTTCTGCACACCTCCACAACTGTGGCTGACCCTCTGCTGTGGCTGACCCTCTTCTGCACACCCCCTCTGCTGTGGCTGACCCTCTTCTGCACACACCCTCTGCTGTCGCTGACCCTCTTCTGCACACCCCCTCTGCTGTGGCTTACCCTCTTCTGCACACCCCCTCTGCTGTGGTTGACCCTCTTCTGCACACCTCCACAACTGTGGCTGGCCCTCTGCTGTGGCTGACCCTCTTCTGCACACCCCCATCACTGTGGCTGAAACTCTTCTGCACACCCCCACTGCTGTGTCTGACCCTCTGCTGTGTCTGACCCCTCTTCTGCACACCCCCACCACTGTGGGTGACCCTCTTCTGCACACCCCCTCTGCTGTGGCTGACCCTCTTCTGCACGCCCCCTCTGCTGTGGCTGATCCTCTTCTGCACACCCCCTCTGCTGTGGCTGACCCTCTTCTGCACACCCCCTCTGCTGTGGCTGACCCTCTTCTGCACACCTCCACCACTGTGGCTGAACCTCTTCTGCACACCCCACCACTTTGGCTGACCCTCTGCTGTGGCTGACCCTCTTCTGCACACCCCCACCACTGTGGCTGACCCTCTTCTGCACTCCCCCTCTGCTGTGGCTGACCCTCTTCTGCACGCCCCCTCTGCTGTGGCTGACCCTCTTCTGCACACCCTCACCACTGTGGCTGACCCTCTTCTGCACACCTCCACCACTGTGGCTGACCATCTCCTGTGGCTGACCCTCTTCTGCACACACCCTCTGCTGTGGCTGACCCTCTGCTGTGGCTGACCCTCTTCTGCACACCCCCTCTGCTGTGGCTGACCCTCTTCTGCACACCCCCTCTGCTGTGGCTGACCCTCTCCTTTGGCTGACCCTCCTCTGCACACCTCCACAACGGTGGGTGACCCTCTTCTGCACACCCCCATCACTGTGGCTGACCCTCTTCTGCACACCCCCTCTGCTGTGGCTAACCCTCTGCTGTGGCTGACCCTCTTCTGCACACACCCACCACAGTGGCTGACCCTCTTCTGCACACCCCCTCTGCTGTGGCTGACCCTCTTCTGCACACCCCCTCTGCTGTGGCTGACCCTCTTCTGCACACCCCCTCTGCTGTGGCTGACCCTCTTCTGCACACCCCCTCTGCTGTGGCTGACCCTCTTCTGCACACCCCCTCTGCTGTGGCTCACCCTCTTCTGCACACCGCCTCTGCTGTGGCTGACCCTCTTCTGCACACCTCCACAACTGTGGCTGACCCTCTGCTGTGGCTGACCCTCTTCTGCACACCCCCTCTGCTGTGGCTGACCCTCTTCCGCACACCTCCACAACTGTGGCTGACCCTCTGCTGTGGCTGACCCTCTTCTGCATACCCCATCTGCTGTGACTGACCCTCTTCTGCACACCCACACCACTGTGGCTGACCCTCTTCTGCACACCTCCACCACTGTGGCTGACCCTCTTCTGCACACCCCACCACTGTGGCTGACCCTCTGCTGTGGCTGACCCTCTTCTGCACACCCCCACCACTGTGGCTGACCCTCTTCTGCACACCTCCACCACTGTGGCTGACCCTCTTCTGCACACCCCACCACTGTGGCTGACCCTCTGCTGTGGCTGACCCTCTTCTGCACACGTCCACCACTGTGGCTGACCATCTCCTGTGGCTGACCCTCTTCTGCACACCTCCAACTCTGTGGCTGACCCTCTTCTGCACACCCCCATCACTGTGGCTGAAACTCTTCTGCACACCCCCTCTGCTGTGGCTGACCCTCTGCTGTGGCTGACCCCTCTTCTGCACACCCCCACCACTGTGGGTGACCCTCTTCTGCACACACCCTCTGCAGTGGCTGACCCTCTTCTGCACACCCCCTCTGCTGTGGCTGACCCTCTGCTGTGGCTGACCTTCTTCTGCACACCGCCTCTGCTGTGGCTGACCCTCTTCTGCACACCTCCACAACTGTGGCTGACCCTCTGCTGTGGCTGACCCTCTTCTGCACTCCCCCTCTGCTGTGGCTTACCCTCTTCTGCACACCCCCTCTGCTTTGGCTGACCCTCTTCTGCACACCCCCTCTGCTGTGGCTGACCCTCTTCTGCACACCCCCATCACTGTGGCTGACCCTCTTCTGCACACCTCCACCACTGTGGCTGACCCTCTTCTGCACACCCCACCACTGTGGCTGACCCTCTGCTGTGGCTGACCCTCTTCTGCACACCCCCACCACTGTGGCTGACCCTGTTCTGCACGTCCCCTCTGCTGTGGCTGACCTTCTTCTGCACACCCTCACCACTGTGGCTGACCCTCTTCTGCACACCTCCACCACTGTGGCTGACCATCTCCTGTGGCTGACCCTCTTCTGCACACCCCCATCACTGTGGCTGAAACTCTTCTGCACACCCCCTCTGCTGTGGCTGACCCTCTGCTGTGACTGACCCCTCTTCTGCACACCCCCACCACTGTGGGTGACCCTCTTCTGCACACCCCCTCTGCTGTGGCTGACCCTCTTCTGCACACCCCCTCTGCTGTGGCTGACCCTCTTCTGCACACCCCCTCTGCTGTGGCTGACCCTCTTCTGCACACCCCCTCTGCTGTGGCTGACCCTCTTCTGCACACCCCCTCTGCTGTGGCTGACCCTCTTCTGCACGTCCCCTCTGCTGTGGCTGACCCTCTTCTGCACACCTCCACCACTGTGGCTGACCCTCTTCTGCACACCTCCACAACTGTGGCTGACCCTCTGCTGTGGCTGACCCTCTTCTGCATACCCCATCTGCTGTGACTGACCCTCTTCTGCACACCCACACAACTGTGGCTGACCCTCTTCTGCACAACCCCTCAGCTGTGGCTGACACTCTGCTGTGGCTGACCCTCTTCTGCACACCCCCTCTGCTGTGGCTGACCCTCTTCTGCACACCCCCACCACTGTGGCTGACCCTCTTCTGCACACCTCTACCACTGTGGCTGACCCTCTTCTGCACACCCCACCACTGTGGCTGACCCTCTGCTGTGCCTGACCCTCTTCTGCACTCCCCCTCTGCTGTGGCTGACCCTCTTCTGCACGCCCCCTCTGCTGTGGCTGACCTTCTACTGCACACCCTCACCACTGTGGCTGACCCTCTTCTGCACACCTCCACCACTGTGGCTGACCCTCTTCTGCACGCCCCCTCTGCTGTGGCTGACCTTCTTCTGCACACCCTCACCACTGTGGCTGACCCTCTTCTGCACACCTCCACCACTGTGGCTGACCATCTCCTGTGGCTGACCCTCTTCTGCACACCCCCATCACTGTGGCTGAAACTCTTCTGCACACCCCCTCTGCTGTGACTGACCCCTCTTCTGCACACCCCCACCACTGTGGGTGACCCTCTTCTGCACACCCCCTCTGCTGTGGCTGACCCTCTTCTGCACACCCCCTCTGCTGTGGCTGACCCTCTTCTGCACACCCCCTCTGCTGTGGCTGACCCTCTTCTGCACACCCCCTCTGCTGTGGCTGACCCTCTTCTACACACCCCCTCTGCTGTGGCTGACCATCTTCTGCACACCCCACCACTGTGGCTGACCCTCTGCTGTGCCTGACCCTCTTCTGCACTCCCCCTCTGCTGTGGCTGACACTCTTCTGCACGCCCCCTCTGCTGTGGCTGACCCTCTGCTGTGGCTGACCCTCTTCTGCACACCCCCTCTGCTGTGGCTCACCCTCTTCTGCACACCACCTCTGCTGTGGCTGACCCTCTTCTGCACACCTCCACAACTGTGGCTGACCCTCTGCTGTGGCTGACCCTCTTCTGCACACCTCCACCACTGTGGCTGACCCTCTTCTGCACACCTCCACAACTGTGGCTGACCCTCTGCTGTGGCTGACCCTCTTCTGCATACCCCATCTGCTGTGACTGACCCTCTTCTGCACACCCACACAACTGTGGCTGACCCTCTTCTGCACAACCCCTCAGCTGTGGCTGACACTCTGCTGTGGCTGACCCTCTTCTGCACACCCCCTCTGCTGTGGCTGACCCTCTTCTGCACACCCTCACCACTGTGGCTGACCCTCTTCTGCACACCTCTACCACTGTGGCTGACCATCTTCTGCACACCCCACCACTGTGGCTGACCCTCTGCTGTGCCTGACCCTCTTCTGCACTCCCCCTCTGCTGTGGCTGACACTCTTCTGCACGCCCCCTCTGCTGTGGCTGACCCTCTGCTGTGGCTGTCTGTCAGGCCTGCTTCTTCGTTGGCTTAGGAAAGACCACACTTAGACATTGTTTTGAAATGAATAAGGCTCCTTTTACTAAGTAACAATAGCTTACAGACCAAGTGAAGCTGAGAGTGAATAGTTTAGGCGCGAACAGAAAGTATTAAGCTTAAGCCCATCCCAATCCCCAAACCCCCCCTTTGCATTGTCCAATATGCTTTCGTCTCCAACATCAGGTGGGCAGGTCTTCACCATCCTGGAATGCAGGTCCGTTAACCAAGAGATAACACCAACCATCAACATTGTCCACCAGCAGAACACACTCATCCCAATGCCCCCCACCCTCCCCGTTTCCATGGCAGCTAAGCAGATAACTAGCGAGGCTGACATCCGGACCTCCTCCAGGAAGAGCGGGAAATCCGGGACAGCATGCGGAACACGAAAGGCTACACCTGAAAGACAAAGAAGGACAGACAAAACAACAGATAGGAGAGGGGGAAAAAATCAGGGTTTGTGCGGATACTTGGCATAAAACTGGCGTACCAGTTTAGGAGCTTTGAGATGCTCTTTATCCACCCATTCGTTGTGAGAAGGGGGAAAATCTTTCCACATGACTAGGAACTGAGTCTTATTTCTGCGGATTCTGGAGTCCAAAATATCACGGACTTCATAGTGCTGGTGCCCACCCACCATGGTAGGTGCAGGTGTATCAGGCAAAGGAGATGCGAGGTACGTGCAGGTTTCAGCAGGTGAACATGGAACACAGGGTATAATCGCCGGTAGGTCTTTGGGAGATCCAAACGGACCGACACAGAGCTGATGATTTTGGTTATTGTGAAAGGACCAACAAACTTGGGACCCAGTTTCCTGCATCTCTGGGGGCTATCTAAATTCTTGGTAGATACATAAACTTCATCACCAACTTTGTAGGAGGGGGGAACCGCCCGTTTCCTGTCAGCGTACAATTTGTGCGAGTCATGGGCATCGTTCAAAGTTTTCCGGAGAACTGACCAGACAGAAGACAGCCTAGAGGACCATTCGGCTAACGAGGGGACTGTCGGCGAGTCATGAGGCAGTTCGGGGATGGGTACAAAGTCTTGTCCGTAGATGATTTTAAAGGGGTCATATTCGTACTGGAGTGAACGGAGTTATTATATGCCACTTCGGCATGTATGAGGAGATCAGCCCAATCATCCTGTTGAAAATTAATAAAGCAACGTAAGTATTGCTCCAAAACGGAATTAACCCTTTCACAAGAGCCATTCGTCTGAGGGTGGTAGGCGGAGCTTAAGCTCTGGGCGGAGCCAATCAGTCTCAAAAACTCTTTCCAAAAAAGAGAAGTAAATTGAGTACCCCTATCAGAGATGATGCGTTGCGGGACGCCATGAAAGCGATAGATATGAGAAACGAATAATCGAGCCAGAGATTTGGAAGAAGGAATTTTTGTACAGGGGACAAAATGAACTTGTTTGGAGAAAAGATCGGTAACGACCCAAATAACGGTATAGCCGTGACTAGGCGGAAGGTCAACTATAAAGTCCATTGAAATTTCCTTCCAAGGTCTCTCTGGCGTAGCTACAGACTGGAGGAGTCCATGTGGCTTCCCCGGCGCACGTTTGGAAGCCGCACATACGGGGCAACTGGCAATATAAGATTCAACATCTTTCTTCAGTGAGGGCCACCAGAACTGTCTTTTGACAAGATGTACAGTCTTAACGAAGCCGAAATGGCCAGCTAAACGTGAGTCGTGTGCGCGTTGCAAGACAAAAGGACGTAATGTAGCAGGTACATAAATCTTTGAGCCAATCCAGGGAAGATCGTCTCTAATGGTACAATCACCAGAATGTGCGGAATACCATTCATCAGTAAGTAGTTCGTCCTTAATACGAGCAATCAGGTCTGCAGGTGGAGTAGTTTGGACTGTAGCATGACTTCTAGTAGATACTGGAGAAGCTGGTAAAGTGAGTGGTATGATGGGCTGAACAATAGTGAGTTTAGAAACATCATATTGTGGTAATCTGGAAAGCGCATCAGCCATGAAATTCTTTCCGCCCGGAATATATTTAAGGTGGAAATTGAAACGATGGAAGTAATGAGCCCAGCGAAGTTGCCTTGGGGACAATTTCCGCGAGGAGGTAAGAGCTTCCAAATTTTTATGGTCCGTCCAGACCTCAAATGGATGGGGAGCGCCCTCAAGAAAATGACGCCAAGTCATGAGAGCCCAACGAACAGCAAAAGCCTCCTTTTCCCAAATCGCCCAACCACGTTCGGACGTAGTGAGTTTCCGAGAGGTGTAGGCACAGGGTTGCAATTGGCCACGGTGGTTGAGTTGTAATAGGACCGCTCCCACAGCGACATCACTGGCATCCGCTTGAATTACAAACGGGGAATTTACATCGGGGTGTTTAAGAACAGGTTCAGCCGCAAACAAACGTTTAAGCTTCTCGAAAGCGGCTTGACATTCCATGGTCCATTTAAGTGGAGATCCTGGACGAGGTTTACCTTCTCCTTTTGTTTTTAGTAGGTTTGTAATGGGTAAGGCAATGTTGGCGAATGACGGAATAAATTGGCGGTAAAAATTTGCAAATCCCAAAAAACTCTGTAGTTGTTTACGAGTACGGGGAGGAGCCCACTCCGTCACTGCCTTGACTTTAGCAGGATCCATTTCAATTCCCTCAGAAGAGATGCGGTAGCCCAAATAGTCAATTGTTTCCTGGTGAAACTCACATTTAGAGAGCTTGGCGTAAAGTTCAGCGGAACGTAGTTTGTTTAATACCGAGCGCACCAGTTTAACATGCTCGTCATGTGTTTGTGAGTAAACCATTATGTCATCAATATAGACAATAACTCCCTTGTAAAGGTGCTCGTGGAGAACCTCATTTATTAGTTGCATAAATACAGAAGGGGCACCTTGAAGACCAAAAGGAAGGACTTTAAATTGAAAACATCCAAGCGGGCAGTTAAAAGCGGTTTTCCATTCGTCCCCCTCTTTAATTCTGACCCTGTAATAGGCCTCACGTAAGTCCAGTTTAGTGAAGATTCTACCGGTAGCTAGGTGAGCAAGCATGTCCTTCATAAGCGGAAGGGGGTAGATATTGTGTTCACAAATGGTGTTTAGATAGGAGTAGTCTTGTACTAATCTCAGAGTACCATCTTTTTTCTCCCTAAACATAACTGGCGCAGCTACACGTGGCCTAGCTGGTTCAATGAAACCCCGTTGAAGGTTTTTATCGATGAATTTACGTAATTCCTCCATCTCCCGTGGGGTCATGGAGTACATGCGAGGTTTAGGTAATTGAACCCCAGGAAGGAAATCAATTGAACAATCAGTAGCTCTGTGAGGAGGAAGGGAATCACAAGATCTTTCACTGAAAGCATCCTTTAGGTCCCAATATTCTTTGGGAATTTTCTCCTCGCCTGGTATGACTTCAGGTGACGGAAAATCCAACAAAGGTGCAGCAGATTCAATTAAGGGAGGTGGGTTACTAGGTGGTGGGTGATCAACTTCTGATGGTAGAGAGGTATGTTCAGGTAAGGATAAAGGTATGCGTACCCAGCCTTCCTTCCAGTTTATTAGAGGATTCCATTTACGAAGCCAATTGACCCCCAAAATTACAGCATTATCGGCAATGGCAGTTACAATAAAGTTGATGGTCTCAGTATGACCAGTGCCTATAGAAACCTGAATTGGTTCGGTGATAAAGGATGCTGGGGTTCCCCCAGCTACAGAACCATCCATTTGGCAAAAGGCTATGGGAGTTTTTAGGGTCTTTAGATGAAAACCCATCGAAGACACAATGTCTTGGCTTATGAGACATTTTGAACAACCAGAATCAATGAGAGCCTGCACATTGCACGTACGTCCAGTAGATGGAGCTAAAAGCTTTAAATTAATATAAAGGGGCCCGGAGCGATGACTCACCAGATTGTCGTCAGAAGAGTCTGAAGACGCCTCCCAGTCATCAGGGTGAGCGCTGGGCTGGTCAGCAGAGAGATTGATAGGCTCCACCCCACTCATGGCCGGTTTAGTGCGCGCGGTTGGCGTCTTTGGATGCTTCCGGTCCGAAGAGGAGGGTGGGCGTGGAGGTGGTCTTGATCTGCATTTTCGGCCCAGTGCCCCTCCTTTCCACAGCGATAACAACTGCCTGAGCGAGGCTGGGTTGTTCTCCCCCCCCCCCTTTGCAAGTGGGCATCCTTCTCAGGGGAGTGAGATTTGGGGCTGTCTTTCTGTGGTTTTTTCTCCGGACGGACTGGATCCTGCAAGTGGGCTTGATCCAACTCAACATCTGAAGCGAGATCTATCCATTCATTTAAAGTCTCGGGGCGAAATCTGTTCACACATGTTTGATAAATGTCCTTATTTAGCCCTTCAACATAAATGTCCATCAGAGCTTGGTCACTATAACCAGTCATAAACACCGATAACTCCTGGAAAATCTGCGTGTAAGCCTGGACAGTCATGCCCCCCTGTTGTAAGGTTTTCAATTTCATTTTAGCTTTCCTTTCAACACGGGGGTCTTCGAAACGCCTTCTAAGAGCATTCATGAAGCGATCGAAATCCCGCAGCGCGGGTGAGCGGCAATTATGCAATGAAACCAGCCACTTAGAAGCTTGATCTTCTAAGGTCATAGAAACAATTCTGATTTTGATTTCATCGTCCAAATCAGCTGCGTAAAACTGCATGAAATTATCGACGTGAATTAGAAAGAACGCCAGTTTGTCGGCACTTCCGTCGTATTTTACACCCAAAGGAGGAAGTTTTGCAAGTCGGCGGGGAGAAGTGGGATTGACTTCTCTCCGCAGTTCCCTGCTGGCCCGGGGAGGGGGGGATGGTGTTGAACTCCTGCTTTGTCTGGCAGTAGCTGCATGTGATTCTTTTGGCTGTTTGCGTTCCGCCTCCCTCCCCCAGATTTTTTCCAGGGCTTCCCGTTTCTCGTCTGCCTGGCGAAGTAAATCCTGGGCCATATCTTTCAACTCCCTTTCTTCTCTTAAGAGCTCCGGAATGACCCTCTTTGGGGAAAGACGACGCCTGGAGACGTTTACCCCAGTCATTCCTACCCCTTCGGACCAACGTTTTGGTTTGACTGAATCTTCGGCTGGCAGATTAAGATCTAGGCCAGCCAAACAGTCCATCACTGACCTGGTCTCTTCAGATTGAACAGGAGGATGCGATTCTTCTGCTCCCATAATTGTTTCAGGCAGGACCTCCACCAACGGAGGCTCCTCTTGTGAAGGGTCCGACATCAGGTCACGGTTTTTGTGACTCTCAGCTTTCTGTCAGGCCTGCTTCTTCGTTGGCTTAGGAAAGACCACACTTAGACATTGTTTTGAAATGAATAAGGCTCCTTTTACTAAGTAACAATAGCTTACAGACCAAGTGAAGCTGAGAGTGAATAGTTTAGGCGCGAACAGAAAGTATTAAGCTTAAGCCCATCCCAATCCCCAAACCCCCCCTTTGCATTGTCCAATATGCTTTCGTCTCCAACATCAGGTGGGCAGGTCTTCACCATCCTGGAATGCAGGTCCGTTAACCAAGAGATAACACCAACCATCAACATTGTCCACCAGCAGAACACACTCATCCCAACGCCCCCCACCCTCCCCGTTTCCATGGCAGCTAAGCAGATAACTAGCGAGGCTGACATCAACCCTCTTCTGCACACCCCCTCTGCTGTGGCTCACCCTCTTCTGCACACCACCTCTGCTGTGGCTGACCCTCTTCTGCACACCTCCACAACTGTGGCTGACCCTCTGCTGTGGCTGACCCTCTTCTGCACACCCCCTCTGCTGTGGCTTACCCTCTTCTGCACACGCCCTCTGCTGTGGTTGACCCTCTTCTGCACATCTCCACAACTGTGGCTGACCCTCTGCTGTGGCTGACCCTCTTCTGCATACCCCATCTGCTGTGACTGACCCTCTTCTGCACACCCACACCACTGTGGCTGACCCTCTTCTGCACACCCCCTCTGCTGTGGCTGACCCTCTTCTGCACACCCCCTCTGCTGTGGCTGACCCTCTCCTGTGGCTGACCCTCTTCTGCACTCCTCCACAACGGTGGGTGACCCTCTTCTGCACACCCCCATCACTGTGGCTGACCCTCTTCTGCACACCCCCTCTGCTGTGGCTAACCCTCTGCTGTGGCTGACCCTCTTCTGCAAACACCCACCACAGTGGCTGACCCTCTTCTGCACACCCCCTCTGCTGTGGCTTACCCTCTTCTGCACACCCCCTCTGCTGTGGCTGACCCTCTTCTGCACACCCCCTCTGCTGTGGCTGACCCTCTTCTGCACACCCCCATCACTGTGGCTAACCCTCTTCTGCACACCTCCACCACTGTGGCTGACCCTCTTCTGCACACCCCACCACTGTGGCTGACCCTCTGCTGTGGCTGACCCTCTTCTGCACACCCCCACCACTGTGGCTGACCCTCTTCTGCACGCCCCCTCTGCTGTGGCTGACCTTCTTCTGCACACCCTCACCACTGTGGCTGACCCTCTTCTGCACACCTCCACCACTGTGGCTGACCATCTCCTGTGGCTGACCCTCTTCTGCACACCCCCATCACTGTGGCTGAAACTCTTCTGCACACCCCCTCTGCTGTGGCTGACCCTCTGCTGTGGCTGACCCTCTTCTGCACACCCCCTCTGCTGTGGCTGACCCTCTTCTACACCCCCCCCTCTGCTGTGGCTGACCCTCTTCTGCACGTCCCCTCTGCTGTGGCTGACCCTCTTCTGCACACCTCCACCACTGTGGCTGACCCTCTTCTGCACACCTCCACAACTGTGGCTGACCCTCTGCTGTGGCTGACCCTCTTCTGCATACCCCATCTGCTGTGACTGACCCTCTTCTGCACACCCACACAACTGTGGCTGACCCTCTTCTGCACACCTCCACAACTGTGGCTGACCCTCTGCTGTGGCTGACCCTCTTCTGCACACCCCCTCTGCTGTGGCTTACCCTCTTCTGCACACGCCCTCTGCTGTGGGTGACCCTCTTCTGCACATCTCCACAACTGTGGCTGACCCTCTGCTGTGGCTGACCCTCTTCTGCATACCCCATCTGCTGTGACTGACCCTCTTCTGCACACCCACACCACTGTGGCTGACCCTCTTCTGCACACCCCCTCTGCTGTGGCTGACCCTCTTCTGCACACCCCCTCTGCTGTGGCTGACCCTCTTCTGCACACCCCCTCTGCTGTGGCTGACCCTCTCCTGTGGCTGACCCTCTTCTGCACTCCTCCACAACAGTGGGTGACCCTCTTCTGCACACCCCCATCACTGTGGCTGACCCTCTTCTGCACACCCCCTCTGCTGTGGCTAACCCTCTGCTGTGGCTGACCCTCTTCTGCAAACACCCACCACAGTGGCTGACCCTCTTCTGCACACCCCCTCTGCTGTGGCTGACCCTCTTCTGCACACCCCCTCTGCTATGGCTGACCCTCTTCTGCACACCCCCTCTGCTATGGCTGACCCTCTTCTACACACCCCCTCTGCTGTGGCTGACTCTCTTCTCCACAACTGTGGCTGACCCTCTGCTGTGGCTGACCCTCTTCTGCACACCCCCTCTGCTGTGGCTGACCCTCTTCTACACACCCCCTTTGCTGTGGCTGACTCTCTTCTCCACAACTGTGGCTGACCCTCTGCTGTGGCTGACCCTGTTCTGCACACCCCCTCTGCTGTGGCTGACCTTCTTCTGCAAACCCTCACCACTGTGGCTGACCCTCTTCTGCACACCTCCACCACTGTGGCTGACCATCTCCTGTGGCTGACCCTCTTCTGCACACCTCCACAACTGTGGCTGACCCTCTTCTGCACACCCCCATCACTGTGGCTGAAACTCTTCTGCACACCCCCTCTGCTGTGTCTGACCCTCTGCTGTGGCTGATCCTTCTTCTGCACACCCCCACCGCTGTGGGTGACCCTCTTCTGCACACCCCCTCTGCTGTGGCTGACCCTCTTCTGCACACCTCCACAACTGTGGCTGACCCTCTACTGTGGCTGACCCTCTTCTGCACACCCACACCACTGTGGCTGACCCTCTTCTGCACAACCCCTCAGCTGTGGCTGACCCTCTTCTGCACACCTCCACCACTGTGGCTGACCCTCTTCTGCACACCCCACCACTGTGGCTGACCCTCTGCTGTGGCTGACCCTCTTCTGCACACCCCCTCTGCTGTGGCTGACCCTCTTCTGCACACCTCCACCACTGTGGCTGACCCTCTTCTGCACACCCCACCACTGTGGCTGACCCTCTGCTGTGGCTGACCCTCTTCTGCACACCCCCACCACTGTGGCTGACCCTCTTCTGCACTCCCCCTCTGCTGTGGCTGACCCTCTTCTGCACGCCCCCTCTGCTGTGGCTGACCTTCTTCTGCACACCCTCACCACTGTGGCTGACCCACTTCTGCACACCTCCACCACTGTGGCTGACCATCTCCTGTGGCTGACCCTCTTCTGCACACCTCCACAACTGTGGCTGACCCTCTTCTGCACACCCCCATCACTGTGGCTGAAACTCTTCTGCACACCCCCACCACTGTGGCTGACCCTCTTCTGCACACCCCCTCTGCTGTGGCTGACCCTCTTCTGCACACCCCCTCTGCTGTGGCTGACCTTCTTCTGCACACCCTCACCACTGTGGCTGACCCTCTTCTGCACACCTCCACCACTGTGGCTGACCATCTCCTGTGGCTGACCCTCTTCTGCACACCTCCACAACTGTGGCTGACCCTCTTCTGCACACCCCCATCACTGTGGCTGAAACTCTTCTGCACACCCCCTCTGCTGTGTCTGACCCTCTGCTGTGGCTGATCCCTCTTCTGCACACCCCCACCGCTGTGGGTGACCCTCTTCTGCACACCCCCTCTGCTGTGGCTGACCCTCTTCTGCACACCTCCACAACTGTGACTGACCCTCTGCTGTGGCTGACCCTCTTCTGCACACCCCCTCTGCTGTGGCTGACCCTCTTCTGCACACCTCCACCACTGTGGCTGACCCTCTTCTGCACACCTCCACAACTGTGGCTGACCCTCTTCTGCACACCCCCATCACTGTGGCTGAAACTCTTCTGCACACCCCCACCACTGTGGCTGACCCTCTTCTGCACACCCCCACCACTGTGGCTGACCCTCTTCTGCACACCTCGACCACTGTGGCTGACCCTCTTCTGCACACCCCACCACTGTGGCTGACCCTCTGCTGTGGCTGACCCTCTTCTGCACACCCCCACCACTGTTGGTGACCCTCTTCTGCACACCCCCTCTTCTGTGGCTTACCCTCTTCTGCACACGCCCTCTGCTGTGGTTGACCCTCTTCTGCACATCTCCACAACTGTGGCTGACCCTCTGCTGTGGCTGACCCTCTTCTGCATACCCCATCTGCTGTGACTGACCCTCTTCTGCACACCCCCTCTGCTGTGGCTGACCCTCTCCTGTGGCTGACCCTCTTCTGCACTCCTCCACAACGGTGGGTGACCCTCTTCTGCACACCCCCATCACTGTGGCTGACCCTCTTCTGCACACCCCCTCTGCTGTGGCTGACCCTCTTCTGCACACCCCCTCTGCTGTGGCTGACCCTCTCCTGTGGCTGACCCTCTTCTGCACTCCTCCACAACGGTGGGTGACCCTCTTCTGCACACCCCCATCACTGTGGCTGACCCTCTTCTGCACACCCCCTCTGCTGTGGCTAACCCTCTGCTGTGGCTGACCCTCTTCTGCAAACACCCACCACAGTGGCTGACCCTCTTCTGCACACCCCCTCTGCTGTGGCTGACCCTCTTCTGCACACCCCCTCTGCTATGGCTGACCCTCTTCTGCACACCCCCTCTGCTGTGGCTGACCCTCTTCTGCACACCCCCTCTGCTATGGCTGACCCTCTTCTACACACCCCCTCTGCTGTGGCTGACTCTCTTCTCCACAACTGTGGCTGACCCTCTGCTGTGGCTGACCCTCTTCTGCACACCCCCTCTGCTGTGGCTGACCCTCTTCTACACACCCCCTCTGCTGTGGCTGACTCTCTTCTCCACAACTGTGGCTGACCCTCTGCTGTGGCTGACCCTGTTCTGCACACCCCCTCTGCTGTGGCTGACCTTCTTCTGCACACCCTCACCACTGTGGCTGACCCTCTTCTGCACACCTCCACCACTGTGGCTGACCATCTCCTGTGGCTGACCCTCTTCTGCACACCTCCACAACTGTGGCTGACCCTCTTCTGCACACCCCCATCACTGTGGCTGAAACTCTTCTGCACACCCCCTCTGCTGTGTCTGACCCTCTGCTGTGGCTGATCCTTCTTCTGCACACCCCCACCGCTGTGGGTGACCCTCTTCTGCACACCCCCTCTGCTGTGGCTGACTCTCTTCTCCACAACTGTGGCTGACCCTCTGCTGTGGCTGACCCTGTTCTGCACACCCCCTCTGCTGTGGCTGACCTTCTTCTGCAAACCCTCACCACTGTGGCTGACCCTCTTCTGCACACCTCCACCACTGTGGCTGACCATCTCCTGTGGCTGACCCTCTTCTGCACACCTCCACAACTGTGGCTGACCCTCTTCTGCACACCCCCATCACTGTGGCTGAAACTCTTCTGCACACCCCCTCTGCTGTGTCTGACCCTCTGCTGTGGCTGATCCTTCTTCTGCACACCCCCACCGCTGTGGGTGACCCTCTTCTGCACACCCCCTCTGCTGTGGCTGACCCTCTTCTGCACACCTCCACAACTGTGGCTGACCCTCTACTGTGGCTGACCCTCTTCTGCACACCCACACCACTGTGGCTGACCCTCTTCTGCACAACCCCTCAGCTGTGGCTGACCCTCTTCTGCACACCTCCACCACTGTGGCTGACCCTCTTCTGCACACCCCACCACTGTGGCTGACCCTCTGCTGTGGCTGACCCTCTTCTGCACACCCCCTCTGCTGTGGCTGACCCTCTTCTGCACACCTCCACCACTGTGGCTGACCCTCTTCTGCACACCCCACCACTGTGGCTGACCCTCTGCTGTGGCTGACCCTCTTCTGCACACCCCCACCACTGTGGCTGACCCTCTTCTGCACTCCCCCTCTGCTGTGGCTGACCCTCTTCTGCACGCCCCCTCTGCTGTGGCTGACCTTCTTCTGCACACCCTCACCACTGTGGCTGACCCACTTCTGCACACCTCCACCACTGTGGCTGACCATCTCCTGTGGCTGACCCTCTTCTGCACACCTCCACAACTGTGGCTGACCCTCTTCTGCACACCCCCATCACTGTGGCTGAAACTCTTCTGCACACCCCCACCACTGTGGCTGACCCTCTTCTGCACACCCCCTCTGCTGTGGCTGACCCTCTTCTGCACACCCCCTCTGCTGTGGCTGACCTTCTTCTGCACACCCTCACCACTGTGGCTGACCCTCTTCTGCACACCTCCACCACTGTGGCTGACCATCTCCTGTGGCTGACCCTCTTCTGCACACCTCCACAACTGTGGCTGACCCTCTTCTGCACACCCCCATCACTGTGGCTGAAACTCTTCTGCACACCCCCTCTGCTGTGTCTGACCCTCTGCTGTGGCTGATCCCTCTTCTGCACACCCCCACCGCTGTGGGTGACCCTCTTCTGCACACCCCCTCTGCTGTGGCTGACCCTCTTCTGCACACCTCCACAACTGTGGCTGACCCTCTACTGTGGCTGACCCTCTTCTGCATACCCCATCTGCTGTGACTGACACTCTTCTGCACACCCACACCACTGTGGCTGACCCTCTTCTGCACAACCCCTCAGCTGTGGCTGACCCTCTGCTGTGGTTGACCCTCTGCTGTGGCTGATCCCTCTTCTGCACACCCCCACCGCTGTGGGTGACCCTCTTCTGCACACCCCCTCTGCTGTGGCTGACCCTCTTCTGCACACCTCCACAACTGTGACTGACCCTCTGCTGTGGCTGACCCTCTTCTGCACACCCCCTCTGCTGTGGCTGACCCTCTTCTGCACACCTCCACCACTGTGGCTGACCCTCTTCTGCACACCTCCACAACTGTGGCTGACCCTCTTCTGCACACCCCCATCACTGTGGCTGAAACTCTTCTGCACACCCCCACCACTGTGGCTGACCCTCTTCTGCACACCCCCACCACTGTGGCTGACCCTCTTCTGCACACCTCGACCACTGTGGCTGACCCTCTTCTGCACACCCCACCACTGTGGCTGACCCTCTGCTGTGGCTGACCCTCTTCTGCACACCCCCACCACTGTTGGTGACCCTCTTCTGCACACCCCCTCTTCTGTGGCTTACCCTCTTCTGCACACGCCCTCTGCTGTGGTTGACCCTCTTCTGCACATCTCCACAACTGTGGCTGACCCTCTGCTGTGGCTGACCCTCTTCTGCATACCCCATCTGCTGTGACTGACCCTCTTCTGCACACCCACACCACTGTGGCTGACCCTCTTCTGCACACCCCCTCTGCTGTGGCTGACCCTCTTCTGCACACCCCCTCTGCTGTGGCTGACCCTCTCCTGTGGCTGACCCTCTTCTGCACTCCTCCACAACGGTGGGTGACCCTCTTCTGCACACCCCCATCACTGTGGCTGACCCTCTTCTGCACACCCCCTCTGCTGTGGCTAACCCTCTGCTGTGGCTGACCCTCTTCTGCAAACACCCACCACAGTGGCTGACCCTCTTCTGCACACCCCCTCTGCTGTGGCTGACCCTCTTCTGCACACCCCCTCTGCTATGGCTGACCCTCTTCTGCACACCCCCTCTGCTGTGGCTGACCCTCTTCTGCACACCCCCTCTGCTATGGCTGACCCTCTTCTACACACCCCCTCTGCTGTGGCTGACTCTCTTCTCCACAACTGTGGCTGACCCTCTGCTGTGGCTGACCCTCTTCTGCACACCCCCTCTGCTGTGGCTGACCCTCTTCTACACACCCCCTCTGCTGTGGCTGACTCTCTTCTACACAACTGTGGCTGACCCTCTGCTGTGGCTGACCCTGTTCTGCACACCCCCTCTGCTGTGGCTGACCTTCTTCTGCACACCCTCACCACTGTGGCTGACCCTCTTCTGCACACCTCCACCACTGTGGCTGACCATCTCCTGTGGCTGACCCTCTTCTGCACACCTCCACAACTGTGGCTGACCCTCTTCTGCACACCCCCATCACTGTGGCTGAAACTCTTCTGCACACCCCCTCTGCTGTGTCTGACCCTCTGCTGTGGCTGATCCTTCTTCTGCACACCCCCACCGCTGTGGGTGACCCTCTTCTGCACACCCCCTCTGCTGTGGCTGACCCTCTTCTGCACACCTCCACAACTGTGGCTGACCCTCTACTGTGGCTGACCCTCTTCTGCACACCCACACCACTGTGGCTGACCCTCTTCTGCACAACCCCTCAGCTGTGGCTGACCTTCTTCTGCACACCTCCACCACTGTGGCTGACCCTCTTCTGCACACCCCACCACTGTGGCTGACCCTCTGCTGTGGCTGACCCTCTTCTGCACACCCCCTCTGCTGTGGCTGACCCTCTTCTGCACACCTCCACCACTGTGGCTGACCCTCTTCTGCACACCCCACCACTGTGGCTGACCCTCTGCTGTGGCTGACCCTCTTCTGCACACCCCCACCACTGTGGCTGACCCTCTTCTTTTTTTTTTTTTTAAACAATTTTTATTTTTATTTTTAAACAAACACAAACAAGTATAACAAAAAACAAAAAACATAAAGTCCATCTTCCATTACAAATTGTAGAAAATGTGTCAGTTGGTTACATACTGTACATCTCTTCCATAGTCATAATCATATCAAATCACATATTTTAGTTCAAATATATTTATATATATTACAATTATTATACCTCAACCTTCATTTGACTATCTTGTTTCCAGCCATTGATAAAATTTATTCCAAATTTCATAAAATTGTTCATTGTCTTGTTCTCTAATTTCAAATGTTAATTTATTCATCTCTGCACATTCCATAATTTTATAAATAATTTCTTGCTCTGATGGTAATTTGTCATTTCTCCAATTTTTAGCAAAGACGATTCTAGCGGCTGTTAAAATATTCACAATTAGGTATCTCAAATTTTTGTCGAATGTTTCTAAATTAAGTCCAAGCAGGAAGAGTTCGGGTTTGAAATCTATTTGTTTTCCTGTTATTTTGTCCAACCATGTGTGGATCATATTCCAATAATTTTGGGCCTCCGAGCAAGTCCACCATATATGGTAGTAAGTACCAGGCGTCTGATGACATTTCCAACATTTTTGAGATTTGTTCTTACTCATTTTTGAGATTCTTGAGGGTGATAAGTGCCACCTGTAGAACATCTTGTATAGGTTCTCTTTATAGGCTGTTGACATCGTCATTTTGTAATTCTGTGTCCACAATTTTTGCCACTTATCTAGGTCGATCCCATGCCCGAAGTTTTTCCCCCATATTATCATTGTTTCCTTCACTTGCTCTTCCTGGAGTTTAAACTCTAATAAGTAGGCATAGAGTTTTTTAATTGTTTTTTCATCGACGCCTGTTAATATTTTGTCTAATTCTGTCATTTTGTCATAAACCCCTCCTTTTTTTTGGTCTTCCTTATATCTTGAGTGTATTTGTGTGTATGTGTACCAATTAATATCCATTCCTTCTTGTTTTAGTTCCTGAATAGTCTTAAGATCACCCCTTGAGTTTAATAAATCCGAATATCTGATTGTTCGTTCCTTTTTGTGTATTATTGCGTATGTAAATGCTTCCGTAATTGATACCCAGACTGGCATTTTGAGATAATGCAATTTCTTGATCTTCTCCCAATTTACAATCAGAAATTCCCTTACGTAGTGCCTTCTGAAAATGCCATGTTTCCTGGTGGTTCGGTACCATAGAGCTGCGTGCCATCCTGATGGCAAATCATGTCCCTCTAATTCTAATAATCTTGTATTTCTTAGTGTAATCCAGTCTTTAATCCACATCAGATTCGCAGCTTGATGATATAGTTCCCAATCAGGCAATCCCATACCTCCCCTTATTTTGGTATCTTGTAAAATTTTTAATTTTATTCTAGCTTTTTTCCCTTGCCATATGAACTTTAAGACCATTTTCCTTAATTTTTCGAAAAAGTCCTTGCCCAATCTAATTGGGATTGTCTGGAATAAGTATAGTACCTTAGGCAAAATATTCATTTTTATCGTGGCTATTCTCCCTAGTAATGATAGTTGTAAATTCTGCCATCTCGTAAGATCTACTTCTATTTGTTGCATGAGTTTAGAGTAATTCTCCTTTTTAAGGGTGCTGCATCTCGACGTCAAAAGGATTCCTAGATATTTAAGCTTGTTTGTGATTTGAATTTTCAAGATTTTTGTTAATTCTTCTTTCTGTCTTCTTGTCATATTCTTTGTTAAGATTTGTGTCTTGTCTTTATTTATTTTCAGACCTGTTATTTTCCCATATTCCTCAATTTTCCCTATCAGTTTGGACGCGGTTGTAAGTGGTTCTTCGAGGATAAAAAACTAGGTCGTCTGCAAAAGCTTGTAATTTATATTGTTCTTTCCTAATTGTCATTCCCTTTATTTCTTTGTCTTCTCTTATCTTTCTATTTAACACTTCTAGCGTTAGTACGAAAAGTAAAGGTGATAGTGGGCAACCTTGTCTTGTGCCTCTTTTTATCTGGATGTTATCTGACAGCTCTCCATTTATTATTATCTTGGCTGTTTGGTTGTGATATATAGTGCTTATAACATGTATAAAGTTTTGACCAAATTCCATTTGTTCTGGCTGCTGCAACATAAACTTCCAATTCACGTTATCAAAGGCTTTTTGTGCATCGAGAAATATCAAAGCCATTTGTTTTTCAGAATGTGCTTCATAATATTCCAACGTATTCAAAATTATTCTCATGTTGTCTTTAATTTGTCTCTTTGGTAAAAATCCATTTTGATCTGGATGTATAAAATTGTTTAGGTATTTTTTGAGCCTTTCTGCTAGTATTGATGCAAATAATTTATAATCCGAATTTAACAATGAAATTGGTCGGTAATTCTTTACCTGCAGGAGATCTGTTCCTTCCTTTACCTGCAGGAGATCTGTTCCTTCCCTTGGGAGTAAACCGTGGCAGCACATGGCAGCACTTTACATCAGGCCGCACAAGGGACCATCTAGTCGTGCGGCACTAAGTGCGGACTGAGGCCGGTGTTGCCGAAGAAGACAGATGGATGGGGTGGTGTTAAGACTGAATTGTGATCCCCCCCCACCCGAAAGAGCTAAGTCTGACTGTCTGAACTGTTTTACCCCTCTGCTCTTTTAGAACTGCGTCCATTTGCACAATTTTATCACTTGTCACTTTACTTGCCCTGGACTCTATTTGTGGACTCTATTTGTGAACTTGCTCTATGTCCCCTGGGTTGGATGACCTCTATGTTTTTAGCAGTGTATTCCAGGTGTGATCTCCTTTGCCTGCGGGAGGCTCCCCTCTCGCAGGCCTGGCCCCCCTATCTAACACGGGCCCACCTCGAGGATGGACTGATAGCTCCTGAGAGGTGGGCGAAGCGCAAATTAAGGGGTTTTTTATTTAAATCTTTAATTCGGATTTTAGGGGGTTCCAGGGTGGGGGGGGGAAATAGTCCTGGGAGAAAATGGCAAATGAGAGGGCCGGCCGGCGGAAGAGGAGTAACGGAGGGAGGGGAAGGGGGGGTCGTTTCCACTGAGGCATTTTCCATCGATCTGGTCTTAGGGAGGGGCAGGGGCGGTGGGAGGCGGAATAGGCGTCATCAGTTGGAAGACCGTGGCCGCTGGACACAGGCGGTCACGCGCTCCAACTCTCCGTCCTCCCATCGCAGACTAGGTGGGCAGGATTCACAGACCCGGGGCCCGAAGCTGATGTTATGCAACGCCAGGTCCGTGGTTCAGAAAGCCCCCCTCATCTGTGACCTTGTGTCAGAGGGGGACCCGGACCTGGTGGGTATAACGGAAACCTGGTTGGGCCATGAAGGGGGTATACCCCTCGTGGACATCTGCCCACCAGGTTACCGCGCCTTCCATCAGCCTAGGGCCCTAGGGAGGGGTGGGGGGGTGGCGATTATCGTAAAGGAAGGTCTTGAGCCGAAGGAGACCACGGTCCCCCAGACAACCGGGTGTGAATCTCTCTGCGTGAGATGGGGCCTAGGGAGGCAGTTGGGCGTGTTAGTTGTATACCTGGCTCCTCGCTATGCAACAACAGCCCTGCCCGAGCTCCTAGAGGTGATAGCCGAGGCGGCGGTTGAGACCCCCAGACTGGTAGTCATGGGGGACTTTAACTTGCCGTCGGCGGGCGAAGCCTCTGGAGCAGCTCGGGAGTTCATGGCCTCCATGACGGCCATGGACCTGACCCAGGTAGTTTTAGGCCCCACTCACGAGGGGGGAAACACGCTGGATCTCATCTTTGTCTCGGGACAGTGGAGTCGCGATCTGGGAATAGGGGACTTAGTCATCACTCCCTTGTCATGGACAGATCACGCTCTCCTCCGGCTGGACTTTCCAATCGCTCCACCTCACCGCGGGGAGGCGGAACCGGACACTCCTAGATGGTTCCGCCCCAGGCTTCTAATGGACCCGGAAAGGTTCCAGAGGGAGCTTGGGCCAATTCCTGTGATCCTGCCCCGCGACTCGACTGAGGACCTAGTGGCCGCATGGTTAAGTGCGGCCACGGGGGCCTTGGACCGAGTCGCGCCCTTGCGGCCTCTCTTGCGGCGACGAATCACCCAGGCTCCCTGGTTTACTGAGGAGCTTCGGGGGATGAAACGCCACAAGAGACGCCTAGAGAGCAGATGGAGATCCTCTCGCTCCGAAGCCGACCGAACACTAGTGAGAACCCATATTAGGGCTTACTTAGTGGCGATAAGGGTGGCCAAACGTGAGTATTGTGCCACCCTAATTGCATCCGCAGATAACCGCCCTGCCGCCCTGTTTGGGGTGACCCGCTCCCTCCTTCACCAGAGGCCGCGGGAAGCCCCTCTACAAGGGCGAGCAGAGGAATTTGGGATTTATCTGCAGGAGAAAATCACTCGGATTCGGAATGAGCTACCCTCCATCGACAGTGGTCCTGTGGGACTGTCCGAGGCTAGTCTTGAGGTTCCTGCTTGGGAGGAGTTTGACTTTGTTACCACCGAGGATATGGACAGGCTGTCAAGGAAACTTAGAGCAACCACATGTTTATTGGACCCGTGTCCCTCCTGGCTTGTACTGGCATCCTGGGAGACGACACGAGGCTGGCTCCAGGGCATTGTCAACGCATCTTTGAGTGAGGGGTCCTTGCCTGCCGTCTTGAAAGAGGCGGTAGTGAGGCCCCTCCTCAAGAAGCCGTCCCTGGACCCAGCTTTATTAGAGAACTATCGTCCAGTCTCCAACCTTCACTTTCTGGTGAAGGTTGTTGAGAGTGTGGTAGCCCAACAGTTTCCACAACACCTGGAGGAAGTTGATTATCTAGACCCGCGCCAGTCCGGCTTCCGACCCGGTCACAGTACCGAGACGGCATTGGTCGCGTTGGTTGATGATCTCTGGAGGGCGTGGGATAGAGGGTATTCCTCTATCCTAGTCCTATTAGACCTCTCGGCGGCTTTTGATACCATCGACCATGGTATCCTATTGCACCGACTGGGGGGGTTGGGGCTGGGAGGCACCGTTTTGCGGTGGTTCTCATCCTACCTCTCTGGTCGGTCGCAATATGTGTTGACGGGAGGGCAGAGGTCGACCTCGAGACCCCTCTTATGTGGGGTTCCTCAGGGGTCGGTCCTCTCGCCCCTCCTGTTTAACACATATATGAAGCCGCTGGGTGAGATCATCCGTGGTTTTGGGGTGGAGTACCATCTGTACGCTGACGACACCCAGCTGTACATATCCACCCCAGACCACCCCAACGATGCCGCCGAAGTGCTGTCCCGGTGTTTGGAAGCCGTACGGATCTGGATGGGTGGTAACAAACTCAAGCTCAACCCTGCCAAGACTGAGTGGCTGTGGTTTCCGGCACCCCGGTTCAGCCAGATTACTCCAACTCTGGCCATTGGGGGCGAAACACTGGCCCCCGTGGAGAGGGCGCGCAATTTGGGTGTCCTCCTGGATTCCCGGCTGTCCTTGGAGGACCATGTGACGGCCGTGGCCAGGGGGGCGTTTCATCAGGTACGCCTGATACGCCAATTGCGCCCCTTACTGGACCGGGCTGCCCTTTGCACAGTCACTCAAGCTCTCGTGACGTCCCGTCTCGACTACTGTAATGCTCTCTACATGGGGCTTCCCTTGAGGTGCACTCGAAAGCTACAGCTAGTCCAAAACGCAGCCGCGCGGGTAATTACGGGAGCCACCAGAAGCTCCCATATAACACCAATCCTGCGCGAGCTGCATTGGCTTCCTGTGGTCTTTCGGGTGCGCTTCAAGGTTCTGACGACAATCTTTAAAGCGCTCCATGGCTCGGGGCCTAGTTATATGCGAGACCGTCTCCTGCCCCATACATCCCTTAGACCGATCCGCTCCCACAGAGAGGGCCTTCTCAGGGTGCCGTCGGCCGGACAATGCCGACTGGCGACACCCAGGGGAAGAGCCTTCTCTGTGGCGGGCCCTGCCCTTTGGAACGACCTACCCCCTGAACTCCGGACCATCACCGACCTCCGCCTCTTCCGCAAATGTTTAAAGACATATTTTTTCCATCAAGCCGGCCTAGCCTAACCTCCCATGGGGACTTTTAGAAAAGTTTTAAATTGGGTTTTTAATAATTGGTTTTTAGCACAGGATTGGGGATTATTTAATATATATTTTAAATTATTTGTCTATCTTCTATTGTGTATGTTTTTTAAATTTCCTGTGCGCCGCCCTGGGTCCTCTGTGGAGAAGGGCGGGATATAAATGTAATAAAATGAAATGAAATGAAATCAGTGAAATATAGGCTTCTGACCAAGAATTCGGCATTTTACTACCAGACATAATTTCATTCATCAATTCTAATAAAGGAAAGGATAGTACTTCCTCCAAGGACCCTCTTCTGCACACAACCTCTGCTGTGGCTGACCGCTCTTCTGCACACCCCCACCACTGTGGGTGACCCTCTTCTGCACACCCCCATCACTGTGGCTGAAACTCTTCTGCACACCCCCTCTGCTGTGTCTGACCCTCTGCTGTGGCTGATCCCTCTTCTGCACACCCCCACCACTGTGGGTGACCCTCTTCTGCACACCCCCTCTGCTGTGGCTGACCCTCTTCTGCACACCTCCACAACTGTGGCTGACCCTCTACTGTGGCTGCCCCTCTTCTGCATACCCCATCTGCTGTGACTGACCCTCTTCTGCACACCCCCTCTGCTGTGGCTGACCCTCTTCTGCACACCCCCATCACTGTGGCTGACCCTCTTCTGCACACCTCCACCACTGTGGCTGACCCTCTTCTGCACACCCCACCCCTGTGGCTGACCCTCTGCTGTGGCTGACCCTCTTCTGCACGCCCCCTCTGCTTTGGCTGACCTTCTTCTGCACACCCTCACCACTGTGGCTGACCCTCTTCTGCACACCTCCACCACTGTGGCTGACCATCTCCTGTGGCTGACCCTCTTCTGCACACCCCCATCACTGTGGCTGAAACTCTTCTGCACACCGCCTCTGCTGTGGCTGACCCTCTGCTGTGGCTGACCCCTCTTCTGCACACCCCCACCACTGTGGGTGACCCTCTTCTGCACACCCCCTCTGCTGTGGCTGACCCTCTTCTGCACACCCCCTCTGCTGTGGCTGACCCTCTTCTGCACACCCCCTCTGCTGTTGCTGACCCACTTCTGCACACCCCCTCTGCTGTGGCTGACCCTCTTCTACACACCCCCTCTGCTGTGGTTGACCCTCTTCTGCACACCCCCTCTGCTGTGGCTGACACTCTTCTGCACACCCCCTCTGCTGTGGCTGACACTCTTCTGCACACCCCCTCTGCTGTGGTTGACCCACTTCTGCACACCCCCTCTGCTGTGGCTGACACTCTTCTGCACACCCCCTCTGCTGTGGCTGACACTCTTCTACACACCCCCTCTGCTGTGGTTGACCCACTTCTGCACACCCCCTCTGCTGTGGCTGACACTCTTCTGCACACCCCCTCTGCTGTGGCTGACCCTCTTCTGCACACCCCCTCTGCTGTGGCTGACCCACTTCTGCACACCCCCTCTGCTGTGGCTGACCCTCTTCTGCACACCCCCTCTGCTGTGGCTGACCCTCTTCTGCATGCCCCCTCTGCTGTGGCTGACCTTCTACTGCACACCTCCACCACTGTGGCTGACCCTCTTTTGCACACCTCCACAACTGTGGCTGACCCTCTTTTGCACACCTCCACCACTGTGGATGACCCTCTTTTGCACACCTCCACAACTGTGGCTGACCCTCTTCTGCACACCTCCACCACTGTGGCTGACCCTCTTTTGCACACCTCCACAACTGTGGCTGACCCTCTGCTGTGGCTGACCCTCTTCTGCACACCCACTCTGCTGTGGCTGACCCTCTTCTGCACACCCCCACCACTGTGGCTGACCCTCTTCGGCACACCTCTACCACTGTGGCTGACCCTCTTCTGCACACCCCACCACTGTGTCTGACCCTCTGCTGTGGCTAGCCCTCTTCTGCACTCCCCCTCTGCTGTGGCTGACCCTCTTCTGCACGCCCCCTCTGCTGTGGCTGACCTTCTACTGCACACCCTCACCACTGTGGCTGACCCTCTTCTGCACACCTCCACCACTGTGGCTGACCCTCTTCTGCACACCTCCACAACTGTGGCTGACCCTTTCCTGCACACCCCCATCACTGTGGCTGAAACTCTTCTGCACTCCCCTCTGCTGTGGCTGACCCTCTGCTGTGGCTGACCCCTCTTCTGCACACCCCCACCACTGTGGGTGACCCTCTTCTGCACACCCCCTCTGCTGTGGCTGACCCTCTTCTGCACACCCCCTCTACTGTGGCTGACCCTCTTCTGCACTCCCCTCTGCTGTGGCTGACCCTCTTCTGCACCCCCCCCCCTCTGCTGTGGCTCACCCTCTTCTGCACACCGCCTCTGCTGTAGCTGGCCCTCTTCTGCCCTCTGCTGTACCTGGCCCTCTTCTGCACACCCCCAGCACTGTGGCTGACCCTCTTCTGCACTCCCCCTCTGCTGAGGCTGACCTTCTACTGCACACCCTCACCACTGTGGCTGACCCTCTTCTGCACACCTCCACCACTGTGGCTGACCCTCTTCTGCACACCTCCACAACTGTGGCTGACCCTCTTCTGCACACCCGCATCACTGTGGCTGAAACTCTTCAGCACACACCCTCTGCTGTGGCTGACCCTCTGCTGTGGCTGACCCCTCTTCTGCACACCCCCACCACTGTGGGTGACCCTCTTCTGCACACCCCCTCTGCTGTGGCTGACCCTCTTCTGCACACCCCCTCTACTGTGGCTGACCCTCTTCTGCACACCCCCTCTGCTGTGGCTGACCCTCTTCTGCACACCCCCACCACTGTGGCTGACCATCTTCTGCACACCTCCACCACTGAGGCTGACCTTCTTCTGCACACCCCACCACTGTGGCTGACCCTCTGCTGTGGCTGGCCCTCTTCTGCACACCCCCACCACTGTGGCTGACCCTCTTCTGCACTCCCCCTCTGCTGTGGCTGACCCTCTTCTGCACGCCCCCTCTGCTGTGGCTGACCTTCTTCTGCACACCCTCACCACTGTGGCTGACCCTCTTCTGCACACCTCCACCACTGTGGCTGACCATCTCCTGTGGCTGACCCTCTTCTGCACACCTCCACAACTGTGGCTGACCCTCTTCTGCACACCCCCATCACTGTGGCTGAAACTCTTCTGCACACCGCCTCTGCTGTGTCTGACCCTCTGCTGTGGCTGACCCCTCTTCTGCACACCACCTCTGCTGTGGCTGACCCTCTTCTGCACACCCCCTCTGCTGTGGCTGACCCTCTTCTGCACACCCCCTCTGCTGTGGCTGACCCACTTCTGCACACCCCCTGTGCTGTGGCTGACCCTCTTCTACACACCCCCTCTGCTGTGGCTGACCCTCTTCTGCATGCCCCCTCTGCTGTGGCTGACCTTCTACTGCACACCCTCACCACTGTGGCTGACCCTCTTCTGCACACCTCCACCACTGTGGCTGACCCTCTTTTGCACACCTCCACAACTGTGGCTGACCCTCTGCTGTGGCTGACCCTCTTCTGCACACCTCCACCACTGTGGCTGACCCTCTTTTGCACACCCACACCACTGTGGCTGACCCTCTTCTGCACAACCCCTCAGCTGTGGCTGACACTCTGCTGTGGCTGACCCTCTTCTGCACACCCACTCTGCTGTGGCTGACCCTCTTCTGCACACCCCCACCACTGTGGCGGACCCTCTTCGGCACACCTCTACCACTGTGGCTGACCCTCTTCTGCACACCCCACCACTGTGTCTGACCCTCTGCTGTGGCTGACCCTCTTCTGCACTCCCCCTCTGCTGTGGCTGACCCTCTTCTGCACGCCCCCTCTGCTGTGGCTGACCTTCTACTGCACACCCTCACCACTGTGGCTGACCCTCTTCTGCACACCTCCACCACTGTGGCTGACCCTCTTCTGCACACCTCCACAACTGTGGCTGACCCTCTTCTGCACACCCCCATCACTGTGGCTGAAACTCTTCTGCACACCCCCTCTGCTGTGTCTGACCCTCTGCTGTGGCTGACCGCTCTTCTGCACACCCCCACCACTGTGGGTGACCCTCTTCTGCACACCGCCGCCCTGGGTCCTAACAAGGAGAAGGGCGGGATATAAATTTAATAAAATAAAATAAATAAATAAATAAACACCCCCTCTGCTGTGGCTGACCCTCTTCTGCACACCCCCTCTACTGTGGCTGACCCTCTTCTGCACACCTCCACCACTGTGGCTGACCCTCTTTTGCACACCTCCACAACTGTGGCTGACCCTCTGCTGTGGCTGACCCTCTTCTGCACACCCACACCACTGTGGCTGACCCTCTTCTGCACAACCCCTCAGCTGTGGCTGACACTCTGCTGTGGCTGACCCTCTTCTGCACACCCACTCTGCTGTGGCTGACCCTCTTCTGCACACCCCCACCACTGTGGCTGACCCTCTTCGGCACACCTCTACCACTGTGGCTGACCCTCTTCTGCACACCCCACCACTGTGTCTGACCCTCTGCTGTGGCTGACCCTCTTCTGCACTCCCCCTCTGCTGTGGCTGACCCTCTTCTGCACGCCCCCTCTGCTGTGGCTGACCTTCTACTGCACACCCTCACCACTGTGGCTGACCCTCTTCTGCACACCTCCACCACTGTGGCTGACCCTCTTCTGCACACCTCCACAACTGTGGCTGACCCTCTTCTGCACACCCCCATCACTGCGGCTGAAACTCTTCTGCACACCCCCTCTGCTGTGTCTGACCCTCTGCTGTGGCTGACCGCTCTTCTGCACACCCCCACCACTGTGGGTGACCCTCTTCTGCACACCCCCTCTGCTGTGGCTGACCCTCTTCTGCACACCCCCTCTAATGTGGCTGACCCTCTTCTGCACCCCCCTCTGCTGTGGCTGACCCTCTTCTGCACCCCCCCCCCTCTGCTGTGGCTCACCCTCTTCTGCACACCCCCTCTGCTGTGGCTGGCCCTCTTCTGCACACCTCCACAACTGTGGCTGACCCTCTGCTGCTCTCTGCTGTGGCTGGCCCTCTTCTGCACACCCCCACCACTGTGGCTGACCCTCTTCTGCACACCCCCTCTGCTGTGGCTGACCCTCTTCTGCACACACCCTCTGCTGTGGCTAACCCTCTTCTACACTACTGTGGCTGACCCTCTGCTGTGGATGACCCTCTTCTGCATGCCCCCTCTGCTGTGGCTGACCTTCTACTGCACACCTCCACCACTGTGGCTGACCCTCTTTTGCACACCTCCACAACTGTGGCTGACCCTCTTTTGCACACCTCCACCACTGTGGATGACCCTCTTTTGCACACCTCCACAACTGTGGCTGACCCTCTTCTGCACACCTCCACCACTGTGGCTGACCCTCTTCTGCACTCCCCCTCTGCTGTGGCTGACCCCCTTCTGCACGCCCCCTCTGCTGTGGCTGACCTTCTTCTGCACACCTCCACCACTGTGGCTGACCATCTCCTGTGGCTGACCCTCTTCTGCACACCCCCATCACTGTGGCTGAAACTCTTCTGCACACCCCCTCTGCTGTGTCTGACCCTCTGTTGTGGCTGACCCCTCTTCTGCACACCCCCACCACTGTGGGTGACCCTCTTCTGCACACCCCCTCTGCTGTGGCTGACCCTCTTCTGCACACCCCCTCTGCTGTGGCTGACCCTCTGCTGTGGCTGACCCTCTTCTGCACACCCCCTCTGCTGTGGCTCACCCTCTTCTGCACCCCCCCTCTGCTGTGGCTCACCCTCTTCTGCACACCGCCTCTGCTGTGGCTGACCCTCTTCTGCACACCTCCACAACTGTGGCTGACCCTCTACTGTGGCTGACCCTCTTCTGCATACCCCATCTGCTGTGACTGACCCTCTTCTGCACACCCACACCACTGTGGCTGACCCTCTTCTGCACAACCCCTCAGATGTGGCTGTCCCTCTGCTGTGGTTGACCCTCTGCTGTGGCTGATCCCTCTTCTGCACACCCCCACCGCTGTGGGTGACCCTCTTCTGCACACCCCCTCTGCTGTGGCTGACCCTCTTCTGCACACCTCCACAACTGTGGCTGACCCTCTACTGTGGCTGACCCTCTTCTGCATACCCCATCTGCTGTGACTGACCCTCTTCTGCACACCCACACCACTGTGGCTGACCCTCTTCTGCACAACCCCTCAGCTGTGGCTGTCCCTCTGCTGTGGTTGACCCTCTGCTGTGGCTGATCCCTCTTCTGCACACCCCCACCGCTGTGGGTGACCCTCTTCTGCACACCCCCTCTGCTGTGGCTGACCCTCTTCTGCACACCTCCACAACTGTGACTGACCCTCTGCTGTGGCTGACCCTCTTCTGCACACCCCCTCTGCTTAGGCTGACCCTCTTCTGCACACCTCCACCACTGTGGCTGACCCTCTTCTGCACACCCCACCACTGTGGCTGACCCTCTGCTGTGGCTGACCCTCTTCTGCACACCCCCACCACTGTGGCTGACCCTCTTCTGCACACCCCCTCTGCTGTGGCTGACCCTCTTCTGCACACCCCCTCTGCAGTGGCTGACCCTCTTCTGCACACCCTCACCACTGTGGCTGACCCACTTCTGCACACCTCCACCACTGTGGCTGACCATCTCCTGTGGCTGACCCTCTTCTGCACACCTCCACAACTGTGGCTGACCCTCTTCTGCACACCGCCTCTGCTGTGGCTGACCCTCTTCTGCACACCGCCTCTGCTGTGGCTGACCCTCTTCTGCACACCTCCACAACTGTGGCTGAACCTCTGCTGTGGCTGACCCTCTTCTGCACTCCCCCTCTGTTGTGGCTGACCCTCTTCTGCACACCCCCTCTGCTGTGGCTCACCCTCTTCTGCACACCGCCTCTGCTGTGGCTGACCCTCTTCTGCACACCTCCACAACTGTGGCTGACCCTCTGCTGTGGCTGACCCTCTTCTGCACACCCCCTCTGCAGTGGCTAACCCTCTTCTGCACACCCCCTCTGCTGTGGCTCACCCTCTTCTGCACACCGCCTCTGCTGTGGCTGACCCTCTTCTGAACACCTCCACAACTGTGGCTGACCCTCTGCTGTGGCTGACCCTCTTCTGCACTCCCCCTCTGCTGTGGCTTACCCACTTCTGCACACCCCCTATGCTGTGGCTGACCCTCTTCTGCACACCCCCTCTGCTGTGGCTGACCCTCTTCTGCACACCCCCATCACTGTGGCTGACCCTCTTCTGCACACCTCCACCACTGTGGCTGACCCTCTTCTGCACACCCCACCCCTGTGGCTGACCCTCTGCTGTGGCTGACCCTCTTCTGCACGCCCCCTCTGCTTTGGCTGACCTTCTTCTGCACACCCTCACCACTGTGGCTGACCCTCTTCTGCACACCTCCACCACTGTGGCTGACCATCTCCTGTGGCTGACCCTCTTCTGCACACCCCCATCACTGTGGCTGAAACTCTTCTGCACACCGCCTCTGCTGTGGCTGACCCTCTGCTGTGGCTGACCCCTCTTCTGCACACCCCCACCACTGTGGGTGACCCACTTCTGCACACCCCCTCTGCTGTGGCTGACCCTCTTCTACACACCCCCTCTGCTGTGGCTGACCCCCTTCTGCATGCCCCCTCTGCTGTGGCTGACCTTCTACTGCACACCTCCACCACTGTGGCTGACCCTCTTTTGCACACCTCCACAACTGTGGCTGACCCTCTTTTGCACACCTCCACCACTGTGGATGACCCTCTTTTGCACACCTCCACAACTGTGGCTGACCCTCTTCTGCACACCTCCACCACTGTGGCTGACCCTCTTTTGCACACCTCCACAACTGTGGCTGACCCTCTGCTGTGGCTGACCCTCTTCTGCACACCCACTCTGCTGTGGCTGACCCTCTTCTGCACACCCCCACCACTGTGGCTGACCCTCTTCGGCACACCTCTACCACTGTGGCTGACCCTCTTCTGCACACCCCACCACTGTGTCTGACCCTCTGCTGTGGCTAGCCCTCTTCTGCACTCCCCCTCTGCTGTGGCTGACCCTCTTCTGCACGCCCCCTCTGCTGTGGCTGACCTTCTACTGCACACCCTCACCACTGTGGCTGACCCTCTTCTGCACACCTCCACCACTGTGGCTGACCCTCTTCTGCACACCTCCACAACTGTGGCTGACCCTCTTCTGCACACCCCCATCACTGTGGCTGAAACTCTTCTGCACTCCCCTCTGCTGTGGCTGACCCTCTGCTGTGGCTGACCCCTCTTCTGCACACCCCCACCACTGTGGGTGACCCTCTTCTGCACACCCCCTCTGCTGTGGCTGACCCTCTTCTGCACACCCCCTCTACTGTGGCTGACCCTCTTCTGCACTCCCCTCTGCTGTGGCTGACCCTCTTCTGCACCCCCCCCCCTCTGCTGTGGCTCACCCTCTTCTGCACACCGCCTCTGCTGTGGCTGGCCCTCTTCTGCCCTCTGCTGTACCTGGCCCTCTTCTGCACACCCCCAGCACTGTGGCTGACCCTCTTCTGCACTCCCCCTCTGCTGAGGCTGACCTTCTACTGCACACCCTCACCACTGTGGCTGACCCTCTTCTGCACACCTCCACCACTGTGGCTGACCCTCTTCTGCACACCTCCACAACTGTGGCTGACCCTCTTCTGCACACCCCCATCACTGTGGCTGAAACTCTTCAGCACACACCCTCTGCTGTGGCTGACCCTCTGCTGTGGCTGACCCCTCTTCTGCACACCCCCACCACTGTGGGTGACCCTCTTCTGCACACCCCCTGTGCTGTGGCTGACCCTCTTCTGCACACCCCCTCTACTGTGGCTGACCCTCTTCTGCACACCCCCTCTGCTGTGGCTGACCCTCTTCTGCACACCCCCACCACTGTGGCTGACCATCTTCTGCACACCTCCACCACTGAGGCTGACGTTCTTCTGCACACCCCACCACTGTGGCTGACCCTCTGCTGTGGCTGGCCCTCTTCTGCACACCCCCACCACTGTGGCTGACCCTCTTCTGCACTCCCCCTCTGCTGTGGCTGACCCTCTTCTGCACGCCCCCTCTGCTGTGGCTGACCTTCTTCTGCACACCCTCACCACTGTGGCTGACCCTCTTCTGCACACCTCCACCACTGTGGCTGACCATCTCCTGTGGCTGACCCTCTTCTGCACACCTCCACAACTGTGGCTGACCCTCTTCTGCACACCCCCATCACTGTGGCTGAAACTCTTCTGCACACCGCCTCTGCTGTGTCTGACCCTCTGCTGTGGCTGACCCCTCTTCTGCACACCCCCTCTGCTGTGGCTGACCCTCTTCTGCACACCCCCTCTGCTGTCGCTGACCCTCTTCTGCACACCCCCTCTGCTGTGGCTGACCCACTTCTGCACACCCCCTGTGCTGTGGCTGACCCTCTTCTACACACCCCCTCTGCTGTGGCTGACCCTCTTCTGCATGCCCCCTCTGCTGTGGCTGACCTTCTACTGCACACCCTCACCACTGTGGCTGACCCTCTTCTGCACACCTCCACCACTGTGGCTGACCCTCTTTTGCACACCTCCACAACTGTGGCTGACCCTCTGCTGTGGCTGACCCTCTTCTGCACACCTCCACCACTGTGGCTGACCCTCTTTTGCACACCCACACCACTGTGGCTGACCCTCTTCTGCACAACCCCTCAGCTGTGGCTGACACTCTGCTGTGGCTGACCCTCTTCTGCACACCCACTCTGCTGTGGCTGACCCTCTTCTGCACACCCCCACCACTGTGGCGGACCCTCTTCGGCACACCTCTACCACTGTGGCTGACCCTCTTCTGCACACCCCACCACTGTGTCTGACCCTCTGCTGTGGCTGACCCTCTTCTGCACTCCCCCTCTGCTGTGGCTGACCCTCTTCTGCACGCCCCCTCTGCTGTGGCTGACCTTCTACTGCACACCCTCACCACTGTGGCTGACCCTCTTCTGCACACCTCCACCACTGTGGCTGACCCTCTTCTGCACACCTCCACAACTGTGGCTGACCCTCTTCTGCACACCCCCATCACTGTGGCTGAAACTCTTCTGCACACCCCCTCTGCTGTGTCTGACCCTCTGCTGTGGCTGACCGCTCTTCTGCACACCCCCACCACTGTGGGTGACCCTCTTCTGCACACCCCCTCTGCTGTGGCTGACCCTCTTCTGCACACCCCCTCTACTGTGGCTGACCCTCTTCTGCACACCTCCACCACTGTGGCTGACCCTCTTTTGCACACCTCCACAACTGTGGCTGACCCTCTGCTGTGGCTGACCCTCTTCTGCACACCCACACCACTGTGGCTGACCCTCTTCTGCACAACCCCTCAGCTGTGGCTGACACTCTGCTGTGGCTGACCCTCTTCTGCACACCCACTCTGCTGTGGCTGACCCTCTTCTGCACACCCCCACCACTGTGGCTGTCCCTCTTCGGCACACCTCTACCACTGTGGCTGACCCTCTTCTGCACACCCCACCACTGTGTCTGACCCTCTGCTGTGGCTGACCCTCTTCTGCACTCCCCCTCTGCTGTGGCTGACCCTCTTCTGCACGCCCCCTCTGCTGTGGCTGACCTTCTACTGCACACCCTCACCACTGTGGCTGACCCTCTTCTGCACACCTCCACCACTGTGGCTGACCCTCTTCTGCACACCTCCACAACTGTGGCTGACCCTCTTCTGCACACCCCCATCACTGTGGCTGAAACTCTTCTGCACACCCCCTCTGCTGTGTCTGACCCTCTGCTGTGGCTGACCGCTCTTCTGCACACACCCACCACTGTGGGTGACCCTCTTCTGCACACCCCCTCTGCTGTGGCTGACCCTCTTCTGCACACCCCCTCTAATGTGGCTGACCCTCTTCTGCACCCCCCTCTGCTGTGGCTGACCCTCTTCTGCACCCCCCCCTCTGCTGTGGCTCACCCTCTTCTGCACACCCCCTCTGCTGTGGCTGGCCCTCTTCTGCACACCCCCACCACTGTGGCTGACCCTCTTCTGCACACCCCCTCTGCTGTGGCTGACCCTCTTCTGCACACACCCTCTGCTGTGGCTGACCCTCTTCTACACTACTGTGGCTGACCCTCTGCTGTGGATGACCCTCTTCTGCATGCCCCCTCTGCTGTGGCTGACCTTCTACTGCACACCTCCACCACTGTGGCTGACCCTCTTTTGCACACCTCCACAACTGTGGCTGACCCTCTTTTGCACACCTCCACAACTGTGGCTGACCCTCTTCTGCACACCTCCACCACTGTGGCTGACCCTCTTTTGCACACCTCCACAACTGTGGCTGACCCTCTGCTGTGGCTGACCCTCTTCTGCACACCCCCTCTGCTGTGGCTGACCCTCTTCTGCACACCCCCACCACTGTGGCTGACCCTCTTCGGCACACCTCTACCACTGTGGCTGACCCTCTTCTGCACACCCCACCACTGTGTCTGACCCTCTGCTGTGGCTAGCCCTCTTCTGCACTCCCCCTCTGCTGTGGCTGACCCTCTTCTGCACGCCCCCTCTGCTGTGGCTGACCTTCTACTGCACACCCTCACCACTGTGGCTGACCCTCTTCTGCACACCTCCACCACTGTGGCTGACCCTCTTCTGCACACCTCCACAACTGTGGCTGACCCTCTTCTGCACACCCCCATCACTGTGGCTGAAACTCTTCTGCACTCCCCTCTGCTGTGGCTGACCCTCTGCTGTGGCTGAACCCTCTTCTGCACACACCCACCACTGTGGGTGACCCTCTTCTGCACACCCCCTCTGCTGTGGCTGACCCTCTTCTGCACACCCCCTCTACTGTGGCTGACCCTCTTCTGCACTCCCCTCTGCTGTGGCTGACCCTCTTCTGCACCCCCCCCCCTCTGCTGTGGCTCACCCTCTTCTGCACACCGCCTCTGCTGTGGCTGGCCCTCTTCTGCCCTCTGCTGTACCTGGCCCTCTTCTGCACACCCCCAGCACTGTGGCTGACCCTCTTCTGCACTCCCCCTCTGCTGAGGCTGACCTTCTACTGCACACCCTCACCACTGTGGCTGACCCTCTTCTGCACACCTCCACCACTGTGGCTGACCCTCTTCTGCACACCTCCACAACTGTGGCTGACCCTCTTCTGCACACCCCCATCACTGTGGCTGAAACTCTTCAGCACACACCCTCTGCTGTGGCTGACCCTCTGCTGTGGCTGACCCCACTTCTGCACACCCCCACCACTGTGGGTGACCCTCTTCTGCACACCCCCTCTGCTGTGGCTGACCCTCTTCTGCACACCCCCTCTACTGTGGCTGACCCTCTTCTGCACACCCCCTCTGCTGTGGCTGACCCTCTTCTGCACACCCCCACCACTGTGGCTGACCATCTTCTGCACACCTCCACCACTGAGGCTGACCTTCTTCTGCACACCCCACCACTGTGGCTGACCCTCTGCTGTGGCTGGCCCTCTTCTGCACACCCCCACCACTGTGGCTGACCCTCTTCTGCACTCCCCCTCTGCTGTGGCTGACCCTCTTCTGCACGCCCCCTCTGCTGTGGCTGACCTTCTTCTGCACACCCTCACCACTGTGGCTGACCCTCTTCTGCACACCTCCACCACTGTGGCTGACCATCTCCTGTGGCTGACCCTCTTCTGCACACCTCCACAACTGTGGCTGACCCTCTTCTGCACACCCCCATCACTGTGGCTGAAACTCTTCTGCACACCGCCTCTGCTGTGTCTGACCCTCTGCTGTGGCTGACCCCTCTTCTGCACACCCCCTCTGCTGTGGCTGACCCTCTTCTGCACACCCCCTCTGCTGTGGCTGACCCTCTTCTGCACACCCCCTCTGCTGTGGCTGACCCACTTCTGCACACCCCCTGTGCTGTGGCTGACCCTCTTCTACACACCCCCTCTCCTGTGGCTGACCCTCTTCTGCATGCCCCCTCTGCTGTGGCTGACCTTCTACTGCACACCCTCACCACTGTGGCTGACCCTCTTCTGCACACCTCCACCACTGTGGCTGACCCTCTTTTGCACACCTCCACAACTGTGGCTGACCCTCTGCTGTGGCTGACCCTCTTCTGCACACCTCCACAACTGTGGCTGACCCTCTTTTGCACACCCACACCACTGTGGCTGACCCTCTTCTACACAACCCCTCAGCTGTGGCTGACACTCAGCTGTGGCTGACCCTCTTCTGCACACCCACTCTGCTGTGGCTGACCCTCTTCTGCACACCCCCACCACTGTGGCTGACCCTCTTCGGCACACCTCTACCACTGTGGCTGACCCTCTTCTGCACACCCCACCACTGTGTCTGACCCTCTGCTGTGGCTGACCCTCTTCTGCACTCCCCCTCTGCTGTGGCTGACCCTCTTCTGCACGCCCCCTCTGCTGTGGCTGACCTTCTACTGCACACCCTCACCACTGTGGCTGACCCTCTTCTGCACACCTCCACCACTGTGGCTGACCCTCTTCTGCACACCTCCACAACTGTGGCTGACCCTCTTCTGCACACCCCCATCACTGTGGCTGAAACTCTTCTGCACACCCCCTCTGCTGTGTCTGACCCTCTGCTGTGGCTGACCGCTCTTCTGCACACCCCCACCACTGTGGGTGACCCTCTTCTGCACACCCCCTCTGCTGTGGCTGACCCTCTTCTGCACACCCCCTCTAATGTGGCTGACCCTCTTCTGCACCCCCCTCTGCTGTGGCTGACCCTCTTCTGCACCCCCCCCCCCTCTGCTGTGGCTCACCCTCTTCTGCACACCCCCTCTGCTGTGGCTGGCCCTCTTCTGCACACCTCCACAACTGTGGCTGACCCTCTGCTGCCCTCTGCTGTGGCTGGCCCTCTTCTGCACACCCCCACCACTGTGGCTGACCCTCTTCTGCACACCCCCTCTGCTGTGGCTGACCCTCTTCTGCACACACCCTCTGCTGTGGCTGACCCTCTTCTACACTACTGTGGCTGACCCTCTGCTGTGGATGACCCTGTTCTGCACACCCCCTCTGCTGTGGCTGACCCTCTTCTACACACCCCCTCTGCTGTGGCTGACCCTCTTCTACACTACTGTGGCTGACCCTCTGCTGTGGCTGACCCTCTTCTGCACCCCCCCTCTGCTGTGGCTGACCCTCTTCTACACACCCCCTCTGCTGTGGCTGACCCTCTTCTACACTACTGTGGCTGACCCTCTGCTGTGGATGACCCTGTTCTGCACACCCCCTCTGCTGTGGCTGACCCTGTTCTGCACACCCCCTCTGCTGTGGCTGACCTTCTTCTGCACACCATCACCACTGTGGCTGACCCTCTTCTGCACACCCCCACCACTGTGGCTGACCCTCTTCTGCACACCTCCACCACTGTGGCTGACCCTCTTCTGCACACCCCACCACTGTGGCTGACCCTCTGCTGTGGCTGACCCTCTTCTGCACACCCCCACCACTGTGGGTGACCCTCTTCTGCACACCCCCTCTGCTGTGGCTGACCCTCTTCTGCACACCCCCTCTGCAGTGGCTGACCCTCTTCTGCACACCCCCTCTGCTGTGGCTAACCCTCTTCTGCACACCGCCTCTGCTGTGGCTGACCCTCTTCTGCACACCGCCTCTGCTGTGGCTGACCCTCTTCTGCACACCTCCACAACTGTGGCTGACCCTCTGCTGTGGCTGACCCTCTTCTGCACTCCCCCTCTGCTGTGGCTGACCCTCTTCTGCACACCCCCACTGCTGTGGCTCACCCTCTTCTGCACACCGCCTCTGCTGTGGCTGACCCTCTTCTGCACACCTCCACAACTGTGGCTGACCCTCTGCTTTGGCTGACCCTCTTCTGCACACCCCCTCTGCTGTGGCTTACCCACTTCTGCACACCCCCTCTGCTGTGGCTGACCCTCTTCTGCACACCCCCTCTGCTGTGGCTCACCCTCTTCTGCACACCCCCTCTGCTGTGGCTCACCCTCTTCTGCACACCGCCTCTGCTGTGGCTGACCCTCTTCTGCACACCTCCACAACTGTGGCTGACCCTCTGCTGTGGCTGACCCTCTTCTGCACTCCCCCTCTGCTGTGGCTTACCCACTTCTGCACACCCCCTCTGCTGTGGCTGACCCTCTTCTGCACACCCCCTCTGCTGTGGCTGACCCTCTTCTGCACACCCCCATCACTGTGGCTGACCCTCTTCTGCACACCTCCACCACTGTGGCTGACCCTCTTCTGCACACCCCACCACTGTGGCTGACCCTCTGCTGTGGCTGACCCTCTTCTGCACGCCCCCTCTGCTTTGGCTGACGTTCTTCTGCACACCCTCACCACTGTGGCTGACCCTCTTCTGCACACCTCCACCACTGTGGCTGACCATCTCCTGTGGCTGACCCTCTTCTGCACACCCCCATCACTGTGGCTGAAACTCTTCTGCACACCGCCTCTGCTGTGTCTGACCCTCTGCTGTGGCTGACCCCTCTTCTGCACACCCCCACCACTGTGGGTGACCCTCTTCTGCACACCCCCTCTGCTGTGGCTGACCCTCTTCTGCACACCCCCTCTGCTGTGGCTGACCCTCTTCTGCACACCCCCTCTGCTGTTGCTGACCCACTTCTGCACACCCCCTCTGCTGTGGCTGACCCTCTTCTACACACCCCCTCTGCTGTGGTTGACCCTCTTCTGCATGCCCCCTCTGCTGTGGCTGACCTTCTACTGCACACCCTCACCACTGTGGCTGACCCTCTTCTGCACACCTCCACCACTGTGGCTGACCCTCTTTTGCACACCTCCACAACTGTGGCTGACCCTCTGCTGTGGCTGACCCTCTTCTGCACACCCACACCACTGTGGCACACTCTCTTCTGCACAACCCCTCAGCTGTGGCTGACACTCTGCTGTGGCTGACCCTCTTCTGCACACCCACTCTGCTGTGGCTGACCCTCTTCTGCACACCCCCACCACTGTGGCTGACCCTCTTCGGCACACCTCTACCACTGTGGCTGACCCTCTTCTGCACACCCCACCACTGTGTCTGACCCTCTGCTGTGGCTAGCCCTCTTCTGCACTCCCCCTCTGCTGTGGCTGACCCTCTTCTGCACGCCCCCTCTGCTGTGGCTGACCTTCTACTGCACACCCTCACCACTGTGGCTGACCCTCTTCTGCACACCTCCACCACTGTGGCTGACCCGCTTCTGCACACCTCCACAACTGTGGCTGACCCTCTTCTGCACACCCCCATCACTGTGGCTGAAACTCTTCTGCACACCCCCTCTGCTGTGTCTGACCCTCTGCTGTGGCTGACCGCTCTTCTGCACACCCCCACCACTGTGGGTGACCCTCTTCTGCACACCCCCTCTGCTGTGGCTGACCCTCTTCTGCACACCCCCTCTACTGTGGCTGACCCTCTTCTGCACTCCCCTCTGCTGTGGCTGACCCTCTTCTGCACCCCCCCTCTGCTGTGGCTCACCCTCTTCTGCACACCGCCTCTGCTGTGGCTGGCCCTCTTCTGCACACCTCCACAACTGTGGCTGACCCTCTGCTGCCCTCTGCTGTGGCTGGCCCTCTTCTGCACACCCCCACCACTGTGGCTGACCCTCTTCTGCACTCCCCCTCTGCTGAGGCTGACCTTCTACTGCACACCCTCACCACTGTGGCTGACCCTCTTCTGCACACCTCCACCACTGTGGCTGACCCTCTTCTGCACACCTCCACAACTGTGGCTGACCCTCTTCTGCACACCCCCATCACTGTGGCTGAAACTCTTCAGCACACACCCTCTGCTGTGGCTGACCCTCTGCTGTGGCTGACCCCTCTTCTGCACACCCCCACCACTGTGGGTGACCCTCTTCTGCACACCCCCTCTGCTGTGGCTGACCCTCTTCTGCACACCCCCTCTACTGTGGCTGACCCTCTTCTGCACACCCCCTCTGCTGTGGCTGACCCTCTTCTGCACACCCCCACCACTGTGGCTGACCCTCTTCTGCACACCTCCACCACTGAGGCTGACCTTCTTCTGCACACCCCACCACTGTGGCTGACCCTCTGCTGTGGCTGGCCCTCTTCTGCACACCCCCACCACTGTGGCTGACCCTGTTCTGCACTCCCCCTCTGCTGTGGCTGACCCTCTTCTGCACGCCCCCTCTGCTGTGGCTGACCTTCTTCTGCACACCCTCACCACTGTGGCTGACCCTCTTCTGCACACCTCCACCACTGTGGCTGACCATCTCCTGTGGCTGACCCTCTTCTGCACACCTCCACAACTGTGGCTGACCCTCTTCTGCACACCCCCATCACTGTGGCTGAAACTCTTCTGCACACCGCCTCTGCTGTGTCTGACCCTCTGCTGTGGCTGACCCCTCTTCTGCACACCCCCACCACTGTGGGTGACCCTCTTCTGCACACCCCCTCTGCTGTGGCTGACCCTCTTCTGCACACCCCCTCTGCTGTGGCTGACCCACTTCTGCACACCCCCTCTGCTGTGGCTGACCCTCTTCTACACACCCCCTCTGCTGTGGCTGACCTTCTACTGCACACCCTCACCACTGTGGCTGACCCTCTTCTGCACACCTCCACCACTGTGGCTGACCCTCTTTTGCACACCTCCACAACTGTGGCTGACCCTCTGCTGTGGCTGACCCTCTTCTGCACACCCACACCACTGTGGCTGACCCTCTTCTGCACAACCCCTCAGCTGTGGCTGACACTCTGCTGTGGCTGACCCTCTTCTGCACACCCACTCTGCTGTGGCTGACCCTCTTCTGCACACCCCCACCACTGTGGCTGACCCTCTTCGGCACACCTCTACCACTGTGGCTGACCCTCTTCTGCACACCCCACCACTGTGTCTGACCCTCTGCTGTGGCTGACCCTCTTCTGCACTCCCCCTCTGCTGTGGCTGACCCTCTTCTGCACGCCCCCTCTGCTGTGGCTGACCTTCTACTGCACACCCTCACCACTGTGGCTGACCCTCTTCTGCACACCTCCACCACTGTGGCTGACCCTCTTCTGCACACCTCCACAACTGTGGCTGACCCTCTTCTGCACACCCCCATCACTGTGGCTGAAACTCTTCTGCACACCCCCTCTGCTGTGTCTGACCCTCTGCTGTGGCTGACCGCTCTTCTGCACACACCCACCACTGTGGGTGACCCTCTTCTGCACACCCCCTCTACTGTGGCTGACCCTCTTCTGCACCCCCCTCTGCTGTGGCTGACCCTCTTCTGCACCCCCCCCCCCTCTGCTGTGGCTCACCCTCTTCTGCACACCGCCTCTGCTGTGGCTGGCCCTCTTCTGCACACCCCCACCACTGTGGCTGACCCTCTTCTGCACTCCCCCTCTGCTGAGGCTGACCTTCTACTGCACACCCTCACCACTGTGGCTGACCCTCTTCTGCACACCTCCACCACTGTGGCTGACCCTCTTCTGCACACCTCCACAACTGTGGCTGACCCTCTTCTGCACACCCCCATCACTGTGGCTGAAACTCTTCAGCACACACCCTCTGCTGTGGCTGACCCTCTGTTGTGGCTGACCCCTCTTCTGCACACCCCCACCACTGTGGGTGACCCTCTTCTGCACACCCCCTCTGCTGTGGCTGACCCTCTTCTGCACACCCCCACCACTGTGGCTGACCCTCTTCTGCACACCTCCACCACTGTGGCTGACCTTCTTCTGCACACCCCACCACTGTGGCTGACCCTCTGCTGTGGCTGGCCCTCTTCTGCACACCCCCACCACTGTGGCTGACCCTCTTCTGCACTCCCCCTCTGCTGTGGCTGACCCTCTTCTGCACACCTCCACCACTGTGGCTGACCATCTCCTGTGGTTGACCCTCTTTTGCACACCTCCACAACTGTGGCTGACCCTCTTCTGCACACCCCCATCACTGTGGCTGAAACTCTTCTGCACACCCCCTCTGCTGTGTCTGACCCTCTGCTGTGGCTGACCCCTCTTCTGCACACCCCCACCACTGTGGGTGACCCTCTGCTGTGGCTGACCCTCTTCTGCACACCCCCTCTGCTGTGGCTCACCCTCTTCTGCACACCGCCTCTACTGTGGCTGACCCTCTTCTGCACACCCCCTCTGCTGTGGCTCACCCTCTTCTGCACACCGCCTCTGCTGTGGCTGACCCTCTTCTGCACACCTCCACAACTGTGGCTGACCCTCTGCTGTGGCTGACCCTCTTCTGCACACCCCCTCTGCTGTGGCTTACCCTCTTCTGCACACCCCCTCTGCTGAGGCTGACCCTCTTCTGCACACACCCTCTGCTGTGGCTGACCCTCTTCTGCACACCCCAACCACTGTGGCTGACCCTCTTCTGCACACCTCCACCACTGTGGCTGACCTTCTTCTGCACACCCCACCACTGTGGCTGACCCTCTGCTGTGGCTGGCCCTCTTCTGCACACCCCCACCACTGTGGCTGACCCTCTTCTGCACGCCCCCTCTGCTGTGGCTGACCTCCTTCTGCACACCCTCACCACTGTGCCTGACCCTCTTCTGCACACCTCCACCACTGTGGCTGACCATCTCCTGTGGCTGACCCTCTTCTGCACACCTCCACAACTGTGGCTGACCCTCTTCTGCACACCCACATCACTGTGGCTGACCCTCTTCTGCACACCCCCTCTGCTGTGGCTGACCCTCTGCTGTGGCTGACCCCTCTTCTGCACACCCCCACCACTGTGGGTGACCCTCTTCTGCACACCCCCTCTGCTGTGGCTGACCCTCTTCTGTACACCCCCTCTACTGTGGCTGACCCTCTTCTGCACACCCCCTCTGCTGTGGCTGACCCTCTGCTGTGGCTCACCCTCTTTTGCACACCGCCTCTGCTGTGGCTGACCCTCTTCTGCACACCTCCACAACTGTGGCTGACCCTCTGCTGTGGATGACCCTGTTCTGCACACCCCCTCTGCTGTGGCTGACCCTGTTCTACACACCCCCTCTGCTGTGGCTGACCTTCTTCTGCACACCATCACCACTGTGGCTGACCCTCTTCTGCACACCCCCACCACTGTGGCTGACCCTCTTCTGCACACCTCCACCACTGTGGCTGACCCTCTTCTGCACACCCCACCACTGTGGCTGACCCTCTGCTGTGGCTGACCCTCTTCTGCACACCCCCACCACTGTGGGTGACCCTCTTCTGCACACCCCCTCTGCTGTGGCTGACCCTCTTCTGCACACCCCCTCTGCAGTGGCTGACCCTCTTCTGCACACCCCCTCTGCTGTGGCTGACCCTCTGCTGTGGCTGACCCTCTTCTGCACACCCCCTCTGCTGTGGCTCACCCTCTTCTGCACACCGCCTCTGCTGTGGCTGACCCTCTTCTGCACACCTCCACCACTGTGGCTGACCCTCTTCTGCACACCCCACCACTGTGGCTGACCCTCTGCTGTGGCTGACCCTCTTCTGCACGCCCCCTCTGCTGTGGCTGACGTTCTTCTGCACACCCTCACCACTGTGGCTGACCCTCTTCTGCACACCTCCACCACTGTGGCTGACCATCTCCTGTGGCTGACCCTCTTCTGCACACCCCCATCAGTGTGGCTGAAACTCTTCTGCACACCGCCTCTGCTGTGTCTGACCCTCTTCTGCACACCCCCTCTGCTGTGGCTGACCCACTTCTGCACACCCCCTCTGCTGTGGCTGACCCTCTTCTACACCCCCCCTCTGCTGTGGCTGACCCTCTTCTGCACGCCCCCTCTGCTGTGGCTGACCTTCTACTGCACACCTCCACCACTGTGGCTGACCCTCTTTTGCACACCTCCACAACTGTGGCTGACCCTCTGCTGTGGCTGACCCTCTTCTGCACACCCACACCACTGTGGCTGACCCTCTTCTGCACAACCCCTCAGCTGTGGCTGACACTCTGCTGTGGCTGACCCTCTTCTGCACACCCACTCTGCTGTGGCTGACCCTCTTCTGCACACCCCCACCACTGTGGCTGACCCTCTTCGGCACACCTCTACCACTGTGGCTGACCCTCTTCTGCACACCCCACCACTGTGTCTGACCCTCTGCTGTGGCTGACCCTCTTCTGCACTCCCCCTCTGCTGTGGCTGACCCTCTTCTGCACGCCCCCTCTGCTGTGGCTGACCTTCTACTGCACACCTCCACCACTGTGGCTGACCCTCTTCTGCACACCTCCACATCTGTGGCTGACCCTCTTCTGCACACCCCCATCACTGTGGCTGAAACTCTTCTGCACACCCCCTCTGCTGTGTCTGACCCTCTGCTGTGGCCTACCGCTCTTCTGCACACCCCCACCACTGTGGGTGACCCTCTTCTGCACACCCCCTCTGCTGTGGCTGACCCTCTTCTGCACACTCCCTCTACTGTGGCTGACCCTCTTCTGCACCCCCCCCCTCTGCTGTGGCTCACCCTCTTCTGCACACCGCCTCTGCTGTGGCTGGCCCTCTTCTGCACACCTCCACAACTGTGGCTGACCCTCTGCTGCCCTCTGCTGTGGCTGGCCCTCTTCTGCACTCCCCCTCTGCTGAGGCTGACCTTCTACTGCACACCCTCACCACTGTGGCTGACCCTCTTCTGCACACCTCCACCACTGTGGCTGACCCTCTTCTGCACACCCCCACCACTGTGGGTGACCCTCTTCTGCACACCCCCTCTGCTGTGGCTGACCCTCTTCTGCACACCCCCTCTACTGTGGCTGACCCTCTTCTGCACACCCCCTCTGCTGTGGCTGACCCTCTTCTGCACCCCCCCACCACTGTGGCTGACCCTCTTCTGCACACCTCCACCACTGTGGCTGACCTTCTTATGCACACCCCACCACTGTGGCTGACCCTCTTCTGCACACCCCCACCACTGTGGCTGACCCTCTTCTGCACTCCCCCTCTGCTGTGGCTGACCCTCTTCTACAAGCCCCCTCTGCTGTGGCTGACCTTCTTCTGCACACCCTCACCACTGTGGCTGGCCCTCTTCTGCACACCTCCACCACTGTGGCTGACCATCTCCTGTGGCTGACCCTCTTCTGCACACCTCCACAACTGTGGCTGACCCTCTTCTGCACAACCCCATCACTGTGGCTGAAACTCTTCTGCACACCCCCTCTGCTGTGTCTGACCCTCTGCTGTGTCTGACCCCTCTTCTGCACACCCCCACCACTGTGGGTGACCCTCTTCTGCACACCCCCTCTGCTGTGGCTGACCCTCTTCTGCACACCCCCTCTGCTGTGGCTGACCCTCTTCTGCACACCCCCTCTGCTGTGGCTGACCCTCTGCTGTGGCTGACCCTCTTCTGCACACCCCCTCTGCTGTGGCTCACCCTCTTCTGCACACCGCCTCTACTGTGGCTGACCCTCTTCTGCACACCCCCTCTGCTGTGGCTGACCCTCTTCTGCACACCCCCTCTGCTGTGGCTGACCCTCTTCTGCACACGCCCTCTGCTGTGGCTGACCCTCTGCTGTGGCTGACCCTCTTCTGCACACCCCCTCTGCTGTGGTTCACCCTCTTCTGCACACCACCTCTACTGTGGGTGACCCTCTTCTGCACACCCCCTCTGCTGTGGCTGACCCTCTTCTGCACACCCCCTCTGCTGTGGCTGACCCTCTTCTGCACACCCCCTCTGCTGTGGCTGACCCTCTGCTGTGGCTGACCCTCTTCTGCACACCCCCTCTGCTGTGGCTGACCCACTTCTGCACACCCCCTCTGCTGTGGCTGACCCTCTTCTACACACCCCCTCTGCTGTGGCTGACCCTCTTCTGCACACAACCCCTCTGCTGTGGCTGACCTTCTACTGCACACCCTCACCACTGTGGCTGACCGTCTTCTGCACACCCCACCACTGTGGCTGACCCTCTTCTGCACACCCCCACCACTGTGGCTGACCCTCTTCTGCACTCCCCCTCTGCTGTGGCTGACCCTCTTCTACAAGCCCCCTCTGCTGTGGCTGACCTTCTTCTGCACACCCTCACCACTGTGGCTGGCCCTCTTCTGCACACCTCCACCACTGTGGCTGACCATCTCCTGTGGCTGACCCTCTTCTGCACACCTCCACAACTGTGGCTGACCCTCTTCTGCACACCCCCATCACTGTGGCTGAAACTCTTCTGCACACCCCCTCTGCTGTGTCTGACCCTCTGCTGTGTCTGACCCCTCTTCTGCACACCCCCACCACTGTGGGTGACCCTCTTCTGCACACCCCCTCTGCTGTGGCTGACCCTCTTCTGCACACCCCCTCTGCTGTGGCTGACCCTCTTCTGCACACCCCCTCTGCTGTGGCTGACCCTCTGCTGTGGCTGACCCTCTTCTGCACACCCCCTCTGCTGTGGCTGACCCTCTTCTGCACACCCCCTCTGCTGTGGCTGACCCTCTTCTGCACACGCCCTCTGCTGTGGCTGACCCTCTGCTGTGGCTGACCCTCTTCTGCACACCCCCTCTGCTGTGGTTCACCCTCTTCTGCACACCACCTCTACTGTGGGTGACCCTCTTCTGCACACCCCCTCTGCTGTGGCTGACCCTCTTCTGCACACCCCCTCTGCTGTGGCTGACCCTCTTCTGCACACCCCCTCTGCTGTGGCTGACCCTCTGCTGTGGCTGACCCTCTTCTGCACACCCCCTCTGCTGTGGCTGACCCACTTCTGCACACCCCCTCTGCTGTGGCTGACCCTCTTCTACACACCCCCTCTGCTGTGGCTGACCCTCTTCTGCACACAACCCCTCTGCTGTGGCTGACCTTCTACTGCACACCCTCACCACTGTGGCTGACCGTCTTCTGCACACCTCCACCACTGTGGCTGACCCTCTTTTGCACACCTCCACAACTGTGGCTGACCCTCTGCTGTGGCTGACCCTCTTCTGCACACCCACACCACTGTGGCTGACCCTCTTCTGCACAACCCCTCAGCTGTGGCTGACACTCTGCTGTGGCTGACCCTCTTCTGCACACCCACTCTGCTGTGGCTGACCCTCTTCTGCACACCCCCACCACTGTGGCTGACCCTCTTCGGCACACCCCACCACTGTGTCTGACCCTCTTCTGCACTCCCCCTCTGCTGTGGCTGACCTTCTACTGCACACCCTCACCACTGTGGCTGACCCTCTTCTGCACACCTCCACAACTGTGGCTGACCCTCTTCTGCACACCCCCATCACTGTGGCTGAAACTCTTCTGCACACCCCCTCTGCTGTGTCTGACCCTCTGCTGTGGCCTACCGCTCTTCTGCACGCCCCCTCTGCTGTGGCTGACCTCCTTCTGCACACCCTCACCACTGTGCCTGACCCTCTTCTGCACACCTCCACCACTGTGGCTGACCATCTCCTGTGGCTGACCCTCTTCTGCACACCTCCACAACTGTGGCTGACCCTCTGCTGTGGCTGACCCTGTTCTGCACCCCCCCTCTGCTGTGGCTGACCCTGTTCTGCACACCCCCTCTGCTGTGGCTGACCCTCTTCTGCACTCCCCCTCTGCTGTGGCTGACCCTCTTCTGCACACCCTCACCACTGTGGCTGACCCTCTTCTGCACACCTCCACCACTGTGGCTGACCCTCTTCTGCACACCCCCTCTGCTGTGGCTGACCCTCGGCTGTGGCTGACCCTCTTCTGCACACCTCCACCACTGTGGCTGACCCTCTTCTGCACACCCCCACAACTGTGGCTGACCATCTCCTGTGGCTGACCCTCTTCTGCACACCTCCACAACTGTGGCTGACCCTCTTCTGCACACCCCCATCACTGTGGCTGAAACTCTTCTGCACACGCCCTCTGCTGTGGCTGACCCTCTGCTGTGGCTGACCCTCTTCTGCACACCCCCTCTGCTGTGGTTCACCCTCTTCTGCACACCACCTCTACTGTGGGTGACCCTCTTCTGCACACCCCCTCTGCTGTGGCTGACCCTCTTCTGCACACCCCCTCTGCTGTGGCTGACCCTCTTCTGCACACCCCCTCTGCTGTGGCTGACCCTCTGCTGTGGCTGACCCTCTTCTGCACACCCCCTCTGCTGTGGCTGACCCACTTCTGCACACCCCCTCTGCTGTGGCTGACCCTCTTCTACACACCCCCTCTGCTGTGGCTGACCCTCTTCTGCACACAACCCCTCTGCTGTGGCTGACCTTCTACTGCACACCCTCACCACTGTGGCTGACCGTCTTCTGCACACCTCCACCACTGTGGCTGACCCTCTTTTGCACACCTCCACAACTGTGGCTGACCCTCTGCTGTGGCTGACCCTCTTCTGCACACCCACACCACTGTGGCTGACCCTCTTCTGCACAACCCCTCAGCTGTGGCTGACACTCTGCTGTGGCTGACCCTCTTCTGCACACCCACTCTGCTGTGGCTGACCCTCTTCTGCACACCCCCACCACTGTGGCTGACCCTCTTCGGCACACCCCACCACTGTGTCTGACCCTCTTCTGCACTCCCCCTCTGCTGTGGCTGACCTTCTACTGCACACCCTCACCACTGTGGCTGACCCTCTTCTGCACACCTCCACAACTGTGGCTGACCCTCTTCTGCACACCCCCATCACTGTGGCTGAAACTCTTCTGCACACCCCCTCTGCTGTGTCTGACCCTCTGCTGTGGCCTACCGCTCTTCTGCACGCCCCCTCTGCTGTGGCTGACCTCCTTCTGCACACCCTCACCACTGTGCCTGACCCTCTTCTGCACACCTCCACCACTGTGGCTGACCATCTCCTGTGGCTGACCCTCTTCTGCACACCTCCACAACTGTGGCTGACCCTCTGCTGTGGCTGACCCTGTTCTGCACCCCCCCTCTGCTGTGGCTGACCCTGTTCTGCACACCCCCTCTGCTGTGGCTGACCCTCTTCTGCACTCCCCCTCTGCTGTGGCTGACCCTCTTCTGCACACCCTCACCACTGTGGCTGACCCTCTTCTGCACACCTCCACCACTGTGGCTGACCCTCTTCTGCACACCCCCTCTGCTGTGGCTGACCCTCGGCTGTGGCTGACCCTCTTCTGCACACCTCCACCACTGTGGCTGACCCTCTTCTGCACACCCCCACAACTGTGGCTGACCATCTCCTGTGGCTGACCCTCTTCTGCACACCTCCACAACTGTGGCTGACCCTCTTCTGCACACCCCCATCACTGTGGCTGAAACTCTTCTGCACACCTCCACCACTGTGGCTGACCATCTCCTGTGGCTGACCCTCTTCTGCACACCTCCACAACTGTGGCTGACCCTCTTCTGCACACCCCCATCACTGTGGCTGAAACTCTTCTGCACACCCCCTCTGCTGTGTCTGACCCTCTGCTGTGTCTGACCCCTCTTCTGCACACCCCCACCACTGTGGGTGACCCTCTTCTGCACACCCCCTCTGCTGTGGCTGACCCTCTTCTGCACACCCCCTCTGCTGTGGCTGACCCTCTTCTGCACACCCCCTCTGCTGTGGCTGACCCTCTGCTGTGGCTGACCCTCTTCTGCACACCCCCTCTGCTGTGGCTGACCCTCTTCTGCACACCCCCTCTGCTGTGGCTGACCCTCTTCTGCACACGCCCTCTGCTGTGGCTGACCCTCTGCTGTGGCTGACCCTCTTCTGCACACCCCCTCTGCTGTGGTTCACCCTCTTCTGCACACCACCTCTACTGTGGGTGACCCTCTTCTGCACACCCCCTCTGCTGTGGCTGACCCTCTTCTGCACACCCCCTCTGCTGTGGCTGACCCTCTTCTGCACACCCCCTCTGCTGTGGCTGACCCTCTGCTGTGGCTGACCCTCTTCTGCACACCCCCTCTGCTGTGGCTGACCCACTTCTGCACACCCCCTCTGCTGTGGCTGACCCTCTTCTACACACCCCCTCTGCTGTGGCTGACCCTCTTCTGCACACAACCCCTCTGCTGTGGCTGACCTTCTACTGCACACCCTCACCACTGTGGCTGACCGTCTTCTGCACACCTCCACCACTGTGGCTGACCCTCTTTTGCACACCTCCACAACTGTGGCTGACCCTCTGCTGTGGCTGACCCTCTTCTGCACACCCACACCACTGTGGCTGACCCTCTTCTGCACAACCCCTCAGCTGTGGCTGACACTCTGCTGTGGCTGACCCTCTTCTGCACACCCACTCTGCTGTGGCTGACCCTCTTCTGCACACCCCCACCACTGTGGCTGACCCTCTTCGGCACACCCCACCACTGTGTCTGACCCTCTTCTGCACTCCCCCTCTGCTGTGGCTGACCTTCTACTGCACACCCTCACCACTGTGGCTGACCCTCTTCTGCACACCTCCACAACTGTGGCTGACCCTCTTCTGCACACCCCCATCACTGTGGCTGAAACTCTTCTGCACACCCCCTCTGCTGTGTCTGACCCTCTGCTGTGGCCTACCGCTCTTCTGCACGCCCCCTCTGCTGTGGCTGACCTCCTTCTGCACACCCTCACCACTGTGCCTGACCCTCTTCTGCACACCTCCACCACTGTGGCTGACCATCTCCTGTGGCTGACCCTCTTCTGCACACCTCCACAACTGTGGCTGACCCTCTGCTGTGGCTGACCCTGTTCTGCACCCCCCCTCTGCTGTGGCTGACCCTGTTCTGCACACCCCCTCTGCTGTGGCTGACCCTCTTCTGCACTCCCCCTCTGCTGTGGCTGACCCTCTTCTGCACACCCTCACCACTGTGGCTGACCCTCTTCTGCACACCTCCACCACTGTGGCTGACCCTCTTCTGCACACCCCCTCTGCTGTGGCTGACCCTCGGCTGTGGCTGACCCTCTTCTGCACACCTCCACCACTGTGGCTGACCCTCTTCTGCACACCCCCACAACTGTGGCTGACCATCTCCTGTGGCTGACCCTCTTCTGCACACCTCCACAACTGTGGCTGACCCTCTTCTGCACACCCCCATCACTGTGGCTGACCCTCTTCTGCACACGCCCTCTGCTGTGGCTGACCCTCTGCTGTGGCTGACCCTCTTCTGCACACCCCCTCTGCTGTGGTTCACCCTCTTCTGCACACCACCTCTACTGTGGGTGACCCTCTTCTGCACACCCCCTCTGCTGTGGCTGACCCTCTTCTGCACACCCCCTCTGCTGTGGCTGACCCTCTTCTGCACACCCCCTCTGCTGTGGCTGACCCTCTGCTGTGGCTGACCCTCTTCTGCACACCCCCTCTGCTGTGGCTGACCCACTTCTGCACACCCCCTCTGCTGTGGCTGACCCTCTTCTACACACCCCCTCTGCTGTGGCTGACCCTCATCTGCACACAACCCCTCTGCTGTGGCTGACCTTCTACTGCACACCCTCACCACTGTGGCTGACCGTCTTCTGCACACCTCCACCACTGTGGCTGACCCTCTTTTGCACACCTCCACAACTGTGGCTGACCCTCTGCTGTGGCTGACCCTCTTCTGCACACCCACACCACTGTGGCTGACCCTCTTCTGCACAACCCCTCAGCTGTGGCTGACACTCTGCTGTGGCTGACCCTCTTCTGCACACCCACTCTGCTGTGGCTGACCCTCTTCTGCACACCCCCACCACTGTGGCTGACCCTCTTCGGCACACCCCACCACTGTGTCTGACCCTCTTCTGCACTCCCCCTCTGCTGTGGCTGACCTTCTACTGCACACCCTCACCACTGTGGCTGACCCTCTTCTGCACACCTCCACAACTGTGGCTGACCCTCTTCTGCACACCCCCATCACTGTGGCTGAAACTCTTCTGCACACCCCCTCTGCTGTGTCTGACCCTCTGCTGTGGCCTACCGCTCTTCTGCACGCCCCCTCTGCTGTGGCTGACCTCCTTCTGCACACCCTCACCACTGTGCCTGACCCTCTTCTGCACACCTCCACCACTGTGGCTGACCATCTCCTGTGGCTGACCCTCTTCTGCACACCTCCACAACTGTGGCTGACCCTCTGCTGTGGCTGACCCTGTTCTGCACCCCCCCTCTGCTGTGGCTGACCCTGTTCTGCACACCCCCTCTGCTGTGGCTGACCCTCTTCTGCACTCCCCCTCTGCTGTGGCTGACCCTCTTCTGCACACCCTCACCACTGTGGCTGACCCTCTTCTGCACACCTCCACCACTGTGGCTGACCCTCTTCTGCACACCCCCTCTGCTGTGGCTGACCCTCGGCTGTGGCTGACCCTCTTCTGCACACCTCCACCACTGTGGCTGACCCTCTTCTGCACACCCCCACAACTGTGGCTGACCATCTCCTGTGGCTGACCCTCTTCTGCACACCTCCACAACTGTGGCTGACCCTCTTCTGCACACCCCCATCACTGTGGCTGAAACTCTTCTGCACACGCCCTCTGCTGTGGCTGACCCTCTGCTGTGGCTGACCCTCTTCTGCACACCCCCTCTGCTGTGGTTCACCCTCTTCTGCACACCACCTCTACTGTGGGTGACCCTCTTCTGCACACCCCCTCTGCTGTGGCTGACCCTCTTCTGCACACCCCCTCTGCTGTGGCTGACCCTCTTCTGCACACCCCCTCTGCTGTGGCTGACCCTCTGCTGTGGCTGACCCTCTTCTGCACACCCCCTCTGCTGTGGCTGACCCACTTCTGCACACCCCCTCTGCTGTGGCTGACCCTCTTCTACACACCCCCTCTGCTGTGGCTGACCCTCATCTGCACACAACCCCTCTGCTGTGGCTGACCTTCTACTGCACACCCTCACCACTGTGGCTGACCGTCTTCTGCACACCTCCACCACTGTGGCTGACCCTCTTTTGCACACCTCCACAACTGTGGCTGACCCTCTGCTGTGGCTGACCCTCTTCTGCACACCCACACCACTGTGGCTGACCCTCTTCTGCACAACCCCTCAGCTGTGGCTGACACTCTGCTGTGGCTGACCCTCTTCTGCACACCCACTCTGCTGTGGCTGACCCTCTTCTGCACACCCCCACCACTGTGGCTGACCCTCTTCGGCACACCCCACCACTGTGTCTGACCCTCTTCTGCACTCCCCCTCTGCTGTGGCTGACCTTCTACTGCACACCCTCACCACTGTGGCTGACCCTCTTCTGCACACCTCCACAACTGTGGCTGACCCTCTTCTGCACACCCCCATCACTGTGGCTGAAACTCTTCTGCACACCCCCTCTGCTGTGTCTGACCCTCTGCTGTGGCCTACCGCTCTTCTGCACGCCCCCTCTGCTGTGGCTGACCTCCTTCTGCACACCCTCACCACTGTGCCTGACCCTCTTCTGCACACCTCCACCACTGTGGCTGACCATCTCCTGTGGCTGACCCTCTTCTGCACACCTCCACAACTGTGGCTGACCCTCTGCTGTGGCTGACCCTGTTCTGCACCCCCCCTCTGCTGTGGCTGACCCTGTTCTGCACACCCCCTCTGCTGTGGCTGACCCTCTTCTGCACTCCCCCTCTGCTGTGGCTGACCCTCTTCTGCACACCCTCACCACTGTGGCTGACCCTCTTCTGCACACCTCCACCACTGTGGCTGACCCTCTTCTGCACACCCCCTCTGCTGTGGCTGACCCTCGGCTGTGGCTGACCCTCTTCTGCACACCTCCACCACTGTGGCTGACCCTCTTCTGCACACCCCCACAACTGTGGCTGACCATCTCCTGTGGCTGACCCTCTTCTGCACACCTCCACAACTGTGGCTGACCCTCTTCTGCACACCCCCATCACTGTGGCTGAAACTCTTCTGCACACCCCCTCTGCTGTGTCTGACCCTCTGCTGTGGCTGACCCCTCTTCTGCACACCCCCACCACTGTGGGTGACCCTCTCCTGTGGCTGACCCTCTTCTGCACACCCCCTCTGCTGTGGCTCACCCTCTTCTGCACACCGCCTCTGCTGTGGCTGACCCTCTTCTGCACACCCCCACCACTGTGGCTGACCCTCTTCTGCACTCCCCCTCTGCTGAGGCTGACCTTCTACTGCACACCCTCACCACTGTGGCTGACCCTCTTCTGCACACCTCCACAACTGTGGCTGACCCTCTTCTGCACACCCACACCACTGTGGCTGACCCTTTTCTGCACACACCCTCTGCTGTGGCTGACCCTCTGCTGTGGCTGACCCTCTTCTGCACACCCCCTCTGCTGTGGCTAACCCTCTGCTGTGGCTGACCCTCTTCTGCACACACCCACCACAGTGGCTGACCCTCTGCTGTGGCTGACCCTCTTCTGCACACCCCCTCTGCTGTGGCTGACCCTCTTCTGCACACCCCCTCTGCTGTGGCTGACCCTCTCCTGTGGCTGACCCTCTTCTGCACACCTCCACAACGGTGGGTGACCCTCTTCTGCACACCCCCATCACTGTGGCTGACCCTCTTCTGCACACCCCCTCTGCTGTGGCTAACCCTCTGCTATGGCTGACCCTCTTCTGCACACCTCCACCACTGTGGCTGACCCTCTGCTGTGGCTGACCCTCTTCTGCACACCCCCTCGGGTGTGGCTGACCCTCTTCTACACCCCCCTCTGCTGTGGCTGACTCTCTTCTCCACAACTATGGCTGACCCTCTGCTGTGGCTGACCCTGTTCTGCACACCCCCTCTGCTGTGGCTGACCCTGTTCTGCACACCCCCTCTGCTGTGGCTGACCCTCTTCTGCACACCCCCTCTGCTGTGGCTGACCCTGTTCTGCACACCCCCTCTGCTGTGGCTGACCCTGTTCTGCACTCCCCCTCTGCTGTGGTTGACCCTCTTCTGCACGCCCCCTCTGCTGTGGCTGACCTTCTTCTGCACACCCTCACCACTGTGGCTGACCCTCTTCTGCACTCCTCCACCACTGTGGCTGACCATCTCCTGTGGCTGACCCTCTTCTGCACACCTCCACAACTGTGGCTGACCCTCTTCTGCACACCCCCATCACTGTGGCTGAAACTCTTCTGCACACCCCCACTGCTGTGTCTGACCCTCTGCTGTGTCTGACCCCTCTTCTGCACACCCACACCACTGTGGCTGACCCTCTGCTGTGGCTGACCCTCTTCTGCACACCCCCTCTGCTGTGGCTGACCCTCTTCTGCACACCCCCTCTGCTGTGGCTGACCCTCTCCTGTGGCTGACCCTCTTCTGCACACCTCCACAACGGTGGGTGACCCTCTTCTGCACACCCCCATCACTGTGGCTGACCCTCTTCTGCACACCCCCTCTGCTGTGGCTAACCCTCTGCTGTGGCTGACCCTCTTCTGCACACACACACCACAGTGGCTGACCCTCTTCTGCACACCCCCTCTGCTGTTGCTGACCCTCTTCTGCACACCCCCTCTGCTATGGCTGACCCTCTTCTGCACACCCCCACCACTGTGGCTGACCCTCTTCTGCACACCTCCACCACTGTGGCTGACCCTCTGCTGTGGCTGACCCTCTTCTGCACACCCCCTCGGGTGTAGCTGACCCTCTTCTACACCCCCCCTCTGCTGTGGCTGACTCTCTTCTCCACAACTGTGGCTGACCCTCTGCTGTGGCTGACCCTGTTCTGCACACACCCTCTGCTGTGGCTGACCCTCTTCTGCACTCCCCCTCTGCTGTGGCTGACCCTCTTCTGCACGCCCCCTCTGCTGTGGCTGACCTTCTTCTGCACACCCTCACCACTGTGGCTGACCCTCTTCTGCACTCCTCCACCACTGTGGCTGACCATCTCCTGTGGCTGACCCTCTTCTGCACACCTCCATAACTGTGGCTGACCCTCTTCTGCACACCCCCATCACTGTGGCTGAAACTCTTCTGCACACCCCCACTGCTGTGTCTGACCCTCTGCTGTGTCTGACCCCTCTTCTGCACACCCCCACCACTGTGGGTGACCCTCTTCTGCACACCCCCTCTGCTGTGGCTGACCCTCTTCTGCACACCCCCTCTGCTGTGGCTGACCCTCTTCTGCACACCCCCTCTGCTGTGGCTCACCCTCTTCTGCACACCCCCTCTGCTGTGGCTGACCCTCTTCTGCACACCGCCTCTGCTGTGGCTCACCCTCTTCTGCACACCTCCATAACTGTGGCTGACTCTCTGCTGTGGCTGACCCTCTTCTGCACACCCCCATCACTGTGGCTGAAACTCTTCTGCACACCCCCTCTGCTGTGTCTGACCCTCTGCTGTGGCTGACCCCTCTTCTGCACACCCCCACCACTGTGGGTGACCCTCTCCTGTGGCTGACCCTCTTCTGCACACCCCCTCTGCTGTGGCTTACCCTCTTCTGCACACCGCCTCTGCTGTGGCTGACCCTCTTCTGCACACCCCCACCACTGTGGCTGACCCTCTTCTGCACTCCCCCTCTGCTGAGGCTGACCTTCTACTGCACACCCTCACCACTGTGGCTGACCCTCTTCTGCACACCTCCACAACTGTGGCTGACCCTCTTCTGCACACCCACACCACTGTGGCTGACCCTTTTCTGCACACACCCTCTGCTGTGGCTGACCCTCTTCTGCACACCCCCTCTGCTGTGGCTAACCCTCTGCTGTGGCTGACCCTCTTCTGCACACACCCACCACAGTGGCTGACCCTCTGCTGTGGCTGACCCTCTTCTGCACACCCCCTCTGCTGTGGCTGACCCTCTTCTGCACACCCCCTCTGCTGTGGCTGACCCTCTCCTGTGGCTGACCCTCTTCTGCACACCTCCACAACGGTGGGTGACCCTCTTCTGCACATTCCCATCACTGTGGCTGACCCTCTTCTGCACACCCCCTCTGCTGTGGCTAACCCTCTGCTATGGCTGACCCTCTTCTGCACACCTCCACCACTGTGGCTGACCCTATGCTGTGGCTGACCCTCTTCTGCACACCCCCTCGGGTGTGGCTGACCCTCTTCTACACCCCCCTCTGCTGTGGCTGACTCTCTTCTCCACAACTATGGCTGACCCTCTGCTGTGGCTGACCCTGTTCTGCACACCCCCTCTGCTGTGGCTGACCCTGTTCTGCACACCCCCTCTGCTGTGGCTGACCCTCTTCTGCACACCCCCTCTGCTGTGGCTGACCCTGTTCTGCACACCCCCTCTGCTGTGGCTGACCCTGTTCTGCACTCCCCCTCTGCTGTGGCTGACCCTCTTCTGCACGCCCCCTCTGCTGTGGCTGACCTTCTTCTGCACAGCCTCACCACTGTGGCTGACCATCTTCTGCACTCCTCCACCACTGTGGCTGACCATCTCCTGTGGCTGACCCTCTTCTGCACACCTCCACAACTGTGGCTGACCCTCTTCTGCACACCCCCATCACTGTGGCTGAAACTCTTCTGCACACCCCCACTGCTGTGTCTGACCCTCTGCTGTGTCTGACCCCTCTTCTGCACACCCACACCACTGTGGCTGACCCTCTGCTGTGGCTGACCCTCTTCTGCACACCCCCTCTGCTGTGGCTGACCCTCTTCTGCACACCCCCTCTGCTGTGGCTGACCCTCTCCTGTGGCTGACCCTCTTCTGCACACCTCCACAACGGTGGGTGACCCTCTTCTGCACACCCCCATCACTGTGGCTGACCCTCTTCTGCACACCCCCTCTGCTGTGGCTAACCCTCTGCTGTGGCTGACCCTCTTCTGCACACACACACCACAGTGGCTGACCCTCTTCTGCACACCCCCTCTGCTGTTGCTGACCCTCTTCTGCACACCCCCTCTGCTATGGCTGACCCTCTTCTGCACACCCCCACCACTGTGGCTGACCCTCTTCTGCACACCTCCACCACTGTGGCTGACCCTCTGCTGTGGCTGACCCTCTTCTGCACACCCCCTCGGGTGTAGCTGACCCTCTTCTACACCCCCCCTCTGCTGTGGCTGACTCTCTTCTCCACAACTGTGGCTGACCCTCTGCTGTGGCTGACCCTGTTCTGCACACACCCTCTGCTGTGGCTGACCCTCTTCTGCACTCCCCCTCTGCTGTGGCTGACCCTCTTCTGCACGCCCCCTCTGCTGTGGCTGACCTTCTTCTGCACACCCTCACCACTGTTGCTGACCCTCTTCTGCACTCCTCCACCACTGTGGCTGACCATCTCCTGTGGCTGACCCTCTTCTGCACACCTCCATAACTGTGGCTGACCCTCTTCTGCACACCCCCATCACTGTGGCTGAAACTCTTCTGCACACCCCCACTGCTGTGTCTGACCCTCTGCTGTGTCTGACCCCTCTTCTGCACACCCCAACCACTGTGGGTGACCCTCTTCTGCACACCCCCTCTGCTGTGGCTGACCCTCTTCTGCACACCCCCTCTGCTGTGGCTGACCCTCTTCTGCACACCCCCTCTGCTGTGGCTCACCCTCTTCTGCACACCCCCTCTGCTGTGGCTGACCCTCTTCTGCACACCGCCTCTGCTGTGGCTCACCCTCTTCTGCACACCTCCATAACTGTGGCTGACTCTCTGCTGTGGCTGACCTTCTTCTGCACACCCCCTCTGCTGTGGCTTACCCTCTTCTGCACACCCCCTCTACTGTGGCTGACCCTCTTTTGCACACCTCCACAGCTGTGGCTGACCCTCTTCTGCACACCTGCTCTGCTGCGGCTGACCCTCTGCTGTGGCTGACCCTCTTCTGCACACCCCCTCTGCTGTGGCTGACCCTCTTCTGCACACCCTCTCTGCTGTGGCTTACCCTCTTCTGCACACCCCCTCTGCTGTGGTTGACCCTCTTCTGCACACCTCCACAACTGTGGCTGACCCTCTGCTGTGGCTGACCCTCTTCTGCATACCCCATCTGCTGTGACTGACCCTCTTCTGCACACCCACACCACTGTGGCTGACCCTCTTCTGCACACCCCCTCTGCTGTGGCTGATCCTCTTCTGCACACCCCCTCTGCTGTGGCTGACCCTCTTCTGCACACCCCCACCACTGTGGCTGAACCTCTTCTGCACACCCCCTCTGCTGTGGCTGACCCTCTTCTGCACACCCCCTCTGCTGTGGCTGACCCTCTTCTGCACACCCCCTCTGCTGTGGCTGATGCTCTTCTGCACACCCCCTCTGCTGTGGCTGATGCTCTTCTGCACACCCCCACCACTGTGGCTGACCCTCTTCTGCACACCTCCACCACTGTGGCTGACCCTCTGCTGTGGCTGACCCTCTTCTGCACACCCCCTCGGGTGTAGCTGACCCTCTTCTACACCCCCCCTCTGCTGTGGCTGACTCTCTTCTCCACAACTGTGGCTGACCCTCTGCTGTGGCTGACCCTGTTCTGCACACACCCTCTGCTGTGGCTGACCCTCTTCTGCACTCCCCCTCTGCTGTGGCTGACCCTCTTCTGCACGCCCCCTCTGCTGTGGCTGACCTTCTTCTGCACACCCTCACCACTGTGGCTGACCCTCTTCTGCACTCCTCCACCACTGTGGCTGACCATCTCCTGTGGCTGACCCTCTTCTGCACACCTCCATAACTGTGGCTGACCCTCTTCTGCACACCCCCATCACTGTGGCTGAAACTCTTCTGCACACCCCCACTGCTGTGTCTGACCCTCTGCTGTGTCTGACCCCTCTTCTGCACACCCCAACCACTGTGGGTGACCCTCTTCTGCACACCCCCTCTGCTGTGGCTGACCCTCTTCTGCACACCCCCTCTGCTGTGGCTGACCCTCTTCTGCACACCCCCTCTGCTGTGGCTCACCCTCTTCTGCACACCCCCTCTGCTGTGGCTGACCCTCTTCTGCACACCGCCTCTGCTGTGGCTCACCCTCTTCTGCACACCTCCATAACTGTGGCTGACTCTCTGCTGTGGCTGACCTTCTTCTGCACACCCCCTCTGCTGTGGCTTACCCTCTTCTGCACACCCCCTCTACTGTGGCTGACCCTCTTTTGCACACCTCCACAGCTGTGGCTGACCCTCTTCTGCACACCTGCTCTGCTGCGGCTGACCCTCTGCTGTGGCTGACCCTCTTCTGCACACCCCCTCTGCTGTGGCTGACCCTCTTCTGCACACCCTCTCTGCTGTGGCTTACCCTCTTCTGCACACCCCCTCTGCTGTGGTTGACCCTCTTCTGCACACCTCCACAACTGTGGCTGACCCTCTGCTGTGGCTGACCCTCTTCTGCATACCCCATCTGCTGTGACTGACCCTCTTCTGCACACCCACACCACTGTGGCTGACCCTCTTCTGCACACCCCCTCTGCTGTGGCTGATCCTCTTCTGCACACCCCCTCTGCTGTGGCTGACCCTCTTCTGCACACCCCCACCACTGTGGCTGAACCTCTTCTGCACACCCCCTCTGCTGTGGCTGACCCTCTTCTGCACACCCCCTCTGCTGTGGCTGACCCTCTTCTGCACACCCCCTCTGCTGTGGCTGATGCTCTTCTGCACACCCCCTCTGCTGTGGCTGATGCTCTTCTGCACACCCCCTCTGCTGTGGCTGACCCTCTTCTGCACACGCCCACCACTGTGGCTGACCCTCTTCTGCACACCCCACCACTTTGGCTGAACCTCTGCTGTGGCTGACCCTCTTCTGCACACCCCCACCACTGTGGCTGACCCTCTTCTGCACTCCCCCTCTGCTGTGGCTGACCCACTTCTGCACGCCCCCTCTGCTGTGGCTGACCCTCTTCTGCACACCCCCTCTGCTGTGGCTGACCCTCTGCTGTGGCTGACCCTCTTCTGCACACCCCCTCTGCTGTGGCTGACCCTCTTCTGCACACCCCCTCTGCTGTGGCTGACCCTCTGCTGTGGCTGACCCTCTTCTGCACACCCCCTCTGCTGTGGCTGACCCTCTTCTGCACACCCCCTCTGCTGTGGCTGACCCTCTCCTGTGGCTGACCCTCTTCTGCACACCTCCACAACGGTGGGTGACCCTCTTCTGCACACCCCCATCACTGTGGCTGACCCTCTTCTGCACACCCCCTCTGCTGTGGCTAACCCTCTGCTGTGGCTGACCCTCTTCTGCACACACCCACCACAGTGGCTGACCCTCTTCTGCACACCCCCTCTGCTGTGGGTGACCCTCTTCTGCACACCCCCTCTGCTGTGGCTGACCCTCTTCTGCACACCCCCTCTGCTGTGGCTGACCCTCTTCTGCACACCCCCTCTGCTGTGGCTGACCCTCTTCGGCACACCCCCTCTGCTGTGGCTCACCCTCTTCTGCACACCGCCTCTGCTGTGGCTGACCCTCTTCTGCACACCTCCACAACTGTGGCTGACCCTCTGCTGTGGCTGACCCTCTTCTGCACACCCCCTCTGCTGTGGCTTACCCTCTTCTGCACACCCCCTCTGCTGTGGCTGACCCTCTTCTGCACACCTCCACAACTGTGGCTGACCCTGTGCTGTGGCTGACCCTCTTCTGCATACCCCATCTGCTGTGACTGACCCTCTTCTGCACACCCACACCACTGTGGCTGACCCTCTTCTGCACAACCCCTCAGCTGTGGCTGACACTCTGCTGTGGCTGACCCTCTTCTGCACACCCCCTCTGCTGTGGCTGACCCTCTTCTGCACACCCCCTCTGCTGTGGCTGACCCTCTTCTGCACACACCCACCACTGTGGCTGACCCTCTTCTGCACACCCCACCACTGTGGCTGACCCTCTTCTGCACTCCCCCTCTGCTGTGGCTGACCCTCTTCTGCACGCCCCCTCTGCTGTGGCTGACCTTCTTCTGCACACCCTCACCACTGTGGCTGACCCTCTTCTGCACACCTCCACCACTGTGGCTGACCCTCTTCTGCACACCCCCATCACTGTGGCTGACCCTCTTCTGCACACCTCCACCACTGTGGCTGACCCTCTGCTGTGGCTGACCCTCTTCTGCACACCCCCTCGGGTGTGGCTGACCCTCTTCTACACCCCCCTCTGCTGTGGCTGACTCTCTTCTCCACAACTGTGGCTGACCCTCGGCTGTGGCTGACCCTGTTCTGCACACCCCCTCTGCTGTGGCTGACCCTGTTCTGCACACCCCCTCTGCTGTGGCTGACCCTGTTCTGCACACCCCCTCTGCTGTGGCTGACCCTGTTCTGCACACCCCCTCTGCTGTGGCTGACCCTGTTCTGCACTCCCCCTCTGCTGTGGCTGACCCTCTTCTGCACGCCCCCTCTGCTGTGGCTGACCTTCTTCTGCACACCCTCACCACTGTGGCTGACCCTCTTCTGCACTCCTCCACCACTGTGGCTGACCATCTCCTGTGGCTGACCCTCTTCTGCACACCTCCACAACTGTGGCTGACCCTCTTCTGCACACCCTCATCACTGTGGCTGAAACTCTTCTGCACACCCCCACTGCTGTGTCTGACCCTCTGCTGTGTCTGACCCCTCTTCTGCACACCCACACCACTGTGGCTGACCCTCTGCTGTGGCTGACCCTCTTCTGCACACCCCCTCTGCTGTGGCTGACCCTCTTCTGCACACCCCCTCTGCTGTGGCTGACCCTCTCCTGTGGCTGACCCTCTTCTGCACACCTCCACAACGGTGGGTGACCCTCTTCTGCACACCCCCATCACTGTGGCTGACCCTCTTCTGCACACCCCCTCTGCTGTGGCTAACCCTCTGCTGTTGCTGACCCTCTTCTGCACACCCCCTCTGCTATGGCTGACCCTCTTCTGCACACCCCCACCACTGTGGCTGACCCTCTTCTGCACACCTCCACCACTGTGGCTGACCCTCTGCTGTGGCTGACCCTCTTCTGAACACCCCCTCGGGTGTGGCTGACCCTCTTCTACACCCCCCCTCTGCTGTGGCTGACTCTCTTCTCCACAACTGTGGCTGACCCTCTGCTGTGGCTGACCCTGTTCTGCACACACCCTCTGCTGTGGCTGACCCTCTTCTGCACTCCCCCTCTGCTGTGGCTGACCCTCTTCTGCACGCCCCCTCTGCTGTGGCTGACCTTCTTCTGCACACCCTCACCACTGTGGCTGACCCTCTTCTGCACTCCTCCACCACTGTGGCTGACCATCTCCTGTGGCTGACCCTCTTCTGCACACCTCCATAACTGTGGCTGACCCTCTTCTGCACACCCCCATCACTGTGGCTGAAACTCTTCTGCACACCCCCACTGCTGTGTCTGACCCTCTGCTGTGTCTGACCCCTCTTCTGCACACCCCCACCACTGTGGGTGACCCTCTTCTGCACACCCCCTCTGCTGTGGCTGACCCTCTTCTGCACACCCCCTCTGCTGTGGCTGACCCTCTTCTGCACACCCCCTATGCTGTGGCTCACCCTCTTCTGCACACCCCCTCTGCTGTGGCTGACCCTCTTCTGCACACCGCCTCTGCTGTGGCTGACCCTCTTCTGCACACCCCCACCACTGTGGGTGACCCTCTTCTGCACACCCCCTCTGCTGTGGCTGACCCTCTTCTGCACACCCCCTCTGCTGTGGCTGACCCTCTTCTGCACACCCCCTCTGCTGTGGCTCACCCTCTTCTGCACACCCCCTCTGCTGTGGCTGACCCTCTTCTGCACACCGCCTCTGCTGTGGCTCACCCTCTTCTGCACACCTCCATAACTGTGGCTGACTCTCTGCTGTGGCTGACCCTCTTCTGCACACCCCCTCTGCTGTGGCTTACCCTCTTCTGCACACCCCCTCTACTGTGGCTGACCCTCTTTTGCACACCTCCACAGCTGTGGCTGACCCTCTTCTGCACACCTGCTCTGCTGCGGCTGACCCTCTGCTGTGGCTGACCCTCTTCTGCACACCCCCTCTGCTGTGGCTGACCCTCTTCTGCACACCCTCTCTGCTGTGGCTTACCCTCTTCTGCACACCCCCTCTGCTGTGGTTGACCCTCTTCTGCACACCTCCACAACTGTGGCTGACCCTCTGCTGTGGCTGACCCTCTTCTGCATACCCCATCTGCTGTGACTGACCCTCTTCTGCACACCCACACCAATGTGGCTGACCCTGTTCTGCACACACCCTCTGCTGTGGCTGACCCTCTTCTGCACTCCCCCTCTGCTGTGGCTGACCCTCTTCTGCACGCCCCCTCTGCTGTGGCTGACCTTCTTCTGCACACCCTCACCACTGTGGCTGACCCTCTTCTGCACTCCTCCACCACTGTGGCTGACCATCTCCTGTGGCTGACCCTCTTCTGCACACCTCCATAACTGTGGCTGACCCTCTTCTGCACACCCCCATCACTGTGGCTGAAACTCTTCTTCACACCCCCACTGCTGTGTCTGACCCTCTGCTGTGTCTGACCCCTCTTCTGCACACACCCACCACTGTGGGTGACCCTCTTCTGCACACCCCCTCTGCTGTGGCTGACCCTCTTCTGCACACCCCCTCTGCTGTGGCTGACCCTCTTCTGCACACCCCCTCTGCTGTGGCTCACCCTCTTCTGCACACCCCCTCTGCTGTGGCTGACCCTCTTCTGCACACCGCCTCTGCTGTGGCTCACCCTCTTCTGCACACCTCCATAACTGTGGCTGACTCTCTGCTGTGGCTGACCCTCTTCTGCACACCCCCTCTGCTGTGGCTGACCCTCTTTTGCACACCTCCACAGCTGTGGCTGACCCTCTTCTGCACACCTGCTCTGCTGCGGCTGACCCTCTGCTGTGGCTGACCCTCTTCTGCACACCCCCTCTGCTGTGGCTGACCCTCTTCTGCACACCCTCTCTGCTGTGGCTTACCCTCTTCTGCACACCCCCTCTGCTGTGGTTGACCCTCTTCTGCACACCTCCACAACTGTGGCTGACCCTCTGCTGTGGCTGACCCTCTTCTGCATACCCCATCTGCTGTGACTGACCCTCTTCTGCACACCCACACCACTGTGGCTGACCCTCTTCTGCACACCCCCTCTGCTGTGGCTGATCCTCTTCTCTACACCCCCTCTGCTGTGGCTGACCCTCTTCTGCACACCCCCACCACTGTGGCTGAACCTCTTCTGCACACCCCCTCTGCTGTGGCTGACCCTCTTCTGCACACCCCCTCTGCTGTGGCTGACCCTCTTCTGCACACCCCCTCTGCTGTGGCTGATGCTCTTCTGCACACCCCCTCTGCTGTGGCTGATGCTCTTCTGCACACCCCCTCTGCTGTGGCTGACCCTCTTCTGCACACGCCCACCACTGTGGCTGACCCTCTTCTGCACACCCCCTCTGCTGTGGCTGATCCTCTTCTGCACACCCCCTCTGCTGTGGCTGACCCTCTTCTGCACACCTCCACCACTGTGGCTGAACCTCTTCTGCACACCCCACCACTTTGGCTGACCCTCTGCTGTGGCTGACCCTCTTCTGCACACCCCCACCACTGTGGCTGACCCTCTTCTGCACTCCTCCTCTGCTGTGGCTGACCCACTTCTGCACGCCCCCTCTGCTGTGGCTGACCCTCTTCTGCACACCCCCTCTGCTGTGGCTGACCCTCTGCTGTGGCTGACCCTCTTCTGCACACCCCCTCTGCTGTGGCTGACCCTCTTCTGCACACACCCTCTGCTGTGGCTGACCCTCTGCTGTGGCTGACCCTCTTCTGCACACCCCCTCTGCTGTGGCTGACCCTCTTCTGCACACCCCCTCTGCTGTGGCTGACCCTCTCCTGTGGCTGACCCTCTTCTGCACACCTCCACAACGGTGGGTGACCCTCTTCTGCACACCCCCATCACTGTGGCTGACCCTCTTCTGCACACACCCACCACAGTGGCTGACCCTCTTCTGCACACCCCCTCTGCTGTGGGTGACCCTCTTCTGCACACCCCCTCTGCTGTGGCTGACCCTCTTCTGCACACCCCCTCTGCTGTGGCTGACCCTCTTCTGCACACCCCCTCTGCTGTGGCTGACCCTCTTCGGCACACCCCCTCTGCTGTGGCTCACCCTCTTCTGCACACCGCCTCTGCTGTGGCTGACCCTCTTCTGCACACCTCCACAACTGTGGCTGACCCTCTGCTGTGGCTGACCCTCTTCTGCACACCCCCTCTGCTGTGGCTTACCCTCTTCTGCACACCCCCTCTGCTGTGGCTGACCCTCTTCTGCACACCTCCACAACTGTGGCTGACCCTGTGCTGTGGCTGACCCTCTTCTGCATACCCCATCTGCTGTGACTGACCCTCTTCTGCACACCCACACCACTGTGGCTGACCCTCTTCTGCACAACCCCTCAGCTGTGGCTGACCCTCTTCTGCACACCCCCTCTGCTGTGGCTGACCCTCTTCTGCACACCCCCTCTGCTGTGGCTGACCCTCTTCTGCACACACCCACCACTGTGGCTGACCCTCTTCTGCACACCCCACCACTGTGGCTGACCCTCTTCTGCACTCCCCCTCTGCTGTGGCTGACCCTCTTCTGCACGCCCCCTCTGCTGTGGCTGACCTTCTTCTGCACACCCTCACCACTGTGGCTGACCCTCTTCTGCACACCTCCACCACTGTGGCTGACCATCTCCTGTGGCTGACCCTCTTCTGCACACCTCCACAACTGTGGCTGACCCTCTTCTGCACACCCCCATCACTGTGGCTGAAACTCTTCTGCACACCCCACCACTGTGGCTGACCCTCTGCTGTGGCTGACCCTCTTCTGCACACCTCCACCACTGTGGCTGACCCTCTTCTGCACACCTCCACAACTGTGGCTGACCCTCTGCTGTGGCTGACCCTCTTCTGCATACCCCATCTGCTGTGACTGACCCTCTTCTGCACACCCACACCACTGTGGCTGACCCTCTTCTGCACAACCCCTCAGCTGTGGCTGACCCTCTTCTGCACACCCCCACCACTGTGGCTGACCCTCTTCTGCACACCTCTACCACTTTGGCTGACCCTCTTCTGCACACCCCACCAATGTGGCTGACCCTCTTCTGCACACCCCCTCTGCTGTGGCTGACCCTCTTCTGCACACCCCCACCACTGTGGCTGACCCTCTTCTGCACACCTCTACCACTTTGGCTGACCCTCTTCTGCACACCCCACCACTGTGGCTGACCCTCTGCTGTGGCTGACCTTCTACTGCACACCCTCACCACTGTGGCTGACCCTCTTCTGCACACCTCCACCACTGTGGCTGACCCTCTTCTGCACACCTCCACAACTGTGGCTGACCCTCTCCTGCACACCCCCATCACTGTGGCTGACCCCTCTTCTGCACACCCCCACCACTGTGGGTGACCCTCTTCTGCACACACCTTCTGCTGTGGCTGACCCTCTTCTGCACACCCCCTCTGCTGTGGCTGACCCTCTTCTGCACCCCCCCTCTGCTGTGGCTGACCCTCTGCTGTGGCTGACCCTCTTCTGCACACCCCCTCTGCTGTGGCTCACCCTCTTCTGCACACCGCCTCTTCTGTGGCTGACCCTCTTCTGCACACCTCCACAACTGTGGCTGACCCTCTGCTGTGGCTGACCCTCTTCTGCACACCCCCTCTGCTGTGGCTTACCCTCTTCTGCACACACCCTCTGCTGTGGTTGACCCTCTTCTGCACACCTCCACAACTGTGGCTGACCCTCTGCTGTGGCTGACCCTCTTCTGCATACCCCATCTGCTGTGACTGACCCTCTTCTGCACACCCACACCACTGTGGCTGACCCTCTTCTGCACACACCCTCTGCTGTGGCTGACCCTCTGCTGTGGCTGCCCTCTTCTGCACACCCCCTCTGCTGTGGCTGACCCTCTTCTGCACACCCCCTCTGCTGTGGCTGACCCTCTCCTGTGGCTGACCCTCTTCTGCACACCTCCACAACGGTGGGTGACCCTCTTCTGCACACCCCCATCACTGTGGCTGACCCTCTTCTGCACACCCCCACCACAGTGGCTGACCCTCTTCTGCACAACCCCATCTGCTGTGGCTGACCCTTTTCTGCACAACCACACCACTGTGGCTGACCCTCTTCTGGACACCCCCTCTGCTGTGGCTGACCCTCTTCTGCACACCCCCTCTGCTATGGCTGACCCTCTTCTGCACACCCCCACCACTGTGGCTGACCCTCTTCTGCACACCCCCACCACTGTGGCTGACCCTCTGCTGTGGCTGACCCTCTTCTGCACACCCCCTCTGCTGTGGCTGACCCTCTTCTACACACCCCCTCTGCTGTGGCTGACCCTCTTCTGCACTCCCCCTCTGCTGTGGCTGACCCTCTTCTGCACGCCCCCTCTGCTGTGGCTGACCTTCTTCTGCACACCCTCACCACTGTGGCTGACCCTCTTCTGCACACCTCCACCACTGTGGCTGACCCTCTTCTGCACACCCCCATCACTGTGGCTGAAACTCTTCTGCACACCCCCACCACAGTGGCTGACCCTCTTCTGCACAACCCCATCTGCTGTGGCTGACCCTTTTCTGCACAACCACACCACTGTGGCTGACCCTCTTCTGGACACCCCCTCTGCTGTGGCTGACCCTCTTCTGCACACCCCCTCTGCTATGGCTGACCCTCTTCTGCACACCCCCACCACTGTGGCTGACCCTCTTCTGCACACCCCCACCACTGTGGCTGACCCTCTGCTGTGGCTGACCCTCTTCTGCACACCCCCTCTGCTGTGGCTGACCCTCTTCTACACGCCCCCTCTGCTGTGGCTGACCTTCTTCTGCACACCTCCACCACTGTGGCTGACCCTCTTCTGCACACCTCCACAACTGTGGCTGACCCTCTCCTGCACACCCCCATCACTGTGGCTGACCCCTCTTCTGCACACCCCCACCACTGTGGGTGACCCTCTTCTGCACACACCTTCTGCTGTGGCTGACCCTCTTCTGCACACCCCCTCTGCTGTGGCTGACCCTCTTCTGCACCCCCCCTCTGCTGTGGCTGACCCTCTGCTGTGGCTGACCCTCTTCTGCACACCCCCTCTGCTGTGGCTCACCCTCTTCTGCACACCGCCTCTTCTGTGGCTGACCCTCTTCTGCACACCTCCACAACTGTGGCTGACCCTCTGCTGTGGCTGACCCTCTTCTGCACACCCCCTCTGCTGTGGCTTACCCTCTTCTGCACACACCCTCTGCTGTGGTTGACCCTCTTCTGCACACCTCCACAACTGTGGCTGACCCTCTGCTGTGGCTGACCCTCTTCTGCATACCCCATCTGCTGTGACTGACCCTCTTCTGCACACCCACACCACTGTGGCTGACCCTCTTCTGCACACACCCTCTGCTGTGGCTGACCCTCTGCTGTGGCTGCCCTCTTCTGCACACCCCCTCTGCTGTGGCTGACCCTCTTCTGCACACCCCCTCTGCTGTGGCTGACCCTCTCCTGTGGCTGACCCTCTTCTGCACACCTCCACAACGGTGGGTGACCCTCTTCTGCACACCCCCATCACTGTGGCTGACCCTCTTCTGCACACCCCCACCACAGTGGCTGACCCTCTTCTGCACAACCCCATCTGCTGTGGCTGACCCTTTTCTGCACAACCACACCACTGTGGCTGACCCTCTTCTGGACACCCCCTCTGCTGTGGCAGACCCTCTTCTGCACACCCCCTCTGCTATGGCTGACCCTCTTCTGCACACCCCCACCACTGTGGCTGACCCTCTTCTGCACACCCCCACCACTGTGGCTGACCCTCTGCTGTGGCTGACCCTCTTCTGCACACCCCCTCTGCTGTGGCTGACCCTCTTCTACACACCCCCTCTGCTGTGGCTGACCCTCTTCTGCACTCCCCCTCTGCTGTGGCTGACCCTCTTCTGCACGCCCCCTCTGCTGTGGCTGACCTTCTTCTGCACACCCTCACCACTGTGGCTGACCCTCTTCTGCACACCTCCACCACTGTGGCTGACCCTCTTCTGCACACCCCCATCACTGTGGCTGAAACTCTTCTGCACACCCCCACCACAGTGGCTGACCCTCTTCTGCACAACCCCATCTGCTGTGGCTGACCCTTTTCTGCACAACCACACCACTGTGGCTGACCCTCTTCTGGACACCCCCTCTGCTGTGGCTGACCCTCTTCTGCACACCCCCTCTGCTATGGCTGACCCTCTTCTGCACACCCCCACCACTGTGGCTGACCCTCTTCTGCACACCCCCACCACTGTGGCTGACCCTCTGCTGTGGCTGACCCTCTTCTGCACACCCCCTCTGCTGTGGCTGACCCTCTTCTACACACCCCCTCTGCTGTGGCTGACCCTCTTCTGCACTCCCCCTCTGCTGTGGCTGACCCTCTTCTGCACGCCCCCTCTGCTGTGGCTGACCTTCTTCTGCACACCCTCACCACTGTGGCTGACCCTCTTCTGCACACCTCCACCACTGTGGCTGACCCTCTTCTGCACACCCCCATCACTGTGGCTGAAACTCTTCTGCACACCCCCTCTGCTGTGTCTGACCCTCTGCTGTGTCTGACCCCTCTTCTGCACACCCCCACCACTGTGGGTGACCCTCTTCTGCACACCCCCTCTGCTGTGGCTGACCCTCTTCTGCACACCCCCTCTGCTGTGGCTCACCCTCTTCTGCACACCGCCTCTGCTGTGGCTCACCCTCTTCTGCACACCTCCACAACTGTGGCTGACCCTCTGCTGTGGCTGACCCTCTTCTGCACACCCCCTCTGATGTGGCTTACCCTCTTCTGCACACCCCCTCTGCTGTGGCTGACCCTCTTCTGCACACCTCCACAGCTGTGGCTGACCCTCTTCTGCACACCTGCTCTGCTGCGGCTGACCCTCTGCTGTGGCTGACCCTCTTCTGCACACCCCCTCTGCTGTGGCTGACCCTATTCTGCACACCCCCTCTGCTGTGGCTTACCCTCTTCTGCACACCCCCTCTGCTGTGGTTGACCCTCTTCTGCACACCTCCACAACTGTGGCTGACCCTCTGCTGTGGGTGACCCTCTTCTGCACACCCACACCACTGTGGCTGACCCTCTTCTGCACACCTCCACCACTGTGGCTGACCCTCTTCTGCACACCCCACCACTGTGGCTGACCCTCTTCTGCACTCCCCCTCTGCTGTGGCTGACCTTCTTCTGCACACCCTCACCACTGTGGCTGACCCTCTTCTGCACACCTCCACCACTGTGGCTGACCATCTCCTGTGGCTGACCCACTTCTGCACACCCACACCACTGTGGCTGACCCTCTGCTGTGGCTGACCCTCTTCTGCACACCCCCTCTGCTATGGCTGACCCTCTTCTGCACACCCCCTCTGCTGTGGCTGACCCTCTCCTGTGGCTGACCCTCTTCTGCACACCTCCACAACGGTGGGTGACCCTCTTCTGCACACCCCCATCACTGTGGCTGACCCTCTTCTGCACACCCCCTCTGCTGTGGGTGACCCTCTTCTGCACACCCCCTCTGCTGTGGCTGACCCTCTTCTGCACACCCCCTCTGCTGTGGCTGATCCTCTTCTGCACACCCCCTCTGCTGTGGCTGACCCTCTTCTGCACACCTCCACCACTGTGGCTGACCCTCTTCTGCACACCCCACCACTGTGGCTGACCCTCTTCTGCACTCCCCCTCTGCTGTGGCTGACCTTCTTCTGCACACCCTCACCACTGTGGCTGACCCTCTTCTGCACACCTCCACCACTGTGGCTGACCATCTCCTGTGGCTGACCCACTTCTGCACACCCACACCACTGTGGCTGACCCTCTTCTGCACACACCCTCTGCTGTGGCTGACCCTCTGCTGTGGCTGACCCTCTTCTGCACACCCCCTCTGCTATGGCTGACCCTCTTCTGCACACCCCCTCTGCTGTGGCTGACCCTCTCCTGTGGCTGACCCTCTTCTGCACACCTCCACAACGGTGGGTGACCCTCTTCTGCACACCCCCATCACTGTGGCTGACCCTCTTCTGCACACCCCCTCTGCTGTGGCTAACCCTCTGCTGTGGCTGACCCTCTTCTGCACACCCCCTCTGCTGTGGGTGACCCTCTTCTGCACACCCCCTCTGCTGTGGCTGACCCTCTTCTGCACACCCCCTCTGCTGTGGCTGACCCTCTTCTGCACACCCCCTCTGCTGTGGCTGACCCTCTTCTGCACACCCCCACCACTGTGGCTGACCCTCTTCTGCACACCTCCACCACTGTGGCTGACCCTCTTCTGCACTCCCCCTCTGCTGTGGCTGACCCTCTTCTGCACGCCCCCTCTGCTGTGGCTGACCTTCTTCTGCACACCCTCACCACTGTGGCTGACCCTCTTCTGCACACCTCCACCACTGTGGCTGACCATCTCCTGTGGCTGACCCTCTTCTGCACACCTCCACAACTGTGGCTGACCCTCTTCTGCACACCCCCATCACTGTGGCTGAAACTCTTCTGCACACCCCCTCTGCTGTGTCTGACCCTCTGCTGTGGCTGACCCCTCTTCTGCACACCCCCACCACTGTGGGTGACCCTCTTCTGCACACCCCCTCTGCTGTGGCTGACCCTCTTCTGCACACCCCCTCTGCTGTGGCTGACCCTCTTCTGCACACCCCCTCTGCTGTGGCTCACCCTCTTCTGCACACCGCCTCTGCTGTGGCTCACCCTCTTCTGCACACCCCCTCTGCTGTGGCTGACCCTCTGCTGTGGCTGACCCTCTTCTGCACACCCCCTCTGCTGTGGCTCCCTATTCTGCACACCGCCTCTGCTGTGGCTGACCCTCTTCTGCACACCTCCACAACTGTGGCTGACCCTCTGCTGTGGCTGACCCTCTTCTGCACACCCCCTCTGCTGTGGTTGACCCTCTTCTGCACACCTCCACAACTGTGGCTGACCCTCTGCTGTGGCTGACCCTCTTCTGCATACCCCATCTGCTGTGACTGACCCTCTTCTGCACACCCACACCACTGTGGCTGACCCTCTTCTGCACACCCCCTCTGCTGTGGCTGACCCTCTTCTGCACACCCCCTCTGCTGTGGCTGACCCTCTCCTGTGGCTGACCCTCTTCTGCACACCTCCACAACGGTGGGTGACCCTCTTCTGCACACTGTCAGGGCTCACTTCTTCAAGTACTCAAGAAAGACCACACTTGCTTCCTGTTCCTGTTCCCGGCGGCGACGGACGAACCTTGGGGTTCGTTCGCCGTTTTGTTCTTTTTTCTGCCCGTAACGGGGCGGGGCACCCCCTTTTTTTGGGGGTCCCTCCGTAAAACTGGCTTGCCTGGGCTGGTTTATCCTGGCGGCGGCTGGGAAACGGCCCTTGTCTTCGGTTTAGGCGAAGGAAGAAATGCTGCGGGGGGAGTTTCCCTTCGCCAATGGAGGACAGTAACGATCAGCAAAAATTTAAAAAGAACTGAGCGTCGGGTCGGAAGGCTCCCTGGGGCTTTGGCAGCGAGGTGAAGAGTGAGTGATTTACAACATTATTTATGCTGGCAGCCTGGAGTGAAAGAACGTAGAGGGGGGTGTTTGTTGGTTAAACCTCCCCTCGGATTTAAAGCGGCGTTCTGGAATGGCTTCTTGTTGCAAGGAAGCGGATACTTTGTTTCCGGACTGCATTGAAAGAAGCGAAAGTGATCTGCCTTACCAGCCCCACCCTAAAAACGCCATTTTACTGGCACGGATTTTAATAGCTAAACATGGCACAAGAAGCAACGCTCGCAAGCCTTGAACAAAGAATGACTGCCCTTGAAACTGTTATACAAAATTTGGTATCAGAAATTAAGGCTCAGAGGGCAGAAAATGTCAACTTTAAAAAGGAATTATTGGACACTCGAAAACAAGTGCTTGAGAATACACAGAAGAATGAAGAATTGAAAGGGGGGCTGGAGGGGGCTAAGGGAGAGATTAAAAATGTTTCTAATGAGGTTGTGGAAATAAATGCGCATGTGACTAGGATTGATTTGGAAAGGATGACATATTTTTTGAGATTCCAGAATGTTTCTGAGATGGATGGTGAATGTCTCCCTGATCTTATGAGTACAATTATTGCAGACTATTTACATAAACCTAAAGATGAGATCAGAGGGGACATTGACCTAGTCTACAGAATAAATTCTGCATATGCTAGGATGAATGAAGTACCCAGAGAGATACATGTAAAATTTGTTAGAAGGTCAACCAGAGAGGAAATCTTGAAGGCGCAAAGAGGGAGTCCTATGATTTACCAACAAAAGGAGATTACCATCTTGAAGCAGATTCCAAGAAAAATTAGAGAAGCCAGAAGGAAATTTTCCTTCTTGTCTAAAACATTGTTTGATCATGGGATCTGGTTCAAGTGGGTGATACCCGAAGGGATGCTGGTGTTCTGGGAAGGAGGTAGAGTAAAGATTAAAACAGTTGCTGAGGCGGAAGCCTTTTTTAAAAAACATTCCTCTGTCCTGGGAGAAGATCCAGGGGGGGCAGGGGGAGCCATGGCCCCGCCCGCTGGGGGCCCGGGGGAGGAGGGGGAAGATACAATTGCCAAGAGACTTAGATCTAAAAAATAACTTTGCCCTGGTTTTTCTTTTGAGTAATATTGTATGATATTTGTAATCTGGATTTTTGCAATTGACTGACAGTATATAACTGAAAAATTTAGGAATATGTACTTGCTCCCAGCTTGTAGTGTTATGTGAAATGTTTCTTTTCTTTCTTTTTAATAATGTAATTTGAGGTTCCGGAGGAGCCGACGACTTTGACGTGACCACTCTCAATATTTCTATGTAACCCTTACCCTACCCCACAAAAAATGTAAACTCAATAAAACTTTTTCAATATAAAAAAAGAAAGAAGCGAAAGTGATCTGCGGCTGACTTTCTTACAATGTATCTAAGTCTGGTTGGCTAGATACAATTTTTCTCGGGTTATTTTCTCCTCCTGGCTCTCAGATGGGGCGGTGGAGGAAGGTTCCCTTTGTTCCTGAATGACTATTTTTACCTTTGGAAAATTACCAACATCTTTTCGTGAAATGGACTCTCTCTCTCTACTAATGAAGAAATTTCTGGACTAATTGATTCCTTCCCTGAGTGCCTTCTCTGTTAAAGTTTTTGATTGTGAAAAGTGTTTCTCTGCTGGGTCTTGAATTCTTTTACAACTTTCACCTGAACTGTTTTGCTCCTGATTTGCCTCAACGGCCCCACCCCAAAAACGCCATCTTAGTGACACTGACTTTAACAGCTTACCATGGCATCAAAATCAGTATTGGCAGGATTGGAACAAAGAATGTCATCTTTGGAATCGGTGTTACAAGTTTTGGTGCAGGAAATTAAAGCTTTGAGAGCTGATAATAAAAGTTTTAAGGAGGACCTTCTGGAAACACGGAAACAAGTGTTGGAGAATTCACAGAAGACTGAGGAGCTGGAAGGGGGGCTGGCTGGGGCAAAGGGAGAACTTAAAAATGTCAACATTGAAATTGCAGATTTGTCTGGTCATATGTCTAGGATGGATTTTGAAAGGATGTCATATTTTTTAAGATTTCAGAATGTTTCTGAAGAATCTGGTGAATACCTTCCTGATCTCATGAGCACAATTTTAGCAGAATATTTACAGAAACCTAAAGATGAGATCAGGGGGGATATTGACCTAGTCTACAGAATAAATTCAGCATATGCCAGGATAAATGAAGTACCCAGAGAGATACATATTAAATTTGTTAGAAGGTCAACTAGAGAGGGAATTTTGAAGGCGCAGAGAGGGGGGCCGTTAATTTACCAACAAAAGGAAGTCACCATCTTGAGGCAGATCCCAAAAAAGATTAGGGAGGTGAGAAGGAAATTTTCCTTCTTATCCAAAAAATTGTATGACCACGGGATTTGGTTCAAGTGGGTGATGCCGGAAGGGATGTTGGTCTTCTGGGATGAAGGAAGAGTGAGGATTAAAACAGTTGCTGAGGCGGAAGCCTTTCTTAAAAAACATTCCTCTATCCTGGGGGAAGATCCAGGGGGGACGGAGGGGGCCACGGCCCCGCCCACTGGGGGCCAGGGAGGAGAAAAAGAAGATACAATTGCCAAGAGACTTAGATCGAAAAAATAACTTTGCTTTTTTTAAAAATTATTATTAATATTGCTTAACCTTATGTCTGGATGTTTGTACGTGACTGCTAGCATAGAATGGAGAATTTAGGAATTTTGTACTTATTTTCACCTTGTAGTACTTTTGGAAAAATGTTTTTTTTTAATGTTTTATTATGAAGCCCTAGAAGGGCCAATGATCCCGACGCGAAAGTTCTTAATATGTTTCTATATCCCTTACCCTACCCTTTTCGAAAATTGTAAAAACCAATAAAACTTTTTCAATATAAAAAAAAAAAAGAAAGACCACACTTAAACATAGTTTGGAATGAATAAGGTTACTTTTACTGAATACAGAAGATCAGCGAACCAAGGTAAAGCAGGAAGTGACTAGTTTAGGCGCGAAGAGTGATTATTAAAGCTTAAGCCCACCCCAATAGCCCTAACCCCCCCCCCCCCAGCAGTGTCCAATGCACTTTCGTCTCCGACATCAGGTGGGCAATACGTCCAACGCCATCATCAGCATGGAATGTGATACCGTTAGAACAGAGATAACACCGGCCCGTACCATCTTCCACCAGCACTCATAGTTGACCCCGAGTTCCCACCCTCCCCGTTTCCATGGCAGCCAAGCAGCATAGTGAAGACAGAGCGAAGGCTGACATCCGGACCTCCTCCAGAAGTAGGCAGGACCTCCGGACCTCCTTCAGAAGTAGGGAATTTAGTTCTGCAAAACAGACAAGAAAAGACAAAGAACAACATAGAAGAGAGAGGGAAGGGGTTATGGTTTCTGTGGATATTTGGCATAAAATTGGCGTATAAGTTTCGGGGCTCTCAGATGCTGTTTATCCACCCATTCATTATGTGAAGGAGGAAAGTCTTTCCACATCACTAGAAACTGAGTTTTATTTCTATGTATTCTGGAGTCCAAAATGTCTCGAATTTCATAATGCTGGTGACCGTCTACCATCAGTGGTGCAGGGGCATCAGGATGAAGCTTGCGAAGATGAGATGAGCGCTCAGGTTTCAGTAGGTGAACATGGAACACTGGGTACAAACGACGGTAGGTTTTCGGTAGATCCAGACGAACGGAAACCGAACTGATTATCTTAGTTATAGTGAATGGACCAACAAACTTAGGGCCCAATTTCTTGCATTTTTGCAGACTGTCCAAATGCTTAGTAGAGACGAACACCCTATCTCCGACCTTGTAAGCTGGTGGAGATGCTCGTTTTCTATCAGCATATAATTTATGCGATTGATGCGCATCCTCCAAAGTTTTCCTTATGACCGGCCACACCGAAGACAATTTAGTGGACCAATCTGCTAGAGAGGGAATTGCGGGTGAGTCGTGTGGCAACTCAGGTATGGGTACAAAGTCCTGACCATAAATGATTTTATAATAATAATAATAATAATTTTATTTCTTATAAACCGCACCCTCTCCCCACAGGGACTCGGGGCGGTGCACAGGAGAAATAAGAACAATGGCTATATACATATTTCATTAAAAATAAATTAAATTAAGTAACCTGTGCTAAAATACCCATTAAAACCATCTAACTAAAAATCCCCCAAAAACCCTAAAAACAGAGGAGTAGCTATCCCAGGCCGGCAAGGCAGAAAAAGTGTGTTTTCAATTTAAGACGGAAGGAGCGGAGGTCCGTGGTGGTCCTAATATCGGGAGGGAGGTCGTTCCAGAGGGCTGGGCCCGCCACAGAGAGAGCCCTTCCCCTGGGTGTCGCCCGCTGACAAAGTCTAGTGGACGGCACCCGGAGAAGTCCCTCTCTGTGGGAGCGAATCGATCGTGAGGATGTATGAGGCAGGATCCGATCCCGCAAGTAGCTAGGTCCCGAGCCATGGAGCGCTTTAAAGATGATAATTAATACCTTGAAGCGCACCCGGAAGATGACAGGCAGCCAGTGCAGCTCGCGCAAGAGCGGTGTTACATGGGTGTACCTTGTGGTACCCATAATTGCTCGCGCGGCTGCATTCTGGACTAGCTGAAGTCTCCGGGTGCACCTCAAGGGAAGCCCCATGTAGAGAGAGTTGCAATAGTCCAGTCGGGATGTCACGAGGGCATGAGTGACTGTGCGAAGGGCGTCCCGATCCAATAGGGGGCGCAATTGGCGTACCAGGCGAACCTGGTAAAACGCCCTCCTGGCCACGGCTGTCACCTGATCTTCCATTGACAGCCGGGTATCCAGGAGGACACCCAAATTGCGTGCCCCATCCACAGGGGCAAGATGTTCGCCCCCTATGGCCAGCGATGGAGTGAGCTGGTTGAATCGGGCAGCCGGAAACCACAGCCACTCGGTCTTGGTCGGGTTTAGCTTGAGTCCGTTACTTCCCATCCAGATCCAGATTTTAAATGGGGTCATACCTGTACTTGAATGAACAGAGTTATTATAAGCCACTTCGGCATGTATCAGAAGGTCAGCCCAGTCGTCCTGTTGAAAGTTTATGAAACAACGTAGGTATTGTTCTAATACAGAATTGGCCCTCTCACAAGCCCCATTCGTCTGCGGGTGGTAGGAGGAGCTTAAGCCCTGGGAGGAGCCAATCAATTTCAAAAATTCCTTCCAAAAGTGCGATGTAAATTGACTACCTCTATCTGATATGATACGCTTAGGAACACCGTGCAAACGATAAATATGATTCAGGAACAGTTTAGCCAACGACTTGGAAGACGGAAGTTTGGAACAAGGTACAAAGTGAACTTGCTTGGAGAAAAGATCCGTAACTACCCAGATCACAGTATAGCCCTGGCTGCTTGGAAGGTCAACAATAAAGTCCATCGAAATCTCTTTCCAAGGAGCCTCTGGCTTCGCTACAGCTTGGAGGAGACCATGGGGTTTCCCTGGTGCACGTTTAGAAGCAGCACAAACAGGACAGCTGGCGATATAAGACTCAACGTCTCTTTTGAGGCAAGGCCACCAAAACTGGCGTTTAACCAGATGTATAGTCTTAACGAAACCGAAGTGTCCGGCCAGTCGCGAGTCGTGTACCCGTTGCAACACAAAAGGCCGTATGGTAGCAGGGACATAAATCTTTGATCCGATCCAAGGTAGATCATCCCTGATAGTGCAGTCAGTCGAATGTGCAGAATACCATTCATCAGTAAGTAGTTCTGATTTAATCCTACCAATCAGTTCAATAGGTGGGTCAGCCTGGACAGCGGACTGACCCCTGGTCGAAACGGGAGAGGCCATCAACGTAAGTGGCATCACGGGTTGCACAACCGTGAGTTTAGAAACGTCATATTGGGGCAGTCTGGAAAGCGCATCAGCCATGAAATTCTTTCCTCCAGGAATGTATTTGAGACTGAAGTTGAAACGATGGAAGTAATGTGCCCAACGTAGTTGTTTTGGGGACAATTTGCGGGACGATGTGAGAGCTTCCAGGTTCTTGTGGTCAGTCCAAACCTCAAACGGATGAGGGGCCCCTTCAAGAAAATGACGCCAGGTCATGAGGGCCCAACGGACAGCAAATGCTTCTTTTTCCCAAATAGCCCATCTGCGTTCAGTATTGGACAATTTACGAGAAGTGTAGGCACAAGGTTGTAGCTGGCCCTGTTGGTTTAGTTGCAATAGGACAGCCCCTACAGCTACATCGCTGGCGTCAGCCTGAACAACGAACGGGGAGTTGACGTCAGGATGCTTCAGGACAGGCTCAGCTGCAAATAAGCGTTTAAGTTTTTCAAATGCGGCCTGGCACTCCATGGTCCAGTTTAGGGGAGTGCCAGGTCGAGGTTTGCCTTCTCCCTTTGTCTTGAGCAGATTTGTGATGGGTAACGCAATGCTAGCGAACGAAGGTATAAACTGGCGGTAAAAGTTAGCAAAACCCAAAAAACTTTGCAGTTGTTTACGAGTGCGGGGGGGCGCCCACTCTGTGACAGCTTTCACCTTTGCAGGATCCATTTCGATCCCCTCTGAGGAAATGCGATAACCCAAATAATCAATTTTTTCCTGGTGAAACTCACATTTCGATAATTTAGCATAAAGTTCGGCAGCGCGGAGTTTTTGCAAGACGGAACGGACAAGTTTAACATGTTCATCATGTGTTTGTGTGTACACGACTATGTCATCAAGATAAACGATCACGCCCTTGTACAGGTGCTCGTGGAGAACCTCATTGATCAGTTGCATGAATACAGAAGGAGCTCCTTGTAGACCAAAAGGTAAAACCTTAAACTGGAAGCAACCTAAAGGGCAGTTGAAGGCAGTTTTCCATTCGTCACCCTCTTTAATTCTCACTCTATAGTAAGCTTCCCTCAAATCAAGTTTAGTAAAAATTTTGCCTGTAGCAAGGTGAGCCAGCATGTCTTTCATTAGCGGGAGTGGGTAGACATTGTGCTCGCAAATCGCATTAAGGTAAGAGTAGTTTTGAACCAAATGAAGAGTGCCATCTTTCTTCTCTCTAAACATCACTGGCGCGGCCACTCGTGGTCTGGCGGGCTCAATGAAACCCCTGTTTAGATTTTTGTCGATGAATTTGCGAAGCTCATCCATTTCACGGGGTGTCATAGAGTAAAGGCGAGGCTTAGGGAGTTGCACTCCTGGGAGAAAATCGATCGAGCAATCCGTGGCTCGATGAGGAGGAAGAGAATCGCAAGACTTTTCACTGAAAGCATCTTTAAGATCCCAATATTCTTCAGGAATTTTGTCTTCACCAGGAATGATCTCAGGTGTTGGCAGGGCTATTGTGGAACCCGCAGGCTCTTTAATTGGTGTTAGATCAAGGGGTTTCTCATCAGTGGGACCTGGGATTGCAGAGGGATGTTCAGGTAGTATTAAAGGGATACGCACCCATCCTTCCTTCCAGTTAATTAGAGGATTCCATTTACGTAGCCAGTTAATCCCTAAAATAACAGCATTATCAGCAATGGGGGCCACAATAAAGTTAATGGTTTCATTATGAGTCTCACCAATAGAAACCTGAATTGGTTCAGTAACATAAGATGCAGGATTTCCCCCGGCTACAGAGCCATCCATTTGGCAGAATGCGATCGGCACCTTTAAATTTTTTAAGTGAAAACCCATGTCTTGAACAAGTTCCTGACTGATTAGACTGCGTGAGCAACCGGAGTCTATAAGAGCCTGTACGTTGCAATTGCGGCCACTAGATGGGGCTAAAAGCTTTAAAGGAATATAAAGGGGCCCAGAGCGGGGACTTACCCAGTTATCGTCAGAGGAGGCGGAGTCCCTGTCCCAATCATCGACTTGCGCGTTGTGTTGATCACCGCCAGGGAGGTCCAGTGGCTCCAACCCACTCATCGCCGGTTTATTGCGCACGCTCGGAGCTTTAGTAGGCCTTCTAGCCTCAGTAGAAGAATGTGGGCGTGGTGATTGTTTCAATCTGCAGTTGTTAGCCCAGTGCCCCTCCTTCCCGCAGCGAAAACAAGCGCCAGGACGTGTTGAAGTTGATTTACGCCCTCCCATTTGCTTATGGAGATCTTTATCTAGGGTTCGGGGCCTGGGACTTTCACTGTGCCTCTTTTTTTCAAAATGGGTTGGAGGTACCGAATGGGCCTGATCGAGCTCCACATCGCCAGCGAGCTGAAACCAACCTTCTAAGGAATCTGGCCTGTGTAGGTTAACGCATGTCTGATAGATGGCCTGGTTCAGCCCCTCCGTGTAGACATCCATCAAAGCCCTGTTACTCCACCCTATCATATAGACCGAAAGTTCTTGAAAAATCTGCGTATATTCCTGAACAGACATATCTCCCTGGCGCAGGTTTCTCATTTTGATTCTTGCTTTTCTCTCAATGCGGGGGTCTTCAAATTGTCTTCTAAGAGCCGTCATAAAATTTTCAAAGTCCCGCAACAGGGGTGAGTGACTATTATGCAGAGAAACCAGCCATCTAGCAGCTTTGTTCTCCAGAGCCAATGATACAATTCTAATTTTAACATCGTCTTCAAAATCATCCGCATATTGTTTAACAAAATTGCTAACATGAAGCAAAAAGAACCCTAAATCCTCAGGGTTTCCATCAAACTTAATGCCCAAGGGAGGGAGTTTTGCCGGCCAGCGATGGGGAGGGGTTGGAATTCCTCTTTGTGAATCTCTGAGGGGTTCCGCAGGGGGGGGAGGGGTTGCTCCTCTGGTTTCTTGGGCAGTGGCTGCCTCTGCCCCCCCCCCCAGAGTTTGTCCAGGGTCTCCCTCTTGTCGTCTGCCCGACGGAGTAAATCATTTGCCATCTGCCTTAAATCCTTCTCCTCCCTTAGGAGTTCCTTTATAGAGGGGGGTGGTTGGGGACGGCGGCGTCTGGTGGTGGTCACCCCCGAGCCTATGTCTCCCGTCAGCCCCACTCCCTCTGACCAGTGATGCTTAAATGTCAGGGCTCACTTCTTCGAGTACTCAAGAAAGACCACACTTAAACATAGTTTGGAATGAATAAGGTTACTTTTACTGAATACAGAAGATCAGCGAACCAAGGTAAAGCAGGAAGTGACTAGTTTAGGCGCGAAGAGTGATTATTAAAGCTTAAGCCCACCCCAATAGCCCTAACCCCCCCCCCCAGCAGTGTCCAATGCACTTTCGTCTCCGACATCAGGTGGGCAATACGTCCAACGCCATCATCAGCATGGAATGTGATACTGTTAGAACAGAGATAACACCGGCCCGTACCATCTTCCACCAGCACTCATAGTTGACCCCGAGTTCCCACCCTCCCCGTTTCCATGGCAGCCAAGCAGCATAGTGAAGACAGAGCGAAGGCTGACACACACACCCATCACTGTGGCTGACCCTCTTCTGCACACCCCCTCTGCTGTGGCTAACCCTCTGCTGTGGCTGACCCTCTTCTGCACACACACACCACAGTGGCTGACCCTCTTCTGCACACCACCTCTGCTGTGGCTGACCCTCTTCTGCACACCCCCTCTGCTATGGCTGACCCTCTTCTGCACACCCCCACCACTGTGGCTGACCCTCTTCTGCACACCTCCACCACTGTGGCTGACCCTCTGCTGTGGCTGACCCTCTTCTGCACACCCCCTCTGCTGTGGCTGACCCTCTTCTACATACCCCCTCTGCTGTGGCTGACCCGCTTCTCCACAACTGTGGCTGACCCTCTGCTGTGGCTGACCCTCTTCTGCACACACACACCACAGTGGCTGACCCTCTTCTGCACACCACCTCTGCTGTGGCTGACCCTCTTCTGCACACCCCCTCTGCTATGGCTGACCCTCTTCTGCACACCCCCACCACTGTGGCTGACCCTCTTCTGCACACCTCCACCACTGTGGCTGACCCTCTGCTGTGGCTGACCCTCTTCTGCACACCCCCTCTGCTGTGGCTGACCCTCTTCTACATACCCCCTCTGCTGTGGCTGACCCGCTTCTCCACAACTGTGGCTGACCCTCTGCTGTGGCTGACCCTGTTCTGCACACCCCCTCTGCTGTGGCTGACCCTGTTCTGCACACCCCCTCTGCTGTGGCTGACCCTCTTCTGCACTCCCCCTCTGCTGTGGCTGACCCTCTTCTGCACGCCCCCTCTGCTGTGGCTGACCTTCTTCTGCACCCCCTCACCACTGTGGCTGACCCTCTTCTGCACACCTCCACCACTGTGGCTGACCATCTCCTGTGGCTGACCCCTCTTCTGCACACCCCCACCACTGTGGGTGACCCTCTTCTGCACACCCCCTCTGCTGTGGCTGACCCTCTTCTGCACACACCCTCTGCTGTAGCTGACCCTCTTCTGCACACCCCCTCTGCTAGGGCTCACCCTCTTCTGCACACCGCCTCTGCTGTGGCTCACCCTCTTCTGCACACCTCCACAACTGTGGCTGACCCTCTTCTGCACACCCCCTCTGCTGTGGCTTACCCTCTTCTGCACACCCCCTCTGCTGTGGCTGACCCTCTTCTGCACACCTCCACAGCTGTGGCTGACCCTCTTCTGCACACCTGCTCTGCTGCGGCTGACCCTCTGCTGTGGCTGACCCTCTTCCGCACACCTCCACCAGTGGGTGACCCTCTTCTGCACACCCCCTCTGCTGTGGCTGACTCTCTTCTGCACACCCCCTCTGCTGTGGCTTACTCTCTTCTGCACACCCCCTCTGCTGTGGTTGACCCTCTTCTGCACACCTCCACAACTGTGGCTGACCCTCTGCTGTGACTGACCCTCTTCTGCACACCCACACCACTGTGGCTGACCCTCTTCTGCACACCCCCTCTGCTGTGGCTGATCCTCTTCTGCACACCCCCTCTGCTGTGGCTGACCCTCTTCTGCACACCCCCACCACTGTGGCTGACCCTCTTCTGCACACCTCCACCACTGTGGCTGACCCTCTTCTGCACACCCCACCACTGTGGCTGACCCTCTGCTGTGGCTGACCCTCTTCTGCACACCCCCACCACTGTGGCTGACCCTCTTCTGCACTCCCCCTCTGCTGTGGCTGACCCTCTTCTGCACGCCCCCTCTGCTGTGGCTGACCATCTCCTGTGGCTGACCCTCTTCTGCACACCTCCACAACTGTGGCTGACCCTCTTCTGCACACCCCCTCTGCTGTGGCTGACCCTCTTCTGCACACCTCCACCACTGTGGCTGACCATCTCCTGTGGCTGACCCTCTTCTGCACACCCCACCACTGTGGCTGACCCTCTGCTGTGGCTGACCCTCTTCTGCACACCCCCACCACTGTGGCTGACCCTCTTCTGCACTCCCCCTCTGCTGTGGCTGACCCTCTTCTGCACACCTCCACCACTGTGGCTGACCATCTCCTGTGGCTGACCCTCTTCTGCACACCTCCACAACTGTGGCTGACCCTCTTCTGCACACCCCCATCACTGTGGCTGAAACTCTTCTGCACACCCCCTCTGCTGTGTCTGACCCTCTGCTGTGTCTGACCCCTCTTCTGCACACCCCCACCACTGTGGGTGACCCTTTTCTGCACACCCCCTCTGCTGTGGCTGACCCTCTTCTGCACACCCCCTCTGCTGTGGCTGACCCTCTTCTGCACACCCCCTCTGCTGTGGCTGACCCTCTTCTGCACACCCCCTCTGCTGTGGCTGACCCTCTTCTGCACACCGCCTCTACTGTGGCTGACCCTCTTCTGCACACCCCCACCACTGTGGCTGACCCTCTGCTGTGACTGACCCTCTTCTGCACAGCCCCACCACTGTGGCTGACCCTCTTCTGCACACCCCCTCTGCTGTGGCTGACCCTCTTCTGCACACCGCCTCTGCTGTGGCTGACCCTCTTCTGCACACCCCCACCACTGTGGCTGACCCTCTGCTGTGACTGACCCTCTTCTGCACAGCCCCACCACTGTGGCTGACCCTCTTCTGCACACCCCCTCTGCTGTGGCTGACCCTCTTCTGCACAACGCCTCTGCTGTGGCTGACCCTCTTCTGCACACCCACACCACTGTGGCTGACCCTCTTCTGCACACCCGCACCACTGGCTGACCCTCTTCTGCACACCCCACCACTGTGGCTGACCCTCTGCTGTGGCTGACCCTCTTCCGCACACCTCCACCACAGTGGCTGACCCTCTTCTGCACACCTCCTCTGCTGTGGCTGACCCTCTTCTGCACACCCCCTCTGCTGTGGCTTACCCTCTTCTGCACACCCCCTCTGCTGTGGTTGACCCTCTTCTGCACACCTCCACAACTGTGGCTGACCCTCTGCTGTGGCTGACCCTCTTCTGCATACCCCATCTGCTGTGACTGACCCTCTTCTGCACACCCACACCACTGTGGCTGACCCTCTTCTGCACAACCCCTCTGCTGTGGCTGACCCTCTTCTGCACACGCCCTCTGCTGTGGCTAACCCTCTGCTGTGGCTGACCCTCTTCTGCACACCCCCACCACAGTGGCTGACCCTCTTCTGCACACCCCCTCTGCTGTGGCTGACCCTCTGCTGTGGCTGACCCTCTTCTGCACAACCCCATCTGCTGTGGCTGACCCTTTTCTGCACAACCACACCACTGTGGCTGACCCTCTTCTGCGCAACCCCTCTGCTGTGGCTGACCCTCTTCTGCACACCCCCTCTGCTATGGCTGACCCTCTTCTGCACACCCCCACCACTGTGGCTGACCCTCTTCTGCACACCTCCACCACTGTGGCTGACCCTCTGCTGTGGCTGACCCTCTTCTGCACACCCCCTCTGCTGTGGCTGACCCTCTTCTACACACCCCCTCTGCTGTGGCTGACCCTCTTCTCCACAACTGTGGCTGACCCTCTGCTGTGGCTGACCCTGTTCTGCACACCCCCTCTGCTGTGGCTGACCCTCTTCTGCACACCCCCTCTGCTGTGGCTGACCCTCTTCTGCACTCCCCCTCTGCTGTGGCTGACCCTCTTCTGCACACACCCTCTGCTGTGGCTGACCCTCTTCTGCACACCCCCTCTGCTGTGGCTGACCCTCTTCTGCACACCCCCTCTGCTGTGGCTGACCCTCTTCTGCACACTGCCTCTGCTGTGGCTGACCCTCTTCTGCACACCTCCACAACTGTGGCTGACCCTCTGCTGTGGCTGACCCTCTTCTGCACACCCCCACCACTGTGGCTGACCCTCTTCTGCACACCTCCTCTGCTGTGGGTGACCATCTGCTGTGGCTGACCCTCTTCTGCACAACGCCTCTGCTGTGGCTGACCCTCTTCTGCACACCCCCACCACTGTGGCTGACCCTCTTCTGCACACCCGCACCACTGGCTGACCCTCTTCTGCACACCCCACCACTGTGGCTGACTCACTGCTGTGGCTGACCCTCTTCCGCACACCTCCTCTGCTGTGGCTGACCCTCTTCTGCACACCCCCTCTGCTGTGGCTTACCCTCTTCTGCACACCCCCTCTGCTGTGGTTGACCCTCTTCTGCACACCTCCACAACTGTGGATGACCCTCTGCTGTGGCTGACCCTCTTCTGCATACCCCATCTGCTGTGACTGACCCTCTTCTGCACACCCACACCACTGTGGCTGACCCTCTTCTGCACAACCCCTCTGCTGTGGCTGACCCTCTGCTGTGGCTGACCCTCTTCTGCACAACCCCTCTGCTGTGACTGACCCTCTTCTGCACACCCCCTCTGCTATGGCTGACCCTCTTCTGCACACCCCCACCACTGTGGCTGACCCTCTTCTGCACACCTCCACCACTGTGGCTGACCCTCTTCTCCACACCCCCTCTGCTGTGGCTGACCCTCTTCTCCACAACTGTGGCTGACCCTCTGCTGTGGCTGACCCTGTTCTGCACACCCCCTCTGCTGTGGCTGACCCTCTTCTGCACTCCCCCTCTGCTGTGGCTGACCCTCTTCTGCACAACCCCTCTGCTGTGGCTGACCCTCTCCTGGGGCTGACCCTCTTCTGCACACCTCCACAGCTGTGGCTGACCCTCTTCTGCACACCTGCTCTGCTGCGGCTGACCCTCTTCTACACCCCCCCTCTGCTGTGGCTGACCCTCTCCTGGGGCTGACCCTCTTCTGCACACCTGCTCTGCTGCGGCTGACCCTCTGCTGTGGCTGACCCTCCACCGCACACCTCCACCACAGTGGGTGACCCTCTTCTGCACACCCCCTCTGCTGTGGCTGACCATCTTCTGCACACCCCCTCTGCTGTGGCTTAGCCTCTTCTGCACACCTCCACAACTGTGGCTGACCCTCTGCTGTGGCTGACCCTCTTCTGCATACCCCATCTGCTGTGACTGACCCTCTTCTGCACACCCACACCACTGTGGCTGACCCTCTTCTGCACACCCCCTCTGCTGTGGCTGACCCTCTTCTGCACACCCCCTCTGCTGTGGCTGATCCTCTTCTGCACACCTCCACCACTGTGGCTGACCCTCTTCTGCACACCCCACCACTGTGGCTGACCCTCTGCTGTGGCTGACCCTCTTCTGCACACCCCACCACTGTGGCTGACCCTCTGCTGTGGCTGACCCTCTTCTGCACACCCCCACCATTGTGGCTGACCCTCTTCTGCACTCCCCCTCTGCTGTGGCTGACCCTCTTCTGCACGCCCCCTCTGCTGTGGCTGACCTTCTTCTGCACACCCCACCACTTTGGCTGACCCTCTGCTGTGGCTGACCCTCTTCTGCACTCCCCCTCTGCTGTGGCTGACCCTCTTCTGCACGCCCCCTCTGCTGTGGCTGACCTTCTTCTGCACACCCTCACCACTGTGGCTGACCCTCTTCTGCACACCTCCACCACTGTGGCTGACCATCTCCTGTGGCTGACCCTCTTCTGCACACCTCCACAACTGTGGCTGACCCTCTTCTGCACACCCCCATCACTGTGGCTGAAACTCTTCTGCACACCCCCTCTGCTGTGTCTGACCCTCTGCTGTGGCTGACCCCTCTTCTGCACACCCCCACCACTGTGGGTGACCCTCTTCTGCACACCCCCTCTGCTGTGGCTGACCCTCTTCTGCACAACGCCTCTGCTGTGGCTGACCCTCTTCTGCACACCCACACCACTGTGGCTGACCCTCTTCTGCACACCCGCACCACTGGCTGACCCTCTTCTGCACACCCCACCACTGTGGCTGACCCTCTGCTGTGGCTGACCCTCTTCCGCACACCTCCACCACAGTGGCTGACCCTCTTCTGCACACCTCCTCTGCTGTGGTTGACCCTCTTCTGCACACCTCCACAACTGTGGCTGACCCTCTGCTGTGGCTGACCCTCTTCTGCATACCCCATCTGCTGTGACTGACCCTCTTCTGCACACCCACACCACTGTGGCTGACCCTCTTCTGCACAACCCCTCTGCTGTGGCTGACCCTCTTCTGCACACCCCCACCACAGTGGCTGACCCTCTTCTGCACAACCCCATCTGCTGTGGCTGACCCTTTTCTGCACAACCACACCACTGTGGCTGACCCTCTTCTGCACACCCCCTCTGCTGTGGCTGACCCTCTTCTGCACACCCCCTCTGCTATGGCTGACCCTCTTCTGCACACCCCCACCACTGTGGCTGACCCTCTTCTGCACACCTCCACCACTGTGGCTGACCCTCTTCTGCACACCCCCTCTGCTGTGGCTGACCCTCTTCTCCACAACTGTGGCTGACCCTCTGCTGTGGCTGACCCTGTTCTGCACACCCCCTCTGCTGTGGCTGACCCTGTTCTGCACACCCCCTCTGCTGTGGCTGACCCTGTTCTGCACACCCCCTCTGCTGTGGCTGACCCTCTTCTGCACACCCCCTCTGCTGTGGCTGACCCTCTTCTGCACACCCCCTCTGCTGTGGCTGACCCTCTTCTGCACACCCCCTCTGCTGTGGCTGACCCTCTTCTGCACACTGCCTCTGCTGTGGCTGACCCTCTTCTGCACACCTCCACAACTGTGGCTGACCCTCTGCTGTGGCTGACCCTCTTCTGCACACCCCCACCACTGTGGCTAACCCTCTTCTGCACACCTCCTCTGCTGTGGGTGACCATCTGCTGTGGCTGACCCTCTTCTGCACAACGCCTCTGCTGTGGCTGACCCTCTTCTGCACACCCGCACCACTGGCTGACCCTCTTCTGCACACCCCACCACTGTGGCTGACCCTCTGCTGTGGCTGACCCTCTTCCGCACACCTCCTCTGCTGTGGCTGACCCTCTTCTGCACACACCCTCTGCTGTGGCTTACCCTCTTCTGCACACACCCTCTGCTGTGGTTGACCCTCTTCTGCACACCTCCACAACTGTGGCTGACCCTCTGCTGTGGCTGACCCTCTTCTGCATACCCCATCTGCTGTGATTGACCCTCTTCTGCACACCCCCTCTGCTATGGCTGACCCTCTTCTGCACACCCCCTCTGCTATGGCTGACCCTCTTCTGCACACCCCCTCTGCTATGGCTGACCCTCTTCTGCACACCTCCACAACGGTGGGTGACCCTCTTCTGCACACCCCCACCACAGTGGCTGAACCTCTTCTGCACACCCCCTCTGCTGTGGCTGACCCTCTGCTGTGGCTGACCCTCTTCTGCACACCCCCTCTGCTGTGGCTGACCCTCTTCTGCACACCCCCTCTGCTGTGGCTGACCCTCTTCTGCACACCCCCTCTGCTGTGGCTGACCCTCTTCTGCACACCTCCACCACTGTGGCTGACCCTCTTCTCCACACCCCCTCTGCTGTGGCTGACCCTCTTCTACACACCCCCTCTGCTGTGGCTGACCCTCTTCTACACAACTGTGGCTGACCCTCTGCTGTGGCTGACCCTGTTCTGCACACCCCCTCTGCTGTGGCTGACCCTCTTCTGCACACCCCCACCACTGTGGCTGACCCTCTGCTGTGGCTGACCCTCTTCTGCACTCCCCCTCTGCTGTGGCTGACCCTCTTCTGCACAACCCCTCTGCTGTGGCTGACCCTCTCGTGGGGCTGACCCTCTTCTGCACATCTCCACAGCTGTGGCTGACCCTCTTCTGCACACCTGCTCTGCTGCGGCTGACCCTCTTCTACACCCCCCCTCTGCTGTGGCTGACCCTCTCCTGGGGCTGACCCTCTTCTGCACACCTCCACAGCTGTGGCTGACCCTCTTCTGCACACCTGCTCTGCTGCGGCTGACCCTCTACCGCACACCTCCACCACAGTGGCTGACCCTCTTCTGCACACCCCCTCTGCTGTGGCTTAGCCTCTTCTGCACACCTCCACAACTGTGGCTGACCCTCTGCTGTGGCTGACCCTCTTCTGCATACCCCATCTGCTGTGACTGACCCTCTTCTGCACACCCACACCACTGTGGCTGACCCTCTTCTGCACACCCCCTCTGCTGTGGCTGACCCTCTTCTGCACACCCCCTCTGCTGTGGCTGACCCTCTTCTGCACACCCCCACCACTGTGGCTGACCCTCTTCTGCACACCTCCACCACTGTGGCTGACCCTCTTCTGCACACCCCACCACTGTGGCTGACCCTCTGCTGTGGCTGACCCTCTTCTGCACACCCCACCACTGTGGCTGACCCTCTGCTGTGGCTGACCCTCTTCTGCACACCCCCTCTGCTGTGGCTGACCCTCTGCTGTGACTGACCCTCTTCTGCACACCCCCTCTGCTGTGGCTGACCCTCTTCTGCACCCGCCTCTGCTGTGGCTGACCCTCTTCTGCACACCTCCACAACTGTGGCTGACCCTCTGCTGTGGCTGACCCTCTTCTACACACCCCCACCACTGTGGCTGACCCTCTGCTGTGACTGACCCTCTTCTGCACACCCCCACCACTGTGGCTGACCCTCTTCTGCACACCCCCTCTGCTGTGGGTGACCGTCTGCTGTGGCTGACCCTCTTCTGCACAACGCCTCTGCTGTGGCTGACCCTCTTCTGCACACCCCCACCACTGTGGCTGACCCTCTTATGCACACCCGCACCACTGGCTGACCCTCTGCTGTGGCTGACCCTCTTCTGCACACCCCCACCACTGTGGCTGACCCTCTTCTGCACACCCCCGCCAGGAAGGATGGAGGGAGGGAGAGGGGGAGAGCGGGAGAAAAAAGAGGAGGGGGGGAGGGAGATGGAAAAATACAGGAGGTAGGTAGGTAGGTTTTACAGACTGGGCCACAGCAACGCGTGGCGGGTACAGCTAGTGCACAATACCTAAAAAACCAACACCCATGGAGATTGAGGATTGTTGAAAGGTTGACCCAAACATACAATGAGGACAGGAAGAGGTATTGGGATCTTAGATCAGCTTAATATAACAATTGTGGGGTCCTTGCAACCTAGGACTTCAAACATATAAAATGAGTTAAAAATAGGACCCGGATTGTTGGGGGCAATACGCAGACTCTTTAAACCGCTTAGAGTGAGTTGTAAAGCATTGCGAAGTGGTATATAAGTCTAAGTGCTATATAGCTGTCAACAGAAGGGAGTACTTACCCTCACTAGGATCGTATTGCATGTTCTCTCTGTGGGCCCAAGCACACCTCCTCCATCTCCTCTTTAATCCCTCAGGGTATGTTTATATATTCAACTGAAGAAACTCGACACAGCAGAGAGGAAAACAGGGGTGTTGGTATTCTCTAACATCAAGGAATCTCATGGACTGGAAGAGGTGTGCAAAAACAGAACTGAGGAGGCAGAACAGAAGGACGCTTCTAGTTGCTAAACAAGAGCGTTGTTACATTGACTTCCGGTATCCGGCTCCAGCGGAGACGGGCGAGCCTAGGGCTCGCTCGCCGCTTTGTTGCCTTTTCTGCCCCCCCAGGGGGGCGAAACTCTCCGGTTACCGGAGGTTTCCCGCAGGGTCGGCTCAGAGGGAGCGGCCCTCGTCACGGCGGTGGGGAGGGCGCTCCTCTCTGCGACCTAGGAGGAGAGGAACATGCTAGCGGGGGTTTTTTCCTTCCCCAACGGCTGTCGGTGCCATTCGCTTTAATGGAGAGGGCTGAACGGAGAGATCGGGCGGATCGCCGAGGCTTCAGCTGCGAGAGAGAGTGAGTTTAAAAGAACACCTTTTTTTCCTTGCTGCCAGCCAGGCTGAACGGACTGGGAGGGGGGTGTTTAATTTTAAAAAAAACCCCCTCGGATTTAAGCGGCACGTTAAAATGGCTTCTCTGCAAAGAGAAAGCGGAAACTTTCACTCCGGACGGTCTTTAACAAGGGAAAGTGGATTGTGACTTTCTGCAACATTGTTTCTAGGTCTGGCTGAGCTTAAAAAATTTCTTTTTTTTGCTACTCTCTCCCTCTGGCTGCGAGATGGGCGGTGGAAGTGGCTTCACTTTGTCCCTTGCCTGACTATTTCAACTAAGGAAAATTTCCAGCGTCTCTTTGAAAGCAGGACTCTCTCTGGATTTTTGAATTTTTTTTTCTTTTGATGGATTTGTGACTTCTTCTCTGGAATACCTTCGTTATTATTATTTGCTGATTTGGGAAATTGTGTCTCTTTTGGTTTCTGAATGGTTTGCAACTTCACAGCCCTGAACTGAACTGAGCTCCTGGTTTGCCCCACCAGCCCCACCCGGAAAACGCCATCTTGGTGGCAGTGACTCTAACTTTTAACCATGGCACAAGAAGCAGCACTTGTAAATTTGGAACAAAGGATGGCTTCTCTTGAAACTTCTATGCAAACTTTGATATTAGAAATAAAGGCCCAGAGGGCTGAAAATAGTACTTTTAAAAAGGAACTATTGGATACCCGGAAGCAAGTGTTGGAGAATACACAGAAGAATGAAGAATTGGAAGGAGGGCTGGAGGGGGCTAAGGGAGAGATTAAAAATGTTTCTAATGAGGTGGGGGAAATAAATGGGCATGTGTCTAGGATAGATATGGAAAGAATGACATATTTTTTGAGATTTCAGAATGTTCTTGAGGAATCTGGTGAATGCCTACCTGATCTTATGAGTACAATTTTAGCAGACTATTTACAAAAACCTAAGGATGAGATCAGGGGGGACATTGACCTAGCCTATAGAATTAATTCTGCATATGCCAGGATGAATGAAGTGCCTAGAGAGATACATGTGAAATTTGTTAGAAGGTCAACCAGAGAGGAAATCCTGAAATTGCAGAGAGAAAGTCCATTAATTTACCAACTAAAAACGGTCACTATCTTGAAGCAGATTCCTAGAAAGATTTGAGATGCAAGACGGAAATTTTCCTTCTTGTCTAAAACATTGTTTGATCACGGGATTTGGTTCAAGTGGGTGACACCCGAAGGGATGCTGGTGTTCTGGGAAGGAGGAAGAGTGAGGATTAAAACAGTTGCTGAGGCGGAAGCCTTTCTTAAAAAACATTCCTCTGCCCTGGGGGAAGATCCAGGGGGGACGGAGGGGGTCACGGCCCCGCCCGCGGGGGGCCAGGGGGGAGAGAAAGAAGATACAATAGCCAAAAGACTTAGATCAAAAAAATAACTTTGCCTTGATTTTTCTTGAACAATTTTGTATAATATTTCTATCCGGACTTTTTGTAAATGTCTGACAGCATGGAAGGGAGAATTTAGGTAAATGTACTTGCTTTCATCTTGTAGTGGTATGGAAAATGTTTTCTATGTTAACTTTTTTTTAATGTGTATTTTGAGGTCTCGGAAGGTCCGACGACTCTGACGTGAATGCTCTCAAAATTTCTTTCTAACCATTACCCTATCCTGTTAAAAAATGTAAAACCAATAAAACTTTTTCAATAAAAAAAAAAAAAAAGAGCGTTGTTACATTGTGGCTAAATTTAGAAAACGCAACAGGATGTGGTTGGGGTGTGGAGATCTTACAGATAGCAAACACAGCTAATTTGGAAAGCAAAGCAGGATGTTGTTGGGATGTGGAAAGGAGTCCACCAGGAGATCTCCCTCAGACCTGTTAAGTCTTGATGACCTCATTTTACCTGAGGAGTACAAGACATAGTCACCAACTCCTGGTTTATAAGAGCCTTTCCTACTAGGAGATTTTGGAGAGGGGTGAAGGAGGATCCTAGTATTTGGAAGAAGGACGCGGTTGAACATCTTGCAGTCATCTGACACCTGGTATGTAGATGGGACTTTTGCCATAGCTCCAAAACTCTTTGCACAGGTGTATGTCATTCTAGCCAAGACGTATGAGGGAGTGCATCTGCCAAACAAACAACATGCTACATATGAAAGGCTGTTTGAGTTTGTTAAAAACCTGATGCCTGACACTCAGCCGCATTCCATTCACTTGTGATTTTGAACTGGCTGCCATTAATGCCATCAGGGAATGCTTTCCAAAAGAAGCTTTGAAAGGGTGCTTTTTTCATCTATCACAAAATATGAGGAAGCATTTGGTTACAGATGGAACTGCACATGAGTACAATACAGATCCTGAGTTCACTGTGAGGGCAAAAATGGTTGTGGCCTTGGCTTTTGTGTCTGTCCCAGACTTGGATGAATACATTACTGCTCTGGAAAGTTATCTTTCAGAACCGTTGCTCCCCCTCCTGCACTGCTTTGAGGATACCTACGTTGGCCGTCCTGTAAGGCGGGGGCATGGAAGACCTTTGTTCCCAACAGCCATGTGGAATCTTTTCCAGCGAGCACAGACAGCGGAGGATCGTACAAACAATCACTCAGAAGCAGCTCATCAAAGACTCCGAGCACAATTGGGTATGTAACCAATTGTTACATACCCAATTACATACATACATACATACCCAATTACATACCCACTAACATTTGGAAATTTATAGATGGCCTGCTCAAGGGTCAATGAGGCAGGGATGCATAGTCCTCCATTGAAACTGAAGAAATACCGCAAAGCAGACCAACAGATCGCCCGTATTGTCGGTGAATATGGCAACAGAAACCATATTGATTACTTGCCTGCCATTGCACACAATCTATATAAATAAAAAGTTAACTATGAGTTTGTTCAAAACCGCTAATCTCAGAAACTACTGCACCGATCGCCACCAAATTTTCACACAACGTTCCTTACAAGTGCAGCACCAATGATACGTACAGATTGTGTGGATGGCACACTGGTGCCAGGTATACGCCACACAAATGTAAAACTGCAGCTCTTCTGTGTGTTTCCCTCACTCGCTCACTCGCCCCCCTCCTCTTCACGGCCCCTCCCACCCGGCCGCTTTTCGGCTCACGTCACTTGCACGAGCAGTGGAGTGGTCTGCATCATATCAGCGACGGTCGCCTCCTCAGCGGTCTCTCTCCTACTCCGCCGCCCCCCCTCTGCCAACACCCCCCCTCCCAAGGCCGCTGCCGAGTCAACGGCCTCTCTCGCCGCCCGCACCATCAACTCCCCCCCAAGGCCACAGCCGAGTCAGCGACCTCTCCGCCGCCACACCCCCTCCGCCAACTCCTCCCCCCAAGGCCACTGCCGAGTCAGCAGCCTCTCTCTCCTCACTCTCTAGGTAGGTAGGTAGGTAAGTAGGTAGATAGGTAGCGGTATAGAGGGAGAAATACAGTAGGTAGTTAGGTAGGTAGAGGGATAGAGAGGGATAGAGAGAGAAATACAGTAGGTAGGTAGGTATGTAAGTAGTGGGATAGAGAGAGAGGGAGAAATACAGTAGGTAGGTAGGTAGGTAGAGGGATAGAGAGAGGGAGAAATACAGTAGGTAGGTAGGTTTCACCAGACTGGGCCACAGCAACGCGTGGCCGGGATATCTATTCTATTCTATTCTATTCTATTCTATTCTATTCTATTCTATTCTATTCTATTCTATTCTATCTTCTTCTCTATCTAATCTTCTCTATCTAATCTCTTCTCTATATAAATAAAAATGTAACTATGATTTTGTTCAAAATTGCTAATCTCAGAAACTACTGCACCAATCTGGGTCCTTGTGGAGAAGGGCGGGATATAAATGTGATTTAAAAAAAAAAATCGCCACCAAATTTTCACACAACGTTCCTTGCAAGTGCAGCAACAATGGTACGTACAGATTGTGTGGATGGCACATCGGTGCCAGGTACACGCCACAGAAATGTAAAACTGCAGCTCTTCTGTGTGTTTCCCTCACTCACTCACTCACCCCCCTCCCCTTCGTGGCCCCTCCTACCTGGCTGCTATTCAGCTGTCACTTGCACGAGCGGTGGAGCGGTCTGCATCATATCCGCGACGGTCGCCTCCTCAGCAGCTTCTCTCTCCTCCGCCACCTGCGCCAACTCCCCCCCGTCAAGACCGCTGCCAAGTCAGCAGCCTCTCTACTCTGCCGCCAACTCCCCCCCCGGCAAGGCCACTCGGCAGCGGCCTCTCTCTCCTCTCTCTCTAGGTAGATAGGTAGGGAGAGGGATAGAGAGAGGGAGAAATACAGTAGGTAGGTAGGTAGGTAGAGGGACAGAGAGGGAGAAGTACAGTAAGTAGGTAGGTAGGTAGAGGGATAGAGAGAGGGAGAAATACAGTAGGTAGGTAGGTAGGTAGGTAGATGGATAGAGAGGGAGAGGGAGAAATACAGTAGGTAGTTAGGTAGAGGGATAGAGAGAGAGGGAGAAATACAGTAGGTAGGTAGGTAGGTAGGTAGGTAGAAGGATAGAGAGAGAGAGGGAGAAATACAGTAGGTAGGTAGGCAGGCAGAGGGACAGAGAGGGAGAGGGAGAAATACAGTAGGTAGATAGGTAGGTAGGTAGGTAGGTAGGTACAGGGATAGACAGGGAGAGGGAGAAATACAGTAGGTAGGTAGGTAGGCAGAGGAATAGAGAGGGAGAGGGAGAAATACAGTAGGTAGGTAGGTACGTAAGTAGTGGGATAGAGAGAGAGGGAGAAATACAGTAGGCAGGCAGGTAGAGGGATAGAGAGGGAGAGAGTAAATGTAAAACTGCAGCTCTTCTGTGTGTTTCCCTCACGCACTCACTCACCCCCCTCCCCTTCGTGGCCCCTCCTACCTGGCTGCTATTCAGCTCACGTCACTTGCCCAAGCGGTGGAGCGGTCTGCGTCATATCCGCGACGGTCGCCTCAGCAGCTTCTCTCTCCTCCGCCGCCTGCGCCAACTCCCCCCCATCAAGACCGCTGCCAAGTCAGCAGCCTCAACAGCCCCTCCCATAAGAAACAAAAGAGGAATGAACGGGGAGTGGGCTTTTGCAGGAAACAATTTGTTCATTGGTCTGGAAAGTTCTGTTTGTGAGAAACTATGTGGCAAGTTTTGCTTTGCTATGTGTTTGGAAACTAGTTATCTGGCAGCGCTCCTAATGGGATAAGGTGCATGTGTTAAGACTGTTTGATAAGTGCTGACTGTGAATTCAGTCATTTAAATAAAAGAGGTTTTGTTGTGACTAAGACTTTGCTTTCGCTTTCTAAGAAAGCCTGGAATAGAACATGCCCCACCCCTTTTCACAAGGGGAGGGGTGCCTGTTGGGAACAAGCGCTGAATTTGTAGAGATTTATGTGCCGTTACCGACGTCTGCAGTTCACTGGACTTCCTGCCTTCTTGCTTTGTTTCTTTGCCTCACTGGACTTCTTGCCTTGAAGCCATTGTACAAACAGCGTTTTGCTGGACTACTCGCAGCCAGAGGCTGCTGGATGTGTATGAGCGCTTTGCTCCAGGACTTGCCATAAATGTGGGAGAATTTGGGGGAAAGGTGGAGCAATAAAGGGGAGTTTGAACTATCAGCTGGCTGTGTGGCCTCCATGCCTTACCCCAGGTCATCACACCGTGGGAGATGGGCGAATGCGAGTGCACGAAGCTGAACTCGCGTGAGCAGAGGCCATTTGCCCTCGTGTGTGAATCGACCGTTGATTTACCTGAACGGTCCTTCTATGTGCGCTGCGAAGGGAATCCAATCATGGGTTAACTTTTTTTTTTATATTGAAAAAGTTTTATTGGGTTTTTACAATTTTTCCAAAAGGGAAAGGTAAGGGATACAGAAACATTTTGAGAACTTTTGTGTCGGGATCATTGGCCCTTCCAGGGCTTCACAATAAAACATTAAGAAAGACATTTTTCAGAAGTACTACGAGATGAAAATAAGTGCATACATCCTAAATTCTCAATTCTATGCTGGCAGTCATATACAAACATCCAGATAACAAGGTTAAAGTATATTAATAAAAAAACAAGCAAAATCATTTTTCCGATCTAAGTCTCTTGGCAATTGTATCTTCTTTTTCTCCTTCCTGGCCTCCAGCGGGCGGGGCCGTGGCCTCCCCCGTCCCCCCTGAATCTTCCCCCAGGACTGAGGAATGTTTCTTAAAAAAGGCTTCCGCCTCAACAACTGTTTTAATCCTAACTCTCCCTCCTTCCCAGAACACCAGCATCCCTTCCGGCATCGCCCACTTAAACCAAATCCCATGGTCAAACAATTTTTTGGATAAGAAGGAATACCTCCTTCTCATCTCTCTAATCTTTTTTGGGATCTGCTTCAAGATGACGATTTCCTTTCCACTTCCGCTTCCGCCTTCCAGCGGCGACGGACGGGTCCTGGATTCGTCCGCCGCTTTGTCCTTTTTTCTGCCCCCCCGACGGGGGCGAGACGCCCCTCCTTGGGGGTCTCCCGTAGGGTTGGCTTGCTGGGGCCGTTTTTTTCCCTGCGGCGGTGGGGGAGTGACCCTTGTCTTCGACCTAGGTGACGAAAGGCTGGCTGCGGGGAGGAGACGCCTCGTCTCTTCCTTCGCCAATGGAGAACGGTAAAGCTTTGTGAATGTGGAGAGAGCCGGACGTTCGGGTCGGAAGGCTCTCCCGAGGCTCGGCTGCGAGGTGAAGAGTGAGTGTTCTTTTTTTATTTCGTCTTTGCTGGCAGCGCTGGACTAAAGAGCTTGGAGGGGGTTGTTTTGCTCGTTAAACCCCCCCTCGGATTTAAAGCGGCGCTCGGAAATGGCTCCTCGTTGCGAGGAACCGGATTCTTTCTATGTGGATTGCCTGGAACTTAATGAAAGCAAGTAAAAGTGGTATGCGGCTTGCTTTTTTACAATGTTTCTAAGTTCGACTGGCTTGCAACAACTTTTCTTTTGTAACTTTCTCCGGCTGGCTCTCAGTTTGGACGGTGGAAAATGGCTACTCTTTGTTCCTGAATAGTTCCTGACTATTTCATTTATGGAAAATTACCAGCATTTCCTTGTGATTTGGACTTCCTCTTGCCATTAATGAAGAATTTTTTGGATTAATTGATTCCTTGTCTGGAGTGCCTTTTCTACTATAATTATTGATTTGGAAAAGTGTTTCTCTTCTGGTTTTTGAACTTTCTACAACCCTGATCTGAAACTTTCATCTCCTGACTTGCCTCAGCGGCCCCACCCAAAAAACGCCATTTTAGTGGCACTGACTTTAACAGCTAACCATGGCACAAAAATCAGAACTGGCAGGTTTGGAACAAAGAATGTCTTCTCTGGAATCTGTATTACAAACTTTGGTGCAAGAGATCAAGGCTCAGAGAGAAGAAAATAGTAACTTTAAGAAGGAACTTCTGGAAACACGGAAGCAAGTGCGGGAGAACACACAGAAGACTGAAGAGTTGGAAGGGGGGCTGGCTGGGGCAAAGGGAGAGCTTAAAAATGTTATTAATGAGGTTGTAGAAATAAATGGGCATGTGTCTAGGATTGATATGGAAAGGATGACATATTTTTTAAGATTTCAGAATATTTCTGAGGAACTGGGTGAGTGTCTCCCTGAACTCATGAGTACAATTTTAGCAGATTATTTACATAAACCTAAGGATGAGATCAGGGGGGACATTGACCTAGTTTACAGAATAAATTCCGCATATGCCAGGATAAATGAAGTACCCAGAGAGATACATGTTAAATTTGTTAAAAGGTCAACCAGAGAGGAAATTTTGAAGGCGCAGAGAGGGGGGCCGTTAATTTACCAACAAAAGGTTGTCGTCATCTTGAAGCAGATCCCAAAAAAGATTAGGGAGATGAGAAGGAGGTATTCCTTCTTATCCAAAAAAATGTTTGATCACGGGCTTTGGTTCAAGTGGGCGATGCCGGAAGGGATGCTGGTGTTCTGGGAAGGAGGAAGAGTAAGGATTAAAACAGTTGTCGAGGCGGAAGCCTTTCTTAAAAAACACTCCTCTGTCCTGGGGGAAGATCCAGGGGGAGCAGGGGGGGGCACGGCCCCGCCCACTGGGGGCCAGGAGGGAGAAAAAGAAGATACAATTGCCAAGAGGCTTAGATCCAAAAAATGACTTTGCTTGCTTTTTTTCTTTTTTTATTAATTTTTTTTTAACCTTTTTGTACCAGGATGTTTGTACAAGTCTGCCAGCGTAGAATGGGAAATGTATGATGTATTCACTTATCTTTATCTTGTAGTATTTTTTGATAAATTTTCTTACCAATGTTTTATTATGTAGCCTGGGAAGGGCCAAGGACTCTGACGCAAAGGTTCTCAAAATGTTTCTGTAACCCCTACCTTACCCTTTGGAAAATTGTAAAAACCAATAAAACTTTTTCAAAACAAAGATGACGATTTCCTTTTGTTGGTAAATTAATGGGCCCCCTCTCTGCGCCTTCAAAATTCCCTCTCTGGGGACTTCCGGTTCCGGCTCCGGCGGCGACGGGCGAACTTAGGGTTCGCTCGCCGCTTTGTTTCTTTTCCTGCCCCCCCGCGGGGGTGAGAAGCCCCTTGTTTGGGGTTTCTCCCGTAAAGCCGGCTCGACGGGGAAGCCCCCCCCACGGCAGTGGGGAAAGCGACCCCGATCCTCGGCTTAGGCGGAAGAGGACATGCTGCGGGGGGCTTTTCCTTCGCCAAAGGTTGGCGGCACCATTTAACTTTATGGAGAGAGACGATCGGAAGAGTCGGGAGGCTTTTCGGGACCTCAGCTGCGAGCGGAGAGTGAGCTATTAAAACTTTTTTTTTGTACTGTCAGCCGGGCTGAAAGGGACAGGAGGGGGGTGTTTGTTCCCAAAAACCCCCCCTTGGACTAAAAGCGGCACTTGGAAATGCCTCGTTGCGAGGAATCGGAAACTTTTAATCCGGATGGTCTCTAACAAGGGAAAGTATTTTGCGGCTTGTTTGCAATTATGTCTCTAGGTCTGGCTGAAACAGTTTCTTTTTTGCTTTTTAACCGCTTTCTCCCTCGGGCTCTGAGTCTGGGCGGAAAATGGCTTCTCTTTGTCCCCGACTGACTACGACCTATGGAAAATTACCAGTGTCTCTTTGTGATTTGGACTTCCTCTAATTATTGATGAAGAATTTTCTTCTTTTGGATTTGTGTTTTCCTTTCTGGATTACCTTCGTTATTATACCTATGGAGTTGGAAAAGTGTTTCTCTACTGGTTTCTGAATTCTGCAGCTCTACAACTTTGAGAACTTTGGACTCCTGATCTGCCTCACCAGCCCCACCCTAAAAACGCCATTTTACTGGCACGGATTTTAATAGCTAAACATGGCACAAGAAGCAACGCTGGCAAGCCTCGAACAAAGAATGACTGCCCTTGAATCTGTTATACAAAATTTGGTATTAGAAATTAAGGCCCAGAGGGCAGAAAATGTCAATTTTAAAAAGGAATTATTGGACACTCGAAAACAAGTGCTTGAGAATACACAGAAGAATGAAGAATTGAAAGGGGGGCTGGAGGGGGCTAAGGGAGAGATTAAAAATGTTTCTAATGAGGTTGTGGAAATAAATAATAATAATAATAATAATAATTTAATTTTATATCCCGCTCTCTCTCCCCAAGGGGACTCGAGGCGGGGCACAGGCAATTAAAAATACAAATAAAACCACAGACAAATACAAAATACAAAGTTAAAAATAGATTAAATTGATCCTGCGCTAAAACCCATAAACTAAACTAAAAATTACCCCTAAAAACCCCTAACCTAAAAAGAGACTACCCAAGGCCGGCCAGACGAAAAAAGTGTGTCTTTAATTTTAAGCGGAAGGAGCGGAGGTCCGTGGTTGTCCTGATATCGGGGGGAAGGTCATTCCAGAGGGCTGGGCCCGCCACAGAGAAGGCCCTTCCCCTGGGCGTCGCCCGCTGACAAAGTCTAGTGGACGGCACCCGGAGAAGTCCCTCTCTGTGGGAGCGAATCGGCCGTGAGGATGTATGGGGCAGGATCCGATCCCGCAGGTAGCTAGGTCCCGAGCCATGGAGCGCTTTGAAGATGGTAATTAACACCTTGAAGCGCACCCGGAAGACGACAGGTAGCCAGTGCAGCTCGCGCAAGAGCGGTGTTACGTGGGCAAACCTAGACGTGCCCATAATTGCTCGCGCGGCTGCATTCTGGACCAACTGAAGCCTCCGGGTACACCTCAAGGGGAGCCCCATGTAGAGAGAGTTGCAATAATCCAGTCGGGATGTCACGAGAGCATGAGTGACTGTGCGAAGGGCGTCCCGATCCAATAGGGGGCGCAACTGGCGTACCAGGCGAACCTGGTAAAACGCCCTCCTGGCCACGGCTGTCACTTCATCTTCCATGGACAGCCGGGTATCCAGGAGGACACCCAAGTTGCGCGCCCCATCCACAGGGGCAAGATGTTCGCCCCCTATGGCCAGCGTTGGAGAGAGCTGGTTGAATCGGGCAGCCGGAAACCACAGCCACTCGGTCTTGGTCGGGTTGAGCCTAAGTCCGTTACTTCCCATCCAGATCCGCACGGCTTCCAGGCACTGGCACATCACCGCTACGGCATCGTTGGGGTGGTTTGGGGTAGATATGTACAGCTGGGTGTCATCAGCGTACAGGTGGTACTCTACCCCAAAACCACGGATGATCTCACCCAGCGGCTTCATGTATGCGTTAAACAGGAGAGGCGAGAGGACCGACCCCTGAGGCACCCCGCATGTGAGGGGTCTCGGGGTCGACCTCTGCTCTCCTGCCCGCACAAATTGCGATCGGCCAGAGAGGTAGGAGGAGAACCACCGTAAAACGGTGCCTCCCACCCCCAACCCCCCCAGCCGATGCAATAGGATACCATGGTCGATGGTATCGAAAGCCGCCGAGAGGTCTAATAGGACCAGGATGGAGGAACATCCCCCATCTCTGGCCCTCCAGAGATCATCTACCAACGCGACCAATGCCGTCTCGGTGCTATGCCCGGGCCGAAAGCCGGACTGGCGCGGATCTAGATAGTCAACTTCCTCCAGGTGACGGGGAAACTGTTGTGCCACCACACTCTCAACAACCTTCGCCAAGAAGGGAAGGTTGGAGACTGGACGGTAGTTGTTCAAAAGAGCTGGGTCCAAAGAGGGCTTCTTGAGGAGGGGCCTCACCATGGCCTCTTTTAGGGAGGCAGGCAAGGAACCCTCACTCAAGGATGCGTTGACAACCTCTTGGAGCCAGCCTCGTGTCACCTCCCAGGATGCCAGTACAAGCCAGGAGGGGCACGGGTCCAATAAACATGTGGTGGCTCGCAGTCGCCCACGTAGCCTGTCCATATCCTCGGAAGTAACGGAGTCAAACTCCTCCCAAACAAGATCTCTCTCGTGGCATCCCACTGGGCCATGAATGGGGGTTAGCTCACTCTGTATCTGGGCGGTTTTCTCCTGCAGAAAAATCACAAATTCCTCTGCTCTACCCTGTAGTGGGGCTTCCCGTTCCCTCTGTTGAAGGAGGGCGCGGGTCACCCTAAACAGGGCGGCAGGGCGGTTTTCTGCGGATGCTATGAGAGTGGCACAATGATGACGTTTGGCCACCCTCAGCGCCACAATGTAAGTCCGTAAATGGGCTCTTACCTGTGTCCGGTCAGATTCAGAGCGGCTAGCCCTCCATCTTCTCTCTAGGCATCTCTTGCGGCGTTGTGGGCATGTGACTAGGATAGATATGGAAAGGATGACATATTTTTTGAGATTTCAGAATGTTTCTGAGATGGATGGTGAATGTCTCCCTGATCTTATGAGTACAATTATTGCAGACTATTTACATAAACCTAAAGATGAGATCAGAGGGGACATTGACCTAGTCTACAGAATAAATTCTGCATATGCCAGGATGAATGAAGTACCCAGAGAGATACATGTAAAATTTGTTAGAAGGTCAACCAGAGAGGAAATCTTGAAGGCGCAAAGAGGGAGTCCTATGATTTACCAACAAAAGGAGGTTACCATCTTGAAGCAGATTCCAAGAAAGATTAGAGAAGCTAGAAGGAAATTTTCCTTCTTGTCTAAAACATTGTTTGATCATGGGATCTGGTTCAAGTGGGTGATACCCGAAGGGATGCTGGTGTTCTGGGAAGGAGGTAGAGTGAAGATTAAAACAGTTGCTGAGGCGGAAGCCTTTCTTAAAAAACATTCCTCTGTCCTGGGAGAAGATCCAGGGGGGGCAGGGGGAGCCATGGCCCCGCCCGCTGGGGGCCCGGGGGAGAAGGTGGAAGATACAATTGCCAAGAGACTTAGATCTAAAAAATAACTTTGCCCTGGGTTTTTTTTGAGTAATATTGTATGATATTTGTAATCTGGATTTTTGTAATTGACTGACAGTATATAACTGAAAAATTTAGGAATATGTACTTGCTCCCAGCTTGTAGTGTTATGTGAAATGTTTCTTTTCTTTCTTTTTAATAATGTAACTTGAGGTACCGGAGGAGCCGACGACTTTGACGTGACCACTCTCAAAATTTCTATGTATCCCTTACCCTACCCCACAAAAAATGTAAACTCAATAAAACTTTTTCAATATAAAAAAAAAATTCCCTCTCTGGTTGACCTTCTAACAAATTTAATGTGTATCTCTCTGGGTACTTCATTTATCCTGGCATATGCTGAATTTATTCTGTAGACTAGGTCAATGTCCCCCCTGATCTCATCTTTAGGTTTCTGTAAATAGTCTGCTAAAATTGTACTCATGAGTTCAGGAAGACATTCACCAGCCTGTTCAGAAATGTTCTGAAATCTTAAAAAATATGACATCCTTTCAAAATTCATCCTAGACATATGCCCAGTTAGTTCTCCAACCTCACTATTAACATTTTTAAGCTCTCCCTTTGCCCCAGCCAGCCCCCCTTCCAACTCCTCAGTCTTCTGTGTGTTTTCCAGCACTTGCTTCCGTGTTTCCAAAAGATCCTTCTTGAAGCTGCAATTATCTTCTCTCAAAGCTTTAATTTCTTGCACCAAAGCTTGTAACACTGTCTCCAAAGAAGACATCCTTTGTTCCAAACCTGCCAATTCTGATTTTTGTGCCATGGTAAACTGTTAAAGTCAGTGCCACTAAGATGGCGTTTTTTGGGTGGGGCCGTTGAAGCAAATCAGGAGGAGAAAAGTCCAAATCAGGGTTAAAAAGTTCAATATCCAGAGAAAAAACAGCTTTCACAATCAATAGTTGTAGCAGAGAAGGCACTCCAGAGATGGGATCAATTAGTCCAGAAATTTCTTCATTAATAGAGAGAGGAAGTCCCAGTCACAAAGGGATGTTGGTAGTTTTCCATAAGTGAAATAGTCATTCAAGAACAAAGGGAAGCCATCTTCCACCACCCAAGCTGAAAGCCAGCAGGAGAAAGTAGCAAAGGAAAAATTGTTTCAAGCCAGCCGGACTTAGATACATTGTGAAAAAACAAACCGCAAATCACTTTCGCTTGTTAAAGCAGTCCAGATAAGAAACGTCCGCTTCCTCACAAGCCATTTCCAAGCGCCGCTTTAATTCCGAGGGGGGGGTTAAACAAACAAACACCCCCCTCCACATTCTTTCAGTCCAGGCTGCCAGCAAAAATAACTTTAAAGTCACTCACTCTCCACCTCGCCGCCAAAGCCTCGGAAAGCCTTCCGACCCGAACACTCAGCTCTCTTCAAATTCATTATACGTTGCCGTCCTCCATTGGTGAAGGGAACACCCCCCGCAGCATGTCTTCCTTCGCCTAAACCGAAGACAAGGGCCGTTTCCCAGCCGCCGCCAGGATAAACCAGCCCAGGCAAGCCAGTTTTACGGAGGGACCCCAAAAGAAAGGGGTACCCCGCCCCGTTAGGGGCAGAAAAAAGAACAAAACGGCAGACGAACCCCAAGGTTCGTCCGTCGCCGCCGGGAACAGGAACAGGAAGTCCAATCATGGGTTAACTTTGTCCATTAGCCTAGAGACTGAATTATGTAATTCTTAACCACGCCTCAGACTGGGCATGCTCAGTTTTTGTACGAAGGATCAGCCGGTCGAAGAGACGGAATAGTTCTACACAAACATCAGTAATAAGTCTGGTAGTCAAGTATAGAGAAAGGTCTATTCAGTGAAGTCCCAGGGCCCTGAGCAGCCAGAGCTGAGGGCGGGTTTGGATTCCCTTCGCAGCGCACATAGAAGGACCGTTCAGGTAAGTCAACGGTCGTTCTCCTGTGCGCTGCTCAGGGAATCCAATCATGGGACATGGCAAAGCAATGAAACTTCAGGGGCGGGAGCCAGGCTGATCAGGGGCCGCGGACGATGACACAACCCTCTGAAGCACTCTCCGCCCAAATGATGCCTCCGCCGAGGCAAAGGAGTCCACTCTGTAGTGTCGGATAAACCGCGACGGAGATGACCAAGTAGCTGCTCTGCAGATATCTTCCACCGAGGCCTGCGTCACCCAGGCCGCTGTGGTAGCCGTGCTCCTGGTAAAGTGAGGGAGGATTCAACTAGGAGCTGGTTGGGACGAACTGTTGTATGCAAGGGCAATACATGCCTTTATCCAACGGCCTATGGTGTGTGAGGATACCTTATGCCCCATGGACGATGGTTGGAAGGACACGAAAAGAGCCTCCGAAATGATGCAGTTCACTTAACATAGCGCCGGAGTACCCTGCGGATGTCTAGGTGATGCCACTGACGTTCCTGGGCGTGGGAAGGGCTCAGGCAGAAATCTGGCAGAATGAGCTCTTGTGTCCTATGAAAAATTGTGTTCACCTTCGATAGAAAAGCCAGATCCAGTCTGAGGACGACTCTGTTCGGGTGGAAAATACACAAGTCCTCGCGGACGGAGAGGGTCGCCAGCTCGGAAACCCTCCTAGCCGATGTAATGGCGACTAAGAAGACAGTTTTAAGTGTCAGTAATCTGAGGCTGATAGACCGGATGGGCTCGAAGGGTGCAGATGTGAGAGCCCTAAGCACCAGGGATAAGTCCCACGTAGGGTATCGATGGATCACTGGTGGACAGAGGTTAGACGCTCCTTTTAAGAAGGAACGGACACCGCGATGATGCAAGAGCGAATGAGCTCGGCCTCCCGCAACCACCGTAGACAAGGCTGCTATCTGGCGTCGAAGTGTGTTGGGCGTAAGCCCTTTGTCCAGTCCCATTTGTAAGAAGTCTAATACCTGCGGTATGGTAGCCGAGAGGGGATCTATCTGAACCGTCCTACTCCACCGACAAAAGGCTCGCCAGGTGGCTTCATAAATGCGTGTCGTGGATGGGCAGCGGGCCGCCTGAATCGTTGAGATGACCCTGTCGGAAAAGCGTTGTTGCCTTAAGAGAGACTGCTCACGTGCCACACGGCTAATTGCAGGGGCTGAGGGTTCGGGTGAACGAGGGCTCCCTGTGATAGAAAGATCTGGTCATCTGGGATCCGCCACGGGTGTGATACGGACAGATGGACAGGATCGGCGTACCATGGGCGTGTGGGCCACATTGGAGCCACTAGGAGGACCTCCACTCATTCTGTCAGGATCTTCTGGATGACTACTGGTACCAGAGGCAGGGGAGGGAATGCGTAGAGTAGTCCCACTGGCCAAGGGCTGCGGAGAGCGTCAGTGCCCTCCGCTCCCAGTGTCTGATACCTGATGAAGAACCGATCCAGGTGAGTGATGTGAGGTTATGCAAAGAGATCCACCTGAGGCTGGCCGAAACAGTGGGACAGTTCCTGGAACAGGGATGGATGGAGACGCCACTCCGCTTGGTCCACCGTTTCCCTGCTCAACCAATCGGCCTGTGTATTCGTCTCGCCCGATATGTGCTCCGCACGAATCGACAGCAGGTTGTTCTCTGCCCAGTGATGTAAACGTTCGGCCTCCTGCATCAATGCCTTGGACCTCGTGCCCACTTGGTGGTATGACATGCGCCTTGGAGGCCACGTTGTCGGTGAGGATCAGCACGTGATCAGACCTCACCAAGTCCTGGAACTCTCAGAGGGCTAGACATATGGCTCGAAGCTCCAGCCAATTGATGCTGTTTTGCAACTCCTGGGGAGTCCATCGCCCCTGTGCTACTCGATGCTCGGAGTGGGCTCCCCACCCAAAGAGGCTCGCATCTGTTGTTATGATCACTCGGTCTGGCTCCTTGAAGGGGCACCCCTTGAGTAGGCGGGAAGATGTCCACCACTGGAGCGACGACCGCACCTTGGAGGGGAGGAGTTTCCTGACCTGAGTGTGGCTGGTGTGGGATCTCTGGAATGGCAGGAGGAACCATTGGAGCGGGCGCACATGGAAGCGGGCCCAGGGCACCACGTCTATACACGACACCATTTTGCCGAGCAGCTTGGAAAGAGTCGCAAGAGGAGGCGACCGCTGGCGCAGCACCTGATTCACCAGGAGTTGAAGGCTCTGGCATCATTCCTGGGACAGAGACACTTCCTGGTGCAGTTCTCTGAATTGATGATCGTCCCGAGGTGAAGCAGGGACGTGGTTGGCTGCAGATGACTTTTGGGAAAGTTCAGGGTGAATCAGTGGCTCTGTAGAGCGTCAATCGTGGCCTGTAGAACCCGGTGAGCCTGCTCTCGGGACGATGATAGCAATAAGATGTCGTCGAGGTAACAGTTGACCTGTACGGGCACCGACCTAAGGGAGGCTGCAATAACCGCCATCAGCTTGGTAAATGTCTGCGGTGCCGATGACAGGCCGAAGGGCAGAGCACGGTATTTGGAAGTGGCGGCCTGCGAAGTGGAAGCGAAGGAACCTGCGATGTGCCGGGTGGATGGGCACGTGGAGGTAAGCTTCCTTTATATCTACTGAGGTCAGTAGATCGCCTTGGCGAATGCACATCAAAATGCTTTTGAGGGATTGCATCTTGAATTTTTGATATTTTAGGAAAAGGTTGAGCTTTTTCAAGTCTAGAATGGCTCGCCATCCGCCCGAGGTCTTGGGAACCAGGAACAGGATCGAGTAAAACCCAAGTCCCTCCTGTCCCTGTGGGACCGCTTCTATGGCATTGATTGCCAGGAGGTGGTTGATTTCAGCGTCTATCAGGTGCCTTTTTGTGGGGCACCGGGCAGCGAATGAAGCGTCTCGGGGGGATGGCTAGGAATTCCAGAGTGAGGCCCAGCCTCATGGTCTGAAGAGCCCAAGCGTCCGAGGTTGTGGTCTCCCATTGGTGGACGAAGTCTGTTAGTCATCCGCCACCTCACCTCGGGTGAGTCAGCGGTACCTTCGAAAGGACCGGTTATTGGCACCTGGAAATGGCCACCGGTTCTGAGGCTGCTGATGAGTCTGCTGCCTGCTCCTATCCCTGGTGGAAGCCCTGTCCTGGACCCTGTCCTGAGCCTGTGTGTATGGCCTGGAATAATGGGGGGTGTAGGGAGCAGTAGTGAACCCTGAGTCCCCCCCCCCACCCCGAAAGGACTGCCTCCTGTAATAAGGCTGCTGTCTCCTTTCAGTGCGCCTGGCTGTCAATGGTAACACCTTTCGCTTGTCCCTTGTCTCAATCAGAATTGGATCCAAGGCGGCCCCGAAAAGGGAATCGCCCTTGAAGGGGGTGGAGGCCAGGCGCCATTTAGAGCGGACGTCCGCCTGCCAGTGGCAAAGCCAAAGGAGACCTCGAGAGGCCACGTTAGATGCAACCGCTCGGGACGCAAATTTTGCCACCTTGAGGGTAGCATCTGAGAACTCCAAAGCTGCCACCAGCTTGTTAACGTCCTGGTGGAGGCACAAGTCATCTGGGGCAAGCCTGGCTTGCAGTTGCTGAAGCCAGACCAAAGAAGTCCTATTAAAGAAGGATGCCGCTGTGGCGGCCCTTAAGGCCCAGGCAGCCGCCTGGTGCGTTTTTTGTATGACAGACTCAGCTTTGCGGTCTTCCGCTTTTAACCCCTCTGAAATTTCAGATGGGATTAAGGCCGGGGACACTAAAGCGGCCACTGGGGGGTCCACAGTTGGGAATTGTAACAGGCCATCCAGTTCTGTTGTGGAGGCATAGAGTTTCCTATCGCCATTACTAGGCGGGGGAACCGTGGTAGGTTGAGCCCATTGTTTCTGGCCGATATCCATGAAGAGCTTGGGACAAGGAATCATTTCCTGTTCCTGCACTTGCTCAGCAAAGAAACACCCTGTGGACTCAAGCCCCACCACAGTGCTAGCCTGGGTGGTAGCTCCACCAATGTTAGTAGTGGCCTTGGCCTGGTATAGGAGTGACTTAAATAAGGCCGGATTAAATAGGCCAGATAAGGTAGGTTTATCCTGAGTCGGGCCATCATCATCTGAGAATTCAATGTCAGGAATTTCCCCTTCTTCGCCAAACCCAGAGCCCTCACTGTAAACAGAGGGGAGGGGCGAGTGGGGCTCGTTTGGAGAGACTGACAAATCCCTTGTTAAGGCTGATGACCTGGGGTGTTGGGCCCTGCGTTGTAGCTCTGCATCTACCCCTTGGGAGATTGCCACAACCAGCATGTCCCTAAGGCCAGGGGAGAGGTTGGAGGCAGATCCATCCTCCGATCTGAGCCCCGCTGCAGTGGGGGTAAAAGTGGCTGAAGGCCCTGGAAGGGGGACCCCGGGTGCCGGGCTAATATTAGGAGGCTCCAAGGAAGGAGAAGGCCTAACTGTGACCTCCTCAGTGGAGACTTCCTGTGCCCTGGGGAGATCCGGGGACCATTCCCTCACCGTTGGCACGTTGGTGGTAGTGGCTGGGGAAGGCTGCCCAGGCCCTGGAGAAGCAAGAGGCCTGGAAGCTGCTGGGGGCTGCGCCTTGGATTTACCCTTGGTCCCACGCTTAGCCGCCCGTTCAGGCGCAGCAGAGGAACCACATGCTCCATGGCCTGCTGCCCTTGTGGAAGCCCTACCTGACCTGGACTCAAGAGTGGGCTGGGGGAGGGTTGGAAGACCCGGTGTGGCCAGATGCAGGCGCATTGTCAGCCATGCCTGAATTGATAAGGCTGAAGCTCACTTCCAGAATGAATCCGAATCAAAAATGCTGTAGGCCAGTTGAACTAGGCCTGACCGCGTGGCGAGGAGCGAGAGAAGCGGCAAACCGCACTCTTCAAAGCCAAGTGACGAAAGAAAGCCTCGGGTGGAAAGCTGTGACCACGCCCTGCTTGTTAAGGTTTTCGGTGCAAAAGTGGACCCAAAATGGCCACCGCCAGGCAGGCCACTTGAAGATGGACCCAAAATGGCCACCGTCAGCATTACAAGGCAAAGGTGGACCCAAAATGGCCGCCGTCCTCTAAAAAGGGCGCAAAATTCAAATCCAAGAAGTCTGCTTGCAAGAAATCCGGCTAGAAAGCGACAGCACTACTCGTAAAGGGCCCCAGCGAACTGGGCGCCCCAGCAACGAGAGCAGAGGCAATCTACCATCCGAAGGCCTCAATGTAACATCAACAGCCCCCACAGACCAGGAATCTGCCGCCCCGATCCCGGATCGCAAAGACGAAGGAGGGCGGGGGGTGGGGGGTGGCCAAACGGCCCCAGTCCCTTTACGAGGCTCAGAAAGGTGGCAAACTAACCTTATAGATGAGCAGAGAAGCAGCAGAAGCAATAGTTCCAGAAGCCCCATGGCCACGAAGGCACCTGGGGAAACCACATCTCCAGTAAAAGGCACATTTATAAAACCTAAAAACACCTTAACTCAGACAACCAAAGAGCAACATAAACCAATCTAAATTATAAATTTGTCAATTGCTTAGAGAGAGAGAACTATTCCGTCTCTTCGACCGGCTGATCCTTCGTACAAAAACTGAGCATGCTCAGTCTGAGGTGGCGTGGTTAACAATTACATAACTCAATCTCTAGGCTAATGGACAAAGTTAACCCATGATTGGATTCCCTGAGCAGCACACAGGAGAACTTCACGTGCGTGAGAGGAGGCCACTTGAACTCATGCGTGAATCTCTGCTAGCGGGAGTGGAGGGCGCTCACACGAATGAAACTTTGTGCATGAGCAACCTCAGCGTGTGAAGCTCCATTTACATGAGGGGAGGGCACACACATGTGTGAGCCACTCGCACAAATGGAGCTGTGTCTGCCACTCATAGACACACACCACACTGTGCTACCAAGCTGGAAAGCTTGGGGACGGCTGGATTAGAAAACAAACGAAAATATACGATGCCCTCAAAAGAGGAAACAAATAGAAATGGAAACGGGTTGGTCGCATAGGAAGGAGAACTGAGGGTAGGTGAACCAATTCCATCATAGAATGGATCCCATTGGATCAAAAGTGTCCACAAAAGAGACCCAAAACAAGATGGTGTGACGCCATCAGTAAGGATGACAGGTCCAATTGGCAAAAGAAAGCTCAGGACCGTATTGGTTGGAAACATGCAGAAGATAAACAGTGGATAAACAATAGCTTGAAAGACGATGAATTATGATACACTAGCTATCTCGGCCACGCGTTGCTGTGGCCCAGTCTGGTTAAACCTACCTACCTACTGTATTTCTCCCTCTATCCCTCTACCTACCTACCTACTGTATTTCTCCCTCTATCCCTCTACCTACCTACGTACCTACCGACCTACCTACTGTATTTCTTCCTCTCTCTCTATCACTCTACCTACCTACCTACTGTATTTCTCCCTCTCCCCCTCTATCCCTCTACCTACCTACTGTATTTCTCCCTCTCCCCCTCTACCTACCTACCTACTGTATTTCTCCCTCTATCCCTCTACCTACCTACGTACCTACCGACCTACCTACTGTATTTCTCCTTCTCTCTCTATCACTCTACCTACCTACCTACTGTATTTCTCCCTCTCCCTCTCTATCCCTCTACCTACCTACCTACTGTATTTCTCCCTCTCCCCCTCTACCTACCTACCTACTGTATTTCTCCCTCTATCCCTCTACCTACCTACCTACTGTATTTCTCCCTCTATCCCTCTACCTACCTACGTACCTACCGACCTACCTACTGTATTTCTCCCTCTCTCTCTATCACTCTACCTACCTACCTACTGTATTTCTCCCTCTCCCTCTCTATCCCTCTACCTACCTACCTACTGTATTTCTCCCTCTCCCCCTCTACCTACCTACCTACTGTATTTCTCGAGTGAGGGAAACAGACATAAGAGCTGCAGTTTTACATTTGTGTGGCGTGTGCCTTCCACACAATCTGTATGTATCATTGGTGCTGTACTTGTAAAGAACATTGTGTGAAAACTTGGTGGCGATTGGTGCAGTAGTTTCTGAGATTAGCGGTTTTGAACAAAGTCATAGTTAACTTTTTATTTATATAGAAAAAAGATTCTCACCCATGGACAGCAACATCTCATAATTGCTTTTCATGACAGTCTTATACAGATCCTTCTGCAATTCATCCAGGTTGTCCCATTCTTGGTCGTTGAAGTGAACAGAAAGGTCATCAAAAGTGACTGGAACCTGGAAATACAATAGCAGGGTTACAGTTTTGGTATTCTCTGGCCTGCAAATCCTATATGTTTAACAGCAAGTTGACGAATACTATAAATTGGAGTTAAGTTGCATACTGGAGGGAAAAACAGTATTTTATCACTAGCACACAAAAACCTACTAGCTTCCTCTAGATCAGGGGTCTCTTGGAAACTTTTAAGACTTGTGAACTGCAATTCCCAGAATTCCACAGCCAGCTTTTAAGAGGGGTGGACTTCATCTCCCAGTATTCCCCAGCTAGCACACTTCAAGAATGGTGGAATTCAACTCCCAGAATTTAATTTAAGAGATTACCAGCGTCTCCATATTGCAGAATTCAGTCTGTACCGGTAGTCCTCAACGTATTAGTTTTTAGTTTTTATTGCATTTGTATACCGCCCTATCTCCCTGACGGGACTCAGGGCAGTGCACAGGAAGTAATAAAAGCAGTGACAATAAATACAGTAAGATAGAATAAAAATAGATTAAATTTAACACCCGGTGCTAAAATTAAATTTAAAACCCTTACTAAAAACTCTAAAAACTATGCCAGGCCGGCCGCATGAAACAAGTGTGTGTGTTTTTTTTTTAATTGAAAAAGTTTTATTCAAACCAATTTTCCCCCTTTTTACCCCCCCGACATATAATATAAATCACATACCAATACTATACCCCCTCCCCTCCCCCTGTCTTAAAATTAATTTGTCATTCCAGTATTGTATCCCCTCACCTCCAAACAATCATAATATAAATCTCTCTTAAAATAAGAATATCCCATTAACCCCATCTTCTAAATTAATTGAACATATATAAATCATAATATAAATTTCTCTAGACATAACCATATCCCGTTAATCCCATCTTCTAAATTAATTATGCATATGTATTTCCCCACCCTCCACCCTAACCCTCCCCCACCTCCCATTCAAACCCACCCCCCTGACTTCCGCTATACACCACTCTAATAATTCCAAACATCCCATGTAATATTTGCTCTATTCACATTGTTTCACTCACATATCACCCTATCAATCTAAACATTCTTACCTAAAGGCTACATAGTACTTCCTGGTCTGATATCTATTCTGTATATAATCAATCCACTTTACCCATTCCTGTGCATAATTCTCCTGTTTCTGATCTTTTAAAAAAGCTGAGATTTTTGCCATTTCGGCAAACCCCGCCACTTTTTGAATCCATTGATCAATTGTCGGTAAGAAATCTTTTTTCCAATGTTGAGCAATCAACAACCTCGCTGCTGTAACCATATACAAAATCAATTTTGTTTCCCCTTTAGTAAAATCCTTAATTATACCCAGTAAAAACATTTGCGGGATAAATTGTATTCTTTTCTTAAACACATTTTGCATAACCCACCATACTTTTATCCAAAAAGCTTTAACCTTATTGCAAGTCCACCATACGTGAAAAAAAGTAGCATCTAAACACCCGCATCTCCAGCATTTAGGTTGAACATTTGGGTACATACATGATAACTTCTTAGGATCTAAATACCATCTGTAAAACATTTTATAAAAATTCTCCCTTAAATTCTGTGACTGCGTAAATTTAACATTCTGAACCCATATTTTTTCCCACGTATCCATCATAACCGGTTCATCAAGATTCTGAGCCCATTTAATCATACAATCCTTCACCAATTCACTTTCTGAGTCTCTTTCTAACAATACATTATATATTCTTTTAATATGTTTTGGACCAGTCTCTTTTATCTGCTTGATCAGTTCAGCCTCTTTATCCATAAAGCCGACCCTACAGTCTTCTTTCCATCTCTTCTGTAACTGTATGTAATGTAACCAATTTAAAGTGATTCCTGCGTCCAACAATTGTTCCATAGTTTTCAATTGCCATTCAACCCCATCAAAAATAAGCACATCTTTATATAAACACCCCCCGAGTGACTTAGTATTTATAATCCACATGGTGTCTGCAAGATCCAACCAAAGCGGTATTTTATAATCCCAATTAGGCCGATGCTTCTTCCATATTCTCATCAAAGCACTTCGGAGAACATGGTTATTAAACACTTTGTCCACCTTATCTTCGTAGAACAGATATGCATGCCAACCCAGAACAAGGTCATGACCTTCTATATTCAATAGTTCAGATTTTGTTTTCCCAAACCAATCTGCCACACACGTCAGTACCGCCGCTTCATAATACAGTCGAAGGTTTGGAAGTCTAAGGCCACCTCTTTCACGAGTGTCTTGCATGATCTTCATCTTTACTCTCGGTTTTTTCTCCTTCCAAACGAATTTATTTAATGTTGCCTGCCATTCTAACAAGGTTTTATCTGATTTAAGCACCGGTATCATCTGAAATAAGAAGATAAATCTAGGTAGAATATTCATTTTAATTGCTGAAATCCTTCCAAGCAAAGATAGTTGTAGCTTTTTCCAAACTTGAAGATCCTTCTGTATCTTTTGCCACAACACTTCGTAGTTATTTGAAAAAAGTTTTGTATTTACTTCTGCAATTTGTATTCCTACATATTTAACTTTAGAAACAATTTCGAAGCCTGCCAGACTTACAAGTCTCTTTCTCTGAATCTCTGACATATTTTTAACCATCATTTTCGTTTTATTTTGATTCAGTTTAAACCCAGACACCATGCCAAATTCTGTAATAATATTTTTCATCTGGATTATTGAATTCAGAGGATGTGAAAGGGTAACCACCAGATCATCAGCAAATGCCCTAGTTCTGTATTCCTTTTGCCTAATAATTATACCACTTAAAGAGTTTGAGTCCCGAATTGTATTCAACAAGACTTCCAGAGTTAAAATAAATAACAATGGAGATAATGGGCATCCTTGTCTTGTACCTTTTTGTATCTCAAAAGTTGCGGACAGATTTCCGTTGATAATAAGTTGTGCGTTTTGTTGCTGGTAAATTGCTCCAATCGCTTGTCGAAACTGTGGTCCCATATCCATCTTTTCCAACGTCTTGGTTAGAAAGTTCCAGTTCACACGATCGAAGGCTTTCTCCGCATCCAGAAAGACCAGCACTGCAGAGACCTGTTTATTCTTATCAAGATAGTCAATTAAATCTATAAGTTGCCTTACATTCTCCTTCATATGTCTGCCTTCAATAAATCCTGCTTGGTCATAATGAATAACCTCTTGGATAACTGGCATCAATCTGTTGGCAAGTACTTTAGCATATATTTTATAATCTGTATTTAGAAGAGATATCGGTCTGTAATCCTCTGGTTTCTTGGGGCCGTCTTTGTCTTTGGGTATCACTGATATAAAAGCCGCTTTCCATGAGAGAGGTATTTTACCTCCTTGCTGAATATTAGAAAATAATTCTGTAAGATATTCAATCATTTCCAATTGTAAAGTTTTATAGTAGATTGCAGTCAAACCATCAGTCCCTGGAGCCTTGGCTAATTTAAATTGGTTTATAGCTAAAATAATCTCATCTGCAGTTATCATACGTTCCAAATTTGCCTTTTGAAGCATGGATATTTTAGTAACCCTTTTTCCTTCCAGAAAGTCGTCTATTAAGTTATTCTGTATATTATCCTGTAAATATAACTTAGTATAATAATCCACAAATGATTTTTTAATCAAATCTTGTTGGTATACCGTTTTCCCTCCATATTCAATTCTATCAATAATTCTATTATTCGTATTCTTTCTCAAGGTGTAGGCCAACCACCTACCAGGTTTATTAGCGTTAGCAAATGTATTATGTTTGGCAAATTGTAAGTTAGTTGCTGTTTGTTCTGATATAAGCATTTGAAATTGATCTTTCAACAACTTTATCGCCATCTGGAGTGTCACATCTTTTGGTGTTACTATAAGTAACTGCTCCTTTTTTTTAATTTCATTCTCCAAATCCATCCTCTTTTTCTGTCTGCTTTGTTTATGTTTAAAATTCATATGTATCAGGACCCCACGCATATAAGCTTTACTTGCATCCCATACTATTTCAATAGGAGTACCTTTGTTCATATTAAAGCTAAAAAATTCCTTCATATGTTTTTTAAGTTCATCAACATTTTTTTCATATCTAAATAAATTTTCATTTACTCTCCATGACCTTCTTGACCTCTTCCCTAATTCAATCTCTAACCACAACGGGCTATGATCAGTTGACGTCCTGGAGAATATCTTAGTTTTCTTAGCTTTAGGAAGTAGATCCGGTGTTAGCAAAAAAAAATCAATCCTTGAAAAAGATTTATGCCTATCTGAATAAAACGAAAAGTCCATCTCGCCTGGATGTTGTATCCTCCAAACATCTTTTAGTTCCAAGTCGTCTTTTAAATAAAAAAAAACCTGTGGTAGTTTAGTGGCAACCTTAGTCATTGTTCTCTTGTCTATCCTTGGAGAGATCACTCCATTCCAATCTCCCATAATTAAAATACTCTTAAAGTTCCAATCCAAAATTTTTGAGTGAAGGATCCTGTAAAAACTTTCTTGTTGCTGATTGGGTGCATATATTCCTACCACCAAAATAGAACCAAAATCTGTATCAAGTTCAATTGCTATATATCTGCCACTATCATCCGCCTCTATAATTTTAGCTGAAAATCTTTTATTTATATATATCACCACTCCATTTTTCTTTACCAAACTAGAGGCTGCATAAAGTGTTCCCAATCTTGGATTCAATAAATACTTCTGATCTTGCAGCCTAATATGAGTTTCTTGAAGGCAGACCACATCATTATTAAATTGCTTCAAATAATAAAATATTTTTTTCCTTTTTTGTGGCGAGTTCAATCCATTCACGTTCCAGGATAATAGTTTAAGCATCTTTTGGCCTTGTCTGAAACATTGAGAGCATTTGCTGAAGATCTCTCTCCACCAGGCTAGTCTTCGGCTCTGCTCCTCCCACAGCTTCAATTTCTTTCTTGCCTTTACCTTTGTTCCTCTTGGTACCTTGTTGTTGGGGCTGCCCCTGCTTCTGAGATTCCTGCATTTGTCTAGTCGTAGATCTAGTAACACGTTGTTCCACTGGCTCAAGTACTGGCATTTCACTAAGTGCCTTAGACGGTTCCTCCACAAAGGAGCTTAGAAGAAATCGAGAAGAATCCACTTGAGATCCGCTTGCAGCACCCTGGGCTTCCCTCTCTTTTTGTGTCTGCCTTATCTGTTCTTCTGTCTCTTTCTCAAACAGCCTCTGCTCTAAGGCGTCCAGGTCTGCTGGTGTTGGTGTAGATGTACGTGGGGGCGTTGCACTTGCCTTCAGTATTCCATCATAAAAATCTCTTGCCTTATCTATAGTGTTCAGACGATATCTCACCCCCTCATATCTGAATATAACACCCATTGGGGCATCCCACCTAAACGGTATCTCTTTTTTCTTCAACTCAGCTACCAAAAATCCAAAATCCCTTCTAAGCTTTAATACCGCCGGAGGCAGCTCCTTAAAAACACTGATCAGTTGTCCATCTACATGAATAGAGGAGTAATAAGACTTCTGCACAATATCGTTTCTAAAGTTTCTCTCGGTGAAATATATCACAACATCTCTCGGTAATTGCCTTTGTAGTGCTATACGTGAATTTACTCTGTACGTTTTATCAATTTTAGCATAAATTTCACCAGGATCCACTTTTAATAATATAGCCAGAGCATCAGCGCAAGCTTTTCTTAAATCTTCTCTAGAATTCTCTCTAAGACCTCTCAGCCTAATGGCATGCTCCATTGATCTAAGTTGTAACATAATAACCTCATGATCTATCTTGCGCATGTTTCCCTCCATTTCCACAAATTTCAAATCCGTTTCCTTTGCTTTAACTTCCACCTCTGAGGCCAATCGCTCAATTTTAGAATCAACCTTAATTATAACTTCAGACAGGCTCTTAGCCATAGCTTGCATATTTTTATCCAGTTGACCATGTTTATCCTGAACCGCACTCTTAAGTTGATCATGTTTATCCTGAACCACTCTCTTAAGTTCTGTACTTTCATTAGCTATGAAATTCATCAATTCTTTAAAATCCTGGGTAGTTACTGCACCAGCCCGTTCCGTTGCCATCTTTTAAACTTCCCAAGAAAAATGCTCTTCGAAATATCCAAATAAGTCAATAAATCAAATAGTGCGTTTGGCTTTATAACTTGCTCCCCCTTTCCGCCTGCAGCTGTCCGCTATCAGCCAGGGGTTAAGCAGAGACCAAAATCCACAAATCAGTAATTAGACAAAGCAACTAACTTTCGTTTCATTTCATCTGGTAGTTAACGCCATCTTGAATCCTTTGTTCTAAGAGCTGTATCTTAAAACAGTTCACGAACTTTAATTACTTGCGTTTAGTTTCCTTTGAAGTACGAACGCTTGAAATATAGTCCTTCTTGATGGATTGCCTGGAGCGTATTTTAAAGAGTTGTTTACGGTTGTCTTGCTTCGCTAAACCCTTAGCGAAGGGGTCCGGCAGCCTGGAACTAAAGCCGCTGAGAAGGGGGGCTCTCCTTGCCTGCTCCCCAGAGGCTATAATACCTTCTGGAGAGCTACACAAGAGGCTCAACCCGACAGCGTGAGTTCTCCCATAAGTTCCTAAGGATTTATGAGTATCCGAGACATTTACGATCTTATAAAAACGCCTCTACAAGCTGCTGGATCGGCAAGCTCATAAAAGCCTGTCCGCGACAGCCGAAGCTCAACCCGGAAGCCACAAGTGTGTTTTTAATGTCCGGCGGAAGAGGCGCAGGTCCGTGATTGTACGAAGGTCGGGGGGGCAGGTCATTCCAGAGGGCGGGGCCTGCCACAGAGAAGGCTCTTCCCCTGGGGGCCGCCAGCCGGCATTGTCCGGCAGACGGCACCCTGAGGAGGCCCTCCCTGTGGGAGCAGACAGGTCGAAGGGAGTATGTGGTAGGAGGCGGTCCCGCAAGTATGACAATTGAGTCCAAAATTCCTGTTGCTAAGTGAGACATTATGAGTGTTGCCCCATTTTACGACCTTTCTTGCCACAGTTGTTAAGTGAAAAACTCCCTGTCGGGCTGGGGAATTCTGGGAGTTGAAGTCCCCCAAAGTGTTAAAGTTGCCAAGTTTGGAGATCCCTGAAATAAATAAACTAATCTGATTGAAAAAGGAAGCTCGCAAAGGAAGTCAAAATCTCTCGAACGTGTCACTCATTCAAGCCTCCCCAAACAAACAATGTAGGACTCAGCCTGATGCTAAAGCCGGTCAAGGCAGTCCCTGCTTTGACCCAACTAGGTAACATCATCAGTGCAAGGAGGCAATGGGGTTTGTGAAGCGGAGGATAACGACAAGTGTGTAGTGTCCATTGAGCTTTGTTGTCGTCTTCCAGACTTTTCATGACCCAACTAGGTAACAGCAGCAGTGATAGAAGAAAGGGAGTGAAGTTTGCAGTCAGGAGGATGACGATGACAACCTTGAGTGGGGGTAGCCATATAAATGTTCTTAGAGGTAGTCCTCACCAACAGTTTGTTTAGTGACCGTTCAAAATTATACCACTGAAAAAAGTGACTTATGACCAGTTTTCACACTTAACCATTGCAGTATCCCCATGGTTACAAGATTAAAAATCAAATGCTTGGCAGCTGACTTATATTTATGACAGTTGCAGTGTTCTGGGTCATGTGATTCCACTTGTCCTACTCTCAACTGGGAAGCCCGATTCACTTCACAACCATATGACTAACTTAGCAACCACAGTGACTTATTTAACCACTGTGGCAAGAAAGGACGTAAAATGGGGCAAAATTCACTCAATAAAAGTCTCGCTTTTCAACAGAAATGTTGGGTTCAATTGCGGTCCGAAGTCAAGGACTACATCTTCCAAGAATATCTGCTCCTCACCCTCTCAAGGACCACTCACCCACCTGCCAGTCTCTCTGTGCCACAGAAGGCCCATTTGCCTTCCAGCTGGCTGCCCAACTCTGTTACCGTCCTCTGGCAACCGCCCAGCTTCTTCTCGGCCGAAGCCAAGCGCCTTTCCAAGCCCAACAGACGAAGCCCTAGCCCGTCCGACGCCTCCGGGCCTTGCAAAGCGGCCCCGACAGGCCATAACGGAACCTCCATCTCCTTCGCTCTGAGGTAAAAATTAAGGCGAAAGGGGGGGGGGGGGACGACCGTCATGCCCCGCGGCGGAGGGCCTCCCGACGAGCCCCGCCCACCCCGCTCCCCCGGGGACGCTCCGTCCGCCCCCTCACCTGCCCCGTCGGCTCTGAGAGGAGGCGGGGAACGAGAGCTGGGAGGAAGGCCTAGAGCAGCTGTCGCTTTGGGCGGCGGGCGACCCCTGCCGGTGGGAGAAGCGAGGAGGCGCGCTCTTGCTCTCGCACTCTTCTTCCCACCCTCAGTGGGAAAACTACCCGTCTCTGCCTCGGAGGGAATGTCGCCCGCCGGAGGGAGGGGGGGAGAGGAAAAAAACCCAAAATGGTGGCTCTGATTTTCTCTTTCTCACCCTGTTTCCCTCCCTTTCTGTCTCTTGCTCTTTCTGTCTTTCTCGCTCTTTCTTTCCCTTCCTCTCCGTCTTTCCCTCTTGCTATCTGTCCCTTTCCCTTTCTTTCCCTTTCCGTTTCTTCCCCTCTTGCTCTATCTTTCTTCTCTTTCCCCCCTTTCGTTTCCATCCCTTTCTTGCTCTTTCCCTTTCTCCGTCTTTCTCTCCATCCATCTTTCTCCCTCTTTACCTCTCTTGCTTTCTATCTCTCCCTTTTGCCTCTTGCTCTCGCTTTCCCTTTCTCCCTTTCCCCCCTTGCGTTTCCATCCCTTTCTCACTCCTTTTGCTTTCTTTCCCTTTCTCCATCTCTCCCTTTCCCTCTCTCCTTTTCCCTCTTGCTCTCTCTTTCTTTCCCTTTCTCCCCCTCTTCTCCCTTTCCATCTGTTTCTCTCCCTCTTTCCCTCTTGCTCTTTCTGTGTTTCCCTTTCTTATTTTCTCTCCCCAGCCTCTTCTCTGGCTTTTCTGATTGAGCAATGGGCATCTCGGGCTCAGAAGTCCATCATCGCTAGGCAAGGGAGAGAGGGGGCTATGAAACTTGAGGGTGAGGAGAGGTGGGACTTGGGGGGGGGGGATAAAGGGTTCCACAATGGCCCCATTGCCATCTAGGGTTGTGAGGTTTGCTTCCCACAGAAGGGACCCTCTTCAAAAGTCCCATTTGGGAACATTTGGCCTTGTTATCTATCAATCCACCCATCCATCTAACCGCGGCTCGCGAGCCACATGCGGCTCTTTGGCTCCTTGAATGTGGCTCTTCAGTCTCTCTCTGATTCCCTCCCTTCCTCCCTCTGTCTTTCTCTCTCTCTGTGCCTCTCTCTGTCTGTCTGTCACTGTCTGTCCTCAGAATACCGCGTGAAGCAGCGGCGAGTATCTGCGCTGCCGGCGAGGCCATCCGCGAGGTCCCCCGCGCGTTCCTCGTCTTCCCTGATGGCGTCTGGAGTGATCAGCGGCCGTGCAGAAACTTGCCGTTTTTCCACACCGTGGAAAAGATAGGCGCGTGCACGTCCCGCGGAATTACAGCCCAAGTTCCCACCGTTACAAAGTCTCTGAGACTGTAATTGGGTGGGGCATGCGTGCGCCTATCTTTTCCATGGCGTGGAAAAGCGGCAAGTTTCTGTGCAGCTGCTGATGGTCCCTCCTTCCCCTCTGTCTCTCTCTCTCTGTGTCTGTCAGACTCTGATTCCCTCCCTCCCTCCCTCCGTCTCTCTCTCGCTCTGTGGTGACGGCGAGGCCATCCGCGGGGGGCGGGGTCCCCTTCACTTTCCTCGTCTCCCCGGATGCCGTCTGGAACCATCAGCAGCCGCGCAGAGACTCGCCGCTTATCTGCGCATGCGCGACATGGCGGTCGCGCTCTGAGAGCCGGAGAAGCCCCGGGGGTGGTTTTTACCCCAGGAAGATGCCGCCAGCCCTCGCTTACCATCGTGGAGGGCTGGCTTGACAAGCCGATCCTCCCGTCGTCGCGCCGAGCCGCCCGGAGCTGAAGGGCGAGCTGTTTGGGCGACGGGAGAGCAGAGAAGATCGGCTCGGCCTGTTCGCGGCCCAGAGCGTCCCGGCACGGCCGGAAGAAGAGAGGCAGGCCGCAAGCCGGGACGCGGATTTCACCACGGGCGGCGAGAGGGGCCCAGGGGTCCAGGCCAGGAGAGCTACCATCGGGCCGCACGACTAGTGGCAGGTCGTGCCGTCATACCCTGGTTCTGGGCCCGAAACATCCACCCCCCACTGGCTAGGACTGCTCCTGAGAGAGGAAGGGTGGAAGAAAGTGGAAGGTGGACGAGAGAAGGTGTTGAGGTATGGAATGATGGGAATGCTGAGGAGTTGGAGGAAGCAGAAGGGATGGAGGAGGAGAAGGCGAAAGAGAGAGATGGAGAGGAAGAGAGACTGATGTAGATGGATGGTGAGAGATGGACGGAGATGGCGAGGAGCTGGAGGCGATGGAAAGAAAGAGCTGATGATGGAGAACGGAGTTGGCAGAAGAAGGAGAAGGTTGGAGATGGAGTATTGGCTGGTTGAAAGTGGCATGTTTGGCGGAGCAGCCTGGCATGCAACATCTGCAGCCAGTTGGGGAAAGATGGATTTGGCCGAGGACGTTTCAGGACATCTTGGAGTGAGTGCCCGGGACTGGTGGAGGCTGGCTGGCTGATAATATCTGGGCCATTAGAGGGCTGTTACGAACTAAGCCCCTTGGTCGGACGGACAGATGGATGGGGCCTGTAATGGGATTGGACTTGACCCCCCCATCCATAAGACTCTGGACTCTGACTTTACCCCCCCCCCCCCCATCCTGAAGAACATCCTGCACTCAGCCACTTATTTCGGACTTGTGTTTTTGCCTTCCTGGTTTTGGAACCACCCTGAGGTTTTATCGTGTACTCTAGGCGCGACCTCCTTGGCCTGCGGGAGTCTCCCCTCTCGCAGGCGTGGCCCTCCTCTCTATCACGGGCCCACCTCGAGGACGGATTGATTATTCCTGAGAGGTGGGCGAAGCGCAGGTTGAGGGGTTTTTTAGGGAGGTTTTTAATGCGGGTTTTAGGGGGTTCCAGGGAGGAGGAGGGAGGGTATGTACAGTTAGAGAGAGAGGGCCAGGCCAACAGGCGACAGAGGGAAGCGGAAGAATCCGTGAGGGGGGGAGAAACACGAGTCGTTCCTGCGGAGGGCACTTCCATTCAGAAGGTCGTGGGGAGAGGCAGGTCCGAGGGGAGGCAAGTTTCATCCTCCCGGTTGGGGACACGTGGCCGTTGGTTGCAAACGGTCAGGTGTCACAACCCCCGCAGGCTAGGTGGTCAGGGAATACAGAGCCAGGGCCTGAGGCTGATGTTTTGTAACGCCAGGTCCATTGTCAACAAAGCCCCCCTCATCCATGACCTTGTGTCAGAGGGGGAGCCGGACCTGGCTGGAATAGCGGAGACCTGGCTGGGCCACGAGGGTGGACTCCCCCTCGTTGAAATGTGCCCACCAGGCTACCGCGCTTTTCATCAGCCCCGGGCCCTAGGTAGGGGTGGTGGGGTGGCGGTCATAATAAAGGAAGATCTTGAGCCGAGAGAGACCATTGTGCCACAGACCACCGGTTGTGAGTCCCTCTGCATGAAGTGGGGCCTAGGGAGGCAGTTGGGCTTGCTGGTTGTATACCTGGCTCCCCGCTATGTAGCAGCAGCCCTGCCTGAGCTCCTGGAGGTGATCGCTACGGTGGCAGTTGAGACCCCCAGACTTTTGGTCATGGGGGACTTTAATCTGCCATCGGTGGGCGAATCATCCGTGGCAGCTTGGGAGTTCATGGCTTCCATGACTGCCATGGACCTGACCCAATTAATTCAAGGCCCCACCCACGAGGGTGGACATACACCGGATCTCATCTTTGTCTCTGGCCAATGGAAGAGTGATCTGGGTATAGGGGATATAGTCATCACGCCCTTGTCATGGTCAGACCACTCACTTCTCCGGCTCGATTTTCCGACCGCTACTCCCCTCCGCGGGGAGGCGGAACCAGAGCCATCGATCTGGTTTCGCCCCAGGCGCCTTATGGACCCGGATGGGTTCCAGACGGCGCTTGGGCCACTTCCTGTACCCCTGACCCGCGCCCCGATGGAGGACCTCGTGGCCGCATGGAACACTGCGACCACGGGGGCCTTGGATCGGGTCGCGCCCTTGCGGCCTCTCTTGCGGCGGCGAGTCGCCCCGGCTCCTTGGTTTACCGAGGAGCTGAGGGGGATGAAACGCCACAAGAGATGCCTAGAGAGAAGATGGAGGTCTACCCGTTCTGAATCTGACCGGACACAAGTAAGAGCCCAGTTACGGACTTACATTGTGGCGCTGAGAGTGGCCAAACGTCATCATTGTGCCACTCTCATAGCATCCGCAGAAAACCGCCCTGCCGCCCTGTTTAGGGTGACCCGCTCCCTCCTTCAGCAGAGGGTGCGGGAAGCCCCGCTACAGGGCAGAGCAGAGGAATTTGTGACTTTTCTGCAGGAGAAAATCGCTCAGATACAGAACGAGTTAGCCCCCATTGATGGCCCAGTGGGATGCCACGAGACAGATCTTGTTTGGGAGGAGTTTGACTCCGTTACTTCCGAGGATATGGACAGGCTACGTGGGCGACTGTGAGCCACCACATGTTTATTGGACCCGTGTCCCTCCTGGCTTGTACTGGCATCCTGGGAGGTGACACGAGGCTGGCTCCAAGAGGTTGTCAACGCATCCTTAAGTGAGGGTTCCTTGCCTGCTTCCCTAAAAGAGGCTATGGTGAGGCCCCTCCTTAAGAAGCCCTCTTTGGACCCAGCTTTATTAAACAACTATCGTCCAGTCTCCAACCTTCCCTTTTTGGCGAAGGTTGTTGAGAGTGTGGTGGCACAACAGTTTCCCCGTCACCTGGAGGAAGTTGATTATCTAGACCCACGCCAGTCCGGCTTTCGGCCCGGGCATAGCACTGAGACGGCATTGGTCGCGTTGGTAGATGATCTCTGGAGGGCCAGAGATGGGGGTTGTTCCTCCATCCTGGTCCTATTAGACCTCTCGGCGGCTTTTGATACCATCGACCATGGTATCCTATTGCATCGGTTGGGGGGGTTGGGGGTGGGAGGCACCGTTTTACGGTGGTTCTCCTCCTACCTCTCTGGCCGATCGCAATTTGTGTTGACAGGAGAGCAGAGGTCGACCTCGAGACCCCTCACATGTGGGGTGCCTCAGGGGTCGGTCCTCTCGCCTCTCCTGTTCAACACATATATGAAGCCGCTGGGTGAGATCATCCGTGGTTTTGGGGTAGAGTACCACCTGTACGCTGATGATACACAGCTGTACATTTCTACCCCAAACCACCCCAATGATGCCGTAGCGGTGATGTGCCAGTGCCTGGAAGCCGTGCGGATCTGGATGGGAAGTAACGGACTCAGGCTCAACCCGACCAAGACCGAGTGGCTGTGGTTTCCGGCTGCCCGATTCAACCAGCTGACTCCATCGCTGGCCATAGGGGGCGAACATCTTGCCCCTGTGGATGGGGCGCGCAACTTGGGTGTCCTCCTGGATGCCCGGCTGTCCATGGAAGATCAAGTGACAGCCGTGTCCAGGAGGGCGTTTTACCAGGTTCGCCTGGTTCGCCAGTTGCGACCCCCTGCGCATGCGCGACATGGCGGTCGCGTTCTGAGGCTGGGAGAAGCCCGGGGGAAAGTTTCACCCCCAGGAAGATGCCGCCAGCCCCCAGTTTCCATCGTCGAGGGCTGGCTTGGCAAGCCGAACTGCTCCTCGTCGCGCCGAGCCGCCCGAGGTTGAAGGGCGAGCTATCCGGGCGACAATGAGGAGCGAAGAAGAAACGGAGAGGCGACTCGGCCTGTTTGCGGCCTAGAGCGTCCCGGCGCGGCCGGAAGGAAGAGAGGTAGGCCGCAAGCCGGGACGCGGAAGAAGATCAGCTGGCTGCGAGATGGGGCCAGGCCAGGAGAGTTACCATCGGGCCGCACGACCAGTGGCAGGTCGTGCGGTCCTACCCTGGCCTGTGCCCGAAATATCCCCATGCTTCGATCGGCGTGTTTGGCGAGGCTGCTCATAAGTGAGGCTGGATGGAAGAGAGAAGGTGAGAGAAGGTGCGGAGGCTTGGAAAGAAGGCGGAGGCTTGGAAGGAAGGTGGTGTTGGAGGAGTTGGAGGAAGGAGATGGAGAAGGAAGGAGAAGGAGAAAGAGAAAGAAAGAAAGAAAGAAATGGAGAAGGAGAAAGAAGGAGAGGAGGAGAGAGAAAGAAGGAGAGAGAATGAGAGAGATGGAAGGAGTAATGGATGGAGATCGAGGATGTGTATGCTGGTTTGAGCAGTCTGGCATGGAACATCTGCAGCCAGATTGTGGATTGGTGGACCTGGCCGAGGACGACCCAGGAAGATCGTTAACATCTGAACATCTGGAGTGAGTGCACGGGACTGGAGGAGGTGGCTGACAACATCTGGGCCTTTAGAGGGCAGTATTCTACATCAGGCCGCATGATGGACTAATTAGCCATGCGGCACTAAATACGAACTAAGCCCCTTTTGGTCGGAAGGACAGATGGATGGGGCCTGTAATGGGACTGGATTCGATCTCCCCATCCATAAGACTCTGGATTCTGACTTTACCCCCCACCCTGAAGAATATCCTTGCACTTACCCACTTTATTTGCTTTCGGACTTGTGTTTGTTGCCTTCCTGGACTTAGACTACCTCTGAGGTTTTTAACATGTACTCTAGGCGCGACCTCCTTGACCTGCGGGAGTCTCCCCTCTCGCAGGCCTGGCCCTCCTGTCTAACACGGGCCCACCTCGATGATGGATTGATTATTCCTAAGAGGTGGGCGAAGCGCAGGTTGAGGGGTTTTCTAGGGAGGTTTTTAATTAGGATTTTAGGGGGTTCCAGGGAGGAGGGGGGAGGGTACAAACAGTCAGAAAGAGAGGGCCAGGCCAGCAGGCGACGGAGGGAAGCGGAAGGATCCGTGAGGGGGGGGGAAACAAGAGTCGTTCCGACGGAGGGCATTCCCATTCAGAAGGTCGTGGGGAGAGGCAGGTCCGAGGGGAGGCAAGTTCCATCCTCCCGGTTGGGGACACGTGGCCGTTGGTTACAAACGGTCAGGTGTCACAACCCCCGCAGGCTAGGTGGTCAGGGAATACAGAGCCAGGGCCTGAGGCTGATGTTTTGCAACGCCAGGTCCGTTGTCAACAAAGCCCCCCTCATCCATGACCTTGTGTCAGAGGGGGAGCCGGACCTGGCAGGAATAGCGGAGACCTGGTTGGGCCACGAGGGTGGACTTCCCCTCGTTGAAATGTGCCCACCAGGCTACCGCGCTTTTCATCAGCCCCGGGCCCTAGGCAGGGGTGGTGGGGTAGCGGTCATTGTAAAGGAAGGTCTTGAGCCGAGAGAGACCATTGTGCCACAGACCACCGGTTGTGAGTCCCTCTGCGTGAAGTGGGTCCTAGGGAGGCAGTTGGGCTTGCTGGTTGTATACCTGGCTCCCCGCTATGTAGCAGCAGCCCTGCCCGAGCTCCTTGAGGTGATCGCTATGGTGGCAGTCGAGACCCCCAGACTTTTAGTCATGGGGGACTTTAATCTGCCATCGGTGGGCGAATCATCCGGGGTAGCTCGGGAGTTCATGGCTTCCATGACGGCCATGGACCTGACCCAAGTAATTCAAGGCCCCACCCACGAGGGTGGACATACACCGGATCTCATCTTGTCTCTGGCCAATGGAAGAGTGATCTGGGTATAGGGGATATAGTCATCACGCCCTTGTCATGGTCAGACCACTCACTTCTCCGGCTCGACTTTCCAACCGCTACTCCCCACCGCGGGGAGGCGGAACCAGTCACCGATCTGGTTCCGCCCCAGGTGCCTTATGGACCCAGATGGGTTCCAGACGGCGCTTGGGCCACTTCCTGTACCCCTGACCCGCGCCCCGAGGACCTCGTGGCCGCATGGAATATTGCGGCCATGGGAGCCTTGGATCGGGTCGCGCCCTTGCGGCCTCTCTTGTGGCGGCGAACCACCCTGGCCCCCTGGTTTACCGAGGAGCTGAGGGGGATGAAACGCCACAAGAGATGCCTAGAGAGAAGATGGAGGTCTACCCGATCTGAATCTGACCGGACACAGGTAAGAGCCCATTTACGGACTTACATTGTGGCGCTGAGAGTGGCCAAACGCCATCATTGTGCTACTCTCATAGCATCCGCAGACAACCGCCCTGCCGCCCTGTTTAGGGTGACCCGCTCCCTCCTTCAACAGAGGGTGCGGGAAGCCCCGTTACAGGGTAGAGCAGAGGAATTTGTAATTTTTCTGCAGGAGAAAATCGCTCAGATACAGAACGAGCTAGCCCCCATTGATGGCCCAGTGGGATGCCGCCTGGTTCGCCAGTTGCGCCCCCTATTGGATCGGGACGCCCTTCGCACAGTCACTCATGCTCTCGTGACATCGCGACTGGACTATTGTAACTCTCTCTACATGGGGCTTCCCTTGAGGTGCACCCGGAGACTTCAGATGGTTCAGAATGCAGCCGCGCGGGCAATCTTGGGTACCTCCAGATTTGCCCACATAACTCCACTTCTGCGCGAAGCACTCCATGGCTCGGGACCTAGCTATCTGCGGGATCGGATCCTGCCTCATACTTCCTCACGGCCGATTCGCTCCCACAGAGAGGGACTTCTCAGGGTGCCGTCCACTAGACTCTTGTCAGCGGGCGACGCCCAGGGGAAGGGCTCTCTCTGTGGCGGGCCCAGCCCTCTGGAACGACCTTCCCCCCGACATCAGAACAACCACGGACTTCCGCTCCTTCCGTCTGAAACTAAAAACTCATCTTTTCCGTTTGGCCGGCCTTGGGTAGCCTCTCTCTACAGGGTTTAGCTGTTTTAATTGGGTATTTTAGCAGGTTAAGGGGATTTTAGCACAGGCCCAGATTTAATTTGTTTTTAATTGTATTTGTATATTTATTGTATTGTGGTTTTAGTTTTCCCTGTGCACCGCTCCGAGTCCCTACGGGGAGAGGAGCGGTCTATAAATTAAATCATTATTATTATTATTATTATAGGCGCACACATGCCCCCCCCCCCAATTACAGTCTCGGAGACTTCGTAGCGATGGGAACTTGCGCTATAATTCCGCGGGATGTGCACGCGCCTATCTTTTCCACGGTGTGGAAAAGCGGCGAGTTTCTGCACGGCTGCTGATGGTTCCGGACGGCATCCGGGGAGATGAGGAACGTGAAGGGGACCCTGCCCCCCGCGGATGGCCTCGCCGGCAGCGCAGAGACTCGCCGCTGCTTCACGCGGTATTCTGAGGACAGACAGAGAGAGGCACAGAGAGAGAGAAAGACGGAGGGAGGGAATCAGAGTCTGACAGACACAGAGAGAGAGAGAGACAGAGGGGAAGGAGGGAGGGAGAGACAGAGAGAGACGGGGAGGGAGGGAGGGAATCGGAGACTGACAGACACACAGAGACAGGGAGAGAGAGTGAGAGAGACAGAGAGAGAGAGAGAGAGTGAGTGAGTGCGAGACAAACAGACACACAGACAGAGAGGAAGGGAGGGGAGACAGAGATACACAGAGAATGACAAAGAGACAGGGAGGGAGGGAGATAAAGAGCCAGAGAGAGAGAGAGACAGACAGACAGACAGACTCAGAGAGAGAGAGAGAGAAACAGAGAGAGAAAGAGAAAGAAGGGAAGAAAGAAAAGAAAGAAAGTGGGAGAGAGATGAAAGAAAGAACTTATGACCACAATTGAGCCCAAAATTTTGGTTGCTAAGCAAGACCGTTATTAAGTGAGTTTCACCACATTTTCCAAGTTGGCCACGCCCACCCAGTCACATGACCGCTGAGCCACTCCCACAAAACAGGCCACACCTTCTGGCTCTCAAAAGAAATTTCAATCGTGGTATTGTTGATATTTGGCGCTCTTGACCAATGAGTTTGCCGACCACTGACCCAGGGGTATTTGTCTTTCTGTGAATTAATTATGATCTCAGAGGAACCACACCTAAAATTCATTTGACCAAACTCATTCAGTTTCATGGCCTTCCAAATATTGGAAATCAGGTCTGCCTTTTCATGGAAAGATCCATAGAAGAATAGAATACATTTTATTCTGAAACACCTTGTCAGTCCATGGCCACTTTAAAATGCCACTGTAACAAAATTAAAATGTTGCAAGGTCTGAGGGACAAAACAACTCTGGAGAGACTGGAGGAACTGAGCATGTACAGCCTGGAGGACAAAAAAGAAAGGGGATATAGGATTGAAACTTTTAAATATACAGGTGAAACTCGAAAAATTAGAATATCGTGCAAAAGTTCATGTATTTCAGTAATGCAACTGAAAAGGTGAAACTAATATATGAGATAAGACTCATTACATGCAAAGCAAGGTAGTTCAAGCCGTGATTTGTCATAATTGTGATGATTATGGCGTACAGCTCATGAAAAACCCCAAAACACAATCTCAGAAAATTAGAATATTACATGCAATCAATAAAACAAGGATTGTACATAGAACAATATCGGACCTCTGAAAAGTATAAGCATGCATATGTCCTCAGTACTTGGTTTGGGCCCCTTTTGCAGCAATTACTGCCTCAATGCGGCGTGGCATGGAAGCTATTAGCCTGTGGCACTGCTGAGGTGTTATGGAAGACCAGGGTGCTTCAATAGCAGCCTTCAGCTCTTCTGCATTGTTTGGTCTCACGTCTCTCATCTTTCTCTTGGCAATGCCCCATAGATTCTCTATGGGGTTCAGGTCAGGCGTGTTTGCTGGCCAATCAAGCACAATAATCCCAAGGTCATTGAACCATGTTTTGGTGCTTTTGGCATTGTGGGCAGGTGCCAAGTCCTGCTGGAAAATGAAGTCAGCATCCACATAAAGCTCGTCTGCGGAAGGAAGCATGAAGTGCTCCAAAATCTCCTGGTAGATGGCTGCGTTGACCCTGGACTTAATGAAGCACAGTGGACCAACACCAGCAGATGACATGGCTCCTCAAATCAACAGACTGTGGAAACCTCACACTGGACTTCAAGCATCTTGCAGTGTGTGCCTCTCCATTCTTCCTCCATACTCTGGGTCCTTGGTTTCCAAATGAGATGCAAAAGTTGCTCTCATCAGAAAAGAGGACTTTGGACCACTGAACAACAGGACTTTGGACTACTGTGCTTCATTAAGTCCAGAGTCAACGCAGCCGTCTACCAGGAGATTTTGGAGCACTTCTTGCTTCCTTCCGCAGACGAGCTTTATGGGGATGCTGACTTCATTTTCCAGCTGCCCACACTGCCAAAAGCAGTGTGGGCAGCTGCTTTCTGGAGCCTGGGGAGGGCGAAAACAGCCTCCCTGGGCCCCCCCAGAGGAAATACCAATCTCAGCTTGGAGGCAAGAGGTGCGGCATGTGTGTGTGTGTTGGGGTGGGGGGGGGGTGTTGGGGGGGCACTTGCGCACATGGGGGCGCACTTTGCATTAGGGGTGCCGGGATGCACACATGCTATTGCATGCACGCACTCACATTTTTAGCACCCAACAACAAAAAGTTCACTGGATAACTTGGTCTCTGCAGTTTCTATGTTTCTATCTGCCAGCATTGCTGATACCCAAGACTAGAGCAGTTGATAATACAAACTCTGCTAAGATTTTATTAGCAGAACTCCAACAGAATTTGAAGCCAGTAACTTTAGCACCTTGAACAAGGCCACATGACTAAAATAAAATAAAATTCTAAATTAGGAAGATATGTAAAAATACCACAAAATCCAAATCTAATATTTTGGAGGAAAGTAACCATTTAATGATGAAGCAAATATTAAAAACACAAAAGCGATGAAGTGCTTGATGGAGGCCAATTGACTGATTTCCTCCTTACTATAAAGCAGCTTCTTCAGTCGAATCAACCAACCTGGAAAAAGTATGGTTTGGTATATTTCTCAAATGAGGAACAGCCTTCAGGAAAATTAATGGATTAAGAGCAAAGGAAATCATGAGGAGAAATCATGAGCATACAGGATAATCTTTTAGCATACAATGCATCGAAACCTCTTAGTGACTGCTTTGAGGAAATATATATATATAACAACTCCAGAAGTGAAAACACTAATATATTGTTCCTGATGTGGAATAAAAAAATAAAAGCCACTTTCTGCAAACCTGAAATCCTCGGGATATGTTGGATTACATCACATACATCCAGCCCACTTTGCTGTTGTCTAACACATATGGAAAAGCTCAGACCAAGGAAAGCAGAAACATAGCATAGGAAGAATACAGAGTATAAATGTGCAATAGCGAAATCAGAAAATATTTCAGAGATAATATATCCAGATCTAGCTTGTAGCTTGTTTTTCAACCACTTACTGCCTGACCATTGTGAAACTTTTTGGAATATTCTTTCTACAGTGACTATGGTTATCTATCATGAGAAAGTCCCAACAGACAAGTGATAAGAATTCTCTACAGAGGGGGACTTGAGAGTGAAAACAAAAAGGTGATTTGGATAAGTGGATGGCAAAAACAACAGTCCAATTGCCATAAGCTCCTCTCCTATGCATGGCTAAGAAGCAAACCTATTTTACAGATAGCAAAGCAGACCTTACACAATGCAAGAGGTTGCAATTTCCAACACTTATTCAATGGTCAAAAGAAGAAAACTGCCCACCTGATCACAAGAAAAATCAAATTTGGATGTACTGAGGGTGATTAGGAGACTGCAGGTAAGAAGTTAAAGAAGCAACCTCTACAGGTGAAACTCGAAAAATTAGAATATCGTGCACAATTTCATTTATTTCAGTAATGCAACTTAAAAGGTTGTTAGGAGTAGACTCCTAGAGTTGGGTAGGCAATATATAATACCATGATGACAAATGGTTGTTCTTGCTTTAAGGATGTTGGAATGTTGGAATGCAATTAGAGATTGTAATTATCTCCACAATAAGAGGAAGTCAGGAGAACGCAATTGCTCTCTCTCTCTTCCGGATTCTCTTTGCTGATATCTCTACTGTTTGCTATCTGCTCGTGTGCGGTGACTGACTGTGTTTGAAGAAGGAAGAAGGAAGAATTGTGGATTGCTGACTAAGCAATTGTTAGTTTGTTAAAAGACTTTGTTTGACTAACTACCAACAATCATTGCTTGTAAAGCAGTAGCTTAGTTTTACACCACCAGTAAAGCTAATTGTTTTATATTAACAGTGTCTGGTTTACTATTTGTGTGTTTACTAGCAACGTTTCTTTAGCTGCTCACTCCGCTGCACAACTTTCTGTCTCCCAACGGAGATATCCCCTAACGAAGGTGAAACTAATATATGAGATAAGACTCATTACATGCAAAGCAAGATAGTTTAAGCCGTGATTTGTCATAATTGTGATGATTATGGCGTACAGCTCATGAAAACCCCAAATCCACAATCTCAGAAAATTAGAATATTACATGCAATCAATAAAACAAGGATTGTACATAGAACAATATCAGACCTCTGAAAAGTATAAGCATGCATATGTCCTCAGTACTTGGTTTGGGCCCCTTTTGCAGCAATTACTGCCTCAATGCGGTGTGGCATGGAAGCTATCAGCCTGTGGCACTGCTGAGGTGTTATGGAAGACCAGGATGCTTCAATAGCAGCCTTCTGCTCTTCTGCATTGTTCGGTCTTTGAGTCTTTGAGTCTTATCTCATATATTAGTTTCACCTTTTCAGTTGCATTACTGAAATAAATGAACTTTTACACGATATTCTAATTTTTCAAGTTTCACCTGTATATTCCATTGCTAATAGGAGCAGGAGGTCTTCTTATTCCACACCAACATCCTTTCTAAACCAATCCAATTTTGCCTAATCCTCGAGAATTAGGAAGACTTCCATGCTATCACCATATATCCAAGTGCATTCCTTCACTTTTCTTAACTGCCTTAAATAAGAGGACTCCACAAATATAATCTTTGCATCTGACTCAGGATACAGCCTAATGAGGGCTAAGAACTACCTTTGCCTGGCTTCTTTGAATTTTTAACACTCATAGTCACTGAGTCAGACCCCTGAACCTGGCAAGAAGTATTACACTTCTTGCAGTGATACAACTGGGCCCCAGTATGCTTTAGCAATCCCTTGTAGGATAGCCATGAGCCACAGATATGGCAGCGGCGGCTCCTTGTCCGGCTATGATTCTGAAGGTGTTCCAACAATAAGCCCTCATGGACAAAGGTTCGGTCACACTGAGCACATCGGAAAGGCCAGTCTTCTGAGTGCATTCGCTTGTGTTCTGCCAAAGCTGCAGGATCGGTAAAGTAAACGCTGCACTCCACACACCGGCAAACCTGGCCTGGAGCATGAGATAGCTGATGCTGGTCAAATGCTGCTATGTCCAAAAATGTCCTGTTGCATGCAGAACAGTGCAGCGGCCAATCCACAGCATGAACACGCTCGTGCACAGTAAGCGCCTTTTGGCTTGAAAAACACAAATTACATTCAGTACAATGGAACTGTGTCCCCGGTACGTGTATTAGCAAGTGTTGGGACAGCTGTCCCTCAAAAGCAAAACTCCTATTGCATTCTGTGCACTGGAATTTTCGTTTGCGGCTATACTGGTGATCAGTCAAGGTCTCCTGGTGCACGGAGTTCTTAATGCATTTGCCACACTGAACAAGGCATCCTTTTGCATATGCTTCTTTCTGCTCAGGGTCATCTGTGGCATCATGCAGAAGAGCATTCCTACAGGCCATCAAGGATGTTGGAGTCTTCTGGCCCTCTTCTTCTTCAACAGACTGTAGTAGCACTGGGTGTCCAGCTAAGGCAAAAAGGAACCACTCTTTAAAGGAAAAGAAATCCCTATCCACGGTTCAAAAGATTCCAGTTTAGAAACCAAAGGCTGAAAAGGAGATGTTCTACAATTCATCCTTATCTGAAGGACAAATAACAGGCTAAAATCACTTGCAATGAAAATATCTAATAATACATTACAGGTACTCTTTGGGTTATGACAACAATTGAGATTGGAATTCTCATCACTGAGTGATAAATTGTGACATCACTTGACCAAATCACTTAATAAGAGCAATCCCAGCAGTCCTGATTGCCATTGTTACTCCAGGACTGCAGTTAAGTGGGAAGAGGTGGGAGTCACAGGCAAGAACAGGTGGGGACAGGATGGGTGCCACAGATTGGGAGCATGAGTGGGTTGGTGGGGACCGCAGGCAGGTAGGTTGGTGGAGGGGTACTGCAGATGGGCACGTGCTTGGAATGCTATGGAGTACAAGATTAGGGGGGGAATTATGGGAGCCTCACAGCATTCCCATGTAACACCTCTCCTGCGAGAGCTGCACTGGCTGCCTGTGACCTTTCGGGTGCGCTTCAAGGTGTTGATAACCATCTTCAAAGCGCTCCATGGCACGGGGCCTAGTTATGTGCGAGACCATCTCCTACCTCACACATCCCTTCGACCAATCCGCTCCCATAGAGAGGGTCTTTTCCAGGTGCCGTCGGCCAGGCAATGCCGGTTGGCGACCCCCAGGGGAAGGGCCTTCTCCGTGGTGGGCCCAGCCCTCTGGAACGACCTTCCCCCCAAACTACGGACCATCATGGACCTCCGCTTCTTCCGCCAGCGTCTGAAGATGCACTTTTTCCATCAAGCCGGCCTAGCCTAGTCCCCGAGACCATCTTATAAGACTGGGTTTTAATTTGATATAAGGTTTTAATTAGTGGGATTTTTAGTGAATTTTTAGCACAGGGTATTCCAAATTTAATCAGTTTTTATTGTGTTGTATTATTTATGGTGTGTCTACTTATTATATGTTTATATTTGTTTTAATTTCCTGTGCACCGCCCTGAGTCCCTTCGGGGAGATAGGCGCGGTATAAAAGTCAAATAAATTCAAATTCAAAAGATCCCTGAGATCTCTGTAATGGGGCTTCTCAGGAGAAATGTGGCAGGAGTGACTTAAAGGCACAAATTGTGACCTTCCCTGCCGGCTTCCCCATTGACTTTGCTTGTGGGAAGCCAGCAAAGAAGATTCCAAATGTAGATTGTGTTACCACAAGATGTTGCAACAGCTAGAATTTCAAGGATCAGTCTAAGTACCACTCAGTTCAGTGACTTGTAACTTCAAATAGTTGCTCAAGAAGTGGTCATAATCCAAGGACTAACAGTGTTTCCCTGAAAATAAGACCTGGTCTTATTAATTTTTCCTCCAAAACACACATTAGGGCTTATTTTCAGGTGATGTCTTATTTTTTCATTTACAACAGCCATGTCAAACACAAGGCCTGTGGGCAGGATGGGCTTATATCTGGCCCGAAGTGCTGCTCCAGAGATGGGGAGGGACTGCCCCCCGCAGCCCCAGCCCAGCTCAATGCCCTCCTAGTGCACACACAGGAAGCTGCATGCACATGGCAGGTGATGGTGTCCGGAAGCAGCCATAGCCCGCCGGCCCTTTGGCCAGAACACTGATGCTGTGCAGCTTGCACAGTGCAGGTGAGTAAGAGCACTGTAACTGCAGGGCTAGCCCTCCAAGCAGAAGACAACCACCCACTCTGTCCCACCATCTGTCTTTGCTTGTGAGCTGGCCATGCCCCCCACTCCTCCTAAGGGCAACCACAATGCTGATGCAGCCCTCAATGAAATCAAGTTTGACACCCCTGATATACAACAATCTACATTTATTCAAATACAGTCATGTCATCTTCTGGAACATCATCATAACTTTCCAAACCTCGAATTCCAGCCTGAATTTCTTGCGACTCCATTTCCTGTAGAACCATTGGCCTCTGTCACGTCCAGCAATAGAGCTCTCCTCAAATGAGCACTTCTTGTCCATGTAGCCTGCTCATAGAGCATTGGCAACACAGCTGTCAGTGATTTTATCCCATGAATTCTTCACCCAAGTCACGCCCTCTGACAGGCTAGGCTTTACAAAGTTTCCACACTGATTTCTCTCCATTCTATTTTCAATGTAGTCATTGATTTGCATGTGCAAATGGTCCTTGAATGGTTTGTTTATTGCAATATCAAGAGTCTGGAGATAGGCAGTCATTCCTGCGGGAATCATTATTTGATCTATTTATTTTATTTTATTTTATTTATTCAATTTATACCCCGCCCTTCTCCAAACGGACTCAGGGCGGCGCACAGGAATATTAAAAATACATACAAAACCATACAAAATTTTATAAAACTTATTCAATGAAATCCTGTGCTAAAACCAAATTAAAAATCACCAAATTTAAAACTATCTAAAAGTCAGTTATGGAGGTTACGCTAGGCCGGCTAGATGGAACAAATGTGTCTTTAGACACTTGTGGAAGAGGCGGAGGTCGGAGATGGTGCGAAGTTCAGGGGGTAAGTTGTTCCAAAGGGCTGGACCTGCCACAGAGAAGGCTCTTCCCCTGGGTGTCGCCAGTCGGCATTGTCCGGCCGACGGCACCCTGAGGAGGCCCTCTCTGTGGGAGCGTATCGGTCTATTCTTTTCTGCAAGGAAGTTCTTCATATCTTTAGCACAGTGAATGCTGGGTGAATCCCAGACTAGCAGACATCTTTGGCCACCTCGCAAAACAAGTGGCAACATTAAATCGACCCACTTCTTTATAACTGCTTTTGTGCACCAGGCTTTTTCAGTTAGAGAATATAAAAGCCTGAAACACGTTCAATCTTATTTTTCTTGCCCTTAGTGATGATTACAGATGGGGCTTTCTTTCCATTCAGATGAATTGCCAAAACACAGGTAACAAGTGCACTTTGTAACCAGCGGAGGGAATGTAGATTGATGAGGCACCCTTCTGATCAATTGTCGTTTGAGATCCTTGGCCCATAATCACTGCAGTTTCATACATAGCAATTATGTTGGAGAGTTGGTATTTAGAAAAGTCGATGCCATCAACAAAGGACTTGAATGCAAGTGCATGTTTAATAAGTTCAGTATCTTCCAGCTTGAACAGCGTTGTCAATCTTCTGAAAGACAGTTCATATCGCTGAAGGAAGTCATCCAGCCAGTGTTGCGATGCTATGAATTCTTCTGGGGATATTTCTACATAACTGTGATGCCATTGCAAGGGCAAATGCCTGAATGTCAGCCCTGTGCACGACCAAAGCCTTTGTTCTCGTGTCAGCAATCCATTCACAGATTATGTCTTCCAGTTCAGGAAATAAGGGTTGCCGACCTGATCCACACTTGCGCTTCTTAGCATTTCCTTTGTCCAACTGTTGACTGAGGTTATTGTACTCTGCTTCCCATTTTCAGACCATTCGGAGATCCAACTTCTTTTCATTGCAGAAAGGCGTAAGATTCTTACCCCAAGAGTCCTCCACGATTCCTTTCTTGAACTCGATGGAATAACTCTGTCTTTTTGCACTCATCTTGTATGGAGGTAAAAATATTTATTCCCTTTAAATCTTTCATTAAATCAGGGGTGTCAAACTCAATTTCACTGAGGGCTGCATCAGCGTTGTGGTTGCCCTTGGGGTAGGCGCAGCAAAGGCAAGCAAAGACCAACGGTGGGACGGAGTGGGCGGGCCAGCGGTCACAGCGCTCTGACTCACTTGTGCTGTGTGGGCTGTGCAGCCTGAGTGTTCAGCCAAACACTGTTGGCCCCTGTGTGCTCGCCGCCTGTGCGCACAGCAGGGGGACAGTCAGCCGAGCTGGGCCAGGGCTGCAGAGGCCAGTCCTCATTATCTCTGGAGCAGCCCCATGGGCCAGATATGCGCCCACCCAGCCTGCAGGCCTTCTATTTGATTTACAAGACAGGAGTGGCAACAAAGATGATGACAGTTAAGAATGGTGACAGTTAAGAATGACACAAAAAAGGGATGAAAAATTGCAGGCACGAAAATTCAAAAAACATTTATTTCACATAAGTGCATTAAGTATGTCCATCACAACACACGTACATTGTGTCTGTACTCTGGTAATTTGGCAGTAAGTCTCGAGTTCAACGGTTTACATAGTGTTTACCTCTCATCCAAAAGCGCCCACTTGGGTATTTACAAATAAATATAATTTATATTATTTATTTTAAGCACTAGCTGTACCCGCCACACGTTACTGTGGCCCAGTCTGTAAAACCTACCTACCTGCCTCCTGTATTTCTCCCTCTCCCTCCCTCCTCTTTTTTCTCCCGCTCTCCCTCCCTCCATCCTTCCCGGCGGGGGTGTGCAGAAGAGGGTCAGCCACAGCAAAGGGTCAGCCACAGTGGTAGGGGTGTGCAGAAGAGGGTCAGCCACAGCAGAGGGTCAGCCACAGTGGTGGAGGTGTGCAGAAGAGGGTCAGCCACAGCAGAGGGTCAGCCACAGTGGTGCGGGTGTGCAGAAGAGGGTCAGCCACAGCAGAGGGTCAGCCACAGCAGAGGGGGTGTGCAGAAGAGGGTCAGCCACAGCAGAGGGGGTGTGCAGAAGAGGGTCAGCCACAGCAGAGGGTCAGCCACAGTGGTGGGGGCGTGCAGAAGAGGGTCAGCCACAGCAGAGGGTGAGCCACAGTGGTGGGGGTGTGAAGAAGAGGGTCAGCCACAGTGGTGGGGGTGTGCAGAAGAGGGTCAGCCACAGCAGAGGGGGTGTACAGCAGAGGGTCAGCCACAGCAGAGGGGGTGTGCAGAAGAGGGTCAGCCACAGTGGTGGGGGTGTGAAGAAGAGGGTCAGCCACAGCAGAGGGTCAGCCACAGTGGTGGAGGTGTGCAGAAGAGGGTCAACCACAGCAGAGGGTGAGCCACAGTGGTGGGGGTGTGAAGAAGAGGGTCAGCCACAGTGGTGGGGGTGTGCAGAAGAGGGTCAGCCACAGCAGAGGGGGTGTGCAGAAGAGGGTCAGCCACAGCTGAGGGTCAGCCACAGTGGTGGAGGTGTGCAGAAGAGGGTCAGCCACAGCAGAGGGTCAGCCACAGTGGTGGGTGTGTGCAGAAGAGGGTCAGCCACAGCAGAGGGTCAGCCACAGCAGAGGAGGTGTGCAGAAGAGGGTCAGCCACAGCAGAGAGTCAGCCACAGTGGTGGGGGGGTGCAGAAGAGGGTCAGCCACAGTGGTGGAGGGGGTGCAGAAGAGGGTCAGCCATAGCACAGGGTCAGCCACAGTGGTGATAGGGTGCAGTGCAGGGTCAGCCAGAGTGTGTGTGTGTGTGGGAGGGGGGGGGTGCAGCAGTGTGGGGGGGCGGGGGGTCCCAAACGGTGGCGGCGGGCGGTGGCGGCAGGCGGGGGGGGTCCCAAACGGTGGCGGCGGGCGGCTGCGGCAGGCGGGGGGGCAGGGGGGTTCCAAACGCCTGCGGTGGGCGGCGACGGCAGGCAGGGGGCCCGGGGGGGTCCCAAACGGCGGCAGGCGGCGGCAAGTGAGGAGAGAGCGGCTGCTGAGGAGGCGACCGTCGCAGGTATGATGCAGGCAGTGCATGCGAGTGAAGTGAGTGGAAAGCGGCCGGGTGGGAGGGGCCGCAAAGGGGAGGGGGGCGAGTGAGCGAGTGAGCAGAGCCGCAATTGGACATTTGTGTGGCGTGCACGTGGCACCGGTGTGCCAGCCACACAATATGTACGTATCATTGGTGCTGCACATGTAAGGAACGTTGTGTGAAAATTTGGTGACGATTGGTGCAGTAGTTTTGGAGATTAGCGGTTTTGAACAAACTCGTCGTTGTTTTTTTATTCATATAGATTAATGTCAATATTATTATTTTATATTTAATTATTTATTTATTTTATTTATTTTATTAAATTTCTAGACCGCCCCCTCTCCCCGAAGGGACTCGGGGCGGTGTACAGGTAGAATTAAAATTATCAAAACCATAACAATACATATAAACTAAAATCGAATTAAATAGTCCTCTGTACAAATTTATAAAAATTAAGACTAGACCCATAAAACCGAATAAAATAATTTAAAATTACAGACTGGGGCGGGCATGAAGTTAGGCCAGGCCGGCTAGATGAAACAGGTGGGTTTTGAGTTTCTGGCGGAAGGAGCGAAGGTCCGTGGTCGTTCTAATATCAGGGGGAAGGTCATTCCAAAGGGTCGGGCCCATAACAGAGAAGGCCCTTCCCCTGGGCGTCGCCCGCTGGCATTGCCTAGTGGACGGCACCCGGAGAAGTCCCTCTCTGTGAGACCGAATCGGCCGAAGGGATGTATGGGGCAGGATACGATCCCGCAAATAACTAGGTCCTGTGCCATGGAACGCTTTAAAGATGATAACCAACACCTTGAAACGCACCCAAAAGGCCACAGGCAGCCAGTGCAGCCTGCGCAGGAGCGGTGTTACGTGGGAGTATCTGGTAACTCCCAGGACTGCCCGCGCGGCGGCATTTTGGACCAGCTGCAGCCTTCGGGTGCATCTCAAGGGGAGCCCCATGTAGAGAGCATTACAGTAGTCTAGACGGGACGTCACAAGCACATGAGTGACTGTGCGAAGGGCGTCCCGGTCCAATAAGGGACGCAAGTGGCGCACCAGGTGAACCTGGTGAAACGCCCCCCTCGCCACGGCTGTCACATGGTCGTCCATTGACAGCCGGGCATCTAGGAGGATGCCCAAGTTGCGTGCCCGATCCACGGGGGCCACATGTTCGCCCCCAATGGCCAGTGATGGAGTCAACTGGTTGAACCGGGGCGCCGGTAGCCACAGCCACTCAGTCTTGGACGGGTTGAGCTTGAGTCTGTTACTTCCCATCCAGATCCGTACGGCTTCCAGACACCGGGACATCACTTCGACGGCATCGTTGGGGTGGTTTGGGGTAGAGATGTATAGCTGAGTATCATCAGCATACAGATGGTAATCTACCCCAAAACCACAGATGATCTCGCCCAGCGGCTTCATATATGCATTGAACGGGAGAGGCGAGAGGACCGACCCCTGAGGCACCCCACAAGTGAGAGGCCTCGAGGTCGACCTCTGCCCCCCTGCCAATACAAATTGCGATCGACCGGAGAGGTAGGAGAACCACCGTAAGATGGTGCCCCTCACCCCCAACCCCTCCAGTCGATGCAATAGGATACCATGGGCGATGGTATCAAAAGCCGCCGAGAGGTCTAATAGGACCAGGATGGAGGAGCAACCCCCATCTCTGGCCCTCCAGAGATCATCCACCAACGCGACCAATGCCGTCTCCGTGCTGTGGCCGGGCCAGAAGCCGGACTGGCGCGGGTCCAGATAATCAATTTCCTCCAAGTGACGTGGAAACTGTTGTGCCACCACACTCTCTACAACCTTCGCCAAAAAGTGAAGGTTGGAGACCGGACGGTAATTCACCAACAATGCTGGGTCCAGGGAAGGCTTCTTGAGGAGGGGCCTCACCACCTCAAGACGGTAGGCAAGAACCCCTCACTCAAAGAAGCATTCACTATTTCCTGGAGCCAGCCTCGTGAAACCTCCCAGGATGCCAGTACAAGCCAGGAGGGACACGGGTCCAATAAACATGTGGTAGCTCTCAGTCGCCTACGCAACCTGTCCATATCATCGGAAGTAACAGAGTCAAACTCCTCCCAGAATGGTGCCTCAAGACCCGCCTCCGACGTCCCCTCCAGACCACTTCCAGTGGAGACCAGCTCGCTCCGAATCTGAGCGATTTTGTCCTGCAGATACTCCCCAAATTCCTCTGCTCTGCCCTGTAGAGGGGCTTCCCGCGGCCTCTGTTGAAGGAGGGAGCGGGTTACCCCAAACAGGGCAGCAGGGCGGTTATCTGCGGACGCAATAAGAGTGGCACAATACTGACGTTTGGCCACTCTTAACGCCGCAAGGTAAGTCCTCAAATGGGCTCTCACCTGTGTTCGGTCAGATTCAGAGCGTGTGGATCTCCACCTCCTCTCTAGGCGTCTCTTGTGGCGTTTCATCGCCCTCAACTCCTCGGAAAACCAAGGAGCCTGGGTGGTTCGCTGCCGCAAGAGAGTCCGCAAAGGCGCAACCCGGTCCAAGGCCCCAGTGGCCGCACTATTCCATGCAGCCACTAGGTCCTCCATCCGGGCGCGGGTCAGGGCTACAGGTAGTGACCCAAGCTCCGTCTGGAACCTTTCAGGTTCCGTCAGGCGCCTGGGGCGGAACCATCTTGGAAATTCCGGTTCCGGGAGTAGCGGTTGGAAAGTCGAGCTGGAGAAGTGAGTGATCTGACCATGACAGGGGTACGATGGCTAAATCCCCTACTCCCAGATCACTCCTCCACTGGCCAGAGACAAAAATGAGATCCAGTGTGTGTCCTCCTTCATGTGTGGGGCCCTGAATTACTTGGGTCAGGTCCATGGCCGTCATGGAGGCCATGAACTCCCGAGCTATCTCGGATGTCTCACCTACCGATGGCAAGTTAAAGTCCCCCATGACCAGCAGTCTGGGGGTCTCAACCGCCATCTCGGCGATCATCTCGAGGAGCTCGGGCAGGGCTGCTGATACATAGCGGGGAGCCAGGTATACAATCAGCATGCCCAACTGCCTCCCTGGGCCCCACTTCACGCAAAGGGACTCACAACCGGTTATCTGTGGCACAGTGGTCTCTCTCGGCTCAAGACCTTCCCTCACGATGACCGCTACCCCTCCACCCCTACCTAGGGCCCGTGACTGATGAAATGCACGGTAACCTGGCGGGCACATTTCCACGAGAGGAAGTCCTCCCTCGTGGCCCAACCAGGTCTCCGTAATTCCTGCCAGGTACGGCTCCCCCTCCGACACCAGGTCGTTAATGAGGGGGGCTTTATTGACAATGGACCTGGCATTGCATAACATCAGTCTCAAGCCCTGGCTCTGTGAACCCTGACCACCTAGATTGCGGGGGTTGGGACATGTGACTGCCCGTACCCATCAGCCACGGTCTCCCAACCGGTGATGAGATCTCTGTCTACCATCGCACCTACCACTCCCCACGACCGTTTGAATGGAAAGACCCTCTTCTGGAGCATCCCTACTCCCCCTCCTCTTAACGGACCCACTCACTTCCTTATTGACTCAGCCCACCGGCTTGGCACTGGTCCCACCCCCAGCCTGACTAACCCCTCCCCCCTCCCTGGGACCCCCTAAAATACGAATCAGAAATTTATATAAAAACCCCCTGAGACTGCGCCTCGTCCACCTCTCTGGATTAATAAATCCCTCATCAAGGTGGGCCCTCGTAAGAGCGGAGGGCCAGACCTGCGAGAGGGGGGACTCCCGCAGTAGGATTAGGTCTGCCCTTGAGTACATAACGGGTCAAATTAATAGCAGGGCATCAATTGGTTTCAGGGATGATTAAAAGATGTTAAAATAAATGTTTAAGGACTTCCGGTTCCGCCTTCCAGCGGCGACGGGCGAGTCTTGGACTCGCTCGCCGCTTTGTTCTCTTTTCTGCCCCCCAACGGGGGCGAGGCACCCCCTTTTTGGGGGGCCTTCCGTAGGGCTGGCTCGCCTGGGTCTGTTTCTCCCTGCGGCGGCGGGAAAACGGCCCTTGTCTTCGGCCTAGGTGAGAGGAAACATGATGCGGGGGGTTTTCCCTTCGCCAATGGAGGACGGCAACGAACAACGGATTTAAAAAGAGCTGAGCGTGCGGGTCGGAAGGCTCCCCGGGGCTTTGACAGCGAGGTGAAGAGTGAGTGATCTTTAACATTATCTGTGCTGGCAGCCTGGACTGAAAGAACGTAGAGGGGGGTGTTTGTTTGTTAAAGTGGGCGATGCCGGAAGGGATGTTGGTGTTCTGGGATGAAGGAAGAGTAAGGATTAAAACAGTTGTTGAGGCGGAAGCCTTTCTTAAAAAACATTCCTCTATCCTGGGGGAAGATCCAGGGGGGACGGAGGGGGCCACGGCCCCGCCCGCTGGGGGCCAGGGAGGAGAAAAAGAAGATACAATTGCCAAGAGACTTAGATCGAAAAAATAACTTTGCTTTTTTTAAATTATCATTAATATTGTATAACCTTTATATCTGGATGTTTGCACACGACTGCTAGCATAGAATTGAGAATTTAGGAAACATGCACTTATTTTCACCTTGTAGTATTTTTGGAAAAATGTTTTTTCAATATTTTATTATGAAGCCCTGGAAGGGCCAATGATCCCGACGCGAAAGTTCTTAAAATGTTTCTGTATTCCCTACCCCCTTTGGAAAATTGTAAAAACCAATAAAACTTTTTCAATATAAAAAAAAATAAAAAAATGTTAAAATAGATGTTAAAATTAATTCCCAGTAAGCATATGATCCAGCTCAGGAAAGTTAAAGTCTTGGGTAATAAAATAGCCAAATAAGGTGCAATGTCTCAGGTATGGCCTTAGAAAGTCCAGTCCAGCATTTCTCAAGCCTCAGGCCTCGGCCAAAGGTGGTAAATGGTCGGGGCCCCTTTCTTCAATCTCCCGGCCCCCTTATCGGGTCTTGGCTTAAGCAGCTGGATCTAAGGGCAGCAGGGAGCGGGCCTCGGCCTGGATCTTCTTAGGCCTTGGCCCTGCTGTTATACGGCCTCCCAGCCTCGCGGCTGCTCGGCCTCCAGTAGTTCCACTCACCCAGCGCGATCTCCGGTGGAGTCCTCCAACTAAGGGGCCCGGCCTGGATCATCTCGGCCACGGCCCTGCTATTTTTAGGCCTGGGTCATCCAAGGCCCCGGCCCAGTTCTTATTCGCCCTCCCGGCCTCGGCGTCCCGGCCTCCAGCGCTCCGTTGTACAGTCTACCCGGCCTCCAGCGCTCCTGGCCCCGGCCTCCCGGCCTCTAGCGCTCCGCACTCCGTTCTCCCAGCCTCCAGCGCTCCGCTCTTCCCGGCCTCTCGGCCTCCGGCGCTCCCGGCCTCCAGCGCTCCTGTGAGTTCTTCCCAACGCTCCCGGTGCTCCCGGCCTCGATAACACAGCCTCCAGCGCTCTGCATATCATTCTGCCCGGCCTCCGGCGCTCCGCTCACTACCCCTGCGATCTTCAAACGCTGCCCGACATCAGGCCGACGCCCAGCACCTCCAGCTGGACGGCACCTTCCGGCCGGCACAAGCCCCGTTCTGGGCCGTCAGCCCACCCTGGGAGACCTTACTGGGCCCGACCCTCAGACTTGGTAAAGAGGGTCGGGCAACATTCCCTTTTTGCCAATGAGCCCCGCGGCCCGCGCGGAGCTCAACGGCAGACCGCCATCTTTTCGCGCATGCACAGTCCTATATATTAATATTACTAGCTGTACCCGCCACGTGTTTCTGTGGCCATGTTTGCGTAAATGAAAAAGTTTCCACTCATAGACCCTCTCAGCAACCCCCTTCCTTCTCTGCCTCGGTTTCCCCTCCCTTTCCCTGCCTTACCTCTCTTACTCTACCTACCTACCTACTGTATTTCTCCCTCTCTCTCTCTACCCCTCTACCTACCTACCTACTGTATTTCTCCCCCCCTCCCTCTACCTACCTACCTACCATATTTCTCCCTCACTATCCCTATATCTACCTACCTACTGTATTTCGCCCTCTCTGTCTCTCTCCCTCTACCTACCTACCTACCTACTGTATTTCTCCCTCTCTCTCTCTCTACCTACCTACCTACCTACCTACCTAATGCATTCCTCCCTCTATCTATGTCTTTGAATTCCTATAATTACCTACTTTGAATTCCTATAATTACCTACCAACGCCGCCATGGAGGCCATGGTGGCGCCGGCGGCGGTGAGGTGAGAAGGACAGAAGGAGCGGGGGGGGGGGGGGGTGAGTGAGCGAGTGAGGAAAACACACAGAAGAGCTGCAGTTGTACATTTGTGTGGCGTGTACCTGGCACCAGTGTGCCATCCACACAATTTGTACATATCATTGGTGCTGCACTTGTAAGGAACGTTGTGTGAAAATTTGGTGGCGATTGGTGTAGTAGCTTTTGAGATTAGCGGTTTTGAAAAAAAACTCATAGTTACCTTTTTATTTATATAGACTAGCTGTACCCGCCACATGTTGCTGAGGCCCTGTCTGTAAAACCTACCTACTTCCTGTATTTCTCCCTCTCCCTCCCTCCCTCTTTTTTCTCCCGCTCTCCCCCTCTCCCTCCCTCCATCCTTCCCGGCCGGGGGGGGGGGTGCAGAAGAGGGTCAGCCACAGCAGAGGGTCAGCCACAGCTGTGGAGGTGTGCAGAAGAGGCTCAGCCACAGCAGAGGGTCAGCCACAGTGGTGGGGGTGTGCAGAAGAGGCTCAGCCACAGTGGTGTGTGTGTGTGTGTGCAGAAGAGGGTCAGCCATAGCACAGGGTCAGCCACAGTGGTCAGAGGGTGTAGTGCAGGGTCAGCCACAGCATGGGGGGGGGGGGGGGGGTTGCAGCAGTGTGGGAAGGCGGGGGGTCCCAAACTGTGGTGGCGGGCGGCGGCAGCAGGCAGGGGGGGTGGGGGGTGTCCCAAACGGCGGCGGCAGGCGGCGGCAGCAGGCAGGGGGCCCGGGGGGGGTCCCAAACAGCTGCGGGCGGCGGCAAGTGAGGAGAGAGCGGCTGCTGAGGCGGCGACCATCGCAGGTATGACGCAGGCGGTGCATGTAAGTGACGTGAGTGGAAAGCAGCCGGGTGGGAGGGGCCGCGAAGGGGAGGGGGGCGAGTGAGCGAGTGAGCAGAGCCGCAGTTGGACATTTGTGTGGCGTGCAGGTGGCACCGGTGTGCCAGCCACACAACATGTACATATCATTGGTGCTGCACATGTAAGAAACGTTGTGTGAAAATTTGGTGGCGATTGGTGCAGTAGTTTTGGAGATTAGCGGTTTTGAACAAACTCATCGTTATTTTTTTATTTATATAGATTTTATCATTCAATGTGTCTGTCATGTGTTGCAACGGACATACTAAATCTGTCCATCTGGCTGACAATCTTAACCAGGGCTTATTTTTTGGGGAAACACGGTATCTGTATTTGTGGGCTTAACAACATTTTCAAGGTATGTAACCAAAAAGTTATACTTACCATGTGGAATTCATTCTCTACATCATTAAGGACTAATACTCCTTCAATTTTAGGAAAGCCTGGTTATGCTAAATAATTGCTGTACTTTGGCATTATTATCCAGCACTCACCAAGTGAAGCCAAACCCTCCTGATCCTCGACACACAACTCCTCTTCTTTTTTAATGGTGACTGCAACAGGTGGATCTGTGCACAAGAGATACAAATCATTTTTTCATTTGAACCTTCCTGAAGCTGGGATTGGAGATGCTGGATACAAGGGGTGAGTCAGAGAGACAAAGAGACTGAAGTAGGGGCCTGTGAGCCTAATGGCACGCAAATCATATATCTATAAACCAAAATAGTAATAATACATTCTGGATTAGTGTGCTTGAGATTGTGATTTTATTTTATTTCAAAACAAGCTATCCTGGCCACGCATTACTGTGGCCGAGTCTGGTTAAACCTACCTACCTTCTGTATTTCTCCCTCTCTCTCTATCCCTCTACCTACCTACCTACTGTATTACTCCCTCTGCCTCTCTATCCCTCTACCTACCTACCTACCTACTGTACTTCTCCCTCTTCCTCTCCCTCCCTCCCTCCCTACTCTATTTCTCCCTCTCTTATCCATCTACCTACCTACCTACCTACCTACCTACCTACTGTATTTCTCCCTCTCCCTCTCTATCCCCCTCCCTAACTACCTAGCTACCTACCTACTCTATTTCTCCCTCTCTCTCTATCCCTCTGCCTACCTGCCTACCTACCTACCTAGAGCGAGAGGAGAGAGAGGCCGCTGACTTGGCAGCGGCCTTGGCGGGGGGGGGGGGGAATTGGTGACCCGGGCGACAGCGAAGGAGAGAGAGGAGGCGACCATCGCAGATATGACGCAAACCACTCTACCGCTCGTGCAAGTGACGTGAGCTGAAAAGCGGCCGGGTGGGAGGGGCTGCGAAGGGGAGGAAGGCAAGTGAGCAAGTGAGGGAAACACAGAAGAGCTGCAGTTTTACATTTGTGTGGCGAGTGCCATCCACACAATTTGTACGTATCATTGGTGCTACACTTGTAAGGAACGTTGTGTGAAAATCTTTGGAGTATAAGACGCACCTTTTTCCCTCTAAAAAGAGGCTGAAAATCTGGGTGCGTCTTATACATCGAATACAGCATTTTTTTTTTGCCTCCTGGAACCCCACCCCCTTCACCAAACTGGCTGTGCCTAGCCTTATAGAGTCTTCCAGAGAGCTCCTGGGGGCTGGGGAGGGCAGAAATTAGCCTCAAACGGGCCGGTTTTTGCCCCCCCAGCCCCCAGCAGCACTCTATAAACCTCCATAGGGCTATGCATGCAATTTATTTGACACAAAAATGGTCTGTTTACGTGATAAATGGCCCAGTTTTTTGCTCATTTTTGACCTGCCCCCCCCGGAGCACTCTGCAAGCCCCCCAAGGCTAATCATGTTTTTTATTTGAAAAAAACCCGCCCCTTTTCACGGAGAAACAGGGCCGTTTGGGGGAGGTTTGCAGACTGCAAAAGAGTTTTTTTCCCCTGCTCTTTTGGGGGTTGTTTTCCATGCACAAGGGACGTGGAAGGCACACCTGGATAACATTTTTCAAGTAGCCACTAGGTCCTCAAACGCAATTAAACATTTCTTTTACACAGGTGGCGGCCAGTTAGTACCCGCTGCCCTAAAACTTTTTGAGGTCAAAACATTGGCACAAATACTATATGGGGCACAAACAGGAATCCTCATAAAGAAAGACTTGATAGAAACCATACAATCCAAATTCCTGCGAGCCATCTTAGCTGCACCCAATGGAACTCCAAATGCCCAGTTAAGAATTGAGGCAGGTATGCCTCAAATTCAGGTAAGAGCCTGGAAGATGATGATCATCCATTGGCTTAAAATGCAATTCTTTCCAGAGGGGCTCTCCCCACTAGTGTTGACAACTTTCCCTCCCCCTGGAATCAGGCAATTGAGCACAAGCTGGGCACTTATGGGCTCTCACCGGTACTCTTAATGTCCCTGGACTTTGATCAAGCGAAGCAAGTAGTAATTAATAGAATGAAGGACATGGAGTTCCAAGAAGAACTAAATAGATTGCCTTTCCACAATAGGAACAGAATCAAACAGGGTGTGTGGGAATCGGCAAGATATTTAAATGACCTCATCTTCCCAAAACAAAGAATAGCTTTCTTTAGAGCCAGATTTAACATTCTACCATCAGCACTTCTCCAGGGCAGGTATAAGAGAACACCTATAGCAGAACGGGTTTGTATATGTGGTAAAAGAGAAGTGGAAGATATCTCACACGTTCTACTACGCTGTGAGCTATACAGAGCTTGCAGGTCTGCATATATTCTCCCCTTATTAGAGAGATTACCAGGGAGGGTAGACAATTTTTATCTGGACTTCCTCCTCCAGGACACGAACCCGGCTACTATGCATGCAGTGGCAAAATTCTGTGCTTCCGCAATGTCCATAAGAAAAAAATTGGTTATAGAAGGATAGTTGTGATCTTGTACCAATCATTTGGACATATCTCTAACAATTTCTGGACCATGGTTTTTACATACATACTTAACGCTTTTGCACCTAGGTAAACCAGCAAATGACCTGAACAAAGTGAGAACATGTATGCTACTTTCCACTTATAATGCTGACATTTTTAAACTTGACCCAGTTAGTTCAAGTTAGTTCATGGCCCCACCCATGAACTAGGGGACACATGCTAGCCCTAATTTTTGTCTCTGGTCAGTGGTTGAGTGATCTTGGTTTAGGGGAATTAGTTATCGAACCCCTGTCATGGTCAGATCACTCGCTCCTTCGGCTGGACTTCCAAACCGCTGCACCCCACCGTGGGGAGGCGGAGCCAGAAATGGTGAGATGGTTCCGCCCCAGGCGTCTGATGGACCCGGAGAGGTTCCAGAGGGAGCTTGGGCCAATACCCGAGACCCTGACCCGCGACTCGACCGAGGACCTGGTGGCCGCCTGTAATGGATCGGGTCATGCCCTTGCGGCCTCTCACTCGACGCCGGTCCACCCTGGCTCCCTGGTTTTCCGAGGAGCTGAGGGGGATGAAGCGTTGAAGGAGACACCTAGAGAGCACTTGGAGGACCACCCGTGCCGAATCTGACCGGACACTGGCAAGGTCCCATTTGAGGACCTACCTAGTGGCGATAAAGGCGGCGAAACGAAATTATTTCTCCGCTCTTATCGCGTCTGCAGGTAACCGGCCCGCCGCCCTCTTTCGGGTGACCCGCTCCCTCCTTCACCAGAGGGCGCGGGATGCGCCCCTACAGGGTCGTGCGGAGGAATTTGGAGGCTACCTGCAAGACAAAATCGATCAGATTCGTGTCGGGTTAGCCTCCGACTGGGCTAGTTCAGACAGGCTGGCGGAGGCAGGCCTTGAGACTGTTATTTGGGAAGAGTTTGATCCTGTGACTCCCGAGGACATGGACAGGATGCTGGGGCGTCTGAACGCCACCACATGTTTATTGGACCCGTGCCCCTCCTGGTTGGTACTGGCTTCCCGGGTGGTGACACGAGGCTGGCTCCAGGGAATTGTTAACGCTTCTTTGAGTGAGGGGTTTATGCCAACTGCCTTGAAAGAGGCGGTGGTAAGACCCCTCCTCAAGAAGCCCTCCCTGGACCCGGCTATTTTGGCTAACTATCGTCCGGTCTCCAACCTTCGCTTCGCTGGATGGGAAGAAACGGACTCGGGCTCAACCCGACCAAGACCGAGTGGCTGTGGTTTCCGGCTGCCCGATTCAACCAGCTGACTCCATCGCTGGCCATTGGGGGCGAACATCTTGCCCCAGTGGATGGGGTGCGCAACTTGGGTGTCCTCCTGGATGCCCGGCTGTCCATGGAAGATCAAGTGACAGCTGTGGCCAGGAGGGCGTTTTACCAGGTTCGCCTGGTTCGCCAGTTGCGCCCCCTATTGGATCGGGACGCCCTGCGCACAGTCACTCATGCTCTCGTGACGTCCCGACTGGACTATTGTAACTCTCTCTACATGGGGCTCCCCTTGAGGAGCACTCGGAGACTTCAGCTAGTCCAGAATGCAGCCGCGCGAGCAATTATGGGAACCTCGAGGTTTACCCATGTAACACCGCTCTTGCGCGAGCTGCACTGGCTACCTGTCGTCTTCCGAGTGCGCTTCAAGGTTTTAATTACCATCTTTAAAGCGCTCCATGGCTCGGGACCTAGCTATTTGCAGGACCGGATCCTGCCTCATACATCCTCACGGCCGATTCGCTCCCACAGAGAGGGGCTTCTCCGGGTGCCGTCCACTAGACTTTGTCAGCGGGCGACGCCCAGGGGAAGGGCTCTCTCTGTGGCGGGCCCAGCCCTCTGGAACGACCTTCCCCCCGACATTAGAACAACCACGGACCTCCGCTCCTTCCGTCTTAAACTAAAAACACATCTGTTCTGCTTGGCCGGCCTAGGGTAGTCTCCCGTCTATAGGACTGTTAATTTTAGTTAGGAATTTTAGTAGTTTTAACTGGGATTTTAGCCCAGGGATGTATTTAATTCGTTTTTATTGTATGTATGTTGTTTTTTATGGTTTTATTTGCCCTGTACACCGCTCCGAGTCCCCCCAGGGAGATGGAGCGGTCAATAAATTCAAGATTTATTATTATTATTATTATTATTATTATTTTTGGCAAAGGTTGTTGAGAGTGTGGTGGCAAGACAGTTCCCTCAGCACCTGGAGGAAACTGTCTATCTGGACTCGCGCCAGTCCGGCTTCCGGCCTGGGCACAGCACGGAAACGGCATTGGTCACGTTGGTCGATGATCTCTGGAGGGCCAAGGATACGGGTTGTTCCTCTATCCTGGTCCTGTTAGATCTCTCAGCGGCTTTCGATACCATCGACCATGGTATCTTATTGCACCGGCTGGAGAGGTTGGGGCTGAGAGGCACTGTTTTGCGGTGGTTCTCCTCCTACCTCTCCGACCGGTCGCAATTTATGTTGGCAGATGGGCAGAGGTCGATGTCGAGGCACCTCACGTGTGGGGTGCCGCAGGGGTCGGTCCTCTCGCCTCTCCTGTTTAACATATATATGAAGCCGCTGGGCGAGATCATCTGTGGTTTCGGGGTAGAGTTCCATCAGTACGCTGATGATACTCAGCTGTACATCTCTACCCCGGACCACCCCAACGATGCCGTCGAAGTGATGGCCCGGTGTCTGGACGCCGTGCGAGTCTGGATGGGGAGAAACAGGCTTCGACTCAACCTGTCCAAGACCGAGTGGCTGTGGTTTCCAGCGTCACGTTACAACCAGTGGATTCCGTCACTGGCCATTGGGGGCGAATCATTGGCCTCCACAGAGAGGGCGCGCAACTGGGGTGTCCTCCTGGACTCTCGGCTGTCGTTAGACGATCACATGACAGCCGTGGCCAGGGGGGCTTTTTATCAAGTTCGCTTGATTCGCCAGTTGCGTCCCTTTCTGGATCGTGACGCTCTATGCACGGTCACTCACGCCCTCGTCACTTCCCGCCTGGACTACTGCAATGCTCTCTACATGGAGCTGCCCTTGAGGTCCACCCGGAGGCTCCAGCTAGTACAGAATGTGGCCGCGCGAGGGATTCTGGGAGGCCTCAAGATGCTCCCACGTGACACCTCTCCTGCGCGAGCTGCACTGGCTGCCTGTGGCTTTCCAGGTGCGCTTCAAGGTGCTTGTAACCATCTTCAAAGCGCTCCATGGAACCGGGCCTGGTTACTTGCAAGACCGCCTCCTGCTACCAAATACCTCCCACCGACCAGTGCGCTCCCACAGATTAGGCCTCCTCAGGGTGCCGTCGGCCAAACAATGCCGCCTGGCGACCCCCATGGGGAGAACCTTCTCTGTGGCAGCCCCTGTCCTCTGGAACGACCTACCCCCCGACCTACGCACGATCACCGACCTGCGCCTCTTCCGTTGGGCTCTGAAAACGCACTTATTCCATGTGGCCGGCCTGGTTTAGTAGCTTTTAATTGGTTATTTTAAATTGGTTTTTATTCAACTTGGATTTTAGAATGGGCCCTAATTTAATTTAATATTATTTTAAAGTATGTTATTTATTGATGTTTTTATATGTTTTTACTGATGCCTGTTCACCGCCCTGAGTCCCACAAGGGAGAAGGGCGGTATACAAATTTAATAAACCTAAACCTAAACCTAAACCTATCCTTCTACCTATCTACCTACACATTCTATCTCTCTCAACTTCTATCTCTCTCTCTCTCACACACACACATTCTGGGCCTCTCTTCCAGAGGCCCAACCCTCTGGAACGACCTACCCCCCGAAATCAGAACAACAACGGACCTCCGCTCCTTCCGCCAGAAGTTAAAGACTCACTTCTTCCATCAGGCCAGCCTGGCCTAATGTTACATTCCTAGCCACAGAATGAAATTGTATAATCAGAATTTTAAGGGGTAATTGTTAGGGTTTTAAGGGTTTTAATAGTGATTTTAGCACAGGGGTAATTTAATTCGGTTTTAACATTTTGTATTTTGTATATTGTTGTATTTATTGGATTTTTAATTTCCTGTGCACCGCCCCGAGGCCCCTTGGGGGAGAGGGGGCGGTCTATAAATTAATAAATTATTATTATTATTCTCCCTACTTACCTACTGTATTTCTCTATCTCTCTCTATTTCTCTCTCTATTTCTTTATCTACCTACCTACCTACTCTCTCCCCCTACCTACCTACTGTATTTCTCTCTCTCTCCCTTTATCTACCTACCTACCTACTCTACCTACCTACCGTATTTCTCTTTCTTTCTCTCCCTCTCTATCCCTCTAGCTACCTACCTACTTTTCTTTGTAATTTGCCTCTTCAAAACCTTGGTGCGTCTTATACTCCTGTGTGTCTTATACTCCGAAAAATACGGTATATCTTTCAGAGATCCTGGAGTACTGGGGAACTGCCAAAGGACTGGAAAAGAGCCGATGTGGGTTCCCATCTTCAAAAAAGGAAAAAAAAATAGATCCAGGAAACTACAGACCTATCAGCCTGACCTCAATAGCAGTAAAGATTCTGGAAAAGATAATCAAGAAACAAATTAGCAAACACCTAGAAGTAAACAAAGTAATAGCCAAAAGCCAACATGGGTTTGTCAAAAACAGATCATGCCAGACTAATCTTACTGCATTCTTTGACAAAGTGACAAAATTAGTGGACCAGAGGAATGCCGTCGATATAGTTTACTTGGACTTCAGTAAGGCATTTGATAAGGTAGACCATAACCTACTACTAGATAAAGTAGAAGAATGTGGGTTAGACAGCACCACCACCAGATGGATTCGTAACTGGCTGACCAACCGCACTCAAGGTGTAGACCTCAATGGAACTGCATCTACACGGAGGGAAGTATGCAGTGGAGTACCCCAAGGCTCTGTTTTAGGCCCAGTACTCTTCAACATCTTCATCAATGATTTGGATGAGGGAATAAATGGGGAACTCATCAAATTTGCAGATGACACCATGCTGGCAGGAATAGCCAACACTCCAGAAGATAGGCTTAAGATACAGAAGGATCTTGACAAACCTGAACATGGGCACTATCTAATAAAATGAAATTCAATGGTGAAAAGAGTAAGGTTCTACATTTAGGCAAGAAAAACAAAATGCACAGGTACAGTATAGGTGGCACCTTGCTCAATAGTAGTAACTGTGAGAGGGATCTTGGAGTCCTAGTGAACAACCATTTAAATATGAGCCAGCAGTGTGCAGCAACTGCCAAAAAAGCCAACATAGTTCTAGGCTGCATAAACAGAGGGATAGAATCAAGATCACATGAAGTGTTAATACCACTTTATAATGCCTTGGTAAGGCCACACTTGGAATACTGCATTCAGTTGTGGTTGCCACGATGTAGAAAAGATGTGGAGACTCTAGAAAGAGTGCAGAGAAGAGCAACAAAGATGATTAGGGGACTGAAGACTAAAACATATGAGGAACGGTTGCAGGAACCGGGTATGTCTAGTTTAATGAAAAGAAGGACTAGGGGAGACATGATAGCAGTGTTCCGATATCTCAGGGGTTGCCACAAAGAAGAGGGAGTCAAGCTATTCTCCAAGGCACCTGAGGGTAGAACAAGAAGCAATGGGTGGAAACTAATCAAGGAGAGAAACAACTTAGAACTGAGGAGAAATTTCCTGACAGTTAGAACAATTAATCAGTGGAACAGCTTGCCTCCAGAAGTTGTGAATGCCCCAACACTGGAAGTCTTTAAGAAGATGTTGGATAGCCATTTATCTAGGCAGGGGGTTGGACTAGAAGACCTCCAAGGTCCCTTCCAACTCTGCTATTGTATTACCATGCCAAAATGTTCTACTCTGTTTCACCTCCCTAGACCTCAGTGCAGCAGGCAAAAGGTCTTCCATGAGCTCTCTGTGGAAACCAAATTGGTTTGAAATGCTTGTAGGCTCCACTTTCTTCCCTGACACAATTTAAATTGTCTTGAGATGCCAAAGCATCGCTTTTCAAGCCATTCTTTGTCTTCCCACTCCACATCTTTAAAATAGAACACTATGAACAAAATGCCAAATCCATTTCAAAGTAAGCACATCGGAGTATATCAGGCAGTAACGAAGGACAGCAATTCGAATTCCTGGAATATTCCACTCACCCCAATTAAGATTCCCAGGAATATCATAATTTTCCATTTTATTATTACACTCACATTCATCACTGCCAGGGCTTCCTGGAGACCATGGTTCCTCCTTAATATGCAGTTCTTCTTTTTCTTCCTTGATATTATGACGAACAATCTGATATTCTTCATGGAATAAAGAGAATTAGACCCCAAATGATTTTAACTGGAAATTAAACAATACCTTTTTATTTGATACTAGCTGTACCCGCCACGCGTTCCTATGGCAAAGTATGGCCAGGTTGGGGGGGGGGGGGGGGGGGAAGAGGCAAAGGGCGAGGGAGTGTTGACTTTTCGATTAGCCAGGTGGGGGGGAGGGGAGAGGCAGAGGGCGGGGGAGTGTTGCGAGCTCCGGCGTTTCCAGTGGCCGGGGGGGGGGGGGGGGGGGAGAGGCAGAGGGCGGGGGAGCATTGCGAGCACCGGCATTTCGAGTGGCCATGTGTGTGTGGGGGGGGGGAAGAGGCAGAGGGTGAGGGAGCATTGACTTTTCGATTGGCCAGGTGGGGGGGGGGGGCAGAGGCAGAGGGCGGGGAAGTGTTGCGAGCTCCAGCGTTTCCAGTGGCCGGGGGGGGGGGGAAGAGGCAGAGGGCGGGGGAGTGTTGCGAGCTCCAGCGTTTCCAGTGGCCGGGGGGGGGGGAAGAGGCAGAGGGCGGGGGAGCGTTGACTTTTCGATTGGCCGGGGGGGGGGGGGGAAGAGGCAGAGGGCGGGGGAGCATTGCGAGCACCGGCATTTCGAGTGGCCATGTGGGGGGGGGGGGGGGGAAGAGGCAGAGGGCGGGGGAGTGTTGCGAGCTCCAGCGTTTCCAGTGGCCGGGGGGGGGAAGAGGCAGAGGGCGGGGGAGCATTGCGAGCTCCAGCGTTTCCAGTGGCCGGGGGGGGGGGGGAAGAGGCAGAGGGCGGGGGAGTGTTGCGAGCTCCAGCGTTTCCAGTGGCCGGGGGGGGGGGGGAAGAGGCAGAGGGCGAGGGAGCGTTGACTTTTCGATTGGCCAGGTGGGGGGGAGGGGAGAGGCAGAGGGCGGGGGAGTGTTGCGAGCTCCGGCGTTTCCAGTGGCCTGGGGGGGGGGGGGGGAAAAGAGGCATGGGCGGGGGAGCATTGCGAGCTCCGGCGTTTTCAGTGGCCAGGTTGGGGGGGGGGGAAGAGGCAGAGGGCGAGGGAGCATTGACTTTTCGATTGGCCAGGTGGGGGGGGGGGGCAGAGGCAGAGGGCGGGGGAGTGTTGCGAGCTGCAGCGTTTCCAGTGGCCGGGGGGGGGGGGAAGAGGCAGAGGGCGGGGGAGCATTGCGAGCTCCAGCGTTTCCAGTGGCCGGGGGGGGGGGGCAGAGGCAGAGGGCGGGGGAGTGTTGCGAGCTCCAGCGTTTCCAGTGGCCGGGGGGGGGGAAAGAGGCAGAGGGCGGGGGAGCGTTGACTTTTCGATTGGCCCGGGGGGGGGGGGAAGAGGCAGAGGGCGGGGGAGCATTGCGAGCACCGGCATTTCGAGTGGCCATGTGTGTGTGGGGGGGGGGGGAAGAGGCAGAGGGCGGGGGAGTGTTGCGAGCTCCAGCGTTTCCAGTGGCCGGGGGGGGGGGGGGGAAGAGGCAGAGGGCGGGGGAGCATTGCGAGCTCCAGCGTTTCCAGTGGCCGGGGGGGGGGGGGCAGAGGCAGAGGGCGGGGGAGTGTTGCGAGCTCCAGCGTTTCCAGTGGCCGGGGGGGGGGGGGGAAGAGGCAGAGGGCGAGGGAGCGTTGACTTTTCGATTGGCCAGGTGGGGGGGAGGGGAGAGGCAGAGGGCGGGGGAGTGTTGCGAGCTCCTGCGTTTCCAGTGGCCTGGGGGGGGGGAAAGAGGCAGAGGGCGGGGGAGCATTGCGAGCTCCGGCGTTTTCAGTGGCCAGGTTGGGGGGGGTCAGAGGCAAAGGGCGAGGGAGCATTGACTTTTCGATTGGCCAGGTGGGGGGGGGGGCAGAGGCAGAGGGCGGGGGAGTGTTGCGAGCTCCAGCGTTTCCAGTGGCCGGGGGGGGGGGGGAAGAGGCAGAGGGCGGGGGAGCATTGCGAGCTCCAGCGTTTCCAGTGGCCGGGGGGGGGGGGGCAGAGGCAGAGGGCGGGGGAGTGTTGCGAGCTCCAGCGTTTCCAGTGGCCGGGGGGGGGGGAAAGAGGCAGAGGGCGGGGGAGCGTTGACTTTTCGATTGGCCCGGGGGGGGGGGGAAGAGGCAGAGGGCGGGGGAGCATTGCGAGCACCGGCATTTCGAGTGGCCATGTGTGTGTGTGTGGGGGGGGGGGGAAGAGGCAGAGGGCGGGGGAGTGTTGCGAGCTCCAGCGTTTCCAGTGGCCGGGGGGGGGGGGGGGGGGGGGAAGAGGCAGAGGGCGGGGGAGCATTGCGAGCTCCAGCGTTTCCAGTGGCCGGGGGGGGGGGCAGAGGCAGAGGGCGGGGGAGTGTTGCGAGCTCCAGCGTTTCCAGTGGCCGGGGGGGGGGGGGAAGAGGCAGAGGGCGAGGGAGCGTTGACTTTTCGATTGGCCAGGTGGGGGGGAGGGGAGAGGCAGAGGGCGGGGGAGTGTTGCGAGCTCCTGCGTTTCCAGTGGCCTGGGGGGGGGGGGGGGGGAAAGAGGCAGAGGGCGGGGGAGCATTGCGAGCTCCGGCGTTTTCAGTGGCCAGGTTGGGGGGGGTCAGAGGCAAAGGGCGAGGGAGCATTGACTTTTCGATTGGCCAGGTGGGGGGGGGGCAGAGGCAGAGGGCGGGGGAGTGTTGCGAGCTCCAGCGTTTCCAGTGGCCGGGGGGGGGAAAGAGGCAGAGAGCGGGGGAGCATTGCGAGCTCCAGCGTTTCCAGTGGCCGGGGGGGGGGGGGCAGAGGCAGAGGGCGGGGGAGTGTTGCGAGCTCCAGCGTTTCCAGTGGCCGGGGGGGGGGGAGAGGCAGAGGGCGGGGGAGCGTTGACTTTTCGATTGGCCGGGGGGGGGGGGAAGAGGCAGAGGGCGGGGGAGCATTGCGAGCACCGGCATTTTGAGTGGCCATGTGTGTGTGTGTGGGGGGGGGGGGGGAAAGAGGCAGAGGGCGGGGGAGTGTTGCGAGCTCCAGCGTTTCCAGTGGCCGGGGGGGGGGGGGGGGGGAAGAGGCAGAGGGCGGGGGAGCATTGCGAGCTCCAGCGTTTCCAGTGGCCGGGGGGGGGGGGCAGAGGCAGAGGGCGGGGGAGTGTTGCGAGCACCGGCATTTCGAGTGGCCATGTGTGTGTGTGTGGGGGGAAAGAGGCAGAGGGCGGGGGAGTGTTGCGAGCTCCAGCGTTTCCAGTGGCCGGGGGGGGGGGGGAAGAGGCAGAGGGCGGGGGAGCATTGCGAGCTCCAGCGTTTCCAGTGACCATGTGTGTGTGTGGGGGGGGGGGAAAGAGGCAGAGGGCGGGGGAGTGTTGTGAGCTCCAGCGTTTCCAGTGGCCGGGGAGGGGGGGAAGAGGCAGAGGGCGGGGGAGCGTTGACTTTTCGATTGGCCGGGGGGGGGGGGGGGGAAGAGGCAGAGGGCGGGGGAGCATTGCGAGCACCGGCATTTCGAGTGGCCATGTGTGTGTGTGGGGGGGGGGAAAGAGGCAGAGGGCGGGGGAGCGTTGACTTTTCGATTGGCCGGGGGGGGGGGGGAAGAGGCAGAGGGCGGGGGAGCATTGCGAGCACCGGCATTTCGAGTGGCCGGGGGAGGGGGGGGGGAAGAGGCAGAGGGCGGGGGAGCATTGCGAGCACCGGCATTTCGAGTGGCCATGTGTGTGTGTGGGGGGGGGGAAAGAGGCAGAGGGCGGGGGAGCGTTGACTTTTCGATTGGCCGGGGGGGGGGGGGAAGAGGCAGAGGGCGGGGGAGCATTGCGAGCACCAGCATTTCGAGTGGCCATGTGTGTGTGGGGGGGGGGGGGGAAGAGGCAGAGGGCGGGGGAGTGTTGCGAGCTCCAGCGTTTCCAGTGGCCGGGGGGGGGGGAAGAGGCAGAGGGCGGGGGAGCATTGCGAGCACCGGCATTTCGAGTGGCCATGTGTGTGTGTGTGGGGGGGAAAGAGGCAGAGGGCGGGGGAGCGTTGACTTTTCGATTGGCCGGGGGGGGGGGGGAAGAGGCAGAGGGCGGGGGAGCATTGCGAGCACCGGCATTTCGAGTGGCCGTGTGTGTGTGTGTGGGGGGGAAAGAGGCAGAGGGCGGGGGAGCGTTGCAAGCTCTGGTGTTTCCAGTGTCAGGTGGTGGTGGGGGAAAGAGGCAGAGGGCGAGGAAGCGTTGAGTTTTCGATTGGCCAGGTGGGAGGGGGGGGGGAAGAGGCAGAGGGCGGGGGAGCATTGCGAGCACCGGCATTTCGAGTGGCCATGTGTGTGTGGGGGGGGGGGGGGAAGAGGCAGAGGGCGGGGGAGCGTTGACTTTTCGATTGGCCGGGGGGGGGGGGGGGGGAAGAGGCAGAGGGCGGGGGAGCATTGCGAGCACCGGCATTTCGAGTGGCCATGTGTGTGTGGGGGGGGGGGGAAAGAGGCAGAGGGCGGGGGAGTGTTGCGAGCTCCAGCGTTTCCAGTGGCCGGGGGGGGGGGGGGAAGAGGCAGAGGGCGGGGGAGCATTGCGAGCACCGGCATTTCGAGTGGCCATGTGTGTGGGGGGGGGGGGGGAAGAGGCAGAGGGCGGGGGAGCGTTGACTTTTTGATTGGCCGGGGGGGGGGGGGGAAGAGGCAGAGGGCGGGGGAGCATTGCGAGCACCGGCATTTCGAGTGGCCATGTGTGTGTGGGGGGGGGGGGGGAAAGAGGCAGAGGGCGGGGAAGCGTTGAGTTTTCGATTGGCCAGGTGGGAGGGGGGGGGAAGAGGCAGAGGGCGGGGGAGCATTGCGAGCACCGGCATTTCGAGTGGCCATGTGTGTGTGTGTGGGGGGGGGGGAAAGAGGCAGAGGGCGGGGGAGCTTTGCAAGCTCTGGTGTTTCCAGTGTCAGGTGGTGGTGGGGGAAAGAGGCAGAGGGCGAGGAAGCGTTGAGTTTTCGATTGGCCAGGTGGGGGGGGGGGAAGAGGCAGAGGGCGGGGGAGCGTTGCGAGTGCTGGTGTTTCCAGTGGCCAGGTGGGGGGGGGGGGGCAGGGCGAGTGAGGAAAACACAGAATAGCTGCAGTGTGCCATATCCACACAATCTGTACGTGTCATTGGTGCTGCACTTGTAAGGAACATTGTGTGAAAATTTGGTGGCGATTGGTGCAGTAGTTTTGGAGATTAGCAGTTTTGAACAAACTCATAGTAAACTTTTTATTTATATAGATAACGTACAGTTTACCTAGTACCAATGTGTATAAAATGTATTACTATGATATTCTGGGATCAAATTAGATTTCCTACCTCAAAATCCTAAAAGAGCTGCCTCCATTGCAGTTTGACCTAATGCTTAAGGAAGAAATAGATCTGTATCAAGTCATTCCTCTAGGAAGGTTCTGACTAAAGGCAGGACTACGTGGTAGACAAATTGGTAAAGACCAAGTATTTTTAAAGCATGATAAATCATTGCTTGATTAAAAAAAACATCATGTTTGCCTGGCCAAGCAAGAAAGAAAATGTTGCCACATTCTTCCACCTGAGAGGTATACTGTAAAAACATAACACAAAGACTGGATCAGGCTAACAGTTTCCGCGACACCTGGAGGAAGTTGATTATCTAGACCCGCGCCAGTCTGGCTTCCGACCCGGTCACAGCACCGAGACGGCATTGGTCGCGTTGGTTGATGATCTCTGGAGGGCGCGGGATAGAGGTTATTCCTCTATCCTAGTCCTATTAGACCTCTCGGCGTCTTTTGATACCATCGACCATGGTATCCTATTGCACCGACTGGGGGGGTTGGGGCTGGGAGGCACCGTTTTGCGGTGGTTCTCATCCTACCTCTCTGGTCGGTCGCAATATGTGTTGACGGGAGGGCAGAGGTCGACCTCGAGGCCTCTCTTATGTGGGGTTCCTCAGGGGTCGGTCCTCTCGCCCCTCCTTTTCAACACATATATGAAGCCGCTGGGTGAGATCATCCGTGGTTTTGGGGTGGAGTACCACCTGTACGCTGATGACACCCAGCTGTACATATCCACCCCAAACCACCCCAACGATGCCGCCGAAGTGCTGTCCCGGTGTTTGGAGGCCGTACGGATCTGGATGGGTGGTAACAAACTCAAGCTCAACCCTGCCAAGACTGAGTGGCTGTGGTTTCCGGCACCCCGGTTCAGCCAGATTACTCCAACTCTGGCCATTGGGGGCGAAACACTGGCCCCCGTGGATTCCCGGCTGTCCATGGAGGACCATGTGGCGGCCGTGGCCAGGGGGGCGTTTCATCAGGTACGCCTGATGCGCCAATTGCGCCCCTTACTGGACCGGGCTGCCCTTCGCACAGTCACTCAAGCTCTCGTGACGTCCCGACTCGACTACTGTAATGCTCTCTACATGGGGCTTCCCTTGAGGTGCACTCGAAAGCTAGAGCTAGTCCAAAACGCAGCCGCGTGGGTGATTATGGGAGCCACTAGATGCTCCCACATAATACCGATCCTGCGCGAGCTGCATTGGCTTCCTGTGGTTTTTCGAGTGCGCTTCAAGGTTTTGACAACTATCTTTAAAGCGCTCCATGGCTCGGGGCCTAGTTATATGCGAGACCGCCTCCTGCCCCATACATCCCTTAGACCGATACGCTCCCACAGAGAGGGCCTTCTCAGGGTGCCGTCGGCCGGACAATGCCGACTGGCGACTCCCAGGGGAAGAGCCTTCTCTGTGGCGGGGCCAGCCCTCTGGAATGACCTACCCCCTGAATTACGTACCATCACCGACCTCCGCCTCTTCCGCCAATGTCTTAAGACATATTTGTTTCAACAAGCCGGCCTAGCCTAACCTCCCATGGGGACTTTTAGGTAGTTTTAAATTGGGTTTTTAAAATTTGGTTTTAGCGCAGGATAGGTTTATTTAATAGTTTTTTAAAATTATATTTATTGTATTTTGTATGTTTTTAAATTTCCTGTGCGCCGCCCTGGGTCCTTTGTGGAGAAGGGCGGGATATAAATTTAAATAAATAAATAAAATAAATAAATAAATAATAACAAATATTGTGCAAAACAGCAAGTCTCTCTAGGAAGTTTGCAAGCAAGCAGACAGAAGAATGACAGCCTTCTTCCATTATTGTTGCCTGATAGCTGTTATCGAAAATATGGCATCTGCGGGCAGCCATCATCGAATCCTCCATTCATTTCTCCAATCTTTTACAAATAACTAAACTGGTGGCTATTGTCATATCCAATAGCAAATTTCTTGGCCACCTGGCAGGTCAACACATGAATACAAATTACCAGCTTTGGGGACAGGATTGGATAAATATTACAGAATGGAAACTCACCAAGGCCAGCACTATCAATGAAGCTCATTTCATAGCAATTCTCATGATCAACGAACAGATTACTTTCTTCCTCCGCTTCTCCATCTCCAGAAGAAGCATCTGCTACATCAGCAAACAGGTTAGTTTCTCCCTCAGCCTCTCCATCTCCAGAAGAAACCTCTGCCACCTCAACCGGGGAAGCTGCACACAGAGAAGGAAAAAAACAACTAAGATTAACAAATCAAAGAGAATATCTATATCCAGGAATTGTTTAGTCCTTGGTTGTTTTCTTCCAGACGTTTCATTATCTGACTAGGTAAAATCATTGGTATTGGAAGGATTTTCTCTGTTTATACAAGTAGTCCTTGATTTAGGACCATAATTGAGTCTGGAATGATGGTGGCAAATTGCAGTAGTTGTTAAACAGGTCACTTCTTGTGACCCTCCTGATTTTACTACTTTTTTTTGCGGCAGCTCTTAAGCAAACACCACAGTCATATTGCAAATGCCTCAGTCATGAAACAAATACATTTTACTCAAATGGGCACTTTTTTGCCAGAAACCAGGAGTAAATAATAATAATAATAATAATAATAATAATTGCTGGAAACCAGCAAAAAAACCCACCAAAAATCACCATAAATGCGAACTTGTTGCCAAGTGCCCAAAATATGATCCGTGTGACCACAGGAAAGGCACAGCCATTGGAACTCTAGAACCAAATTGGAAGTAGCTCTGAAGAGTTCCATCATAACTTCATTGGTTAAGTGACTGATTGTTAAGAGAGGACTACCTGTATAGCAGTGATGGCGAACCTATGGCACACAAGGCGATGCCCTGTCAGCTGGCCAGCGCGCATGTGTGCGCTGGCCAGCTGAATTCGCCCTTTTTTGCATGGTTTTTTCAACCTCCCCAGGCTCCAAAGGCTTTATAGGAGCCTGGGGAGGGCGAAAAGAGCCTCCCCCCCCCCCGAGGCCCTCCGGAGGCTTCATGAACTTCCCTGAAGCCTCTGGAGCGTTCAAAATGATGCGCCGCCGAAACCGGAAGTGACCTCCGATTGCTTGCAGCGTCATTTTGAGTGCTCCTGAGACTTCAGGGAAGCCTCCTGAAGGTTGCTGAACCCTCTGGAGGGCCTCCGGGGGGGGGGGGGGGCAGGGGAGGCTCTTTTCGCCCTCCCCAGGCTCCTATAAAGCCTCTGGAGCCTGGGGAGGGTGAAAAGAGCATGTTAAAAAATTGGGGGGGGAAGAGTCTGTAGTGCGAGCATGCGCACTGGGGGGTCGCGCATTGCATTATGGGTGCAGCATGCCCGCACACAACCCCCCTGTGCTCCCCCCCTTATGGCACGCGAGCCTAAAAAGGTTCACCATCGCTGCTGTATAGGGTAGCTTCCCCTGCCACTGTTGGTGGGGGTGTATGGTTTTCTCCTAATTGAGGAAGTACAAAGGGCAAAAACCCTCCACCTTCCTACATTGCAATGCATGTTACTGTATATAAACAGAGTGAACCCCACTCCCTTCTAGCACTGATGACATACCCTAGCTGGGTCATGAAATGTCTGCAAGAAAACAAGCTCAGACAGCACCAAGCATCCTACAATCTTCCTCCTCCTCCCTTCTAGAACTGATGATGTTATCTAGTCAGGTCACAAAACGACTGCAAGAAACAAGCTTGGACAGCACCAAGGGCACAACAGATTTTAAAAATGTATTATAGCATCAGGTTCTGTGATTGTCCATTCCATCAGAAGCACAGGGTATTCTCCTGAACAAGGGGCATTTATTTTTATTATACCTTCTGTCTTTCAATGCATATGTGACAACATATCTAAGTCCACAGAAAAGTAAATAGTCAATAATGAAGTAAAATACAAGTTCAGGCCCTGATATAAGCCAACAGTAGATATAAGGAAACAGCGGATATAAGGAAACTGCAGCCCAGGAAGTGGCTTGGATTGGTCTTTCTCTTCCCACTGACAACAACAAATCCAGCAATAAACTGGACAGACCATTTAGAAATGAGAAAGCTTCATCTGTCAGTGCCATTAACATACTTGTGCAGCTGGGATCTTTAGGCATCTCCCTATTCTCCAAGACTTCTGACTCCTCCATGCAGACTTCCTCCCCTTGGTCCATCTGGGATAGGATATCAGGCTTGGAAATGGCATGATCTATACCATAGGAAAGGAGACAGGTTGTTAGGAAACCAGACCATTTGAGCAACGTGCACAGAGGATAACTCAATCAATGTACAGACAAGAGATCAAAGTCCTCACCCAGCGAGACCAGCATGTCATAGTTGCTCCTCATGACAGTTCTATAAAGCTCTCTCTGCCATTCTTCTAGGTTCTTCCATTCCTGCTCACTGAAATGGACCGAAGCGTCACTGAAGTTCAAGGGCACCTAGAAAAAGCAAGATGGCTAAAAAAAATCACTGTGCATTTTCCATCAAGTCAACCCCATTTCCCTTCTGCATTTTCATACTAGATCCCGAACGAAATCCTAATCTTCTCTTCGGTTCCAAAAACCCGCAAACCTCTAGCTGGCAACATATTATCTATTGATCTATGTAGAGAATTTGTATGGCCATCCACTCACTCTTATGGACTCTAGGCAGCTTACAAACAATTAAAATGACCAGCTTTTAAGCAAGCAGTATGTTCTTTGACGGACTATAGTTTACAGCTCCAGAATCTGAAGATGCCTAAAATCCAAATAACTCCATCTGTTGTCATTTTTTCCTTCCAGTCATAAACTGGAGAGTGGGCATCTTCCTGTTTCCAACTAGCTAATCTGTCTTGTCCAAAATCAGAGCAAACTGTGATTCACTGCAAAGATACCCTGGGTTCTCATTGTAAATTGGGAGAGATAAACCATAATGCTAACTGAATTCCACAGAATTTCTTTCACAGGCTGAGCTGTAAGGCAGAACTAAACTTTACGGATGATGGTTCATCTACAGGTCCAGTCAGGTTTTGTAGCCTCCTCCCAAACCATTTCTGCTGACTCCTGACTCTTCTCTGAATCAGGCCACTCCAGTGGGACAGAGGTTACCTTAGGGACTTCTCCTTTAAATCCTGGAGGAAATCGCAAGATCCAGAAGTTCAGATTCTTCAACAGACTCTCAAGGTTCTCCAACCTCCTCTGCAACAGGCTGTTCTCCTCCAAGATGGTCCCCAACACAGTCAGTTTGCTCTCCAACTGGCTCCCCATTTCCATTACGGCTTTCTCACAGCCCATCCACTTCTGCTCAGCCGCCACCATCCTCTGCTCCAGGTAGAGCAACTGGGCATTGGGGGGATCCATCACGGCCTCCTTAGCTTCTCCGGCAGACATGGTGGACCCAGCAGATGTTTCCGAGTTCATGACCTTCATCGCCCCATCCCACGCCAGTTTGAAGTCTCGCAAGGCAGAAGGGAGGCCAACCTGGACTCCTTGCACCCCGCAGCTCGCTTTTCGGGGTAGAAGGAAAGAGGAATTCGCACAGAACTCTTCTCCACCAAATTCAGACATGCATCATTTCAAGAATTGCAAAGTTCAACTGGGCTACCTGTCACCTGCTGCTAAGATTTAGCCATCTGTATTCTGCTTGAGAAGTTTCAGTAATCCAACCCCGGTCCCTATGTTTTCCAGTTCCCATTGTTTAGATCAGGGGTGTCAAACTCGCGGCATCACAGGAGAGACTGGAAGTACCTCAGCGAGACAGACAGAAAAAAGTGAGCTCTGAAGAGCCTCACAAATTTTCCGCCTGACAAACCGATGCCGGGGATCCTTTTTGGATCAGAACTTTTCTGGAGGAAATGTGAAGAAGGAACTGTGTCTCATTAGACCCAGAGGAATGCAACAGGTTCCTCGTAGGTCGGAGATTAGCTCTCTGAATCAGCGTCGGGGGAGGCAGCATGGCTGCTATCAAGCTGGAGCTTCTGGACTAAGCATCTGAGCAGGAACGGTGTATTTTTTTTTTTAAATTAAATTTATACCCCGCCCTTCTCCTTGTTAGGACCCAGGGCGGCGCACAGGGATGTTAAAATACATACAAAATATATAAAATATATGAAATTTAAAATACTTATTCTAATAAATAAACCCTGCGCTAAAAACCGAATTAAAATCCCAAGTTTAAAAACTATCTACTAGTCAGTATGGAGGTTACGCTAGGCCGGCTAGATGAAATAAGTGTGTCTTCAGACACTTGCGGAAGAGGCGGAGGTCGGAGATGGTGCGGAGTTCAGGGGGTAAGTCGTTCCAGAGGGCTGGGCCCGCCACAGAGAAGGCTCTCCCCCTGGGTGTCGCCAGTCGGCATTGTCCAGCCGACGGCACCCTGAGGAGGCCCTCTCTGTGGGAGCGTATCGGTCTGAGGGATGTATGGGGCAGGAGGCGGTCTCGCATATAACTAGGCCCCGAGCCATGGAGCGCTTTAAAGATGGTCGTTAAAACCTTGAAGCACACCCGAAAGACCACAGGAAGCCAGTGCAGCTCGCGCAGGATAGGTGTTATGTGGGAGTGTCTAGGCGCTCCCGTAATCACCCGCGCGGCTGCGTTCTGGACTAGCTGCAGCTTTCGGGTGCACCTCAAGGGAAGCCCCATGTAGAGAGCATTACAGTAGTCGAGTCGAGAGGTGACGAGTGCTTGAGTGACTGTTCTCTAGGCGTCTCTTGTGGCGCTTCATCCCCCTAAGCCCCTCGGTAAACCAAGAAGCCCAGGTGGTTCGTCGCCGCAAGAGAGGCCGCAAGGGCGCGACTCGGTCCAAGGCCCCCATGTCCACACTTAACCATGCGGCCACTAGGTCCTCAGTCGAGTCGCGGGGCAAGTCCACAGGAATTGGCCCAAGCTCCCTTTGGAACCTTATCGGGTCCATCAGGAGCCTGGGGCGGAACCATATAGGAATATCCGGTTCCGCCTCCCCGCAGTGAGGTGCGGCGATCGGAAAGTCGAGCCGAAGGAGAGCGTGATCTGTCCATGACAGGGGTGTGATGACTAGATCCCCTATTCCCAGATCACTACTCCACTGTCCCGAGATGAAGATTAGATCCAGGGTGTGTCCGCCCTCGTGGGTAGGGCCTACAACTACTTGGGTCAGGTCCATGGCTGTCATGGAAGCCATGAACTCCCGAGCTAACCCAGAGGTTTCGCCTGCTGACGGCAGGTTAAAGTCCCCCATGACTAACAGTCTGGGGGTCTCCACTGCCGCCTCAGCTATCACCTCTAGGAGCTCGGGCAGGGCTGTTGTTGTATAGCGAGGAGCCATACGTATGAAAGGAATGTGGAAATCTGGTAAGAAGATTTAAATAACCAACTGACACAAATCAGAATTTGAAAAAGGCAAAGAATCTTGTGAGTAGAAGTAATATTGACGGATAGATTGGGATTTTGGCGGAAAGAAAAGAAAGGGGGGGGGGGGGAATGCGGTTTAAATCATTAAGCCCAAAGAGAACTGCTTGTTTTAAACAACTTGGAGATAGAAATGAGAAAACAGAGAATTGACTAACCCATTGAAATACAAACTTTGAATTTGGATTTGAAAAGATTGTGTCTTTAAAAGATTTTTTGACAACTGGGAACTTCACAGAGCTTCACAGAGGGAAAGGAGGGGGGGGAACGGAAGCTAAAAATAAACAAAGACTTGCTTTGTTCGAGTTTGTTCTAATTTACATATCTTCAGCAACTCTAATCAATGAGAGGTGGAAGGTAACAAGAAAAAACTATTTTCTCCATTCATAATTCTATTTTGCCTGGATTTAAAACTCGATTTAAAAATATCAAGCTGTATTGCTGGAAATCATTGAGTTGAAAGAATACGGAGCCGTTTGCTGGAGGGAAGAACAAAGAAAGCGAAGTGATTAAGATTAAATCGGATCAGAACTGGGAAATAAGAAGAAACAGTGGAACTTAAATTATAATTAACTGTATAACTAACTAATTTTTTATAGAAAAGTGGGAATTTGAAGAAATACGTGAAATTATAAAAAATATGCATAAATCATTAAAATTAAGCTTAAATAGAATTTTGAAGTTAGAAATTGAGGAGAGGCAGGAAATGACGGAAGAAGAGGGGGAGGGTAATGAAATGGTAGAAACAATCTATATAAAGAAAAAATGTAACTATGAGTTTGTTCAAAACCGCTAATCTCAGAAACTACTGCACCGATCGCCACCAAATTTTCACACAACATTCCTTACAAGTGCAGCACCAATGATACGTACAGATTGTGTGGATGGCACACTGGTGCCAGGTATACGCCACACAAATGTACAACTGCAGCTCTTCTGTGTGTTTCCCTCACTCGCTCATTTGACCCCCTCCCCTTCGCGGCCCCTCCCACCCGGCCACTTTTCAGCTCATGTCACTTGCATGAGCAGTGGAGCGGTCTGCGTCATATCCACGACGGTCGCCTTCTCAGTGGCCTCTGTCTTCACCGCCGCCATCGCCGCCAACTCCCGCCACGGCCAAGGCCGCTGCCGAGTCAGCAGCCTCTCTCTCTTCTACGCCGCCACTGCCCACACCTCTCGTTCTGCTGCTGCCACTGCCCTTGCCCCCCCTCCGCCAACTGCACCCCCCACAAGGCCGCTGCCGAGTCAGCGGCCTCTCTCTCCTCTCTCTCTAGGTAAGTAAGTAGGTAGGTAGGTAGGTAGAGGGATAGAGGAAGAAATACAGTAGGTAGGTAGGTAGGTAGGTAGAGGGACATAGAGAGAGAGGGAGAAATACAGTCGGTAGGTAGGTAGAGTAAGAGAGGAAGGGGAGGGAGACGGAGGGGAAACCGAGGCAGAGAAGGAAGGGAGTCGCTGAGAGAGAGTATAAGGGGAAACTTTTTCATTTAACCAGACTAGGCCACAGCAACGTGTGGCGGGTGCAGCTAGTCTATATAAATAAAAATGTAACTATGAATTTGTTCAAAACCGCTAATCTCAGAAACTACTGCACCAATCGCCACCAAATTTTCACACAACGTTCCTTACAGGTGCAGCACCAATGATATGTATAGATTGTGTGGATGGCACACCTGTGTCAGGTGCAGGCTACACAAATGTAAAAGTGCGGCATTTCTGAGTTTTTCACCTCCCTTTAACTCCTCCCACCCGGCTGCTTCTTACGCTGCGTCACGCACATGTGCAGCAGCGCGTGCTGACGCTCTTCCCCCAACGTCACATTTCCAACAGTTGCTTCCTCAATGAACTACCCTTTCCACAAGGCCCTGCGGCCCTGGCGGTGTGAGGCACATACACGCGCGTGGATGCACGCACGCACGCTCAGCCGCATGTCCGAAGATTACCGGGATAAGGGGGCAGAGTTTCAAGGCAGGGCTCCCCCCCCCCCAATCGGAGCCTCCAGGTAGAGAGGCAGTCTACCTGAACTGGGGGGGGGGGGGGAGGAGGAGGAGGAAGAGACAAATCACCCGGGCGCTTCCGGGATTCAGGGGCGGGAGTTCCGCTGTCGGTCCCCCATCAGTCGCCACATTTGCCGGCGCCGATGGAGCCTGACCTGCTGCCGGCAGAGGCTGGAAGCCAGGAGAATCACGGCCAAAAGTTTTTCCACCGCGACCGCCACTTCCTTTCTTTTGGGCGGGGGGGGGGGGATTGGGGAGGTGAGGGAGGGGGGCCTGGAGGAGATTAACTGGGGGGGTCTGGGTAGGGGAGGGGAAGGTAGGTAGGTAGAGGGATAGAGAGAGGGAGAAATACAGTAGGTAGGTAGGTAGGTAGAGGGATAGAGAGAGAGGGAGAAATGCAGTAGGTAGGTAGGTAGGTAGAGGGATAGAGAGAGGGAGAAATACAGAAGGTAGGTAGGTAGGTAGGTAGGTAGGTAGGTAGGTAGGTAGGTAGGTAGGTAGGTAGGTAGGTAGGTAGGTAGGTGAATAGAGAGACAGAGGGAGAAATACGATAGGTAGGTAGGTAGGTAGGTAGATAGAGAGAGGGATAGAGAGAGGGAGAAATACAGTAGGTAGGTAGATAGGTAGGTAGATAGAGAGAGGGATAGAGAGAGGGAGAAATACAGTAGGTAGGTAGGTAGGTAGGTAGGTAGGTAGGTAGGTAGGTAGGTAGGTAGGTAGGTAGGGGGATAGAGAGGGAGAGGGAGAAAAAGTTTCTAGTCCTCATGGCTGGACATTTGCTTGTTAAAATTCGGGAAACATTAGGAAAGGCCTGCTACCAGCATGGCCACATAAACCACAACTCAAGTTTCTAACCCTCTTCACTCAGAAAATACACAGTCTAATCAACTGACCCCACCGCCATCAACGTGCTCCCAATGACTGGGGGACTACAACTCCATTACAGCCAATGGCAAAGGACTGAGCAGTTGTGATGGACTGGCTGCTAAAGCAAGCCTTGAAAATAAATCAGAAAGACTGTAATAGGGGGGTCTGTCTCTCTGTCTCACAAGAACAAAGAATGCTTATCAACAAGAAATAGGCATGTGTAAAACTTGTAGCAATTATGGGTAGCTAGAAAGTTGATAAAAGCAACAAGAATGAGACAATTTGCAGACCTCAGCTAAAAGTTAGGAATAGAGATGTCTGGCAACAAATGAAATGTCTATTAGATAACTCCTGGGGCATTCATTAGCTAAGACCTAGGAATGGGACAGCTATAGACCAATAGAACAAATTGTAGAATTATTACTAAAATGTTTATTAGATGATGTTTCTTGTTATCCCACCTTCTCCTTTAGTGAAAATGTATAAAAGCTTTCTTAATCCTTTGTTCTTGGTTCTTGGCCTTTTGTCCAGGAACCCTTTTCCTTGGAGGACTCCAATAAAAAGCAAACAGAAAACCTGCACCTCGTGTCTGGTGTTCATCATTGGCTTCGGCACCAGGCTCAGACCCGAATTGGGGACAACAGTAGAGAATGCTCTGCTTAATATATTAGAACAGAACACTTCATGCGTGTCAAACTCATGTCGTCACGTTGCTGTCACATGACATTTTGCAACTTTTTTCCCTTCATGGAACTGGGGTGGATGTGGCCTGAGCATGATGAATCTAGCCTCCAGGCTGCCAGTTTGACACCCCTGGCAATACTTTATTTGGCCAACTGTGACTAGACACACAAGGAATTTGTCTCCAGTGCAACTTAAGTTGATGGAAACGGCCCTGGGAGATCCGGGTTCAACTTCACTCACTCACCTAGTCTACATTACAGGGTTGTCGTAGGGAAAAACTGGAATCACATGGGATATAAATGCTTACGAAGGACACCTACCTCTCTTTCTATCGCAGAATAACCAGCCAACAGAAAGGATTGTGGGGAGGAAAGCCCAAAGGCACCATCGGACAAGACTTAGACCTTTGAGCTGTTTGTAAATGGAAACAAGGGGAAAAAAGGCAGGCTGAAAAAAAATCTGCATTTTTCCAGGAGAATCCTAAATATAAGCCTCCTTTACTCGTCTGGATCCATCATTGCAACTGATGCCTCGCTGAACAACCAACCCCCACCTTTTCTCAATGCAAAAAAAAACCACCATTCCCACGGCAGATCATTTACAGAAGGCCAAGCCAGGAAGAGACTTTGGAGGTCTTCTAGTCCAGCCCCACCCTTGGAAGAAACGCTAGGACAAACACCTTCCTTCAAAAGCTTGAAACCTTGGGACAGGGAAGCGCAGGTCTCCCGGAAAGGGGGGGGGGGGGAGTGTCTAGATTCGGACGCAAAAGCGGGGACCTGCAAAGCCAGGCGAAACAAAAATCCCCAGCCAAAAATGGATTTCCGGGAGAGGTCACGTCGCCAGCCTCAATCGGGTATGAGGCGCCCGATGGATTCCGCGCAAAAGGCACCCGAGGTCTTCTAGAAGAGCACCTTCCCGCACTTTGGGGGGCGGGGGTCTTGCAGGGGAAACGCCACCACCCCAGTTCTTCTAGACGGGATAACCCTTGTTACCGAACGGCGATCCCAGAAGACCCCACCCTACCCGCTGCGGAGGATTCTGGGAAGACATCCAGAGGGTGCCAGGTTGCCGATGAGCGGCTGGCTGCCGAGCTGTAGACGCCCCCCTTCCTCGGGTCTCGCGACCCCCGGTTCCCACCCCCCTCTCCACTCGCGCCCCGTTTTGCGCTACCTGGCCGCGCCCGCCCGCCTGCCTCTCCCCCGCTCGGACGTTCTTGCGGGGCCGCCTTTGTCTCGACTACCGCAACGCCGCACACTAGGAAAGCTGGCCGCGTCGCGCGCATGCGGCGGACCCGTCCAGAGTCGACGCGGTGAAAGAGCGTCTTTTCTTGAGAGCTCGGACCAGCGCCGCCCTAACGGTCAGAGGAATATCGCCTGGGACCTAAAGCGCTTATACCAGATAGCCCTTGACGTACAACCGAAAATGTGTGTTCTTAAGCAAGACAGACATTCATTCCGTGAGTTTTCTCCTGTCTTAAACCTTCCTTGCCGCCGTTGTTCAGCGAATCGCCGCGGTTCATAAAAGTCGGGAAAAACAGTCATTAAGTGAGTCTGCCTTCCCCATTGACTTTGGTCGCCAAAGAGGATCAAAAGGGAAACTCCGGGACGCAGCGACCGTCATAAGTATGAACCAGTGGCCAAGCGTCTTGAATTTCAATCCCGTGACCACGGAGCTGCTTACAAAGGTCATAAGTGTGAATCATGGTGTTGGAGGTGTAGTGAATGCTCAAATGTTCTATATAAATAAAAAAATAACGATGAGTTTGTTCAAAATCGCTAATCTCCAAAACTACTGCACCAATCGCCACCAAATTTTCACACAACGTTCGTTACATGTGCAGCACCAATCATACGTACATAGTGTGTGGCTGGCACACCGGTGCCACGTGCACGCCACACAAATGTCCAACTGCGGCTCTGCTCACTCGCTCACTCGCCCCCCTCCCCTTCGCGGCCCCTCCCACCCGGCCGCTTTCCACTCACGTCACTCGCATGCACCGCCTGCGTCATACCCGCGACGGTTGCCTCCTCAGCAGCTGCTCTCTCCTCACTTGCCACCGCCCGCCACCGTTTGGGACACCCCCCGCCCCCCCACACTGCTGCACCCCACCCCCCACGCTGTGGCTGACCCTGCACTGCACCCTCTCACCACTGGCTGACCCTGTGCTATGGCTGACCCTCTTCTGCAGACCCCCTCTGCTGCGGCTGACCCTCTTCTGCACACCTCCACCACTGTGGCTGACCCTCTTCTACACACCCCCTCTGCTGTGGCTGACCCTCTTCTGCAGACCCCCTCTGCTGTGGCTGACCCTCTTCTGCACACCTCCACCACTGTGGCTGACCCTCTTCTGCACACCCCCACCCCTGTGGCAGACCCTCTTCTGCAGACCCCCTCTGCTGTGGCTGACCCTCTTCTGCAGACCCACACCACTGTGGCTGACCCTCTTCTGCAGACCCCCTCTGCTGTGGCTGACCCTCTTCTGCAGACCCCCACCACTGTGGCTGACCCTCTTCTGCAGACCCCCTCTGCTGTGGCTGACCCTCTTCTGCAGACCCCCTCTGCTGTGGCTGACCCTCTTCTCCACAACTGTGGCTGACCCTCTGCTGTGGCTGACCCTCTTCTGCACACCCCCTCTGCTGTGGCTGACCCTCTTCTGCACACCCCCACCCCTGTGGCTGACCCTCTTCTGCACACCTCCACCACTGTGGCTGACCCTCTTCTGCACACCCCCACCCCTGTGGCTGACCCTCTTCTGCAGACCCCCTCTGCTGTGGCTGACCCTCTTCTGCAGACCCCCTCTGCTGTGGCTGACCCTCTTCTGCACACCCCCTCTGCTGTGGCTGACCCTCTTCTGCAGACCCCCACCACTGTGGCTGACCCTCTTCTGCACACCTCCACCACTGTGGCTGACCCTCTTCTGCACACCCCCACCCCTGTGGCTGACCCTCTTCTGCAGACCCCCTCTGCTGTGGCTGACCCTCTTCTGCAGACCCACACCACTGTGGCTGACCCTCTTCTGCACACCCCCTCTGCTGTGGCTGACCCTCTTCTGCACACCCCCTCTGCTGTGGCTGACCCTCTTCTGCACACCCCCTCTGCTGTGGCTGACCGTCTTCTGCACACCCCCTCGGCTGTGGCTGACCCTCTTCTGCACACCCCCTCTGCTGTGGCTGACCCTCTTCTGCAGACCCACACCACTGTGGCTGACCCTCTTCTGCACACCCCCTCTGCTGTGGCTGACCCTCTTCTGCACACCCCCTCTGCTGTGGCTGACCCTCTTCTGCAAACCCCCTCTGCTGTGGCTGACCCTCTTCTGCACACCCCCACCACTGTGGCTGACCCTCTTCTGCACACCCGCTCTGCTGTGGCTGACCCTCTTCTGCAGACCCACACCACTGTGGCTGACCCTCTTCTGCACACCCCCTCTGCTGTGGCTGACCCTCTTCTGCAGACACACACCACTGTGGCTGACCCTCTTCTGCACACCCCCTCTGCTGTGGCTGACCCTCTTCTCCACAACTGTGGCTGACCCTCTGCTGTGGCTGACCCTCTTCTGCACACCCCCTCTGCTGTGGCTGACCCTCTTCTGCACACCCCCACCACTGTGGCTGACCCTCTTCAGCACACCCCCACCACTGTGGCTGACCCTCTTCTGCACACACCCTCTGCTGTGGCTGACCTTCTTCTGCACACCTCCACCACTGTGGCTGACCCTCTTTTCCACAACTGTGGCTGACCCTCTGCTGTGGCTGACCCTCTTCTGCACACCCCCTCTGCTGTGGCTGACCCTCTTCTGCACACCCCCTCTGCTGTGGCTGACCCTCTTCTGCACACCCCCTCTGCTGTGGCTGACCCTCTTCTCCACAACTGTGGCTGACCCTCTGCTTTGGCTGACCCTCTTCTGCACACCCCCTCTGCTGTGGCTGACCCTCTTCTGCAGACCCACACCACTGTGGCTGACCCTCTTCTGCACACCCCCTCTGCTGTGGCTGACCCTCTTCTGCAGACCCCCTCTGCTGTGGCTGACCCACTTCTGCACACCCCCTCTGCTGTGGCTGACCCTCTTCTGCACACCCCCTCTGCTGTGGCTGACCCTCTTCTGCACACCCCCTCGGCTGTGGCTGACCCTCTTCTGCAGACCCACACCACTGTGGCTGACCCTCTTCTGCACACCCCCTCTGCTGTGGCTGACCCTCTTCTGCACACCCCCACCACTGTGGCTGACCCTCTTCTGCACACCTCCGCCACTGTGGCTGACCCTCTTCTGCACACCCCCTCTGCTGTGGCTGACCCTCTTCTGCACACCCCCACCACTGTGGCTGACCCTCTTCTGCAGACCAACACCACTGTGGCGGACCCTCTTCTGCACACCCCCTCTGCTGTGGCTGACCCTCTTCTGCACACCCCCTCTGCTGTGGCTGACCCGCTTCTACAGACCCCTTCTGCTGTGGCTGACCCTCTTCTCCACAACTGTGGCTGACTCTCTGCTGTGGCTGACCCTCTTCTGTGGCTGACCCCCTTCTGCAGACCCACACCACTGTGGCTGACCCTCTTCTGCACACCCCCTCTGCTGTGGCTGACCCTCTTCTCCACAACTGTGGCTGACCCTCTGCTGTGGCTGACCCTCTTCTGCAGACCCACACCACTGTGGCTGACCCTCTTCTGCAGACCCCCTCTGCTGTGGCTGACCCTCTTCTCCACAACTGTGGCTGACCCTCTGCTGTGGCTGACCCTCTTCTGCAGACCCACACCACAGTGGCTGACCCTCTTCTGCACACCCCCTCTGCTGTGGCTGACCCTCTTCTGCACACCCCCTCTGCTGTGGCTGACCCTCTTCTGCACACCCCCACCACTGTGGCTGACCCTCTTCTGCACACCCCCTCTGCTGTGGCTGACCCTCTTCTGCACACCCCCTCTGCTGTGGCTGACCCTCTTCTGCACACCCCCACCACTGTGGCTGACCCTCTTCTGCACACCCCCTCTGCTGTGGCTGACCCTCTTCTGCAGACCCACACCACTGTGGCTGACCCTGTTCAGCACACCCCCACCACTGTGGCTGACCCTCTTCTGCACACACCCTCTGCTGTGGCTGACCCTCTTCTGCAGACCCACACCACTGTGGCTGAAGCTCTTCTGCACACCCCCTCTGCTGTGGCTGACCCTCTTCTGCAGACCCCCTCTGCTGTGGCTGACCCTCTTCTGCACACCCCCTCTGCTGTGGCTGACCCTCTTCTGCACACCCCCTCTGCTGTGGCTGACCCTCTTCTGCACACCCCCTCTGCTGTGGCTGACCCTCTTCTGCACACCCCCTCTGCTGTGGCTGACCCTCTTCTGCAGACCCACACCACTGTGGCTGACCCTCTTCTGCACACCCCCTCTGCTGTGGCTGACCCTCTTCTGCAGACCCCCTCTGCTGTGGCTGACCCTCTTCTGCAGACCCACACCACTGTGGCTGACCCTCTTCTGCACACCCCCTCTGCTGTGGCTGACCCTCTTCTCCACAACTGTGGCTGACCCTCTGCTGTGGCTGACCCTCTTCTGCACACCCCCTCTGCTGTGGCTGACCCTCTTCTGCACACCCCCACCACTGTGGTTGACCCTCTTCAGCACACCCCCACCACTGTGGCTGACCCTCTTCTGCACACACCCTCTGCTGTGGCTGACCTTCTTCTGCACACCTCCACCACTGTGGCTGACCCTCTTCTCCACAACTGTGGCTGACCCTCTGCTGTGGCTGACCCTCTTCTGCACACCCCCTCTGCTGTGGCTGACCCTCTTCTGCACACCCCCTCTGCTGTGGCTGACCCTCTTCTGCAGACCCCCTCTGCTGTGGCTGACCCTCTTCTCCACAACTGTGGCTGACCCTCTGCTGTGGCTGACCCTCTTCTGCAGACCCACACCACTGTGGCTGACCCTCTTCTGCACACCCCCTCTGCTGTGGCTGACCCTCTTCTGCACACCCCCTCTGCTGTGGCTGACCCTCTTCTGCACACCCCCTCTGCTGTGGCTGACCCTCTTCTGCACACCCCCACCACTGTGGCTGACCCTCTTCTGCACACCCCCTCTGCTGTGGCTGACCCTCTTCTGCACACCCCCTCTGCTGTGGCTGATCCTCTTCTGCACACCCCCACCACTGTGGCTGACCCTCTTCTGCACACCCCCTCTGCTGTGGCTGACCCTCTTCTGCACACCCCCTCTGCTGTGGCTGACCCTCTTCTGCACACCCCCACCACTGTGGCTGACCCTCTTCTGCACACCCCCTCTGCTGTGGCTGACCCTCTTCTGCAGACCCACACCACTGTGGCTGACCCTGTTCAGCACACCCCCACCACTGTGGCTGACCCTCTTCTGCACACACCCTCTGCTGTGGCTGACCCTCTTCTCCACAACTGTGGCTGACCCTCTGCTGTGGCTGACCCTCTTCTGCACACCCCCTCTGCTGTGGCTGACCCTCTTTTGCACACCCCCACCACTGTGGCTGACCCTGTTCAGCACACCCCCACCACTGTGGCTGACCCTCTTCTGCACACACCCTCTGCTGTGGCTGATCCTCTTCTGCACACCCCCTCTGCTGTGGCTGACCCTCTGATGCACACCCCCTCTGCTGTGGCTGACCCTCTTCTGCAGACCCACACCACTGTGGCTGACCCTCTTCTGCACACCCCCTCTGCTGTGGCTGACCCTCTTCTCCACAACTGTGGCTGACCCTCTGCTGTGGCTGACCCTCTTCTGCAGACGCCTCTGCTGTGGCTGACCCTCTTCTCCACAACTGTGGCTGACCCTCTGCTGTGGCTGACCCTCTTCTGCAGACCCACACCACTGTGGCTGACCCTCTTCTGCACACCCCCTCTGCTGTGGCTGACCCTTTTCTGCACACCCCCTCTGCTGTGGCTGACCCTCTTCTGCACACCCCCTCTACTGTGGCTGACCCTCTTCTGCACACCCCCACCACTGTGGCTGACCCTCTTCTGCACACCCCCACCACTGTGGCTGACCCTCTTCTGCACACCCCCTCTGCTGTGGCTGACCCTCTTCTGCAGACCCCCTCTGCTGTGGCTGACCCTCATCTGCAAACCCCCTCTGCTGTGGCTGACCCTCTTCTGCACACCCCCTCTGCTGTGGCTGACCCTCTTCTGCACACCCCCTCTGCTGTGGCTGACCCTCTTCTGCACACCCCCTCTGCTGTGGCTGACCCTCTTCTGCACACCCCCATCACTGTGGCTGACCCTCTTCTGCAGACCCATACCACTGTGGCTGACCCTCTTCTGCACCCCCTCTCTGCTGTGGCTGACCCTCTTCTCCACACCCCCTCTGCTGTGGCTGACCCTCTTCTGCACACCCCCTCTGCTGTGGCTGACCCTCTTCTGCACACCCCCTCTGCTGTGGCTGACCCTCTTCTGCACACCCCCACCACTGTGGCTGACCCTCTTCTGCACACCCCCTCTGCTGTGGCTGACCCTCTTCTGCAGACCCACACCACTGTGGCTGACCCTCTTCTGCACACCCCCTCTGCTGTGGCTGACCCTCTTCTGCAGACCCACACCACTGTGGCTGACCCTCTTCTGCACACCCCCTCTGCTGTGGCTGACCCTCTTCTCCACAACTGTGGCTGACCCTCTGCTGTGGCTGACCCTCTTCTGCACACCCCCTCTGCTGTGGCTGACCCTCTTCTGCACACCCCCACCACTGTGGCTGACCCTCTTCAGCACACCCCCACCACTGTGGCTGACCCTCTTCTGCACACACCCTCTGCTGTGGCTGACCTTCTTCTGCACACCTCCACCACTGTGGCTGACCCTCTTCTGCACACCTCCTCTGCTGTGGCTGACCCTCTTCTCCACAACTGTGGCTGACCCTCTGCTGTGGCTGACCCTCTTCTGCACACCCCCTCTGCTGTGGCTGACCCTCTTCTGCACACCCCCTCTGCTGGGGCTGACCCTCTTCTGCACACCCCATCTGCTGTGGCTGACCCTCTTCTCCACAACTGTGGCTGACCCTCTGCTTTGGCTGACCCTCTTCTGCAGACCCACACCACTGTGGCTGACCCTCTTCTGCACACCCCCTCTGCTGTGGCTGACCCTCTTCTGCAGACCCCCTCTGCTGTGGCTGACCCTCTTCTGCACACCCCCTCTGCTGTGGCTGACCCTCTTCTGCACACCCCCTCTGCTGTGGCTGACCCTCTTCTGCACACCCCCTCTGCTGTGGCTGACCCTCTTCTGCACACCCCCTCGGCTGTGGCTGACCCTCTTCTGCACACCCCCACCACTGTGGCTGACCCTCTTCTGCACACCTCCACCACTGTGGCTGACCCTCTTCTGCACACCCCCTCTGCTGTGGCTGACCCTCTTCTGCACACCCCCACCACTGTGGCTGACCCTCTTCTGCACACCCCCTCTGCTGTGGCTGACCCTCTTCTGCAGACCCACACCACTGTGGCTGACCCTGTTCAGCACACCCCCACCACTGTGGCTGACCCTCTTCTGCACACACCCTCTGCTGTGGCTGACCCTCTTCTGCAGACCCCCTCTGCTGTGGCTGACCCTCTTCTGCACACCCCCACCACTGTGGCTGACCCTGTTCAGCACACCCCCACCACTGTGGCTGACCCTCTTCTGCAAACACCCTCTGCTGTGGCTGATCCTCTTCTGCACACCCCCTCTGCTGTGGCTGACCCTCTGATGCACACCCCCACCACTGTGGCTGACCCTCTTCTGCACATCCCCTCTGCTGTGGCTGACCCTCTTCTGCACACCCCCTCTGCTGTGGCTGACCCTCTTCTGCACACCCCCTCTGCTGTGGCTGACCCTCTTCTGCAGACCCACACCACTGTGGCTGACCCTCTTCTGCACACCCCCTCTGCTGTGGCTGACCCTCTTCTCCACAACTGTGGCTCACCCTCTGCTGTGGCTGACCCTCTTCTGCAGACCCACACCACTGTGGCTGACCCTCTTCTGCACACCCTCTCTGCTGTGGCTGACCCTTTTCTGCACACCCCCTCTGCTGTGGCTGACCCTCTTCTGCACACCCCCTCTGTTGTGGCTGACCCTCTTCTGCACACCCCCTCTGCTGTGGCTGACCCTCTTCTGCAGACCCCCTCTGCTGTGGCTGACCCTCTTCTGCACACCCCCTCTGCTGTGGCTGACCCTCTTCTGCAGACCCACACCACTGTGGCTGACCCTCTTCTGCACACCCCCTCTGCTGTGGCTGACCCTTTTCTGCACACCCCCTCTGCTGTGGCTGACCCTCTTCTGCAGACCCCCTCTGCTGTGGCTGACCCTCTTCTGCAGACCCCCTCTGCTGTGGCTGACCCTCTTCTGCACACCCCCACCACTGTGGCTGACCCTCTTCTCCACAACTGTGGCTGACCCTCTGCTGTGGCTGACCCTCTTCTGCACACCCCCTCTGCTGTGGCTGACCCTCTTCTCCACAACTGTGGCTGACCCTCTGCTGTGGCTGACCCTCTTCTGCACACCCCCTCTGCTGTGGCTGACCCTCTTCTGCACACCCCCTCTGCTGTGGCTGAGCCTCTTCTGCACACACCCTCTGCTGTGGCTGACCCTCTTCTGCACACCCCCTCTACTGTGGCTGACCCTCTTCTGCACACCCCCACCACTGTGGCTGACCCTCTTCTGCACACCCCCACCACTGTGGCTGACCCTCTTCTGCACACCCCCTCTGCTGTGGCTGACCCTCTTCTGCAGAACCCCTCTGCTGTGGCTGACCCTCATCTGCACACCCCCTCTGCTGTGGCTGACCCTCTTCTGCACACCCCCATCACTGTGGCTGACCCTCTTCTGCACACCCCCATCACTGTGGCTGACCCTCTTCTGCAGACCCATACCACTGTGGCTGACCCTCTTCTGCACCCCCTCTCTGCTGTGGCTGACCCTCTTCTGCACACCCCCTCTGCTGTGTCTGACCCTCTTCTGCACACCCCCTCTGCTGTGGCTGACCCTCTTCTGCACACCCCCTCTGCTGTGGCTGACCCTCTTCTGCACACCCCCTCTGCTGTGGCTGACCCTCTTCTCCACAACTGTGGCTGACCCTCTGCTGTGGCTGACCCTCTTCTGCAAACCCCCTCTGCTGTGGCTGACCCTCTTCTGCACACCCCCACCACTGTGGCTGACCCTCTTCTGCACACCCCCTCTGCTGTGGCTGACCCTCTTCTGCAGACCCCCTCTGCTGTGGCTGACCCTCATCTGCACACCCCCTCTGCTGTGGCTGACCCTCTTCTGCACACCCCCTCTGCTGTGGCTGACCCTCTTCTGCACACCCCCTCTGCTGTGGCTGACCCTCTTCTGCACACCCCCTCTGCTGTGGCTGACCCTCTTCTGCACACCCCCATCACTGTGGCTGACCCTCTTCTGCAGACCCATACCACTGTGGCTGACCCTCTTCTGCACCCCCTCTCTCCTGTGGCTGACCCTCTTCTGCACACCCCCTCTGCTGTGGCTGACCCTCTTCTGCACACCCCCTCTGCTGTGGCTGACCCTCTTCTGCACACCCCGTCTGCTGTGGCTGACCCTCTTCTGCACACCCCCTCTGCTGTGGCTGACCCTCTTCTCCACAACTGTGGCTGACCCTCTGCTGTGGCTGACCCTCTTCTGCACACCCCCTCTGCTGTGGCTGACCCTCTTCTGCACACCCCCTCTGCTGTGGCTGACCCTCTTCTGCACACCCCATCTGCTGTGGCTGACCCTCTTCTCCACAACTGTGGCTGACCCTCTGCTTTGGCTGACCCTCTTCTGCAGACCCACACCACTGTGGCTGACCCTCTTCTGCAGACCCCCTCTGCTGTGGCTGACCCTCTTCTGCACACCCCCTCTGCTGTGGCTGACCCTCTTCTGCACACCCCCTCGGCTGTGGCTGACCCTCTTCTGCACACCCCCACCACTGTGGCTGACCCTCTTCTGCACACACCCACCACTGTGGCTGACCCTCTTCTGCACACCTCCGCCACTGTGGCTGACCCTCTTCTGCACACCCCCTCTGCTGTGGCTGACCCTCTTCTGCAGACCAACACCACTGTGGCTGACCCTCTTCTGCACACCCCCACCACTGTGGCTGACTCTGTTCAGCACACCCCCACCACTGTGGCTGACCCTCTGCTGTGGCTGACCCTCTTCTGCACACCCCCTCTGCTGTGGCTGACCCTCTTCTGCAGACCCACACCACTGTGGCTGAAGCTCTTCTGCACACCCCCTCTGCTGTGGCTGACCCTCTTCTGCAGACCCCCTCTGCTGTGGCTGACCCTCTTCTGCACACCCCCTCTGCTGTGGCTGACCCTCTTCTCCACAACTGTGGCTGACCCTCTGCTGTGGCTGACCCTCTTCTGCACACCCCCTCTGCTGTGGCTGACCCTCTTCTGCAGACCCCCTCTGCTGTGGCTGACCCTCTTCTGCACACCCCCTCTGCTGTGGCTGACCCTCTTCTGCACACCCCCTCGGCTGTGGCTGACCCTCTTCTGCACACCCCCACCACTGTGGCTGACCCTCTTCTGCACACCCCCACCACTGTGGCTGACCCTCTTCTGCACACCTCCGCCACTGTGGCTGACCCTCTTCTGCACACCCCCTCTGCTGTGGCTGACCCTCTTCTGCAGACCAACACCACTGTGGCTGACCCTCTTCTGCACACCCCCACCACTGTGGCTGACCCTGTTCAGCACACCCCCACCACTGTGGCTGACCCTCTGCTGTGGCTGACCCTCTTCTGCACACCCCCTCTGCTGTGGCTGACCCTCTTCTGCAGACCCACACCACTGTGGCTGAAGCTCTTCTGCACACCCCCTCTGCTGTGGCTGACCCTCTTCTGCAGACCCCCTCTGCTGTGGCTGACCCTCTTCTGCACACCCCCTCTGCTGTGGCTGACCCTCTTCTCCACAACTGTGGCTGACCCTCTGCTGTGGCTGACCCTCTTCTGCACACCCCCTCTGCTGTGGCTGACCCTCTTCTGCACACCCCCTCTGCTGTGGCTGACCCTCTTCTGCAGACCCACACCACTGTGGCTGACCCTCTTCTGCACACCCCCACCACTGTGGCTGACCCTCTTCTGCACACCCCCACCACTGTGGCTGACCCTCTTATGCACACCCCCTCTGCTGTGGCTGACCCTCTTCTGCAGACCCCCTCTGCTGTGGCTGACCCTCATCTGCACACCCCCTCTGCTGTGGCTGACCCTCTTCTGCACACCCCCTCTGCTGTGGCTGACCCTCTTCTGCACACCCCCTCTGCTGTGGCTGACCCTCTTCTGCACACCCCCTCTGCTGTGGCTGACCCTCTTCTGCACACCCCCATCACTGTGGCTGACCCTCTTCTGCAGACCCATACCACTGTGGCTGACCCTCTTCTGCACCCCCTCTCTGCTGTGGCTGACCCTCTTCTGCACACCCCCTCTGCTGTGGCTGACCCTCTTCTGCACACCCCCTCTGCTGTGGCTGACCCTCTTCTGCACACCCCCTCTGCTGTGGCTGACCCTCTTCTCCACAAATGTGGCTGACCCTCTGCTGTGGCTGACCCTCTTCTGCAAACCCCCTCTGCTGTGGCTGACCCTCTTCTGCACACCCCCACCACTGTGGCTGACCCTCTTCTGCACACCCCCTCTGCTGTGGCTGACCCTCTTCTGCACACCCCCTCTGCTGTGGCTGACCCTCTTCTGCAGACCCACACCACTGTGGCTGACCCTCTTCTGCACACCCCCTCTGCTGTGGCTGACCCTCTTCTGCAGACCCACACCACTGTGGCTGACCCTCTTCTGCACACCCCCTCTGCTGTGGCTGACCCTCTTCTCCACAACTATGGCTGACCCTCTGCTGTGGCTGACCCTCTTCTGCACACCCCCTCTGCTGTGGCTGACCCTCTTCTGCACACCCCCACCACTGTGGCTGACCCTCTTCTGCACACACCCTCTGCTGTGGCTGACCTTCTTCTGCACACCTCCACCACTGTGGCTGACCCTCTTCTGCACACACCCTCTGCTGCGGCTGACCCTCTTCTGCACACCCCCTCTGCTGTGGCTGACCCTCTTCTGCACACCCCCTCTGCTGTGGCTGACCCTCTTCTGCACACCCCCTCGGCTGTGGCTGACCCTCTTCTGCACACCCCCACCACTGTGGCTGACCCTCTTCTGCACACCCCCACCACTGTGGCTGACCCTCTTCTGCACACCTCCGCCACTGTGGCTGACCCTCTTCTGCACACCCCCTCTGCTGTGGCTGACCCTCTTCTGCAGACCAACACCACTGTGGCTGACCCTCTTCTGCACACCCCCACCACTGTGGCTGACCCTGTTCAGCACACCCCCACCACTGTGGCTGACCCTCTTCTGCACACACCCTCTGCTGTGGCTGACCCTCTTCTCCACAACTGTGGCTGACCCTCTGCTGTGGCTGACCCTCTTCTGCACACCCCCTCTGCTGTGGCTGACCCTCTTCTGCAGACCCACACCACTGTGGCTGAAGCTCTTCTGCACACCCCCTCTGCTGTGGCTGACCCTCTTCTGCAGACCCCCTCTGCTGTGGCTGACCCTCTTCTGCACACCCCCTCTGCTGTGGCTGACCCTCTTCTGCACACACCCTCTGCTGTGGCTGACCATCTTCTGCAGACCCCCTCTGCTGTGGCTGACCCTCTTCTCCACAACTGTGGCTGACCCTCTGCTGTGGCTGACCCTCTTCTGCACACCCCCTCTGCTGTGGCTGACCCTCTTCTGCACACCCCCTCTGCTGTGGCTGACCCTCTTCTGCAGACCCACACCACTGTGGCTGACCCTCTTCTGCACACCCCCTCTGCTGTGGCTGACCCTCTTCTGCAGACCCCCTCTGCTGTGGCTGACCCTCTTCTGCAAACCCCCTCTGCTGTGGCTGACCCTCTTCTGCACACCCCCACCACTGTGGCTGACCCTCTTCTGCACACCCCCTCTGCTGTGGCTGACCCTCTTCTGCACACCCCCTCTGCTGTGGCTGACCCTCTTCTGCAGACCCACACCACTGTGGCTGACCCTCTTCTGCACACCCCCTCTGCTGTGGCTGACCCTCTTCTGCAGACCCACACCACTGTGGCTGACCCTCTTCTGCACACCCCCTCTGCTGTGGCTGACCCTCTTCTCCACAACTGTGGCTGACCCTCTGCTGTGGCTGACCCTCTTCTGCACACCCCCTCTGCTGTGGCTGACCCTCTTCTGCACACCCCCTCTGCTGTGGCTGACCCTCTTCTGCACACCCCCTCTGCTGTGGCTGACCCTCTTCTGCACACCCCCTCTGCTGTGGCTGACCCTCTTCTCCACAACTGTGGCTGACCCTCTGCTTTGGCTGACCCTCTTCTGCAGACCCCCTCTGCTGTGGCTGACCCTCTTCTGCACACCCCCTCTGCTGTGGCTGACCCTCTTCTGCACACCCCCTCTGCTGTGGCTGACCCTCTTCTGCACACCCCCTCGGCTGTGGCTGACCCTCTTCTGCACACCCCCACCACTGTGGCTGACCCTCTTCTGCACACCCCCACCACTGTGGCTGACCCTCTTCTGCACACCTCCGCCACTGTGGCTGACCCTCTTCTGCACACCCCCTCTGCTGTGGCTGACCCTCTTCTGCAGACCAACACCACTGTGGCTGACCCTCTTCTGCACACCCCCTCTGCTGTGGCTGACCCTCTTCTGCAGACCCTCTCTGCTGTGGCTGACCCTCTTCTGCACACCCCCTCTGCTGTGGCTGACCCGCTTCTACAGACCCCTTCTGCTGTGGCTGACCCTCTTCTCCACAACTGTGGCTGACTCTCTGCTGTGGCTGACCCTCTTCTGTGGCTGACCCCCTTCTGCAGATCCACACCACTGTGGCTGACCCTCTTCTGCACACCCCCTCTGCTGTGGCTGACCCTCTTCTCCACAACTGTGGCTGACCCTCTGCTGTGGCTGACCCTCTTCTGCACACCCCCTCTGCTGTGGCTGACCCTCTTCTGCACACCCCCTCTGCTGTGGCTGACCCTCTTCTGCAGACCCCCTCTGCTGTGGCTGACCCTCTTCTCCACAACTGTGGCTGACCCTCTGCTGTGGCTGACCCTCTTCTGCAGACCCACACCACTGTGGCTGACCCTCTTCTGCACACCCCCTCTGCTGTGGCTGACCCTCTTCTGCACACCCCCTCTGCTGTGGCTGACCCTCTTCTGCACACCCCCACCACTGTGGCTGACCCTCTTCTGCACACCCCCTCTGCTGTGGCTGACCCTCTTCTGCACACCCCCTCTGCTGTGGCTGACCCTCTTCTGCAGACACACACCACTGTGGCTGACCCTCTTCTGCACACCCCCTCTGCTGTGGCTGACCCTCTTCTCCACAACTGTGGCTGACCCTCTGCTGTGGCTGACCCTCTTCTGCACACCCCCTCTGCTGTGGCTGACCCTCTTCTGCACACCCCCACCACTGTGGCTGACCCTCTTCAGCACACCCCCACCACTGTGGCTGACCCTCTTCTGCACACACCCTCTGCTGTGGCTGACCTTCTTCTGCACACCTCCACCACTGTGGCTGACCCTCTTCTCCACAACTGTGGCTGACCCTCTGCTGTGGCTGACCCTCTTCTGCACACCCCCTCTGCTGTGGCTGACCCTCTTCTGCACACCCCCTCTGCTGTGGCTGACCCTCTTCTGCACACCCCCTCTGCTGTGGCTGACCCTCTTCTGCACACCCCCTCTGCTGTGGCTGACCCTCTTCTCCACAACTGTGGCTGACCCTCTGCTTTGGCTGACCCTCTTCTGCACACCCCCTCTGCTGTGGCTGACCCTCTTCTGCAGACCCACACCACTGTGGCTGACCCTCTTCTGCACACCCCCTCTGCTGTGGCTGACCCTCTTCTGCAGACCCCCTCTGCTGTGGCTGACCCTCTTCTGCACACCCCCTCTGCTGTGGCTGACCCTCTTCTGCACACCCCCTCGGCTGTGGCTGACCCTCTTCTGCAGACCCACACCACTGTGGCTGACCCTCTTCTGCACAACCCCTCTGCTGTGGCTGACCCTCTTCTGCACACCCCCTCTGCTGTGGCTGACCCTCTTCTCCACAACTGTGGCTGACCCTCTGCTGTGGCTGACCCTCTTCTGCACACCCCCTCTGCTGTGGCTGACCCTCTTCTGCACACCCCCACCACTGTGGCTGACCCTCTTCAGCACACCCCCACCACTGTGGCTGACCCTCTTCTGCACACACCCTCTGCTGTGGCTGACCTTCTTCTGCACACCTCCACCACTGTGGCTGACCCTCTTCTCCACAACTGTGGCTGACCCTCTGCTGTGGCTGACCCTCTTCTGCACACCCCCTCTGCTGTGGCTGACCCTCTTCTGCACACCCCCTCTGCTGTGGCTGACCCTCTTCTGCACACCCCCTCTGCTGTGGCTGACCCTCTTCTGCACACCCCCTCTGCTGTGGCTGACCCTCTTCTCCACAACTGTGGCTGACCCTCTGCTTTGGCTGACCCTCTTCTGCACACCCCCTCTGCTGTGGCTGACCCTCTTCTGCAGACCCACACCACTGTGGCTGACCCTCTTCTGCACACCCCCTCTGCTGTGGCTGACCCTCTTCTGCAGACCCCCTCTGCTGTGGCTGACCCTCTTCTGCACACCCCCTCTGCTGTGGCTGACCCTCTTCTGCACACCCCCTCGGCTGTGGCTGACCCTCTTCTGCAGACCCACACCACTGTGGCTGACCCTCTTCTGCACACCCCCTCTGCTGTGGCTGACCCTCTTCTGCACACCCCCACCACTGTGGCTGACCCTCTTCTGCACACCTCCGCCACTGTGGCTGACCCTCTTCTGCACACCCCCTCTGCTGTGGCTGACCCTCTTCTGCACACCCCCACCACTGTGGCTGACCCTCTTCTGCACACCCCCTCTGCTGTGGCTGACCCTCTTCTGCACACCCCCTCTGCTGTGGCTGACCCGCTTCTACAGACCCCTTCTGCTGTGGCTGACCCTCTTCTCCACAACTGTGGCTGACTCTCTGCTGTGGCTGACCCTCTTTTGTGGCTGACCCCCTTCTGCAGACCCACACCACTGTGGCTGACCCTCTTCTGCACACCCCCTCTGCTGTGGCTGACCCTCTTCTCCACAACTGTGGCTGACCCTCTGCTGTGGCTGACCCTCTTCTGCACACCCCCTCTGCTGTGGCTGACCCTCTTCTGCAGACCCCCTCTGCTGTGGCTGACCCTCTTCTCCACAACTGTGGCTGACCCTCTGCTGTGGCTGACCCTCTTCTGCAGACCCACACCACAGTGGCTGACCCTCTTCTGCACACCCCCTCTGCTGTGGCTGACCCTCTTCTGCACACCCCCTCTGCTGTGGCTGACCCTCTTCTGCACACCCCCTCTGCTGTGGCTGACCCTCTTCTGCACACCCCCACCACTGCGGCTGACCCTCTTCTGCACACCCCCTCTGCTGTGGCTGACCCTCTTCTGCACACCCCCTCTGCTGTGGCTGATCCTCTTCTGCACACCCCCACCACTGTGGCTGACCCTCTTCTGCACACCCCCTCTGCTGTGGCTGACCCTCTTCTGCACACCCCCTCTGCTGTGGCTGACCCTCTTCTGCACACCCCCACCACTGTGGCTGACCCTCTTCTGCACACCCCCTCTGCTGTGGCTGACCCTCTTCTGCAGACCCACACCACTGTGGCTGACCCTGTTCAGCACACCCCCACCACTGTGGCTGACCCTCTTCTGCACACACCCTCTGCTGTGGCTGACCCTCTTCTGCAGACCCACACCACTGTGGCTGAAGCTCTTCTGCACACCCCCTCTGCTGTGGCTGACCCTCTTCTGCACACCCCCACCACTGTGGTTGACCCTCTTCAGCACACCCCCACCACTGTGGCTGACCCTCTTCTGCACACACCCTCTGCTGTGGCTGACCTTCTTCTGCACACCTCCACCACTGTGGCTGACCCTCTTCTCCACAACTGTGGCTGACCCTCTGCTGTGGCTGACCCTCTTCTGCACACCCCCTCTGCTGTGGCTGACCCTCTTCTGCACACCCCCTCTGCTGTGGCTGACCCTCTTCTGCAGACCCCCTCTGCTGTGGCTGACCCTCTTCTCCACAACTGTGGCTGACCCTCTGCTGTGGCTGACCCTCTTCTGCAGACCCACACCACTGTGGCTGACCCTCTTCTGCACACCCCCTCTGCTGTGGCTGACCCTCTTCTGCACACCCCCTCTGCTGTGGCTGACCCTCTTCTGCACACCCCCTCTGCTGTGGCTGACCCTCTTCTGCACACCCCCACCACTGTGGCTGACCCTCTTCTGCACACCCCCTCTGCTGTGGCTGACCCTCTTCTGCACACCCCCTCTGCTGTGGCTGATCCTCTTCTGCACACCCCCACCACTGTGGCTGACCCTCTTCTGCACACCCCCTCTGCTGTGGCTGACCCTCTTCTGCACACCCCCTCTGCTGTGGCTGACCCTCTTCTGCACACCCCCACCACTGTGGCTGACCCTCTTCTGCACACCCACTCTGCTGTGGCTGACCCTCTTCTGCAGACCCACACCACTGTGGCTGACCCTGTTCAGCACACCCCCACCACTGTGGCTGACCCTCTTCTGCACACACCCTCTGCTGTGGCTGACCCTCTTCTGCAGACCCCCTCTGCTGTGGCTGACCCTCTTTTGCACACCCCCACCACTGTGGCTGACCCTGTTCAGCACACCCCCACCACTGTGGCTGACCCTCTTCTGCACACACCCTCTGCTGTGGCTGATCCTCTTCTGCACACCCCCTCTGCTGTGGCTGACCCTCTGATGCACACCCCCACCACTGTGGCTGACCCTCTTCTGCACACCCCCTCTGCTGTGGCTGACCCTCTTCTGCACACCCCCTCTGCTGTGGCTGACCCTCTTCTGCACACCCCCTCTGCTGTGGCTGACCCTCTTCTGCAGACCCACACCACTGTGGCTGACCCTCTTCTGCACACCCCCTCTGCTGTGGCTGACCCTCTTCTCCACAACTGTGGCTGACCCTCTGCTGTGGCTGACCCTCTTCTGCAGACGCCTCTGCTGTGGCTGACCCTCTTCTCCACAACTGTGGCTGACCCTCTGCTGTGGCTGACCCTCTTCTGCAGACCCACACCACTGTGGCTGACCCTCTTCTGCACACCCCCTCTGCTGTGGCTGACCCTTTTCTGCACACCCCCTCTGCTGTGGCTGACCCTCTTCTGCAGACCCACACCACTGTGGCTGACCCTGTTCAGCACACCCCCACCACTGTGGCTGACCCTCTTCTGCACACCCCCTCTGCTGTGGCTGACCCTCTTCTGCAGACCCACACCACTGTGGCTGACCCTGTTCAGCACACCCCCACCACTGTGGCTGACCCTCTTCTGCACACACCCTCTGCTGTGGCTGACCCTCTTCTGCAGACCCCCTCTGCTGTGGCTGACCCTCTTCTGCACACCCCCACCACTGTGGCTGACCCTGTTCAGCACACCCCCACCACTGTGGCTGACCCTCTTCTGCACACACCCTCTGCTGTGGCTGATCCTCTTCTGCACACCCCCTCTGCTGTGGCTGACCCTCTGATGCACACCCCCACCACTGTGGCTGACCCTCTTCTGCACATCCCCTCTGCTGTGGCTGACCCTCTTCTGCACACCCCCTCTGCTGTGGCTGACCCTCTTCTGCACACCCCCTCTGCTGTGGCTGACCCTCTTCTGCAGACCCACACCACTGTGGCTGACCCTCTTCTGCACACCCCCTCTGCTGTGGCTGACCCTCTTCTCCACAACTGTGGCTCACCCTCTGCTGTGGCTGACCCTCTTCTGCAGACCCACACCACTGTGGCTGACCCTCTTCTGCACACCCCCTCTGCTGTGGCTGACCCTTTTCTGCACACCCCCTCTGCTGTGGCTGACCCTCTTCTGCACACCCCCTCTGTTGTGGCTGACCCTCTTCTGCACACCCCCTCTGCTGTGGCTGACCCTCTTCTGCAGACCCCCTCTGCTGTGGCTGACCCTCTTCTGCACACCCCCTCTGCTGTGGCTGACCCTCTTCTGCAGACCCACACCACTGTGGCTGACCCTCTTCTGCACACCCCCTCTGCTGTGGCTGACCCTTTTCTGCACACCCCCTCTGCTGTGGCTGACCCTCTTCTGCAGACCCCCTCTGCTGTGGCTGACCCTCTTCTGCAGACCCCCTCTGCTGTGGCTGACCCTCTTCTGCACACCCCCACCACTGTGGCTGACCCTCTTCTCCACAACTGTGGCTGACCCTCTGCTGTGGCTGACCCTCTTCTGCACACCCCCTCTGCTGTGGCTGACCCTCTTCTCCACAACTGTGGCTGACCCTCTGCTGTGGCTGACCCTCTTCTCCACAACTGTGGCTGACCCTCTGCTGTGGCTGACCCTCTTCTGCACACCCCCTCTGCTGTGGCTGACCCTCTTCTGCACACCCCCTCTGCTGTGGCTGAGCCTCTTCTGCACACACCCTCTGCTGTGGCTGACCCTCTTCTGCACACCCCCTCTACTGTGGCTGACCCTCTTCTGCACACCCCCACCACTGTGGCTGACCCTCTTCTGCACACCCCCACCACTGTGGCTGACCCTCTTCTGCACACCCCCTCTGCTGTGGCTGACCCTCTTCTGCAGAACCCCTCTGCTGTGGCTGACCCTCATCTGCACACCCCCTCTGCTGTGGCTGACCCTCTTCTGCACACCCCCTCTGCTGTGGCTGACCCTCTTCTGCAGACCCATACCACTGTGGCTGACCCTCTTCTGCACCCCCTCTCTGCTGTGGCTGACCCTCTTCTGCACACCCCCTCTGCTGTGTCTGACCCTCTTCTGCACACCCCCTCTGCTGTGGCTGACCCTCTTCTGCACACCCCCTCTGCTGTGGCTGACCCTCTTCTGCACACCCCCTCTGCTGTGGCTGACCCTCTTCTCCACAACTGTGGCTGACCCTCTGCTGTGGCTGACCCTCTTCTGCAAACCCCCTCTGCTGTGGCTGACCCTCTTCTGCACACCCCCACCACTGTGGCTGACCCTCTTCTGCACACCCCCTCTGCTGTGGCTGACCCTCTTCTGCAGACCCCCTCTGCTGTGGCTGACCCTCATCTGCACACCCCCTCTGCTGTGGCTGACCCTCTTCTCCACAACTGTGGCTGACCCTCTGCTGTGGCTGACCCTCTTCTGCACACCCCCTCTGCTGTGGCTGACCCTCTTCTGCACACCCCCTCTGCTGTGGCTGACCCTCTTCTGCACACCCCATCTGCTGTGGCTGACCCTCTTCTCCACAACTGTGGCTGACCCTCTGCTGTGGCTGACCCTCTTCTGCACACCCCCTCTACTGTGGCTGACCCTCTTCTGCACACCCCCACCACTGTGGCTGACCCTCTTCTGCACACCCCCACCACTGTGGCTGACCCTCTTCTGCACACCCCCTCTGCTGTGGCTGACCCTCTTCTGCAGACCCCCTCTGCTGTGGCTGACCCTCATCTGCACACCCCCTCTGCTGTGGCTGACCCTCTTCTGCACACCCCCTCTGCTGTGGCTGACCCTCTTCTGCACACCCCCTCTGCTGTGGCTGACCCTCTTCTGCACACCCCCTCTGCTGTGGCTGACCCTCTTCTGCACACCCCCATCACTGTGGCTGACCCTCTTCTGCAGACCCATACCACTGTGGCTGACCCTCTTCTGCACCCCCTCTCTGCTGTGGCTGACCCTCTTCTGCACACCCCCTCTGCTGTGGCTGACCCTCTTCTGCACACCCCGTCTGCTGTGGCTGACCCTCTTCTGCACACCCCCTCTGCTGTGGCTGACCCTCTTCTCCACAAATGTGGCTGACCCTCTGCTGTGGCTGACCCTCTTCTGCAAACCCCCTCTGCTGTGGCTGACCCTCTTCTGCACACCCCCACCACTGTGGCTGACCCTCTTCTGCACACCCCCTCTGCTGTGGCTGACCCTCTTCTGCACACCCCCTCTGCTGTGGCTGACCCTCTTCTGCAGACCCACACCACTGTGGCTGACCCTCTTCTGCACACCCCCTCTGCTGTGGCTGACCCTCTTCTGCAGACCCACACCACTGTGGCTGACCCTCTTCTGCACACCCCCTCTGCTGTGGCTGACCCTCTTCTCCACAACTATGGCTGACCCTCTGCTGTGGCTGACCCTCTTCTGCACACCCCCTCTGCTGTGGCTGACCCTCTTCTGCACACCCCCACCACTGTGGCTGACCCTCTTCTGCACACACCCTCTGCTGTGGCTGACCTTCTTCTGCACACCTCCACCACTGTGGCTGACCCTCTTCTGCACACCCCCTCTGCTGTGGCTGACCCTCTTCTGCACACCCCCTCTGCTGTGGCTGACCCTCTTCTGCACACCCCCTCTGCTGTGGCTGACCCTCTTCTGCACACCCCCTCGGCTGTGGCTGACCCTCTTCTGCACACCGCCACCACTGTGGCTGACCCTCTTCTGCACACCCCCACCACTGTGGCTGACCCTCTTCTGCACACCTCCGCCACTGTGGCTGACCCTCTTCTGCACACCCCCTCTGCTGTGGCTGACCCTCTTCTGCAGACCAACACCACTGTGGCTGACCCTCTTCTGCACACCCCCACCACTGTGGCTGACCTGTTCAGCACACCCCCACCACTGTGGCTGACCCTCTTCTGCACACACCCTCTGCTGTGGCTGACCCTCTTCTCCACAACTGTGGCTGACCCTCTGCTGTGGCTGACCCTCTTCTGCACACCCCCTCTGCTGTGGCTGACCCTCTTCTGCAGACCCACACCACTGTGGCTGAAGCTCTTCTGCACACCCCCTCTGCTGTGGCTGACCCTCTTCTGCAGACCCCCTCTGCTGGGCTGACCCTCTTCTGCACACCCCCTCTGCTGTGGCTGACCCTCTTCTGCACACACCCTCTGCTGTGGCTGACCATCTTCTGCAGACCCCCTCTGCTGTGGCTGACCCTCTTCTCCACAACTGTGGCTGACCCTCTGCTGTGGCTGACCCTCTTCTGCACACCCCCTCTGCTGTGGCTGACCCTCTTCTGCACACCCCCTCTGCTGTGGCTGACCCTCTTCTGCACACCCCCTCTGCTGTGGCTGACCCTCTTCTGCACACCCCCTCTGCTGTGGCTGACCCTCTTCTGCAGACCCACACCACTGTGGCTGACCCTCTTCTGCACACCCCCTCTGCTGTGGCTGACCCTCTTCTGCACACCCCCTCTGCTGTGGCTGACCCTCTTCTGCAAACCCCCTCTGCTGTGGCTGACCCTCTTCTGCACACCCCCACCACTGTGGCTGACCCTCTTCTGCACACCCCCTCTGCTGTGGCTGACCCTCTTCTGCACACACCCTCTGCTGTGGCTGACCCTCTTCTCCACAACTTTGGCTGACCCTCTGCTGTGGCTGACCCTCTTCTGCACACCCCTCTGCTGTGGCTGACCCTCTTCTGCAGACCCACACCACTGTGGCTGAAGCTCTTCTGCACACCCCCTCTGCTGTGGCTGACCCTCTTCTGCAGACCCCCTCTGCTGTGGCTGACCCTCTTCTGCACACCCCCTCTGCTGTGGCTGACCCTCTTCTGCACACACCCTCTGCTGTGGCTGACCATCTTCTGCAGACCCCCTCTGCTGTGGCTGACCCTCTTCTCCACAACTGTGGCTGACCCTCTGCTGTGGCTGACCCTCTTCTGCACACCCCCTCTGCTGTGGCTGACCCTCTTCTGCACACCCCCTCTGCTGTGGCTGACCCTCTTCTGCAGACCCACACCACTGTGGCTGACCCTCTTCTGCACACCCCCTCTGCTGTGGCTGACCTTCTTCTGCACACCTCCACCACTGTGGCTGACCCTCTTCTGCACACCTCCTCTGCTGTGGCTGACCCTCTTCTCCACAACTGTGGCTGACCCTCTGCTGTGGCTGACCCTCTTCTGCACACCCCCTCTGCTGTGGCTGACCCTCTTCTGCACACCCCCTCTGCTGTGGCTGACCCTCTTCTCCACAACTGTGGCTGACCCTCTGCTTTGGCTGACCCTCTTCTGCACACCCCCTCTGCTGTGGCTGACCCTCTTCTGCAGACCCACACCACTGTGGCTGACCCTCTTCTGCACACCCCCTCTGCTGTGGCTGACCCTCTTCTGCAGACCCCCTCTGCTGTGGCTGACCCTCTTCTGCACACCCCCTCTGCTGTGGCTGACCCTCTTCTGCACACCCCCTCTGCTGTGGCTGACCCTCTTCTGCACACCCCCTCGGCTGTGGCTGACCCTCTTCTGCACACCCCCACCACTGTGGCTGACCCTCTTCTGCACACCTCCACCACTGTGGCTGACCCTCTTCTGCACACCCCCTCTGCTGTGGCTGACCCTCTTCTGCACACCCCCACCACTGTGGCTGACCCTCTTCTGCACACCCCCTCTGCTGTGGCTGACCCTCTTCTGCAGACCCACACCACTGTGGCTGACCCTGTTCAGCACACCCCCACCACTGTGGCTGACCCTCTTCTGCACACACCCTCTGCTGTGGCTGACCCTCTTCTGCAGACCCCCTCTGCTGTGGCTGACCCTCTTCTGCACACCCCCACCACTGTGGCTGACCCTGTTCAGCACACCCCCACCACTGTGGCTGACCCTCTTCTGCACACACCCTCTGCTGTGGCTGATCCTCTTCTGCACACCCCCTCTGCTGTGGCTGACCCTCTGATGCACACCCCCACCACTGTGGCTGACCCTCTTCTGCACATCCCCTCTGCTGTGGCTGACCCTCTTCTGCACACCCCCTCTGCTGTGGCTGACCCTCTTCTGCACACCCCCTCTGCTGTGGCTGACCCTCTTCTGCAGACCCACACCAACTGTGGCTGACCCTCTTCTGCACACCCCCTCTGCTGTGGCTGACCCTCTTCTCCACAACTGTGGCTCACCCTCTGCTGTGGCTGACCCTCTTCTGCAGACCCACACCACTGTGGCTGACCCTCTTCTGCACACCCCCTCTGCTGTGGCTGACCCTTTTCTGCACACCCCCTCTGCTGTGGCTGACCCTCTTCTGCACACCCCCTCTGTTGTGGCTGACCCTCTTCTGCACACCCCCTCTGCTGTGGCTGACCCTCTTCTGCAGACCCCCTCTGCTGTGGCTGACCCTCTTCTGCACACCCCCTCTGCTGTGCTGACCCTCTTCTGCAGACCCACACCACTGTGGCTGACCCTCTTCTGCACACCCCCTCTGCTGTGGCTGACCCTTTTCTGCACACCCCCTCTGCTGTGGCTGACCCTCTTCTGCAGACCCCCTCTGCTGTGGCTGACCCTCTTCTGCAGACCCCCTCTGCTGTGGCTGACCCTCTTCTGCACACCCCCACCACTGTGGCTGACCCTCTTCTCCACAATTGTGGCTGACCCTCTGCTGTGGCTGACCCTCTTCTGCACACCCCCTCTGCTGTGGCTGACCCTCTTCTCCACAACTGTGGCTGACCCTCTGCTGTGGCTGACCCTCTTCTCCACAACTGTGGCTGACCCTCTGCTGTGGCTGACCCTCTTCTGCACACCCCCTCTGCTGTGGCTGACCCTCTTCTGCACACCCCCTCTGCTGTGGCTGAGCCTCTTCTGCACACACCCTCTGCTGTGGCTGACCCTCTTCTGCACACCCCCTCTACTGTGGCTGACCCTCTTCTGCACACCCCCACCACTGTGGCTGACCCTCTTCTGCACACCCCCACCACTGTGGCTGACCCTCTTCTGCACACCCCCTCTGCTGTGGCTGACCCTCTTCTGCAGAACCCCTCTGCTGTGGCTGACCCTCATCTGCACACCCCCTCTGCTGTGGCTGACCCTCTTCTGCACACCCCCTCTGCTGTGGCTGACCCTCTTCTGCAGACCCATACCACTGTGGCTGACCCTCTTCTGCACCCCCTCTCTGCTGTGGCTGACCCTCTTCTGCACACCCCCTCTGCTGTGTCTGACCCTCTTCTGCACACCCCCTCTGCTGTGGCTGACCCTCTTCTGCACACCCCCTCTGCTGTGGCTGACCCTCTTCTGCACACCCCCTCTGCTGTGGCTGACCCTCTTCTCCACAACTGTGGCTGACCCTCTGCTGTGGCTGACCCTCTTCTGCACACCCCCACCACTGTGGCTGACCCTCTTCTGCACACCCCCTCTGCTGTGGCTGACCCTCTTCTGCAGACCCCCTCTGCTGTGGCTGACCCTCTTCTGCACACCCCCTCTGCTGTGGCTGACCCTCTTCTCCACAACTGTGGCTGACCCTCTGCTGTGGCTGACCCTCTTCTGCACACCCCCACCACTGTGGCTGACCCTCTTCTGCACACCCCCTCTGCTGTGGCTGACCCTCTTCTGCAGACCCCCTCTGCTGTGGCTGACCCTCATCTGCACACCCCCTCTGCTGTGGCTGACCCTCTTCTGCACACCCCCTCTGCTGTGGCTGACCCTCTTCTGCACACCCCCTCTGCTGTGGCTGACCCTCTTCTGCACACCCCCTCTGCTGTGGCTGACCCTCTTCTGCACACCCCCATCACTGTGGCTGACCCTCTTCTGCAGACCCATACCACTGTGGCTGACCCTCTTCTGCACCCCCTCTCTCCTGTGGCTGACCCTCTTCTGCACACCCCCTCTGCTGTGGCTGACCCTCTTCTGCACACCCCCTCTGCTGTGGCTGACCCTCTTCTGCACACCCCGTCTGCTGTGGCTGACCCTCTTCTGCACACCCCCTCTGCTGTGGCTGACCCTCTTCTCCACAACTGTGGCTGACCCTCTGCTGTGGCTGACCCTCTTCTGCACACCCCCTCTGCTGTGGCTGACCCTCTTCTGCACACCCCCTCTGCTGTGGCTGACCCTCTTCTGCACACCCCATCTGCTGTGGCTGACCCTCTTCTCCACAACTGTGGCTGACCCTCTGCTGTGGCTGACCCTCTTCTGCACACCCCCTCTACTGTGGCTGACCCTCTTCTGCACACACCCACCACTGTGGCTGACCCTCTTCTGCACACCCCCACCACTGTGGCTGACCCTCTTCTGCACACCCCCTCTGCTGTGGCTGACCCTCTTCTGCAGACCCCCTCTGCTGTGGCTGACCCTCATCTGCACACCCCCTCTGCTGTGGCTGACCCTCTTCTGCACACCCCCTCTGCTGTGGCTGACCCTCTTCTGCACACCCCCTCTGCTGTGGCTGACCCTCTTCTGCACACCCCCTCTGCTGTGGCTGACCCTCTTCTGCACACCCCCATCACTGTGGCTGACCCTCTTCTGCAGACCCATACCACTGTGGCTGACCCTCTTCTGCACCCCCTCTCTGCTGTGGCTGACCCTCTTCTGCACACCCCCTCTGCTGTGGCTGACCCTCTTCTGCACACCCCGTCTGCTGTGGCTGACCCTCTTCTGCACACCCCCTCTGCTGTGGCTGACCCTCTTCTGCACACCCCCACCACTGTGGCTGACCCTCTTCTGCACACCCCCTCTGCTGTGGCTGACCCTCTTCTGCACACCCCCTCTGCTGTGGCTGACCCTCTTCTGCAGACCCACACCACTGTGGCTGACCCTCTTCTGTACACCCCCTCTGCTGTGGCTGACCCTCTTCTGCAGACCCACACCACTGTGGCTGACCCTCTTCTGCACACCCCCTCTGCTGTGGCTGACCCTCTTCTCCACAACTATGGCTGACCCTCTGCTGTGGCTGACCCTCTTCTGCACACCCCCTCTGCTGTGGCTGACCCTCTTCTGCACACCCCCACCACTGTGGCTGACCCTCTTCTGCACACACCCTCTGCTGTGGCTGACCTTCTTCTGCACACCTCCACCACTGTGGCTGACCCTCTTCTGCACACCCCCTCTGCTGTGGCTGACCCTCTTCTGCACACCCCCTCTGCTGTGGCTGACCCTCTTCTCCACAACTGTGGCTGACCCTCTGCTGTGGCTGACCCTCTTCTGCACACCCCCTCTGCTGTGGCTGACCCTCTTCTGCACACCCCCTCTGCTGTGGCTGACCCTCTTCTGCACACCCCATCTGCTGTGGCTGACCCTCTTCTCCACAACTGTGGCTGACCCTCTGCTGTGGCTGACCCTCTTCTGCACACCCCCTCTACTGTGGCTGACCCTCTTCTGCACACCCCCACCACTGTGGCTGACCCTCTTCTGCACACCCCCACCACTGTGGCTGACCCTCTTCTGCACACCCCCTCTGCTGTGGCTGACCCTCTTCTGCAGACCCCCTCTGCTGTGGCTGACCCTCATCTGCACACCCCCTCTGCTGTGGCTGACCCTCTTCTGCACACCCCCTCTGCTGTGGCTGACCCTCTTCTGCACACCCCCTCTGCTGTGGCTGACCCTCTTCTGCACACCCCCTCTGCTGTGGCTGACCCTCTTCTGCACACCCCCATCACTGTGGCTGACCCTCTTCTGCAGACCCATACCACTGTGGCTGACCCTCTTCTGCACCCCCTCTCTGCTGTGGCTGACCCTCTTCTGCACACCCCCTCTGCTGTGGCTGACCCTCTTCTGCACACCCCGTCTGCTGTGGCTGACCCTCTTCTGCACACCCCCTCTGCTGTGGCTGACCCTCTTCTCCACAAATGTGGCTGACCCTCTGCTGTGGCTGACCCTCTTCTGCAAACCCCCTCTGCTGTGGCTGACCCTCTTCTGCACACCCCCACCACTGTGGCTGACCCTCTTCTGCACACCCCCTCTGCTGTGGCTGACCCTCTTCTGCACACCCCCTCTGCTGTGGCTGACCCTCTTCTGCAGACCCACACCACTGTGGCTGACCCTCTTCTGTACACCCCCTCTGCTGTGGCTGACCCTCTTCTGCAGACCCACACCACTGTGGCTGACCCTCTTCTGCACACCCCCTCTGCTGTGGCTGACCCTCTTCTCCACAACTATGGCTGACCCTCTGCTGTGGCTGACCCTCTTCTGCACACCCCCTCTGCTGTGGCTGACCCTCTTCTGCACACCCCCACCACTGTGGCTGACCCTCTTCTGCACACACCCTCTGCTGTGGCTGACCTTCTTCTGCACACCTCCACCACTGTGGCTGACCCTCTTCTGCACACCCCCTCTGCTGTGGCTGACCCTCTTCTGCACACCCCCTCTGCTGTGGCTGACCCTCTTCTGCACACCCCCTCTGCTGTGGCTGACCCTCTTCTGCACACCCCCTCGGCTGTGGCTGACCCTCTTCTGCACACCCCCACCACTGTGGCTGACCCTCTTCTGCACACCCCCACCACTGTGGCTGACCCTCTTCTGCACACCTCCGCCACTGTGGCTGACCCTCTTCTGCACACCCCCTCTGCTGTGGCTGACCCTCTTCTGCAGACCAACACCACTGTGGCTGACCCTCTTCTGCACACCCCCACCACTGTGGCTGACCCTGTTCAGCACACCCCCACCACTGTGGCTGACCCTCTTCTGCACACACCCTCTGCTGTGGCTGACCCTCTTCTCCACAACTGTGGCTGACCCTCTGCTGTGGCTGACCCTCTTCTGCACACCCCCTCTGCTGTGGCTGACCCTCTTCTGCAGACCCACACCACTGTGGCTGAAGCTCTTCTGCACACCCCCTCTGCTGTGGCTGACCCTCTTCTGCCGACCCCCTCTGCTGTGGCTGACCCTCTTCTGCACACCCCCTCTGCTGTGGCTGACCCTCTTCTGCACACACCCTCTGCTGTGGCTGACCATCTTCTGCAGACCCCCTCTGCTGTGGCTGACCCTCTTCTCCACAACTGTGGCTGACCCTCTGCTGTGGCTGACCCTCTTCTGCACACCCCCTCTGCTGTGGCTGACCCTCTTCTGCACACCCCCTCTGCTGTGGCTGACCCTCTTCTGCACACCCCCTCTGCTGTGGCTGACCCTCTTCTGCACACCCCCTCTGCTGTGGCTGACCCTCTTCTGCAGACCCACACCACTGTGGCTGACCCTCTTCTGCACACCCCCTCTGCTGTGGCTGACCCTCTTCTGCACACCCCCTCTGCTGTGGCTGACCCTCTTCTGCAAACCCCCTCTGCTGTGGCTGACCCTTTTCTGCACACCCCCACCACTGTGGCTGACCCTCTTCTGCACACCCCCTCTGCTGTGGCTGACCCTCTTCTGCACACACCCTCTGCTGTGGCTGACCCTCTTCTCCACAACTTTGGCTGACCCTCTGCTGTGGCTGACCCTCTTCTGCACACCCCCTCTGCTGTGGCTGACCCTCTTCTGCAGACCCACACCACTGTGGCTGAAGCTCTTCTGCACACCCCCTCTGCTGTGGCTGACCCTCTTCTGCAGACCCCCTCTGCTGTGGCTGACCCTCTTCTGCACACCCCCTCTGCTGTGGCTGACCCTCTTCTGCACACACCCTCTGCTGTGGCTGACCATCTTCTGCAGACCCCCTCTGCTGTGGCTGACCCTCTTCTCCACAACTGTGGCTGACCCTCTGCTGTGGCTGACCCTCTTCTGCACACCCCCTCTGCTGTGGCTGACCCTCTTCTGCACACCCCCTCTGCTGTGGCTGACCCTCTTCTGCAGACCCACACCACTGTGGCTGACCCTCTTCTGCACACCCCCTCTGCTGTGGCTGACCCTCTTCTGCAGACCCCCTCTGCTGTGGCTGACCCTCTTCTGCAAACCCCCTCTGCTGTGGCTGACCCTCTTCTGCACACCCCCACCACTGTGGCTGACCCTCTTCTGCACACCCCCTCTGCTGTGGCTGACCCTCTTCTGCACACCCCCTCTGCTGTGGCTGACCCTCTTCTGCAGACCCACACCACTGTGGCTGACCCTCTTCTGCACACCCCCTCTGCTGTGGCTGACCCTCTTCTGCAGACCCACACCACTGTGGCTGACCCTCTTCTGCACACCCCCTCTGCTGTGGCTGACCCTCTTCTCCACAACTGTGGCTGACCCTCTGCTGTGGCTGACCCTCTTCTGCACACCCCCTCTGCTGTGGCTGACCCTCTTCAGCACACCCCCACCACTGTGGCTGACCCTCTTCTGCACACACCCTCTGCTGTGGCTGACCTTCTTCTGCACACCTCCACCACTGTGGCTGACCCTCTTCTGCACACCCCCTCTGCTGTGGCTGACCCTCTTCTCCACAACTGTGGCTGACCCTCTGCTGTGGCTGACCCTCTTCTGCACACCCCCTCTGCTGTGGCTGACCCTCTTCTGCACACCCCCTCTGCTGTGGCTGACCCTCTTCTGCACACCCCCTCTGCTGTGGCTGACCCTCTTCTCCACAACTGTGGCTGACCCTCTGCTTTGGCTGACCCTCTTCTGCACACCCCCTCTGCTGTGGCTGACCCTCTTCTGCAGACCCCCTCTGCTGTGGCTGACCCTCTTCTGCACACCCCCTCTGCTGTGGCTGACCCTCTTCTGCACACCCCCTCTGCTGTGGCTGACCCTCTTCTGCACACCCCCACCACTGTGGCTGACCCTCTTCTGCACACCTCCGCCACTGTGGCTGACCCTCTTCTGCACACCCCCTCTGCTGTGGCTGACCCTCTTCTGCAGACCAACACCACTGTGGCTGACCCTCTTCTGCACACCCCCTCTGCTGTGGCTGACCCTCTTCTGCAGACCCCCTCTGCTGTGGCTGACCCTCTTCTGCACACCCCCTCTGCTGTGGCTGACCCGCTTCTACAGACCCCTTCTGCTGTGGCTGACCCTCTTCTCCACAACTGTGGCTGACTCTCTGCTGTGGCTGACCCTCTTCTGTGGCTGACCCCCTTCTGCAGATCCACACCACTGTGGCTGACCCTCTTCTGCGCACCCCCTCTGCTGTGGCTGACCCTCTTCTCCACAACTGTGGCTGACCCTCTGCTGTGGCTGACCCTCTTCTGCACACCCCCTCTGCTGTGGCTGACCCTCTTCTGCACACCCCCTCTGCTGTGGCTGACCCTCTTCTGCAGACCCCCTCTGCTGTGGCTGACCCTCTTCTCCACAACTGTGGCTGACCCTCTGCTGTGGCTGACCCTCTTCTGCAGACCCACACCACTGTGGCTGACCCTCTTCTGCACACCCCCTCTTCTGTGGCTGACCCTCTTCTGCACACCCCCTCTGCTGTGGCTGACCCTCTTCTGCACACCCCCACCAGTGTGGCTGACCCTCTTCTGCACACCCCCTCTGCTGTGGCTGACCCTCTTCTGCACACCCCCTCTGCTGTGGCTGATCCTCTTCTGCACACCCCCACCACTGTGGCTGACCCTCTTCTGCACACCTCCACCACTGTGGCTGACCCTCTTCTGCACACCCCACCACTGTGGCTGACCCTCTGCTGTGGCTGACCCTCTTCTGCACACCCCCACCACTGTTGGTGACCCTCTTCTGCACACCCCCTCTGCTGTGGCTTACCCTCTTCTGCACACGCCCTCTGCTGTGGTTGACCCTCTTCTGCACATCTCCACAACTGTGGCTGACCCTCTGCTGTGGCTGACCCTCTTCTGCATACCCCATCTGCTGTGGCTGACCCTCTTCTGCACACCCCCTCTGCTGTGGCTGACCCTCTTCTGCACACCCCCTCTGCTGTGGCTGACCCTCTTCTGCACACCCCCTCTGCTGTGGCTGACCCTCTTCTGCACACCCCCTCTGCTGTGGCTGACCCTCTTCTGCACACCCCCTCGGCTGTGGCTGACCCTCTTCTGCACACCCCCACCACTGTGGCTGACCCTCTTCTGCACACCCCCACCACTGTGGCTGACCCTCTTCTGCACACCTCCGCCACTGTGGCTGACCCTCTTCTGCACACCCCCTCTGCTGTGGCTGACCCTCTTCTGCAGACCAACACCACTGTGGCTGACCCTCTTCTGCACACCCCCACCACTGTGGCTGACCCTGTTCAGCACACCCCCACCACTGTGGCTGACCCTCTTCTGCACACACCCTCTGCTGTGGCTGACCCTCTTCTCCACAACTGTGGCTGACCCTCTGCTGTGGCTGACCCTCTTCTGCACACCCCCTCTGCTGTGGCTGACCCTCTTCTGCAGACCCACACCACTGTGGCTGAAGCTCTTCTGCACACCCCCTCTGCTGTGGCTGACCCTCTTCTGCAGACCCCCTCTGCTGTGGCTGACCCTCTTCTGCACACCCCCTCTGCTGTGGCTGACCCTCTTCTGCACACACCCTCTGCTGTGGCTGACCATCTTCTGCAGACCCCCTCTGCTGTGGCTGACCCTCTTCTCCACAACTGTGGCTGACCCTCTGCTGTGGCTGACCCTCTTCTGCACACCCCCTCTGCTGTGGCTGACCCTCTTCTGCACACCCCCTCTGCTGTGGCTGACCCTCTTCTGCACACCCCCTCTGCTGTGGCTGACCCTCTTCTGCACACCCCCTCTGCTGTGGCTGACCCTCTTCTGCAGACCCACACCACTGTGGCTGACCCTCTTCTGCACACCCCCTCTGCTGTGGCTGACCCTCTTCTGCACACCCCCTCTGCTGTGGCTGACCCTCTTCTGCAAACCCCCTCTGCTGTGGCTGACCCTCTTCTGCACACCCCCACCACTGTGGCTGACCCTCTTCTGCACACCCCCTCTGCTGTGGCTGACCCTCTTCTGCACACACCCTCTGCTGTGGCTGACCCTCTTCTCCACAACTTTGGCTGACCCTCTGCTGTGGCTGACCCTCTTCTGCACACCCCCTCTGCTGTGGCTGACCCTCTTCTGCAGACCCCCTCTGCTGTGGCTGACCCTCTTCTGCAGACCCCCTCTGCTGTGGCTGACCCTCTTCTGCACACCCCCTCTGCTGTGGCTGACCCTCTTCTGCACACACCCTCTGCTGTGGCTGACCATCTTCTGCAGACCCCCTCTGCTGTGGCTGACCCTCTTCTCCACAACTGTGGCTGACCCTCTGCTGTGGCTGACCCTCTTCTGCACACCCCCTCTGCTGTGGCTGACCCTCTTCTGCACACCCCCTCTGCTGTGGCTGACCCTCTTCTGCAGACCCACACCACTGTGGCTGACCCTCTTCTGCACACCCCCTCTGCTGTGGCTGACCCTCTTCTGCAGACCCCCTCTGCTGTGGCTGACCCTCTTCTGCAAACCCCCTCTGCTGTGGCTGACCCTCTTCTGCACACCCCCACCACTGTGGCTGACCCTCTTCTGCACACCCCCTCTGCTGTGGCTGACCCTCTTCTGCACACCCCCTCTGCTGTGGCTGACCCTCTTCTGCAGACCCACACCACTGTGGCTGACCCTCTTCTGCACACCCCCTCTGCTGTGGCTGACCCTCTTCTGCAGACCCACACCACTGTGGCTGACCCTCTTCTGCACCCCCCCTCTGCTGTGGCTGACCCTCTTCTCCACAACTGTGGCTGACCCTCTGCTGTGGCTGACCCTCTTCTGCACACCCCCTCTGCTGTGGCTGACCCTCTTCTGCACACCCCCACCACTGTGGCTGACCCTCTTCAGCACACCCCCACCACTGTGGCTGACCCTCTTCTGCACACACCCTCTGCTGTGGCTGACCTTCTTCTGCACACCTCCACCACTGTGGCTGACCCTCTTCTGCACACCCCCTCTGCTGTGGCTGACCCTCTTCTCCACAACTGTGGCTGACCCTCTGCTGTGGCTGACCCTCTTCTGCACACCCCCTCTGCTGTGGCTGACCCTCTTCTGCACACCCCCTCTGCTGTGGCTGACCCTCTTCTGCACACCCCCTCTGCTGTGGCTGACCCTCTTCTGCACACCCCCTCTGCTGTGGCTGACCCTCTTCTCCACAACTGTGGCTGACCCTCTGCTTTGGCTGACCCTCTTCTGCACACCCCCTCTGCTGTGGCTGACCCTCTTCTGCAGACCCCCTCTGCTGTGGCTGACCCTCTTCTGCACACCCCCTCTGCTGTGGCTGACCCTCTTCTGCACACCCCCTCTGCTGTGGCTGACCCTCTTCTGCACACCCCCTCGGCTGTGGCTGACCCTCTTCTGCACACCCCCACCACTGTGGCTGACCCTCTTCTGCACACCCCCACCACTGTGGCTGACCCTCTTCTGCACACCTCCGCCACTGTGGCTGACCCTCTTCTGCACACCCCCTCTGCTGTGGCTGACCCTCTTCTGCAGACCAACACCACTGTGGCTGACCCTCTTCTGCACACCCCCTCTGCTGTGGCTGACCCTCTTCTGCAGACCCCCTCTGCTGTGGCTGACCCTCTTCTGCACACCCCCTCTGCTGTGGCTGACCCGCTTCTACAGACCCCTTCTGCTGTGGCTGACCCTCTTCTCCACAACTGTGGCTGACTCTCTGCTGTGGCTGACCCTCTTCTGTGGCTGACCCCCTTCTGCAGATCCACACCACTGTGGCTGACCCTCTTCTGCACACCCCCTCTGCTGTGGCTGACCCTCTTCTCCACAACTGTGGCTGACCCTCTGCTGTGGCTGACCCTCTTCTGCACACCCCCTCTGCTGTGGCTGACCCTCTTCTGCACACCCCCTCTGCTGTGGCTGACCCTCTTCTGCAGACCCCCTCTGCTGTGGCTGACCCTCTTCTCCACAACTGTGGCTGACCCTCTGCTGTGGCTGACCCTCTTCTGCAGACCCACACCACTGTGGCTGACCCTCTTCTGCACACCCCCTCTGCTGTGGCTGACCCTCTTCTGCACACCCCCTCTGCTGTGGCTGACCCTCTTCTGCACACCCCCACCACTGTGGCTGACCCTCTTCTGCACACCCCCTCTGCTGTGGCTGACCCTCTTCTGCACACCCCCTCTGCTGTGGCTGATCCTCTTCTGCACACCCCCACCACTGTGGCTGACCCTCTTCTGCACACCTCCACCACTGTGGCTGACCCTCTTCTGCACACCTCCACCACTGTGGCTGACCCTCTTCTGCACACCCCACCACTGTGGCTGACCCTCTTCTGTGGCTGACCCCCTTCTGCAGATCCACACCACTGTGGCTGACCCTCTTCTGCACACCCCCTCTGCTGTGGCTGACCCTCTTCTCCACAACTGTGGCTGACCCTCTGCTGTGGCTGACCCTCTTCTGCACACCCCCTCTGCTGTGGCTGACCCTCTTCTGCACACCCCCTCTGCTGTGGCTGACCCTCTTCTGCAGACCCCCTCTGCTGTGGCTGACCCTCTTCTCCACAACTGTGGCTGACCCTCTGCTGTGGCTGACCCTCTTCTGCAGACCCACACCACTGTGGCTGACCCTCTTCTGCACACCCCCTCTGCTGTGGCTGACCCTCTTCTGCACACCCCCTCTGCTGTGGCTGACCCTCTTCTGCACACCCCCACCACTGTGGCTGACCCTCTTCTGCACACCCCCTCTGCTGTGGCTGACCCTCTTCTGCACACCCCCTCTGCTGTGGCTGATCCTCTTCTGCACACCCCCACCACTGTGGCTGACCCTCTTCTGCACACCTCCACCACTGTGGCTGACCCTCTTCTGCACACCCCACCACTGTGGCTGACCCTCTGCTGTGGCTGACCCTCTTCTGCACACCCCCACCACTGTTGGTGACCCTCTTCTGCACACCCCCTCTGCTGTGGCTTACCCTCTTCTGCACACGCCCTCTGCTGTGGTTGACCCTCTTCTGCACATCTCCACAACTGTGGCTGACCCTCTGCTGTGGCTGACCCTCTTCTGCATACCCCATCTGCTGTGGCTGACCCTCTTCTGCACACACCCTCTGCTGTGGCTGACCCTCTTCTGCACACCCCCACCACTGTGGCTGACCCTCTTCTGCACACCCCCTCTGCTGTGGCTGACCCTCTTCTGCACACCCCCTCTGCTGTGGCTGACCCTCTTCTGCAGACCCACACCACTGTGGCTGACCCTGTTCAGCACACCCCCACCACTGTGGCTGACCCTCTTCTGCACACACCCTCTGCTGTGGCTGACCCTCTTCTGCAGACCCCCTCTGCTGTGGCTGACCCTCTTCTGCACACCCCCACCACTGTGGCCGACCCTCTTCTGCACACACCCTCTGCTGTGGCTGATCCTCTTCTGCACACCCCCTCTGCTGTGGCTGACCCTCTGATGCACACCCCCACCACTGTGGCTGACCCTCTTCTGCACACCCCCACCACTGTGGCTGACCCTCTTCTGCACACCCCCTCTGCTGTGGCTGACCCTCTTCTGCACACCCCCTCGGCTGTGGCTGACCCTCTTCTGCACACCCCCACCACTGTGGCTGACCCTCTTCTGCACACCCCCACCACTGTGGCTGACCCTCTTCTGCACACCTCCGCCACTGTGGCTGACCCTCTTCTGCACACCCCCTCTGCTGTGGCTGACCCTCTTCTGCAGACCAACACCACTGTGGCTGACCCTCTTCTGCAGACCCCCTCTGCTGTGGCTGACCCTCTTCTGCACACCCCCTCTGCTGTGGCTGACCCTCTTCTCCACAACTGTGGCTGACCCTCTGCTGTGGCTGACCCTCTTCTGCACACCCCCTCTGCTGTGGCTGACCCTCTTCTGCACACCCCCTCTGCTGTGGCTGACCCTCTTCTGCAGACCCCCTCTGCTGTGGCTGACCCTCTTCTCCACAACTGTGGCTGACCCTCTGCTGTGGCTGACCCTCTTCTGCAGACCCACACCACTGTGGCTGACCCTCTTCTGCACACCCCCTCTGCTGTGGCTGACCCTCTTCTGCACACCCCCTCTGCTGTGGCTGACCCTCTTCTGCACACCCCCTCTGCTGTGGCTGACCCTCTTCTGCACACCCCCACCACTGTGGCTGACCCTCTTCTGCACACCCCCTCTGCTGTGGCTGACCCTCTTCTGCACACCCCCTCTGCTGTGGCTGATCCTCTTCTGCACACCCCCACCACTGTGGCTGACCCTCTTCTGCACACCTCCACCACTGTGGCTGACCCTCTTCTGCACACCCCCCCACTGTGGCTGACCCTCTGCTGTGGCTGACCCTCTTCTGCACACCCCCACCACTGTTGGTGACCCTCTTCTGCACACCCCCTCTGCTGTGGCTTACCCTCTTGTGCACACGCCCTCTGCTGTGGTTGACCCTCTTCTGCACATCTCCACAACTGTGGCTGACCCTCTGCTGTGGCTGACCCTCTTCTGCATACCCCATCTGCTGTGGCTGACCCTCTTCTGCACACCCCCTCTGCTGTGGCTGACCCTCTTCTGCACACCCCCACCACTGTGGCTGACCCTCTTCTGCACACCCCCTCTGCTGTGGCTGACCCTCTTCTGCACACCCCCTCTGCTGTGGCTGACCCTCTTCTGCAGACCCACACCACTGTGGCTGACCCTGTTCAGCACACCCCCACCACTGTGGCTGACCCTCTTCTGCACACACCCTCTGCTGTGGCTGACCCTCTTCTGCAGACCCCCTCTGCTGTGGCTGACCCTCTTCTGCACACCCCCACCACTGTGGCTGACCCTCTTCTGCACACACCCTCTGCTGTGGCTGATCCTCTTCTGCACACCCCCTCTGCTGTGGCTGACCCTCTGATGCACACCCCCACCACTGTGGCTGACCCTCTTCTGCACACCCCCTCTGCTGTGGCTGACCCTCTTCTGCACACCCCCTCTGCTGTGGCTGACCCTCTGATGCACACCCCCACCACTGTGGCTGACCCTCTTCTGCACACCCCCTCTGCTGTGGCTGACCCTCTTCTGCACACCCCCTCTGCTGTGGCTGACCCTCTTCTGCACACCCCCTCTGCTGTGGCTGACCCTCTTCTGCAGACCCACACCACTGTGGCTGACCCTCTTCTGCACACCCCCTCTGCTGTGGCTGACCCTCTTCTCCACAACTGTGGCTGACCCTCTTCTGCACACCCCCTCTGCTGTGGCTGACCCTCTTCTGCAGACCCCGCTGCTGTGGCTGAACCTCTTCTCCACAACTGTGGCTGACCCTCTGCTGTGGCTGACCCTCTTCTGCAGACCCACACCACTGTGGCTGACCCTCTTCTGCACACCCCCTCTGCTGTGGCTGACCCTCTTCTGCACACCCCCTCTGCTGTGGCTGACCCTCTTCTGCACACCCCCTCTGCTGTGGCTGACCCTCTTCTGCACACCCCCACCACTGTGGCTGACCCTCTTCTGCACACCCCCTCTGCTGTGGCTGACCCTCTTCTGCACACCCCCACCACTGTGGCTGACCCTCTTCTGCACACCTCCACCACTGTGGCTGACCCTCTTCTGCACACCCCACCACTGTGGCTGACCCTCTGCTGTGGCTGACCCTCTTCTGCACACCCCCACCACTGTTGGTGACCCTCTTCTGCACACCCCCTCTGCTGTGGCTTACCCTCTTGTGCACACGCCCTCTGCTGTGGTTGACCCTCTTCTGCACATCTCCACAACTGTGGCTGACCCTCTGCTGTGGCTGACCCTCTTCTGCATACCCCATCTGCTGTGGCTGACCCTCTTCTGCACACCCCCTCTGCTGTGGCTGACCCTCTTCTGCACACCCCCACCACTGTGGCTGACCCTCTTCTGCACACCCCCTCTGCTGTGGCTGACCCTCTTCTGCAGACCCACACCACTGTGGCTGACCCTGTTCAGCACACCCCCACCACTGTGGCTGACCCTCTTCTGCACACACCCTCTGCTGTGGCTGACCCTCTTCTGCAGACCCCCTCTGCTGTGGCTGACCCTCTTCTGCACACCCCCACCACTGTGGCTGACCCTCTTCTGCACACACCCTCTGCTGTGGCTGATCCTCTTCTGCACACCCCCTCTGCTGTGGCTGACCCTCTGATGCACACCCCCACCACTGTGGCTGACCCTCTTCTGCACACCCCCTCTGCTGTGGCTGACCCTCTTCTGCACACCCCCTCTGCTGTGGCTGACCCTCTGATGCACACCCCCACCACTGTGGCTGACCCTCTTCTGCACACCCCCTCTGCTGTGGCTGACCCTCTTCTGCACACCCCCTCTGCTGTGGCTGACCCTCTTCTGCACACCCCCTCTGCTGTGGCTGACCCTCTTCTGCAGACCCACACCACTGTGGCTGACCCTCTTCTGCACACCCCCTCTGCTGTGGCTGACCCTCTTCTCCACAACTGTGGCTGACCCTCTTCTGCACACCCCCTTTGCTGTGGCTGACCCTCTTCTGCAGACCCCGCTGCTGTGGCTGACCCTCTTCTCCACAACTGTGGCTGACCCTCTGCTGTGGCTGACCCTCTTCTGCAGACCCACACCACTGTGGCTGACCCTCTTCTGCACACACCCTCTGCTGTGGCTGACCCTTTTCTGCACACACCCTCTGCTGTGGCTGACCCTCTTCTGCACACCCCCTCTGTTGTGGCTGACCCTCTTCTGCACACCCCCTCTGCTGTGGCTGACCCTCTTCTGCAGACCCACACCACTGTGGCTGACCCTCTTCTGCACACCCCCTCTGCTGTGGCTGACCCTCTTCTGCACACCCCCACCACTGTGGCTGACCCTCTTCTGCACACCCCCACCACTGTGGCTGACCCTCTTCTCCACAACTGTGGCTGACCCTCTGCTGTGGCTGACCCTCTTCTGCACACCCCCTCTGCTGTGGCTGACCCTCTTCTCCACAACTGTGGCTGACCCTCTGCTGTGGCTGACCCTCTTCTCCACAACTGTGGCTGACCCTATGCTGTGGCTGACCCTCTTCTGCACACCCCCTCTGCTGTGGCTGACCCTCTTCTGCACACCCCCTCTGCTGTGGCTGAGCCTCTTCTGCACACACCCTCTGCTGTGGCTGACCCTCTTCTACACACCCCCTCTACTGTGGCTGACCCTCTTCTGCACACCCCCACCACTGTGGCTGACCCTCTTCTGCACACCCCCACCACTGTGGCTGACCCTCTTCTGCAGACCCACACCACTGTGGCTGACCCTCTTCTGCACACCCCCTCTGCTGTGGCTGACCCTCTTCTGCAGACCCCCTCTGCTGTGGCTGACCCTCATCTGCACACCCCCTCTGCTGTGGCTGACCCTCTTCTGCACACCCCCTCTGCTGTGGCTGACCCTCTTCTGCACACCCCCACCACTGTGGCTGACCCTCTTCTGCACACCTCCGCCACTGTGGCTGACCCTCTTCTGCACACCCCCTCTGCTGTGGCTGACCCTCTTCTGCAGACCAACACCACTGTGGCTGACCCTCTTCTGCACACCCCCTCTGCTGTGGCTGACCCTCTTCTGCAGACCCCCTCTGCTGTGGCTGACCCTCTTCTGCACAACCCCTCTGCTGTGGCTGACCCGCTTCTACAGACCCCTTCTGCTGTGGCTGACCCTCTTCTCCACAACTGTGGCTGACTCTCTGCTGTGGCTGACCCTCTTCTGTGGCTGACCCCCTTCTGCAGATCCACACCACTGTGGCTGACCCTCTTCTGCACACCCCCTCTGCTGTGGCTGACCCTCTTCTCCACAACTGTGGCTGACCCTCTGCTGTGGCTGACCCTCTTCTGCACACCCCCTCTGCTGTGGCTGACCCTCTTCTGCACACCCCCTCTGCTGTGGCTGACCCTCTTCTGCAGACCCCCTCTGATGTGGCTGACCCTCTTCTCCACAACTGTGGCTGACCCTCTGCTGTGGCTGACCCTCTTCTGCAGACCCACACCACTGTGGCTGACCCTCTTCTGCACACCCCCTCTGCTGTGGCTGACCCTCTTCTGCACACCCCCTCTGCTGTGGCTGACCCTCTTCTGCACACCCCCACCACTGTGGCTGACCCTCTTCTGCACACCTCCACCACTGTGGCTGACCCTCTTCTGCACACCCCACCACTGTGGCTGACCCTCTGCTGTGGCTGACCCTCTTCTGCACACCCCCACCACTGTGGCTGACCCTCTTCTGCACACCCCCTCTGCTGTGGCTGACCCTCTTCTGCAGACCCCGCTGCTGTGGCTGACCCTCTTCTCCACAACTGTGGCTGACCCTCTGCTGTGGCTGACCCTCTTCTGCAGACCCACACCACTGTGGCTGACCCTCTTCTGCACACCCCCTCTGCTGTGGCTGACCCTCTTCTGCACACCCCCTCTGCTGTGGCTGACCCTCTTCTGCACACCCCCTCTGCTGTGGCTGACCCTCTTCTGCACACCCCCACCACTGTGGCTGACCCTCTTCTGCACACCCCCTCTGCTGTGGCTGACCCTCTTCTGCACACCCCCTCTGCTGTGGCTGATCCTCTTCTGCACACCCCCACCACTGTGGCTGACCCTCTTCTGCACACCTCCACCACTGTGGCTGACCCTCTTCTGCACACCCCACCACTGTGGCTGACCCTCTGCTGTGGCTGACCCTCTTCTGCACACCCCCACCACTGTTGGTGACCCTCTTCTGCACACCCCCTCTGCTGTGGCTTACCCTCTTGTGCACACGCCCTCTGCTGTGGTTGACCCTCTTCTGCACATCTCCACAACTGTGGCTGACCCTCTGCTGTGGCTGACCCTCTTCTGCACACCCCCTCTGCTGTGGCTGACCCTCTTCTGCACACCCCCACCACTGTGGCTGACCCTCTTCTGCACACCCCCTCTGCTGTGGCTGACCCTCTTCTGCACACCCCCTCTGCTGTGGCTGACCCTCTTCTGCAGACCCACACCACTGTGGCTGACCCTGTTCAGCACACCCCCACCACTGTGGCTGACCCTCTTCTGCACACACCCTCTGCTGTGGCTGACCCTCTTCTGCAGACCCCCTCTGCTGTGGCTGACCCTCTTCTGCACACCCCCACCACTGTGGCTGACCCTCTTCTGCACACACCCTCTGCTGTGGCTGATCCTCTTCTGCACACCCCCTCTGCTGTGGCTGACCCTCTGATGCACACCCCCACCACTGTGGCTGACCCTCTTCTGCACACCCCCTCTGCTGTGGCTGACCCTCTTCTGCACACCCCCTCTGCTGTGGCTGACCCTCTGATGCACACCCCCACCACTGTGGCTGACCCTCTTCTGCACACCCCCTCTGCTGTGGCTGACCCTCTTCTGCACACCCCCTCTGCTGTGGCTGACCCTCTTCTGCACACCCCCTCTGCTGTGGCTGACCCTCTTCTGCAGACCCACACCACTGTGGCTGACCCTCTTCTGCACACCCCCTCTGCTGTGGCTGACCCTCTTCTCCACAACTGTGGCTGACCCTCTTCTGCACACCCCCTCTGCTGTGGCTGACCCTCTTCTGCAGACCCCGCTGCTGTGGCTGACCCTCTTCTCCACAACTGTGGCTGACCCTCTGCTGTGGCTGACCCTCTTCTGCAGACCCACACCACTGTGGCTGACCCTCTTCTGCACACACCCTCTGCTGTGGCTGACCCTTTTCTGCACACACCCTCTGCTGTGGCTGACCCTCTTCTGCACACCCCCTCTGTTGTGGCTGACCCTCTTCTGCACACCCCCTCTGCTGTGGCTGACCCTCTTCTGCAGACCCACACCACTGTGGCTGACCCTTTTCTGCACACCCCCTCTGCTGTGGCTGACCCTCTTCTGCACACCCCCACCACTGTGGCTGACCCTCTTCTGCACACCCCCACCACTGTGGCTGACCCTCTTCTCCACAACTGTGGCTGACCCTCTGCTGTGGCTGACCCTCTTCTGCACACCCCCTCTGCTGTGGCTGACCCTCTTCTCCACAACTGTGGCTGACCCTCTGCTGTGGCTGACCCTCTTCTCCACAACTGTGGCTGACCCTATGCTGTGGCTGACCCTCTTCTGCACACCCCCTCTGCTGTGGCTGACCCTCTTCTGCACACCCCCTCTGCTGTGGCTGAGCCTCTTCTGCACACACCCTCTGCTGTGGCTGACCCTCTTCTGCACACCCCCTCAACTGTGGCTGACCCTCTTCTGCACACCCCCACCACTGTGGCTGACCCTCTTCTGCACACCCCCACCACTGTGGCTGACCCTCTTCTGCAGACCCACACCACTGTGGCTGACCCTCTTCTGCACACCCCCTCTGCTGTGGCTGACCCTCTTCTGCAGACCCCCTCTGCTGTGGCTGACCCTCATCTGCACACCCCCTCTGCTGTGGCTGACCCTCTTCTGCACACCCCCTCTGCTGTGGCTGACCCTCTTCTGCACACCCCCTCTGCTGTGGCTGACCCTCTTCTGCACACCCCCTCTGCTGTGGCTGAGCCTCTTCTGCACACCCCCTCTGCTGTGGCTGACCCTCTTCTGCACACACCCTCTGCTGTGGCTGACCCTCTTCTGCACAACCCCATCACTGTGGCTGACCCTCTTCTGCAGACCCATACCACTGTGGCTGACCGTCTTCTGCACCCCCTCTCTGCTGTGGCTGACCCTCTTCTGCACACCCCCTCTGCTGTGGCTGACCCTCTTCTGCACACCCCTTCTGCTGTGGCTGACCCTCTTCTGCACACCCCCTCGGCTGTGGCTGACCCTCTTCTGCACACCCCCACCACTGTGGCTGACCCTCTTCTGCACACCCCCACCACTGTGGCTGACCCTCTTCTGCACACCTCCGCCACTGTGGCTGACCCTCTTCTGCACACCCCCTCTGCTGTGGCTGACCCTCTTCTGCAGACCAACACCACTGTGGCTGACCCTCTTCTGCAGACCCCCTCTGCTGTGGCTGACCCTCTTCTGCACACCCCCTCTGCTGTGGCTGACCCGCTTCTACAGACCCCTTCTGCTGTGGCTGACCCTCTTCTCCACAACTGTGGCTGACTCTCTGCTGTGGCTGACCCTCTTCTGTGGCTGACCCCCTTCTGCAGATCCACACCACTGTGGCTGACCCTCTTCTGCACACCCCCTCTGCTGTGGCTGACCCTCTTCTCCACAACTGTGGCTGACCCTCTGCTGTGGCTGACCCTCTTCTGCACACCCCCTCTGCTGTGGCTGACCCTCTTCTGCACACCCCCTCTGCTGTGGCTGACCCTCTTCTCCACAACTGTGGCTGACCCTCTGCTGTGGCTGACCCTCTTCTGCAGACCCACACCACTGTGGCTGACCCTCTTCTGCACACCCCCTCTGCTGTGGCTGACCCTCTTCTGCACACCCCCTCTGCTGTGGCTGACCCTCTTCTGCACACCCCCACCACTGTGGCTGACCCTCTTCTGCACACCTCCACCACTGTGGCTGACCCTCTTCTGCACACACCACCACTGTGGCTGACCCTCTGCTGTGGCTGACCCTCTTCTGCACACCCCCACCACTGTTGGTGACCCTCTTCTGCACACCCCCTCTGCTGTGGCTTACACTCTTCTGCACACGCCCTCTGCTGTGGTTGACCCTCTTCTGCACATCTCCACAACTGTGGCTGACCCTCTGCTGTGGCTGACCCTCTTCTGCATACCCCATCTGCTGTGGCTGACCCTCTTCTGCACACCCCCTCTGCTGTGGCTGACCCTCTTCTGCACACCCCCACCACTGTGGCTGACCCTCTTCTGCACACCCCCTCTGCTGTGGCTGACCCTCTTCTGCACACCCCCTCTGCTGTGGCTGACCCTCTTCTGCAGACCCACACCACTGTGGCTGACCCTGTTCAGCACACCCCCACCACTGTGGCTGACCCTCTTCTGCACACACCCTCTGCTGTGGCTGACCCTCTTCTGCAGACCCCCTCTGCTGTGGCTGACCCTCTTCTGCACACCCCCACCACTGTGGCTGACCCTCTTCTGCACACACCCTCTGCTGTGGCTGATCCTCTTCTGCACACCCCCTCTGCTGTGGCTGACCCTCTGATGCACACCCCCACCACTGTGGCTGACCCTCTTCTGCACACCCCCACCACTGTGGCTGACCCTCTTCTGCACACCCCCTCTGCTGTGGCTGACCCTCTTCTGCACACCCCCTCGGCTGTGGCTGACCCTCTTCTGCACACCCCCACCACTGTGGCTGACCCTCTTCTGCACACCCCCACCACTGTGGCTGACCCTCTTCTGCACACCTCCGCCACTGTGGCTGACCCTCTTCTGCACACCCCCTCTGCTGTGGCTGACCCTCTTCTGCAGACCAACACCACTGTGGCTGACCCTCTTCTGCACACCCCCTCTGCTGTGGCTGACCCTCTTCTGCAGACCCCCTCTGCTGTGGCTGACCCTCTTCTGCACACCCCCTCTGCTGTGGCTGACCCACTTCTACAGACCCCTTCTGCTGTGGCTGACCCTCTTCTCCACAACTGTGGCTGACTCTCTGCTGTGGCTGACCCTCTTCTGTGGCTGACCCCCTTCTGCAGATCCACACCACTGTGGCTGACCCTCTTCTGCACACCCCCTCTGCTGTGGCTGACCCTCTTCTCCACAACTGTGGCTGACCCTCTGCTGTGGCTGACCCTCTTCTGCACACCCCCTCTGCTGTGGCTGACCCTCTTCTCCACAACTGTGGCTGACCCTCTGCTGTGGCTGACCCTCTTCTGCAGACCCACACCACTGTGGCTGACCCTCTTCTGCACACCCCCTCTGCTGTGGCTGACCCTCTTCTGCACACCCCCTCTGCTGTGGCTGACCCTCTTCTGCACACCCCCACCACTGTGGCTGACCCTCTTCTGCACACCTCCACCACTGTGGCTGACCCTCTTCTGCACACCCCACCACTGTGGCTGACCCTCTGCTGTGGCTGACCCTCTTCTGCACACCCCCACCACTGTTGGTGACCCTCTTCTGCACACCCCCTCTGCTGTGGCTTACCCTCTTCTGCACACGCCCTCTGCTGTGGTTGACCCTCTTCTGCACATCTCCACAACTGTGGCTGACCCTCTGCTGTGGCTGACCCTCTTCTGCATACCCCATCTGCTGTGGCTGACCCTCTTCTGCACACCCCCTCTGCTGTGGCTGACCCTCTTCTGCACACCCCCACCACTGTGGCTGACCCTCTTCTGCACACCCCCTCTGCTGTGGCTGACCCTCTTCTGCACACCCCCTCTGCTGTGGCTGACCCTCTTCTGCAGACCCACACCACTGTGGCTGACCCTGTTCAGCACACCCCCACCACTGTGGCTGACCCTCTTCTGCACACACCCTCTGCTGTGGCTGACCCTCTTCTGCAGACCCCCTCTGCTGTGGCTGACCCTCTTCTGCACACCCCCACCACTGTGGCTGACCCTCTTCTGCACACACCCTCTGCTGTGGCTGATCCTCTTCTGCACACCCCCTCTGCTGTGGCTGACCCTCTGATGCACACCCCCACCACTGTGGCTGACCCTCTTCTGCACACCCCCACCACTGTGGCTGACCCTCTTCTGCACACCCCCTCTGCTGTGGCTGACCCTCTTCTGCACACCCCCTCGGCTGTGGCTGACCCTCTTCTGCACACCCCCACCACTGTGGCTGACCCTCTTCTGCACACCCCCACCACTGTGGCTGACCCTCTTCTGCACACCTCCGCCACTGTGGCTGACCCTCTTCTGCACACCCCCTCTGCTGTGGCTGACCCTCTTCTGCAGACCAACACCACTGTGGCTGACCCTCTTCTGCACACCCCCTCTGCTGTGGCTGACCCTCTTCTGCAGACCCCCTCTGCTGTGGCTGACCCTCTTCTGCACACCCCCTCTGCTGTGGCTGACCCGCTTCTACAGACCCCTTCTGCTGTGGCTGACCCTCTTCTCCACAACTGTGGCTGACTCTCTGCTGTGGCTGACCCTCTTCTGTGGCTGACCCCCTTCTGCAGATCCACACCACTGTGGCTGACCCTCTTCTGCACACCCCCTCTGCTGTGGCTGACCCTCTTCTCCACAACTGTGGCTGACCCTCTGCTGTGGCTGACCCTCTTCTGCACACCCCCTCTGCTGTGGCTGACCCTCTTCTGCACACCCCCTCTGCTGTGGCTGACCCTCTTCTCCACAACTGTGGCTGACCCTCTGCTGTGGCTGACCCTCTTCTGCAGACCCACACCACTGTGGCTGACCCTCTTCTGCACACCCCCTCTGCTGTGGCTGACCCTCTTCTGCACACCCCCTCTGCTGTGGCTGACCCTCTTCTGCACACCCCCACCACTGTGGCTGACCCTCTTCTGCACACCCCCTCTGCTGTGGCTGACCCTCTTCTGCACACCCCCACCACTGTGGCTGACCCTCTTCTGCACACCTCCACCACTGTGGCTGACCCTCTTCTGCACACCCCACCACTGTGGCTGACCCTCTGCTGTGGCTGACCCTCTTCTGCACACCCCCACCACTGTTGGTGACCCTCTTCTGCACACCCCCTCTGCTGTGGTTTACCCTCTTCTGCACACGCCCTCTGCTGTGGTTGACCCTCTTCTGCACATCTCCACAACTGTGGCTGACCCTCTGCTGTGGCTGACCCTCTTCTGCATACCCCATCTGCTGTGGCTGACCCTCTTCTGCACACCCCCTCTGCTGTGGCTGACCCTCTTCTGCACACCCCCACCACTGTGGCTGACCCTCTTCTGCACACCCCCTCTGCTGTGGCTGACCCTCTTCTGCACACCCCCTCTGCTGTGGCTGACCCTCTTCTGCAGACCCACACCACTGTGGCTGACCCTGTTCAGCACACCCCCACCACTGTGGCTGACCCTCTTCTGCACACACCCTCTGCTGTGGCTGACCCTCTTCTGCAGACCCCCTCTGCTGTGGCTGACCCTCTTCTGCACACCCCCACCACTGTGGCTGACCCTCTTCTGCACACACCCTCTGCTGTGGCTGATCCTCTTCTGCACACCCCCTCTGCTGTGGCTGACCCTCTGATGCACACCCCCACCACTGTGGCTGACCCTCTTCTGCACACCCCCTCTGCTGTGGCTGACCCTCTTCTGCACACCCCCTCTGCTGTGGCTGACCCTCTGATGCACACCCCCACCACTGTGGCTGACCCTCTTCTGCACACCCCCTCTGCTGTGGCTGACCCTCTTCTGCACACCCCCTCTGCTGTGGCTGACCCTCTTCTGCACACCCCCTCTGCTGTGGCTGACCCTCTTCTGCAGACCCACACCACTGTGGCTGACCCTCTTCTGCACACCCCCTCTGCTGTGGCTGACCCTCTTCTCCACAACTGTGGCTGACCCTCTTCTGCACACCCCCTCTGCTGTGGCTGACCCTCTTCTGCAGACCCCTCTGCTGTGGCTGACCCTCTTCTCCACAACTGTGGCTGACCCTCTGCTGTGGCTGACCCTCTTCTGCAGACCCACACCACTGTGGCTGACCCTCTTCTGCACACACCCTCTGCTGTGGCTGACCCTTTTCTGCACACCCCCTCTGCTGTGGCTGACCCTCTTCTGCACACCCCCTCCGTTGTGGCTGACCCTCTTCTGCACACCCCCTCTGCTGTGGCTGACCCTCTTCTGCAGACCCACACCACTGTGGCTGACCCTTTTCTGCACACCCCCTCTGCTGTGGCTGACCCTCTTCTGCACACCCCCACCACTGTGGCTGACCCTCTTCTGCACACCCCCACCACTGTGGCTGACCCTCTTCTCCACAACTGTGGCTGACCCTCTGCTGTGGCTGACCCTCTTCTGCACACCCCCTCTGCTGTGGCTGACCCTCTTCTCCACAACTGTGGCTGACCCTCTGCTGTGGCTGACCCTCTTCTCCACAACTGTGGCTGACCCTCTGCTGTGGCTGAGCCTCTTCTGCACACCCCCTCTGCTGTGGCTGAGCCTCTTCTGCACACCCCCTCTGCTGTGGCTGAGCCTCTTCTGCACACCCCCTCTGCTGTGGCTGAGCCTCTTCTGCACACCCCCTCTGCTGTGGCTGACCCTCTTCTGCACACCCCCTCTACTGTGGCTGACCCTCTTCTGCACACCCCCACCACTGTGGCTGACCCTCTTCTGCACACCCCCACCACTGTGGCTGACCCTCTTCTGCAGACCCACACCACTGTGGCTGACCCTCTTCTGCACACCCCCTCTGCTGTGGCTGACCCTCTTCTGCAGACCCCCTCTGCTGTGGCTGACCCTCATCTGCACACCCCCTCTGCTGTGGCTGACCCTCTTCTGCACACCCCCTCTGCTGTGGCTGACCCTCTTCTGCACACCCCCTCTGCTGTGGCTGACCCTCTTCTGCACACCCCCTCTGCTGTGGCTGACCCTCTTCTGCACACCCCCTCTGCTGTGGCTGACCCTCTTCTGCACACCCCCTCTGCTGTGGCTGACCCTCTTCTGCACACCCCCATCACTGTGGCTGACCCTCTTCTGCAGACCCATACCACTGTGGCTGACCCTCTTCTGCACCCCCTCTCTGCTGTGGCTGACCCTCTTCTGCACACCCCCTCTGCTGTGGCTGACCCTCTTCTGCACACCCCCTCTGCTGTGGCTGACCCTCTTCTGCACACCCCCACCACAGTGGCTGACCCTCTTCTGCACACACCCACCACAGTGGCTGACCCTCTTCTGCACACACCCACCACAGTGGCTGACCCTCTGCTGTGGCTGACCCTCTTCTGCACACCCCCTCTGCTGTGGCTGACCCTCTTCTGCACACCCCCTCTGCTGTGGCTGACCCTCTTCTGCACACCTCCACCACTGTGGCTGACCCTCTTCTGCACACCCCCTCTGCTGTGGCTGACCCTCTTCTGCACACCTCCACCACTGTGGCTGACCCTCTTCTGCACACCCCCTCTGCTGTGGCTGACCCTCTGCTGTGGCTGACCCTCTTCTGCACACCTCCACCACTGTGGCTGACCCTCTTCTGCACACCCCCTCTGCTGTGGCTGACCCTCTTCTGCACACCCCCTCTGCTGTGGCTGACCCTCTTCTGCAGACCCACACCACTGTGGCTGACCCTCTTCTGCACACCCCCTCTGCTGTGGCTGACCCTCTTCTGCAGACCCACACCACTGTGGCTGACCCTCTTCTGCACACCCCCTCTGCTGTGGCTGACCCTCTTCTCCACAACTGTGGCTGACCCTCTGCTGTGGCTGACCCTCTTCTGCACACCCCCTCTGCTGTGGCTGACCCTCTTCTGCACACCCCCACCACTGTGGCTGACCCTCTTCAGCACACCCCCACCACTGTGGCTGACCCTCTTCTGCACACACCCTCTGCTGTGGCTGACCCTCTTCTGCAGACCCCTCTGCTGTGGCTGACCCTCTGTCAGGCCTGTTTCTTTGAATACTTAAGAAAGAACACGCTTAAACATTATTTGAAATGAATAAGGCTACTTTTACTAAGTAACGACAGTGAACAGACCAAGTAAAGCAGAGAGTGAATAGTTTAGGCGCGAACATAGAGTATTAAGCTTAAGCCCATCCCAATCCCTCACCCCCCCCCCCCCCCCTTAGCATTGTCCAATATACTTTCTTCTCCACCATCAGGTGGGCAGGTCATCACGAGCATGGAATGCGGGACCATTAGCCGAGAGATAACACCAGCCGTCAACATCTTCCACCAGCAGAACAATTGCATCCCAGCGCCCCACCCTCCCCGTTGCCATGGCAGCTAAGCAGAACTAGCGAAGGCTGACATCCGGACCTCCTCCAAGAGCAGCGAGAAATCCCGGACGTATCGCAGAAAACGAGATGCTAGACCTGTAAAACAGACAAAAAAAACAAAACAACATATAGGAGAGAGGGAAAGGGTCAAGGTTTGTGTGGATACTTGGCATAAAACTGGCGTACCAGCTTAGGAGCTTTGAGATGCTCTTTATCCACCCATTTGTTGTGAGAAGGGGGAAAGTCTTTCCACATGACTAAGAACTGAGTTTTATTCCGACGGACTCTGGAATCTAAAATGTCACGAACTTCATAATGCTGGTGCCCGTCCACCATTGTAGGCGTAGGGGTATCAGGAAAAGGTTTGCGGAGAGGCGAAGTGCGTTCAGGTTTTAATAAGTGAACATGGAATACCGGATACAGGCGCCGGTAGGTCTTTGGGAGATCCAAACGGACGGATACAGAACTGATGATTTTTGTTATGGTAAATGGACCAACAAATTTGGGCCCCAGTTTCCTGCATTTTTGCGGGCTATCCAAATGCTTTGTAGACACATAAACCCTATCACCAACTTTGTAGGCCGGGGGGACTGCCCGTTTCTTGTCAGCATATAATTTATGTGATTGATGAGCATCGTTCAAAGTCTTTCGTATGATTGGCCAAACTGAAGACAGCCTGGAGGACCAATCGGCCAAAGAGGGAACTGTCGGTGAGTCATGAGGCAATTCGGGGATGGGTACAAAGTCCTGTCCATAGATGATTTTAAAAGGGGTCATATTCGTACTGGAGTGAACAGAGTTATTATAGGCCACTTCGGCATGTATCAGGAGATCAGCCCAATCATCCTGTTGAAAATTGATAAAACAACGTAAGTATTGTTCCAAAACGGAATTGGCCCTCTCACAAGAGCCATTCGTCTGGGGATGGTAGGAGGAGCTTAAGCCTTGGGCGGAGCCAATCAGCCTCAAAAATTCCTTCCAAAAGAGAGACGTAAATTGAGTGCCTCTGTCTGAAATGATACGCTGGGGAACCCCATGAAAATGGTAAATATGGTTAACGAATAACCGAGCCAAAGATTTGGAAGACGGAATCTTCGAACAGGGGACAAAATGAACCTGCTTGGAGAAGAGATCTGTAACAACCCAAATGACGGTATAGCCTTGACTGGGTGGAAGGTCAACTATAAAGTCCATCGAAATTTCCTTCCAAGGTACCTCTGGCGTCGCCACGGACTGGAGAAGGCCATGTGGTTTTTCCGGCGCACGTTTAGACGCAGCACAAACAGGGCAACTGGCAATATACGATTCAACATCCTTCTTTAGTGAGGGCCACCAGAATTGTCGTTTAACAAGGTGTACAGTTTTAACGAAACCGAAATGGCCTGCCAGACGTGAGTCGTGTGCGCGTTGCAATACAAAAGGTCGTATAGTACTAGGGACATAGATTTTGGAACCAATCCAGGGAAGATCGTCCCTAATAGTACAATCACCTGAATGTGCGGAATACCATTCATCAGTTATCAGTTCATTCTTTTTTTTTTATATTGAAAAAGTTTTATTGGTTTTACATTTTTTCTATAGGGTAGGGTAAGGGATACAAAGAAATTTTGAGAGCATTCACGTCAGAGTCGTCGGCCCTTCTGAGACCTCAAAATACACAATAAAAAAATAACAAAAAAAAAGCATTTTTCATAACACTACAAGGTAAAAGCAAGTACATATACCTAAATTCTCAATTCCATGCTGTCAGACATTTACAAAAAATCCAGAAAACATTATAAAATTGTTCAGGAAAATCAAGGCAAAGTTATTTTTTCGATCTAAGTCTCTTGGCTATTGTATCTTCTTTTTCTCCTCCCTGGCCCCCAGCGGGCGGGGCCGTGGCCCCCTCCGTCCTCCCTGGATCTTCCCCCAGGGCAGAGGAATGTTTTTTAAGAAAGGCTTCCGCCTCAGCAACTGTTTTAATCCTCACTCTTCCTCCTTCCCAGAACACCAGCATCCCTTCGGGTGTCACCCACTTGAACCAAATCCCATGATCAAATAAAATTTTAGACAAGAAGGAAAATTTCCTCCTTGCTTCTCGAATCTTTCTAGGAATCTGCTTCAAGATAGTGACCGTTTTTTGTTGGTAAATTAAAGGGTTCCCTCTCTGCGCCTTCAAGATTTCCTCTCTGGTTGACCTTCTAACAAATTTCACATGTATCTCTCTAGGCACTTCATTTATCCTGGCATATGCTGAGTTAATTCTATAGGCTAGGTCAATGTCCCCCCTGATCTCATCCTTAGGTTTTTGTAAATAGTCTGCTAAAATTGTGCTCATATGATCAGGGAGGCATTCACCAGGTTGCTCAAAAACATTCTGAAATCTCAAAAAATATGTCATTCTTTCCATATCAATCCTAGACACATGCCCACTTGTTTCCTCAACCTCTTTAGTAACATTTTTACAGTTCATTCTTAATACGAGCAATCAGGTCAGCAGGTGGAGCAGTTTGGACTGCGGAATGGCTTCTAGTAGATACAGGAGAAGCAGGCAAAGTAAGTGGCATGATGGGCTGTACAATTGTAAGTTTAGAAATATCGTATTGTGGAAGTCTGGAGAGGGCATCAGCCATGAAATTCTTTCCACCAGGAATATATTTAAGATGGAAATTGAAGCGATGGAAGTAGTGTGCCCAGCGAAGTTGTCTCGGGGACAATTTACGAGAGGAGGTGAGAGCCTCCAAATTCTTATGGTCCGTCCAGACCTCAAACGGATGGGGAGCACCCTCAAGAAAATGACACCAAGTCATGAGAGCCCAACGAACAGCAAACGCTTCCTTTTCCCAAATGGCCCATCCGCGCTCGGTTGTGGAGAGTTTGCGAGAGGTGTAGGCACAAGGTTGCAATTGGCCATGGTGGTTGAGTTGTAACAGATACAGAAGGATCTAGGCAAACTTGAACATTGGGCACTGTCTAATAAAATGAAATTCAATTGTGAAAAAAGTAAGGTCCTACATATAGGCAAGAAAAACCAAATGCACAAGTACAGTATAGGTGGTACCTTGCTCAATAGTAGCAACTGTGAGAGGGATCTTGGAATCCTAGTGGACAACCATTTAAATATGAGCCAGCAGTGTGCAGCAGCTGCCAAAAAAGCCAACACAGTTCTAGGCTGCATCAACAGAGGGATAGAATCTAGATCACGTGAAGTGTTAATGCCACTGTATAGTGCCTTGGTGAGGCCACACTTGGAATACTGCATACAGTTTTGGTCGCCACGATGTAGAAAAGACGTGGAGACTCTGGAAAGAGTGCAGAGAAGAGCAACCAAGATGATTAGAGGACTGGAGACTAAGACATATGAAGAACGGCTGCAGGAGCTGGGTATGTCTAGTTTGATGAAGAGAAGGACCAGGGGAGACATGATAGCAGTGTTCCGATATCTCAGAGGGTGCCACAAAGAAGAGAGAGTCAAACTTTTCTCCAAGGCACCTGGGGGCAGGACAAGAAGCAATGGGTGGAAACTAACCAAGGAGAGAAGCAACTTAGAATTAAGGAGAAATTTCCTGACAGTAAGAACAATTAACCTCTGGAACAGCTTGCCTCCAGCAGTTGTGAATGCCCCAACCCTGGAAGTCTTTAAAAAGATGTTAGACAGCCATTTGTCTGAAATGGTATAAGGTTCCTGCCCATGCAGGGGGTTGGACTAGAAGACCTACAAGGTCCCTTCCAACTCTGCTATTGTATTGTATTGTATTATAGACCAGGGATGTCCAAACTTGGGAACTTTAAGACTTGTGGACTTCAACTCCCAGAATTCCCCAGCCAGCTATGCTGGGAGTTGAAGTCCACAAGTCTTAAAGTTCCCAAGTTTGGACATCCCTGAACTAGACCCATGATGGCGAACCTAACAAGACTGCACCCACAGCGACATCACTGGCATCCGCTTGAACTACAAACGGGGAGGTAACATCGGGATGTTTAAGGACTGGTTCAGCCGCAAATAAACGTTTAAGCTTTTCGAAAGCGGCTTGACATTCCATTGTCCATTTGAGGGGAGTTCCTGGTCGAGGTTTACCCTCACCCTTCGTTTTAAGAAGGTTTGTAATGGGCAAGGCAATGTTAGCGAATGACAGAATAAATTGGCGGTAAAAGTTTGCAAATCCCAAAAAACTGTGGAGTTGTTTACGAGTTCGGGGAGGAGCCCACTCTGTCACCGCCTTAACCTTTGCAGGATCCATCTCAATTCCTTCAGAAGAAATGCGGTAACCCAAATAATCAATTTTTTTGTTGGTGAAACTCACATTTGGACAATTTCGCGTATAGCTCAGCGGAACGGAGTTTTTGAAGGACAGAACGGACCAGTTTAACATGTTCGTCGTGTGTTTGTGAGTAAACAACGATGTCATCAATATAAACTAAAACTCCCTTGTAAAGGTGCTCGTGGAGAACTTCATTGATTAGTTGCATAAACACAGAAGGAGCACCCTGAAGACCAAAGGGGAGGACCTTAAATTGAAAACATCCAAGAGGACTGTTAAAAGCGGTTTTCCATTCGTCCCCCTCTTTAATCCTGACCCTATAATAGGCTTCACGCAAGTCCAGTTTAGTAAAAATCTTGCCAGTAGCCAGGTGAGAAAGCATGTCTTTCATAAGTGGGAGTGGGTAGACGTTGTGTTTGCAAATGGTGTTGAGATAAGAGTAATCTTGCACTAATCTAAGAGTGCCATCTTTCTTTTCCCTAAACATAACAGGTGCAGCTACTCGTGGCCTAGCTGGCTCAATGAAACCCCTTTGAAGATTTTTATCGATGAACTTACGTAACTCCTCCATCTCCCGTGGAGTCATGGAGTAAAGGCGAGGTTTTGGCAACTGCACCCCAGGGAGGAAATCAATTGAACAATCAGTAGCTCTATGAGGAGGAAGTGAATCACAAGATTTCTCACTGAAAGCCTCCTTTAGGTCCCAATATTCCTTGGGAATCTTCTCCTCGCCGGGTATGAATTCAGGAGAAGGAAGAGCCAATAAGGGGCCAGCGGGTTCAGTCACAGGGGCTGAGTTACTGGGTGGAAAGTGATTGTCCTCTGATGGTAGAGAGGTATGTTCAGGTAATAACAAGGGTATGCGTACCCAACCCTCTTTCCAATTAATTAGCGGATTCCATTTACGAAGCCAATTGACCCCCAAAATGACAGCATTTTCAGAAATGGCAGTCACGATGAAATTGATGGTCTCAGTATGAGTTGTGCCAATAGAGACATGAATTGGTTCGGTGATAAAAGATGCCGGGGTTCCCCCTGCTACAGAACCATCCATTTGGCAAAAGGCTATGGGAGTTTTCAGGGTTTTTAAGTGAAAACCCATGGAAGAGACTAGGTCTTGGCTTATGAGGCACTTTGAGCAGCCAGAATCAATGAGGGCTTGCACATCGCAAGTACGTCCAGTAGATGGAGCCAAAAGCTTTAAATTAATATAAAGGGGCCCGGAACGGTGACTCACCAAATTGTCGTCAGAAGAATTCGAAGACGCCTCCCAGTCATCAGGGTGGGTGCTGGGCTGGTCAGTTGAGAGGTTCAGAGGCTCCACCCCGCTCATTGCCGGTCTACTGCGCACGTTCGGAGTTTTTGGAGGCCTTTCTTTTCTCTCCGAAGAGGAATGTGGGCGTGGAGGTTGCCTTGATCTGCATTTGTCTGCCCAATGCCCCTCCTTTCCACAACGATAACAATTCCCTGTACGAGGTTGAGATGATCTCCACCCCCCCCTCTGCATGTGGGAATCTTTTTCTGGGGACCGAGGCTTGAGGCTTTCCCTTGGTGGTTTTTTCTCAAGACGGACTGGATCTTGTAAGTGGGCTTGATCCAGTTCAACATCACCAGCGAGGTCTATCCAATCATTTAAGGTTTCGGGACGGAACCTGTTCACGCAGGTTTGATAAATGTCCTTATTTAGCCCCTCAGTATATAAATCCATCAAAGCCTGGTCACTATAACCGGTCATAAATACGGATAATTCCTGAAAAATCTGCGTGTATTCCTGGACTGACATATTCCCCTGATGCAAGTTTTTCATTCTCATTTTAGCTTTCCTTTCAACACGGGGGTCTTCAAAACGCCTTCTAAGAGCATTCATAAAACGATCGAAATCCCGCAGCACGGGTGAGCGGCTATTATGCAAGGAAACCAGCCATTGGGAAGCTTTATCCTCCAGAGCCATTGAGACAATTCTAATTTTGATTTCATCTTCTAAATCAACTGCGTAAAACTGCACGAAATTATCGACGTGAATTAGAAAAAATGCCAGTTTGTCGGCACTACCGTCGTATTTTACACCCAGGGGGGGGAGTTTTGCAAGCCGACGGGGGGAGGTGGGTCGGGCTTCTCTCCGCAATTCCCTGCTGGCTCGGGGAGGGGGGGATGGTGTTGAGCTTCTGCTTTCCTTGGCAGCTGCTGAATGCGTTTCTTTTAGCTGTCTGCGTTCCTGCTCCCTCCCCCAGAGTTTATCCAAGGCCTCCCGCTTCTCGTCTGCCTGGCGAAGCAGTTCTTGGGCCATCTCTTTTAACTCCCTTTCTTCTCTTAAAAGCTCCGGAATGACTGTCTTGGGGGAAGGGCGACGCCTGGTGACGTTAATTCCAGGGCCTAGTCCTCCAGTCATTCCCACCCCTTCAGACCAGCGTTTAGGTTTGGCTGAATCTTCGGCTGGCAGATTCAGATCTAGGCCGGCTAAACAATCCAACACTGACCTCGTATCTTCAGTTTGAACAGGAAGGTTTGATGCCTCTGCTCCCATATCAGTTTCAGGCAGAACCTCCACCAACGGAAGCTCCTCTTTTGCAGGGTCCGACATCATGGCTCGGGACCTAGCTACCTGCGGGATCGGATCCTGCCCCATACATCCTCACGGCCGATTCGCTCGCACAGAGAGGGACTTCTCCGGGTGCCGTCCACTAGACTTTGTCAGCGGGCGACGCCCAGGGGAAGGGCCTTCTCTGTGGCGGGCCCAGCCCTCTGGAACGACCTTCCCCCCGATATTAGAACAACCACGGACCTCCGCTCCTTCCGTCTGAAACTAAAAACACATCTTTTTCGCTTGGCCGGCCTAGGATAGTCTCTTCTGATTGTTTAGGGATTTTTAGTAAATATTTGGGAATTTTAGCGCAGGGTTTTCTGTTTAATATGCCTTTTAGTCAGTATTTATGTATGTTTATTGTTCTATATTTTGTATCTTTTTCTAACTTTTTAATTCCCTGTGCCCCGCCTCGAGTCCCTTCGGGGAGAGAGAGCGGGTTATAAATAAAAATTATTATTATTATTATTATTATCAGGTGTGGTTTATTTATTGACTCTCTGCTTTTTGTCAGGCCTGTTTCTTCGAATACTTAAGAAAGAACACGCTTAAACATTATTTGAAATGAATAAGGCTACTTTTACTAAGTAACGACAGTGAACAGACCAAGTAAAGCAGAGAGTGAATAGTTTAGGCGCGAACATAGAGTATTAAGCTTAAGCCCATCCCAATCCCTCACCTCCCCCCCTTAGCATTGTCCAATATACTTTCTTCTCCACCATCAGGTGGGCAGGTCATCACGAGCATGGAATGTGGGACCGTTAGCCGAGAGATAACACCAGCCGTCAACATCTTCCACCAGCAGAACAATTGCATCCCAGCGCCCCACCCTCCCTGTTGCCATGGCAGCTAAGCAGAACTAGCGAAGGCTGACACCCTCTTCTCCACAACTGTGGCTGACCCTCTGCTGTGGCTGACCCTCTTCTGAACACCCCCTCTGCTGTGGCTGACCCTCTTCTGCAGACCCACACCACTGTGGCTGAAGCTCTTCTGCACACCCCCTCTGCTGTGGCTGACCCTCTTCTGCAGACCCACACCACTGTGGCTGAAGCTCTTCAGCACACCCCCTCTGCTGTGGCTGACCCTCTTCTGCACACCCCCTCTGCTGTGGCTGACCCTCTTCTGCACACCCCCTCTGATGTGGCTGACCCTCTTCTGCAGACCCCCTCTGCTGTGGCTGACCCTCTTCTGCACACCCCCTCTGCTGTGGCTGACCCTCTTCTGCACACCCCCTCTGCTGTGGCTGTCCCTCTTCTCCACAACTGTGGCTGACCCTCTGCTGTAGCTGACCCTCTTCTGCACACCCCCTCTGCTGTGGCTGACCCTCTTCTGCAGACCCACACCACTGTGGCTGACCCTCTTCTGCACACCCCCTCTGCTGTGGCTGACCCTCTTCTGCAGACCCACACCACTGTGGCTGAAGCTCTTCAGCACACCCCCTCTGCTGTGGCTGACCCTCTTCTGCACACCCCCTCTGCTGTGGCTGACCCTCTTCTGCACACCCCCTCTGATGTGGCTGACCCTCTTCTGCAGACCCCCTCTGCTGTGGCTGACCCTCTTCTGCACACCCCCTCTGCTGTGGCTGACCCTCTTCTGCACACCCCCTCTGCTGTGGCTGACCCTCTTCTCCACAACTGTGGCTGACCCTCTGCTGTGGCTGACCCTCTTCTGCACACACCCTCTGCTGTGGCTGACCCTCTTCTGCAGACCCACACCACTGTGGCTGACCCTCTTCTGCACACCCCCTCTGCTGTGGCTGACCCTTTTCTGCAGACCCCCTCTGCTGTGGCTGACCCTCTTCTGCACACCCCCACCATTGTGGCTGACCCTCTTCAGCACACCCCCACCACTGTGGCTGACCCTCTTCTGCACACACCCTCTGCTGTGGCTGACCCTCTTCTGCAGACCCCTCTGCTGTGGCTGACCCTCTTCTCCACAACTGTGGCTGACCCTCTGCTGTGGCTGACCCTCTTCTGCACACCCCCTCTGCTGTGGCTGACCCTCTTCTGCAGACCCACACCACTGTGGCTGAAGCTCTTCTGCACACCCCCTCTGCTGTGGCTGACCCTCTTCTGCACACCCCCTCTGCTGTGGCTGATCCTCTTCTGCACACCCCCACCACTGTGGCTGACCCTCTTCTGCACACCTCCACCACTGTGGCTGACCCTCTTCTGCACACCCCACCACTGTGGCTGACCCTCTGCTGTGGCTGACCCTCTTCTGCACACCCCCACCACTGTTGGTGACCCTCTTCTGCACACCCCCTCTGCTGTGGTTTACCCTCTTCTGCACACGCCCTCTGCTGTGGTTGACCCTCTTCTGCACATCTCCACAACTGTGGCTGACCCTCTGCTGTGGCTGACCCTCTTCTGCATACCCCATCTGCTGTGGCTGACCCTCTTCTGCACACCCCCTCTGCTGTGGCTGACCCTCTTCTGCACACCTCCACCACTGTGGCTGACCCTCTTCTGCACACCTCCACCACTGTGGCTGACCCTCTTCTGCACACCCCCTCTGCTGTGGCTGACCCTCTTCTGCAGACCAACACCACTGTGGCTGACCCTCTTCTGCACACCCCCTCTGCTGTGGCTGACCCTCTTCTGCACACCCCCTCTGCTGTGGCTGACCCTCTTCTGCACACCCCCTCTGCTGTGGCTGACCCTCTTCTGCACACCCCCTCTGCTGTGGCTGACCCTCTGCTGTGGCTGACCCTCTTCTCCACAACTGTGGCTGACCCTCTGCTGTGGCTGACCCTCTTCTGCACACCCCCTCTGCTGTGGCTGACCCTCTTCTGCACACCCCCTCTGCTGTGGCTGACCCTCTTCTGCAAACCCCCTCTGCTGTGGCTGATCCTCTTCTGAACACCCCCTCTGCTGTGGCTGACCCTCTTCTGCACACCCCCACCACTGTGGCTGACCCTCTTCTGCACACCCCCTCTGCTGTGGCTGACCCTCTTCTGCACACCCCCTCTGCTGTGGCTGACCCTCTTCTCCACAACTGTGGCTGACCCTCTGCTGTGGCTGACCCTCTTCTGCACACCCCCTCTGCTGTGGCTGACCCTCTTCTGCAGACCCACACCACTGTGGCTGACCCTCTTCTGCACACCCCCTCTGCTGTGGCTGACCCTCTTCTGCAGAACTGTGGCTGACCCTCTTCTCCACAACTGTGGCTGACCCTCTGCTGTGGCTGACCCTCTTCTGCACACCTCCTCTGCTGTGGCTGACCCTCTTCTGCACATCCCCTCTGCTGTGGCTGACCCTCTTCTGCAGACCCCCTCTGCTGTGGCTGACCCTCTTCTGCAGACCCCCTCTGCTGTGGCTGACCCTCTTCTGCACACCCCCTCTGCTGTGGGTGACCCTCTTCTGCACACCCCCTCTGCTGTGGCTGACCCTCTTCTGCACACCCCCTCTGCTGTGGCTGACCCTCTTCTCCACAACTGTGGCTGACCCTCTGCTGTGGCTGACCCTCTTCTGCACACCTCCTCTGCTGTGGCTGACCCTCTTCTGCACATCCCCTCTGCTGTGGCTGACCCTCTTCTGCAGACCCCCTCTGCTGTGGCTGACCCTCTTCTGCAGACCCCCTCTGCTGCGGCTGACCCTCTGCTGTGGCTGACCCTCTTCTGCACACCCCCTCTGCTGTGGCTGATCCTCTTCTGCACACCCCCACCACTTTGGCTGACCCTCTTCTGCACACCCCCTCTGCTGTGGCTGACCCTCTTCTGCACACCCGCTCTGCTGTGGCTGACCCTCTTCTGCAGACCCACACCACTGTGGCTGACCCCCTTCTGCACACCCCCTCTGCTGTGGCTGACCCTCTTCTCCACAACTGTGGCTGACCCTCTGCTGTGGCTGACCCTCTTCTGCACACCCCCTCTGCTGTGGCTGACCCTCTTCTGCACACCCCCACCACTGTGGCTGACCCTCTTCAGCACACCCCCACCACTGTGGCTGACCCTCTTCTGCACACCCCCTCTGCTGTGGCTGACCCTCTTCTCCACAACTGTGGCTGACCCTCTGCTGTGGCTGACCCTCTTCTGCACACCCCCTCTGCTGTGGCTGACCCTCTTCTGCAGACCCACACCACTGTGGCTGACCCTCTTCTGCACACCCCCTCTGCTGTGGCTGACCCTCTTCTCCACAACTGTGGCTGACCCTCTGCTGTGGCTGACCCTCTTCTGCACACCCCCTCTGCTGTGGCTGACCCTCTTCTGCAGACCCACACCACTGTGGCTGACCCTCTTCTGCACACCCCCTCTGCTGTGGCTGACCCTCTTCTGCAGAACTGTGGCTGACCCTCTTCTCCACAACTGTGGCTGACCCTCTGCTGTGGCTGACCCTCTTCTGCACATCCCCTCTGCTGTGGCTGACCCTCTTCTGCAGACCCCCTCTGCTGTGGCTGACCCTCTTCTGCAGACCCCCTCTGCTGTGGCTGACCCTCTTCTGCACACCCCCTCTGCTGTGGGTGACCCTCTTCTGCACACCCCCTCTGCTGTGGCTGACCCTCTTCTGCACACCCCCTCTGCTGTGGCTGACCCTCTTCTCCACAACTGTGGCTGACCCTCTGCTGTGGCTGACCCTCTTCTGCACACCTCCTCTGCTGTGGCTGACCCTCTTCTGCACATCCCCTCTGCTGTGGCTGACCCTCTTCTGCAGACCCCCTCTGCTGTGGCTGACCCTCTTCTGCAGACCCCCTCTGCTGTGGCTGACCCTCTTCTGCAGATCCCCTCTGCTGCGGCTGACCCTCTGCTGTGGCTGACCCTCTTCTGCACACCCCCTCTGCTGTGGCTGATCCTCTTCTGCACACCCCCACCACTGTGGCTGACCCTCTTCTGCACACCCCCTCTGCTGTGGCTGACCCTGTTCTGCACACCCGCTCTGCTGTGGCTGACCCTCTTCTGCAGACCCACACCACTGTGGCTGACCCTCTTCTGCACACCCCCTCTGCTGTGGCTGACCCTCTTCTCCACAACTGTGGCTGACCCTCTGCTGTGGCTGACCCTCTTCTGCACACCCCCTCTGCTGTGGCTGACCCTCTTCTGCACACCCCCACCACTGTGGCTGACCCTCTTCAGCACACCCCCACCACTGTGGCTGACCCTCTTCTGCACACCCCCTCTGCTGTGGCTGACCCTCTTCTGCAATCCCCTCTGCTGTGGCTGACCCTCTTCTGCACACCCCCTCAGCTGTGGCTGACCCTCTTCTGCAGACCCACACCACTGTGGCTGACCCTCTTCTGCACACCCCCTCTGCTGTGGCTGACCCTCTTCTGCAGAACCCCTCTGCTGTGGCTGACCCTCTTCTGCACACCCCCTCTGCTGTGGCTGACCCTCTTCTGCACACCCCCTCTGCTGTGGCTGACCCTCTTCTGCACACCCCCTCTGCTGTGGCTGACCCTCTTCTGCACACCCCCTCTGCTGTGGCTGACCCTCTTCTCCACAACTGTGGCTGACCCTCTGCTGTGGCTGACCCTCTTCTGCACACCCCCTCTGCTGTGGCTGACCCTCTTCTGCAGACCCACACCACTGTGGCTGACCCTCTTCTGCACACCCCCTCTGCTGTGGCTGACCCTCTTCTGCAGACCCCCTCTGCTGTGGCTGACCCTCTTCTGCACACCCCCTCTACTGTGGCTGACCCTCTTCTGCACACCCCCTCTGCTGTGGCTGATCCTCTTCTGCACACCCCCTCTGCTGTGGCTGACCCTCTTCTGCAGACCCACACCACTGTGGCTGACCCTCTTCTGCACACCCCCTCTGCTGTGGCTGACCCTCTTCTGCAGAACTGTGGCTGACCCTCTTCTCCACAACTGTGGCTGACCCTCTGCTGTGGCTGACCCTCTTCTGCACACCCCCTCTGCTGTGGCTGACCCTCTTCTGCAGACCCACACCACTGTGGCTGACCCTCTTCTGCACACCCCCTCTGCTGTGGCTGACCCTCTTCTGCAGAACTGTGGCTGACCCTCTTCTCCACAACTGTGGCTGACCCTCTGCTGTGGCTGACCCTCTTCTGCACACCTCCTCTGCTGTGGCTGACCCTCTTCTGCACATCCCCTCTGCTGTGGCTGACCCTCTTCTGCAGACCCCCTCTGCTGTGGCTGACCCTCTTCTGCAGACCCCCTCTGCTGTGGCTGACCCTCTTCTGCACACCCCCTCTGCTGTGGGTGACCCTCTTCTGCACACCCCCTCTGCTGTGGCTGACCCTCTTCTGCACACCCCCTCTGCTGTGGCTGACCCTCTTCTCCATAACTGTGGCTGACCCTCTGCTGTGGCTGACCCTCTTCTGCACACCTCCTCTGCTGTGGCTGACCCTCTTCTGCACATCCCCTCTGCTGTGGCTGACCCTCTTCTGCAGACCCCCTCTGCTGTGGCTGACCCTCTTCTGTAGACCCCCTCTGCTGTGGCTGACCCTCTTCTGCAGATCCCCTCTGCTGCGGCTGACCCTCTGCTGTGGCTGACCCTCTTCTGCACACCCCCTCTGCTGTGGCTGATCCTCTTCTGCACACCCCCACCACTGTGGCTGACCCTCTTCTGCACACCCCCTCTGCTGTGGCTGACCCTCTTCTGCACACCCGCTCTGCTGTGGCTGACCCTCTTCTGCAGACCCACACCACTGTGGCTGACCCTCTTCTGCACACCCCCTCTGCTGTGGCTGACCCTCTTCTGCACACCCCCACCACTGTGGCTGACCCTCTTCAGCACACCCCCACCACTGTGGCTGACCCTCTTCTGCACACACCCTCTGCTGTGGCTGACCCTCTTCTGCAATCCCCTCTGCTGTGGCTGACCCTCTTCTGCACACCCCCTCTGCTGTGGCTGACCCTCTTCTGCAGACCCACACCACTGTGGCTGACCCTCTTCTGCACACCCCCTCTGCTGTGGCTGACCCTCTTCTGCAGAACCCCTCTGCTGTGGCTGACCCTCTTCTGCACACCCCCTCTGCTGTGGCTGACCCTCTTCTGCACACCCCCTCTGCTGTGGCTGACCCTCTTCTGCACACCCCCTCTGCTGTGGCTGACCCTCTTCTCCACAACTGTGGCTGACCCTCTGCTGTGGCTGACCCTCTTCTGCACACCCCCTCTGCTGTGGCTGACCCTCTTCTGCAGACCCACACCACTGTGGCTGACCCTCTTCTGCACACCCCCTCTGCTGTGGCTGACCCTCTTCTGCACACCCCCTCTACTGTGGCTGACCCTCTTCTGCACACCCCCTCTGCTGTGGCTGATCCTCTTCTGCACACCCCCTCTGCTGTGGCTGACCCTCTTCTGCACACCCCCACCACTGTGGCTGACCCTCTTCTGCACACCCCCACCACTGTGGCTGACCCTCTTCTGCACACCCCCTCTGCTGTGGCTGACCCTCTTCTGCACACCCCCTCTGCTGTGGCTGACCCTCTTCTGCACACCCCCTCTGCTGTGGCTGACCCTCTTCTGCACACCCCCTCTGCTATGGCTGACCCTCTTCTGCACACCCCCACCACTGTGGCTGACCCTCTTCTGCACACCCCCACCACTGTGGCTGACCCTCTTCTGCACACCCCCTCTGCTGTGGCTGACCCTCTTCTGCACACCCCCTCTGCTGTGGCTGACCCTCTTCTCCACAACTGTGGCTGACCCTCTGCTGTGGCTGACCCTCTTCTGCAGACCCACACCACTGTGGCTGACCCTCTTCTGCAGACCCCCTCTGCTGTGGCTGACCCTCTTCTGCAGACCCCCTCTGCTGTGGCTGACCCTCTTCTGCAGACCCCCTCTGCTGTGGCTGACCCTCTTCTCCACAACTGTGGCTGACCCTCTGCTGTGGCTGACCCTCTTCTGCACACCCCCTCTGCTGTGGCTGACCCTCTTCTGCAGACCCACACCACTGTGGCTAACCCTCTTCTGCACACCCCCTCTGCTGTGGCTGACCCTCTTCTGCACACCCCCTCTGCTGTGGCTGACCCTCTTCTGCACACCCCCTCTGCTGTGGCTGACCCTCTTCTGCACACCCCCTCTGCTGTGGCTGACCCTCTTCTGCACACCCCCACCACTGTGGCTGACCCTCTTCTGCACACCCCCACCACTGTGGCTGATCCTCTTCTGCACACCCCCACCACTGTGGCTGACCCTCTTCTGCACACCCCCTCTGCTGTGGCTGACCCTCTTCTGCAGACCCACACCACTGTGGCTGACCCTCTTCTGCACACCCCCTCTGCTGTGGCTGACCCTCTTCTGCAGACCCCCTCTGCTGTGGCTGACCCTCTTCTGCAGACCCCCTCTGCCGTGGCTGACCCTCTTCTGCAGACCCCCTCTGCTGTGGCTGACCCTCTTCTGCACACCCCCTCTGCTGTGGCTGACCCTCTTCTGCACACCCCCTCTGCTGTGGCTGACCCTCTTCTCCACAACTGTGGCTGACCCTCTGCTGTGGCTGACCCTCTTCTGCACACCCCCTCTGCTGTGGCTGACCCTCTTCTGCACACCCCCTCTGCTGTGGCTGACCCTCTTCTGCACCCCTCCACCACTGTGGCTGACCCTCTTCTGCACACCCCCTCTGCTGTGGCTGACCCTCTTCTGCAGACCGACACCACTGTGGCTGACCCTCTTCTGCACACCCCCTCTGCTGTGGCTGACCCTCTTCTGCACACCTCCACCACTGTGGCTGACCCTCTTCTGCACACCCCCTCTGCTGTGGCTGACCCTCTTCTGCAGACCCACACCACTGTGGCTGACCCTATTCTGCACACCCCCACCACTGTGGCTGACCCTCTTCTGCACACCCCCACCACTGTGGCTGACCCTCTTCTGCACACCTCCACCACTGTGGCTGACCCTCTTCTGCACACCCCCTCTGCTGTGGCTGACCCTCTGCTGTGGCTGACCCTCTTCTGCACACCTCCACCACTGTGGCTGACCCTCTTCTGCACACCCCCTCTGCTGTGGCTGACCCGCTTCTACAGACCCCCTCTGCTGTGGCTGACCCTCTTCTCCACAACTGTGGCTGACCCTCTGCTGTGGCTGACCCTCTTCTGCACACCCCCTCTGCTGTGGCTGACCCTCTTCTGCACACCCCCTCTGCTGTGGCTGATCCTCTTCTGCACACCCCCACCACTGTGGCTGACCCTCTTCTGCACACCCCCTCTGCTGTGGCTGACCCTCTTCTGCACAACTGTGACTGACCCTCTGCTGTGGCTGACCCTCTTCTGCAGACCCACACCACTGTGGCTGACCCTCTTCTGCACACCCCCTCTGCTGTGGCTGACCCTCTTCTGCACAACTGTGGCTGACCCTCTGCTGTGGCTGACCCTCTTCTGCACACCCCCTCTGCTGTGGGTGACCCTCTTCTGCACACCCCCTCTGCTGTGGCTGACCCTCTTCTGCACCCCCCCACCACTGTGGCTGACCCTCTTCTGCACACCCCCACCACTGTGGCTGACCCTCTTCTGCACACCCCCACCACTGTGGCTGACCCTCTTCTGCACACCTCCACCACTGTGGCTGACCCTCTTCTGCACACCCCCTCTGCTGTGGCTGACCCTCTTCTGCAGACCCACACCACTGTGGCTGACCCTCTTCTGCACACCCCCTCTGCTGTGGCTGACCCTCTTCTGCACACCCCCTCTGCTGTGGGTGACCCTCTTCTGCACACCCCCTCTGCTGTGGGTGACCCTCTTCTGCACCCCCCCACCACTGTGGCTGACCCTCTTCTGCACACCCCCACCACTGTGGCTGACCCTCTTCTGCACAACCCCTCTGCTGTGGCTGACCCTCTTCTCCACAACTGTGGCTGACCCTCTGCTGTGGCTGACCCTCTTCTGCACACCCCCTCTGCTGTGGCTGACCCTCTTCTGCACACCCCCACCACTGTGGCTGACCCTCTTCAGCACACCCCCACCACTGTGGCTGACCCTCTTCTGCACACCTCCACCACTGTGGCTGACCCTCTTCTGCACACCCCCTCTGCTGTGGCTGACCCTCTTATGCAGACCCACACCACTGTGGCTGACCCTCTTCTGCACACCCCCTCTGCAGTGGCTGACCCTCTTCTGCACACCCCCTCTGCTGTGGCTGACCCTCTTCTCCACAAATGTGGCTGACCCTCTGCTGTGGCTGACCCTCTTCTGCAGACCCACAGCACTGTGGCTGACCCTCTTCTGCACACCCCCTCTGCTGTGGCTGACCCTCTTCTGCAGACCCCCTCTGCTGTGGCTGACCCTCTTCTGCAGACCCCCTCTGCTGTGGCTGACCCTCTTCTCCACAACTGTGGCTGACCCTCTGCTGTGGCTGACCCTCTTCTGCACACCCCCTCTGCTGTGGCTGACCCTCTTCTGCAGACCCCCTCTGCTGTGGCTGACCCTCTTCTGCACACCCCCTCTGCTGTGGCTGACCCTCTTCTGCACACCCCCTCTGCTGTGGCTGACCCTCTTCTGCACACCCCCTCTGCTGTGGCTGACCCTCTTCTGCAGACCCCCTCTGCTGTGGCTGATCCTCTTCTGCACACCCCCTCTGCTGTGGCTGACCCTCTTCTGCACACCCCCTCTGCTGTGGCTGACCCTCTTCTGCACACCCCCTCTGCTGTGGCTGATCCTCTTTTGCACACACCCTCTGCTGTGGCTGACCCTCTTCTGCACACCCCCTCTGCTGTGGCTGACCCTCTTCTGCAGACCCCCACCACTGTGGCTGACCCTCTTCTGCACACCTCCACCACTGTGGCTGACCCTCTTCTGCACACCCCCACCCCTGTGACTGACCCTCTTCTGCAGACCCCCTCTGCTGTGGCTGACCCTCTTCTGCAGACCCACACCACTGTGGCTGACCCTCTTCTGCACACCCCCTCTGCTGTGGCTGACCCTCTTCTCCACAACTGTGGCTGACCCTCTGCTGTGGCTGACCCTCTTCTGCAGACCCCCTCTGCTGTGGCTGACCCTCTTCTGCAGACCCCCTCTGCTGTGGCTGACCCTCTTCTGCAGACCCCCTCTGCTGTGGCTGACCCTCTTCTCCACAACTGTGGCTGACCCTCTGCTGTGGCTGACCCTCTTCTGCACACCCCCACCACTGTGGCTGACCCTCTTCTGCACACCCCCACCACTGTGGCTGACCCTCTTCTGCACACCCCCACCACTGTGGCTGACCCTCTTCTGCACACCCCCTCTGCTGTGGCTGACCCTCTTCTGCAGACCCACACCACTGTGGCTGACCCTCTTCTGCACACCCCCTCTGCAGTGGCTGACCCTCTTCTGCACACACCCTCTGCTGTGGCTGACCCTCTTCTCCACAACTGTGGCTGACCCTCTGCTGTGGCTGACCCTCTTCTGCAGACCCCCTCTGCTGTGGCTGACCCTCTTCTGCACACCCCCACCACTGTGGGTGACCCTCTTCTGCAGACCCCCTCTGCTGTGGCTGACCCTCTTCTCCACAACTGTGGCTGACCTTCTGCTGTGGCTGACCCTCTTCTGCACACCCCCTCTGCTGTGGCTGACCCTCTTCTGCACACCCCCTCTGCTGTGGCTGACCCTCTTCTGCACACCCCCTCTGCTGTGGCTGACCCTCTTCTGCACACCCCCTCCGCTGTGGCTGACCCTCTTCTGCACACCCCTACCACTGTGGCTGACCCTCTTCTGCACACCCCCACCACTGTGGCTGACCCTCTTCTGCACACCCCCTCTGCTGTGGCTGACCCTCTTCTGCAGACCCACACCACTGTGGCTGACCCTCATCTGCACACCCCCTCTGCTGTGGCTGACCCTCTTCTCCACAACTGTGGCTGACCCTCTGCTGTGGCTGACCCTCTTCTGCACACCCCCTCTGCTGTGGCTGACCCTCTTCTGCACACCCCCACCACTGTGGCTGACCCTCTTCTGCACACCCCCTCTGCTGTGGGTGACCCTCTTCTGCACACCTCCACCACTGTGGCTGACCCTCTTCTGCACACCCCCACCACTGTGGCTGACCCTCTTCTGCACACCTCCACCACTGTGGCTGACCCTCTTCTGCACACCCCCTCTGCTGTGGCTGACCCTCTTCTGCAGACCCACACCACTGTGGCTGACCCTCTTCTGCACACTCCCTCTGCTGTGGCTGACCCTCTTCTGCACACCCCCACCACTGTGGCTGACCCTCTTCTGCACACCCCCTCTGCTGTGGCTGACCCTCTTCTGCACACCCCCTCTGCTGTGGCTGACCCTCTTCTGCACACCCCCACCACTGTGGCTGACCCTCTTCTGCACACCCCCACCGCTGTGGCTGACCCTCTTCTGCACACCCCCTCTGCTGTGGCTGACCCTCTTCTGCAGACCCCCTCTGCTGTGGCTGACCCTCTTCTGCAGACCCCCTCTGCTGTGGCTGACCCTCATCTGCACACCCCCTCTGCTGTGGCTGACCCTCTTCTCCACAACTGTGGCTGACCCTCTGCTGTGGCTGACCCTCTTCTGCACACCCTCTCTGCTGTGGCTGACCCTCTTCTGCACACCCCCACCACTGTGGCTGACCCTCTTCTGCACACCCCCACCACTGTGGCTGACCCTCTTCTGCACACCTCCACCACTGTGGCTGACCCTCTTCTGCACACCCCCTCTGCTGTGGCTGACCCTCTTCTGCAGACCCACACCACTGTGGCTGACCCTCTTCTGCACACCCCCTCTGCTGTGGCTGACCCTCTTCTGCACACCCCCACCACTGTGGCTGACCCTCTTCTGCACACCCCCTCTGCTGTGGCTGACCCTCTTCTGCACCCCCCCTCTGCTGTGGCTGACCCTCTTCTGCAGACCGACACCACTGTGGCTGACCCTCTTCTGCACACCCCCACCACTGTGGCTGACCCTCTTCTGCACACCTCCACCACTGTGGCTGACCCTCTTCTGCACACCCCCTCTGCTGTGGCTGACCCTCTTCTGCACACCCCCACCACTGTGGCTGACCCTCTTCTGCACACCCCCACCACTGTGGCTGACCCTCTTCTGCACACCCCCTCTGCTGTGGCTGACCCTCTTCTGCACACCCCCACCACTGTGGCTGACCCTCTTCTGCACACCCCCTCTGCTGTGGCTGACCCTCTTCTGCACACCCCCACCACTGTGGCTGACCCTCTTCTGCACACCCCCACCACTGTGGCTGACCCTCTTCTGCACACCCCCACCACTGTGGCTGACCCTCTTCTGCACACCCCCACCACTGTGGCTGACCCTCTTCTGCACACCCCCACCACTGTGGCTGACCCTCTTCTGCACACCTCCACCACTGTGGCTGACCCTCTTCTGCACACCCCCTCTGCTGTGGCTGACCCTCTTCTGCAGACCCACACCACTGTGGCTGACCCTCTACTGCAGACCCACACCCCTGTGGCTGACCCTCTTCTCCACAACTGTGGCTGACCCTCTGCTGTGGCTGACCCTCTTCTGCACACCCCCTCTGCTGTGGCTGACCCTCTTCTGCACACCCCCTCTGCTGTGGCTGACCCTCTTCTGCACACCCCCTCTGCTGTGAGTGACCCTCTTCTGCACACCCCCTCTGCTGTGGCTGACCCTCTTCTGCACACCCCCACCACTGTGGCTGACCCTCTTCTGCACACCCCCACCACTGTGGCTGACCCTCTTCTGCACACCTCCACCACTGTGGCTGACCCTCTTCTGCACACCCCCTCTGCTGTGGCTGACCCTCTTCTGCAGACCCCCTCTGCTGTGGCTGACCCTCTTCTGCACACCCCCTCTGCTGTGGCTGACCCTCTTCTGCACACCCCCTCTGCTGTGGCTGACCCTCTTCTGCACACCCCCTCTGCTGTGGCTGACCCTCTTCTGCACACCCCCTCTGCTGTGGCTGACCCTCTTCTCCACAACTGTGGCTGACCCTCTGCTGTGGCTGACCCTCTTCTGCACACCCCCTCTGCTGTGGCTGACCCTCTTCTGCAGACCCACACCACTGTGGCTGAAGATCTTCTGCACACCCCCTCTGCTGTGGCTGACCCTCTTCTGCAGACCCCCTCTGCTGTGGCTGACCCTCTTCTGCACACCCCCTCTGCTGTGGCTGACCCTCTTCTGCACACCCCCTCTGCTGTGGCTGACCCTCTTCTGCACACCTCCACCGCTGTGGCTGACCCTCTTCTGCACACCCCCTCTGCTGTGGCTGACCCTCTTCTGCACACCCCCACCACTGTGGCTGACCCTCTTCTCCACACCCCCACCACTGTGGCTGACCCTCTTCTGCACACCTCCACCACTGTGGCTGACCCTCTTCTGCACACCCCCTCTGCTGTGGCTGACCCTCTTCTGCAGACCCACACCACTGTGGCTGACCCTCTTCTGCACACCCCCACCACTGTGGCTGACCCTCTTCTGCACACCTCCACCACTGTGGCTGACCCTCTTCTGCACACCCCCTCCGCTGTGGCTGACCCTCTTCTGCACACCCCCACCACTGTGGCTGACCCTCTTCTGCACACCCCCACCACTGTGGCTGACCCTCTTCTGCACACCTCCACCACTGTGGCTGACCCTCTTCTGCACACCCCCTCTGCTGTGGCTGACCCTCTTCTGCAGACCCACACCACTGTGGCTGACCCTCTTCTGCACACCCCCTCTGCTGTGGCTGACCCTCTTCTGCACACCCCCACCACTGTGGCTGACCCTCTTCTGCACACCCCCTCTGCTGTGGCTGACCCTCTTCTGCACACCCCCACCACTGTGGCTGACCCTCTTCTGCACACCCCCACCACTGTGGCTGACCCTCTTCTGCACACCCCCACCACTGTGGCTGACCCTCTTCTGCACACCTCCACCACTGTGGCTGACCCTCTTCTGCACACCCCCTCTGCTGTGGCTGACCCTCTTCTGCAGACCCACACCACTGTGGCTGACCCTCTTCTGCACACCCCCTCTGCTGTGGCTGACCCTCTTCTGCACACCCCCTCTGCTGTGGCTGACCCTCTTCTGCACCCCCCCACCACTGTGGCTGACCCTCTTCTGCACACCCCCACCTCTGTGGCTGACCCTCTTCTGCACACCCCCACCACTGTGGCTGACCCTCTTCTGCACACCCCCACCACTGTGGCTGACCCTCTTCTGCACACCCCCACCACTGTGGCTGACCCTCTTCTGCACACCCCCACCACTGTGGCTGACCCTCTTCTGCACACCTCCACCACTGTGGCTGACCCTCTTCTGCACACCCCCTCTGCTGTGGCTGACCCTCTTCTGCACACCCCCACCACTGTGGCTGACCCTCTTCTGCACACCCCCTCTGCTGTGGCTGACCCTCTTCTGCACACCCCCTCTGCTGTGGCTGACCCTCTTCTGCACCCCCCCACCACTGTGGCTGACCCTCTTCTGCACACCCCCACCTCTGTGGCTGACCCTCTTCTGCACACCCCCACCACTGTGGCTGACCCTCTTCTGCACACCCCCACCACTGTGGCTGACCCTCTTCTGCACACCCCCACCACTGTGGCTGACCCTCTTCTGCACACCCCCACCACTGTGGCTGACCCTCTTCTGCACACCTCCACCACTGTGGCTGACCCTCTTCTGCACACCCCCTCTGCTGTGGCTGACCCTCTTCTGCACACCCCCTCTGCTGTGGCTGACCCTCTTCTGCACACCCCCTCTGCTGTGGCTGACCCTCTTCTCCACAACTGTGGCTGACCCTCTGCTGTGGCTGACCCTCTTCTGCACACCCCCACCACTGTGGCTGACCCTCTTCTGCACACCCCCACCACTGTGGCTGACCCTCTTCTGCAGACCGACACCACTGTGGCTGACCCTCTTCTGCACACCCCCACCACTGTGGCTGACCCTCTTCTGCACACCTCCACCACTGTGGCTGACCCTCTTCTGCACACCTCCACCACTGTGGCTGACCCTCTTCTGCACACCCCCACCACTGTGGCTGACCCTCTTCTGCACACCTCCACCACTGTGGCTGACCCTCTTCTGCACACCCCCTCTGCTGTGGCTGACCCTCTTCTGCAGACCCCCTCTGCTGTGGCTGACCCTCTTCTGCAGACCCTCACCACTGTGGCTGACCCTCTTCTGCACACCCCCTCTGCTGTGGCTGACCCTCTTCTGCAGACCCCCTCTGCTGTGGCTGACCCTCTTCTGCAGACCCCCTCTGCTGTGGCTGACCCTCATCTGCACACCCCCTCTGCTGTGGCTGACCCTCTTCTCCACAACTGTGGCTGACCCTCTGCTGTGGCTGACCCTCTTCTGCACACCCCCTCTGCTGTGGCTGACCCTCTTCTGCACACCCCCACCACTGTGGCTGACCCTCTTCTGCACACCCCCACCACTGTGGCTGACCCTCTTCTGCACACCTCCACCACTGTGGCTGACCCTCTTCTGCACACCCCCTCTGCTGTGGCTGACCCTCTTCTGCAGACCCACACCACTGTGGCTGACCCTCTTCTGCACACCCCCTCTGCTGTGGCTGACCCTCTTCTGCACACCCCCTCTGCTGTGGCTGACCCTCTTCTGCAGACCGACACCACTGTGGCTGACCCTCTTCTGCACACCCCCACCACTGTGGCTGACCCTCTTCTGCACACCTCCACCACTGTGGCTGACCCTCTTCTGCACACCCCCTCTGCTGTGGCTGACCCTCTTCTGCACCCCCCCACCACTGTGGCTGACCCTCTTCTGCACACCCCCACCACTGTGGCTGACCCTCTTCTGCACACCCCCTCTGCTGTGGCTGACCCTCTTCTGCAGACCCCCTTTGCTGTGGCTGACCCTCTTCTGCAGACCCCCTCTGCTGTGGCTGACCCTCATCTGCACACCCCCTCTGCTGTGGCTGACCCTCTTCTCCACAACTGTGGCTGACCCTCTGCTGTGGCTGACCCTCTTCTGCACACCCCCTCTACTGTGGCTGACCCTCTTCTGCACACCCCCACCACTGTGGCTGACCCTCTTCTGCACACCCCCACCACTGTGGCTGACCCTCTTCTGCACACCTCCACCACTGTGGCTGACCCTCTTCTGCACACCCCCTCTGCTGTGGCTGACCCTCTTCTGCAGACCCACACCACTGTGGCTGACCCTCTTCTGCACACCCCCTCTGCTGTGGCTGACCCTCTTCTGCACACCCCCTCTGCTGTGGCTGACCCTCTTCTGCAGACCGACACCACTGTGGCTGACCCTCTTCTGCACACCCCCACCACTGTGGCTGACCCTCTTCTGCACACCTCCACCACTGTGGCTGACCCTCTTCTGCACACCCCCTCTGCTGTGGCTGACCCTCTTCTGCACACCCCCACCACTGTGGCTGACCCTCTTCTGCACACCTCCACCACTGTGGCTGACCCTCTTCTGCACACCCCCTCTGCTGTGGCTGACCCTCTTCTGCAGACCCACACCACTGTGGCTGACCCTCTTCTGCACACCCCCTCTGCTGTGGCTGACCCTCTTCTGCACACCCCCTCTGCTGTGGCTGACCCTCTTCTGCAGACCGACACCACTGTGGCTGACCCTCTTCTGCACACCCCCACCACTGTGGCTGACCCTCTTCTGCACACCTCCACCACTGTGGCTGACCCTCTTCTGCACACCCCCTCTGCTGTGGCTGACCCTCTTCTGCACACCCCCACCACTGTGGCTGACCCTCTTCTGCACACCCCCACCACTGTGGCTGACCCTCTTCTGCAGACCCACACCACTGTGGCTGACCCTCTTCTGCACACCCCCTCTGCTGTGGCTGACCCTCTTCTGCACACCCCCTCTGCTGTGGCTGACCCTCTTCTGCAGACCGACACCACTGTGGCTGACCCTCTTCTGCACACCCCCACCACTGTGGCTGACCCTCTTCTGCACACCTCCACCACTGTGGCTGACCCTCTTCTGCACACCCCCTCTGCTTTGGCTGACCCTCTTCTGCACACCCCCACCACTGTGGCTGACCCTCTTCTGCACACCTCCACCACTGTGGCTGACCCTCATCTGCACACCCCCTCTGCTGTGGCTGACCCTCTTCTCGACAACTGTGGCTGACCCTCTGCTGTGGCTGACCCTCTTCTGCACACCCCCTCTGCTGTGGCTGACCCTCTTCTGCACACCCCCACCACTGTGGCTGACCCTCTTCTGCACACCCACACCACTGTGGCTGACCCTCCTCTGCACACCTCCACCACTGTGGCTGACCCTCTTCTGCACACCCCCTCTGCTGTGGCTGACCCTCTTCTGCAGACCCACACCACTGTGGCTGACCCTCTTGTGCACACCCCCTCTGCTGTGGCTGACCCTCTTCTGCACACCCCCTCTGCTGTGGCTGACCCTCTTCTGCAGACCGACACCACTGTGGCTGACCCTCTTCTGCACACCCCCACCACTGTGGCTGACCCTCTTCTGCACACCTCCACCACTGTGGCTGACCCTCTTCTGCACACCCCCTCTGCTGTGGCTGACCCTCTTCTGCACACCCCCACCACTGTGGCTGACCCTCTTCTGCACACCCCCACCACTGTGGCTGACCCTCTTCTGCACACCTCCACCACTGTGGCTGACCCTCTTCTGCACACCCCCTCTGCTGTGGCTGACCCTCTTCTGCAGACCCACACCACTGTGGCTGACCCTCTTCTGCACACCCCCTCTGCTGTGGCTGACCCTCTTCTGCACACCCCCACCACTGTGGCTGACCCTCTTCTGAACACCCCCACCTCTGTGGCTGACCCTCTTCTGCACACCTCCACCACTGTGGCTGACCCTCTTCTGCACACCCCCTCTGCTGTGGCTGACCCTCTTCTGCACACCCCCACCACTGTGGCTGACCCTCTTCTGCACACCCCCACCACTGTGGCTGACCCTCTTCTGCACACCCCCTGTGCTGTGGCTGACCCTCTTCTGCACACCCCCACCACTGTGGCTGACCCTCTTCTGCACACCCCCACCACTGTGGCTGACCCTCTTCTGCACACCCCCACCACTGTGGCTGACCCTCTTCTGCACACCCCCACCACTGTGGCTGACCCTCTTCTGCACACCCCCTCTGCTGTGGCTGACCCTCTTCTGCAGACCCTCACCACTGTGGCTGACCCTCTTCTGCACACCCCCTCTGCTGTGGCTGACCCTCTTCTGCAGACCCCCTCTGCTGTGGCTGACCCTCTTCTGCAGACCCCCTCTGCTGTGGCTGACCCTCATCTGCACACCCCCTCTGCTGTGGCTGACCCTCTTCTCCACAACTGTGGCTGACCCTCTGCTGTGGCTGACCCTCTTCTGCACACCCCCTCTGCTGTGGCTGACCCTCTTCTGCACACCCCCATCACTGTGGCTGACCCTCTTCTGCACACCCCCTCTGCTGTGGCTGACCCTCTTCTGCAGACCCACACCACTGTGGCTGACCCTCTTCTGCAGACCCACACCACTGTGGCTGACCCTCTTCTCCACAACTGTGGCTGACCCTCTGCTGTGGCTGACCCTCTTCTGCACACCCCCTCTGCTGTGGCTGACCCTCTTCTGCACACCCCCTCTGCTGTGGCTGACCCTCTTCTGCACACCCCCTCTGCTGTGGGTGACCCTCTTCTGCACACCCCCTCTGCTGTGGCTGACCCTCTTCTGCAGACCCACACCACTGTGGCTGACCCTCTTCTGCACAACTGTGGCTGACCCTCTGCTGTGGCTGACCCTCTTCTGCAGACCCACACCACTGTGGCTGACCCTCTTCTGCACACCCCCTCTGCTGTGGCTGACCCTCTTCTGCACACCCCCTCTGCTGTGGCTGACCCTCTTCTGCAGACCGACACCACTGTGGCTGACCCTCTTCTGCACACCCCCTCTGCTGTGGCTGACCCTCTTCTGCAGACCCACACCACTGTGGCTGACCCTCTTCTGCACACCCCCACCTCTGTGGCTGACCCTCTTCTGCACACCCCCACCACTGTGGCTGAACCTCTTCTGCACACCTCCACAACTGTGGCTGACCCTCTGCTGTGGCTGACCCTCTTCTGAACACCCCCACCACTGTGGAGGACCCTCTACTGTGGCTGACCCTCTTCTGAACACCCCCACCACTGTGGCTGACCCTCTGCTGTGGCTGACCCTCTTCTGCACACCCCCACCACTGTGGCTGACCCTCTTCTGAACACCCCCACCACTGTGGATGACCCTCTACTGTGTCTGACCCTCTTCTGAACACCCCCACCACTGTGGCTGACCCTCTTCTGAACACCCCCACCACTGTGGCTGACCCTCTGCTGTGGCTTACCCTCTTCTGAACACCCCCACCACTGTGGCTGACCCTCTGCTGTGGCTGACCCTCTTCTGAACACCCCCACCACTGTGGATGACCCTCTACTGTGGCTGACCCTCTTCTGCACACCCCCACCACTGTGGCTGACCCTCTGCTGTGGCTGACCCTCTTCCCTTAGACCGATCCGCTCCCACAGAGAGGGCCCCATACATCCCTTAGACCGATCCGCTCCCACAGAGAGGGCCTTCTCAGGGTGCCGTCGGCCGGACAATGCCGACTGGCGACACCCAGGGGAAGAGCCTTTTCTGTGGCGGGCCCTGCCCTTTGGAACGACCTACCCCCTGAACTCCGGACCATCACCGACCTCAGCCTCTTCCGCAAATGTTTAAAGACATATTTTTTCCATCAAGCCGGCCTAGCCTAACCTCCCATGGGGACTTTTAGAAAAGTTTTAAATTGGGTTTTTAATAATTGGTTTTTAGCACAGGATTGGGGATTATTTAATATATATTTTAAATTATTTGTCTATCTTCTATTGTGTATGTTTTTTAAATTTCCTGTGCGCCGCCCTGGGTCCTCTGTGGAGAAGGGCGGGATATAAATGTAATAAAATGAAATGAAATGAAATTCTGAACACCCCGACCACTGTGGATGACACTCTTCTGCAGACCTCCACCACTGTGGCTGACCCTATGCTGTGGCTGACCCTCTTCTGCACCCCCCCACTGCTGTGGCTAACCCTCTTCTGCACACCTCCGCAACTGTGGCTGACCCTCTGCTGTGGCTGACCCTCTTCTGCACACCCCCACCACTGTGGCTGACCCTCTGCTGCACACACCCACCACTGTGGCTGACCCTCTTCTGTGGCTTACCCTCTTCTGAACACCCCCACCATTGTGGCTGACCCTCTTCTGCACACCCCCACCACTGTGGCTGACCCTCTTCTGAACACCCCCACCACTGTGGATGACCCTCTGCTGTGGCTGACCCTCTTCTGCACACCCCCACCACTATGGCTGACCCTCTGCTGTGGCTGACCCTCTTCTGCACACCCCCACTGCTGTGGCTAACCCTCTTCTGCACACCTCCACAACTGTGGCTGACCCTCTGCTGTGGCTGACCCTCTTCTGCACACCCCCACCACTGTTGCTGACCCTCTTCTGCACACACCCACCACTGTGGCTGACCCTCTGCTGTGGCTTACCCTCTTCTGAACACCCCCACCACTGTGGATGACCCTCTGCTGTGGCTGACCCTCTTCTGCACACCTCCACCACTGTGGCTGACCCTCTGCTGTGGCTCACCATCTTCTGCACATCCCCACCACTATGGCTGACCCTCTGCTGTGGCTGACCCTCTTCTGCACACCCCCACCACTGTGGCTGACCCTCTTCTGCACACCCCCACCACTGTGGCTGACCCTCTTCTGCACACCCCCTCTGCTGTGGCTGACCCTCTTCTGCACACCCCCTCTGCTGTGGGTGACCCTCTTCTGCACACCCCCTCTGCTGTGGGTGACCCTCTTCTGCACACCCCCACCACTGTGGCTGACCCTCTTCTGCACACCCCCACCACTGTGGCTGACCCTCTGCTGTGGCTCACCGTCTTCTGCACATCCCCACCACTGTGGCTGACCCTCTGCTGTGGCTGACCCTCTTCTGCACACACCCCGCACTGTGGCTGACGCTCTTCTGCACACCCCCACCACTGTGGCTGACCCTCTTCTGCACACCCCCACCACTGTGGCTGACCCTCTTCTGCACACCCCCACCACTGTGGCTGACCCTCTTCTGCACACACCCCGCACTGTGGCTGACCCTCTTCTGCACACCCCCACCACTGTGGCTGACCCTCTTCTGCACACCCCCTCTGCTGTGGCTGACCCTCTGCTGTGGCTCACCCTCTTCTGCACCCCCCCGCCGGGAAGGATGGAGGGAGGGAGAGGGGGAGGGAGGGAGATAAAAGAGGAGGGAGGGAGGGAGAGGGAGAAATACAGGAGGTTGGTAGGTAGGTTTAACCAGACTGGGCCACAGCAACGCGTGGCGGGTACAGCTAGTGTATATAATAAAAATTAAATGTTGGAAAATAAGAGAACAAAAGTAATATGGCAAAAATTGGAAATGGAAATATAATGTAAAATGAATTATGTTTATGTGAAAATGTTAAAGGGGAAATCTGGACAACACTTTGTTCATAAAAGAAATTTTAATTATGCAACCAAAAAATTAAAAAACTTTGCTTGAAAAAATATATATATTTGCCCCTTAGTGACTGGCGACTTATGGGAAGCATACTACCGGGTGCGCATCCGACCAGGGGATGAATTGAAGACAACTTTCAATTGTCCCTTGGGAAGCTATCAGTTCCAGGTGATGCCATTCAGGTTGCAAGGAGCCCCTGCTGTGTTCATGCAGCTGATCAATGAAGTCCTGCATGAGCATTTATATTGGGGGGAGGGGGGGTGCGTCCTTATATACCTGAACAACCTCTTGGTTTAAATCAAAACAATGGAAGAGCACACCCGGTTGGTCCGGCAAGTTCTGCAGAAGTTACTAGACGCCAAACTGTTCGTGAAGCTCTCCAAATGCTAGTTTAACCGAATGAATTTGGATTATTTAGGGTATCGCATCACCAGGGATGGGGTGGAGGTGGACCCTTGTAAGGTCCAGGCAGTTCTAGGATGGCAAGCACCAAGGACGTGGAAACAATTGCAAAGTTTCCTTGGCTTTGCCAACTTTTACCGGCAATTTATTCCCGCGTTTGCTAGAGTGGCATTACCCCTGACAGACTTACTACATACCAAACCCTCCTTACTTAAGCCATGACCAGGACAGTACCTAAAGTGGACAACGGACTGTCAAAAGGCATTTGAGGGGCTTCTGGTTCCGGCTCCTGCGGCGACGGGCGAGCCTAGCGCTCGCTCGCCGCTTTGTTTCTCTTTCTGCCCCCCCACGGGGGCGAGACTCCTCTTGTTTGAGGGTCTCCCGTAAAGCCGGCTCGTCGGGGGGCGCCCCCCCCCCCACGGCGGTGGAGGAAGTGGCCCCCGGCGCAGCTTAGGTGAGGGAGAACATGCTGCGGGGGGTTCTCCCTTCGCCTAAGGAAGACGGCGCCATTTACAACAATGAAGAGGGTTGATCGGCTCAGTCGGAAGGTCTCCCGAGGCTTCAGCTGCGAGGGGAGAGTGAGTTTTTAAAAAAACTTTTTTTCTGCTGCCAGCCAGGCTGAACGGACTGGGAGGGGGGTGTTTGTTTTCAAAAAACCCCCCTCGGACTTAAGCGGCACTTGGAAATGGCTTCTCTGGAAGAGAAAGCGGAAATCTTAAATCCGGACTGTCTCTAACAAGGGAAAGTGGTATGCGGCTACTTGCAACATTGTGTCTAGGTCTGGCTGGTTAAAAAAAATTTATTTTACTACTCTCTCCTCTGGGCTCTGAGATGGGCGGTGGAAAGTGGCTTTTCTTTGTCCCTGCCTGACTATTTTAACTATGGAAAATTCCCAGCGTCTCTTTATAAGTGGGACTCTCTCTGGATATTAATGAAGAATTTTTTTCTTGTTGGATTTGTGATTCCTTTCTGGATTACCTTCGTTATTATAACTATTGAGCTGGAAAATTGTCTCTCTCTTGGTTCCTGAATTTTACAACGTTCCAACCTTGATCTGAACTTTTGGCTCCCGGTTAGTCTCACCAACCCCACCCTGAAAACGCCATTTTGGCTGGCATTGACTTTAACAGTTAATCATGTCTCAAGAAACAGCACTGGCAAGTTTAGAACAACGGATGGCTTCTCTTGAAACTGTTATACAAACTTTGGTAAACGAAATTCAGGCCCAGAGGGCTGAAAACATCAATTTCAAGAAGGAGCTATTGGATACAAGGAAGCAGGTGCTGGAAAACACACAGAAGACTGAAGAACTGGAAGGGGGGTTGGTGGGGGTTAAGGGAGAGATTAAAAATGTTACTAAAGAGGTTGAGGAAACAAGTGGGCATGTGTCTAGGATTGATATGGAAAGAATGACATATTTTTTGAGATTTCAGAATGTTTTTGAGCAACCTGGTGAATGCCTCCCTGATCTTATGAGCACAATTTTAGCAGACTATTTACAAAAACCTAAGGATGAGATCAGGGGGGACATTGACCTAGCCTATAGAATTAACTCAGCATATGCCAGGATAAATGAAGTGCCTAGAGAGATACATGTGAAATTTGTTAGAAGGTCAACCAGAGAGGAAATCTTGAAGGCGCAGAGAGGGAACCCTTTAATTTACCAACAAAAAACGGTCACTATCTTGAAGCAGATTCCTAGAAAGATTCGAGAAGCTAGGAGGAAATTTTCCTTCTTGTCTAAAACATTGTTTGATCATGGGATTTGGTTCAAGTGGGTGACACCCGAAGGGATGCTGGTGTTCTGGGAAGGAGGAAGAGTGAGGATTAAAACAGTTGATGAGGCGGAAGCCTTTCTTAAAAAATATTCCTCTGCCCTGGGGGAAGATCCAGGGGGGACGGAGGGGGCCACGGCCCCACCCACTGGGGGCCAGGGAGGAGAAAAAGAAGATTCAATTGCCAAGAGACTTAGATCAAAAAAATAACTTTGCCTTGATTTTTCTGAACAATTTTGCATAATATCTGTATCTGGATTTTTTTTTTTATATTGAAAAAGTTTTATTGGTTTTACATTTTTTAACAGGATAGGGTAATGGTTACAAAGAAATTTTGAGAGCATTCACGTCAGAGTCGTCGGGCCTTCCGAGACCTCAAAATACACATTAAAAAAGTTAACATAGAAAACATTTTCCATACCACTACAAGATGAAAGCAAGTACATTTACCTAAATTCTCCCTTTCATGCTGTCAGACATTTACAAAAAGTCCGGATAGAAATATTATACAAAATTGTTCAAGAAAAATCAAGGCAAAGTTATTTTTTTGATCTAAGTCTTTTGGCTATTGTATCTTCTTTCTCTCCTCCCTGGCCCCCCGTGGGCGGGGCCGTGACCCCCTCCGTCCCCCCTGGATCTTCCCCCAGGGCAGAGGAATGTTTTTTAAGAAAGGCTTCCGCCTCAGCAACTGTTTTAATCCTCACTCTTCCTCCTTCCCAGAACACCAGCATCCCTTCAGGTGTCATCCACTTGAACCAAATCCCGTGATCAAACAAGGTTTTAGACAAGAAAGAAAATTTCTTTCTTGAATATCTAATTTTTCTAGGGATCTGCTTCAAGATAGTGACCGTTTCTTGTTGATAAATTAAGGGTTTCTCTCTCTGGGCTTTCAGGATTTCCTCTCTGGTTGACCTTCTAACAAATTTCACATGTATCTCTCTAGGCACTTCATTTATCCTGGCATATGCTGAGTTAATTCTGTAGGCTAGGTCAATGTCCCGCCTGATCTCATCCTTAGGTTTTTGTAAATAGTCTGCTAAAATTGTACTCATAAGATCAGGTAGGCATTCACCAGATTCCTCAAGAACATTCTAAAATCTCAAAAAATATGTCATTCTTTCCATATCTATCCTAGACACATGCCCATTTATTTCCCCCACCTCATTAGAAACATTTTTAATCTCTCCCTTAGCCCCCTCCAACCCTCCTTCCAATTCTTCATTCTTCTGTGTATTCTCCAACACTTGCTTCCGGGTATCCAATAGTTCCTTTTTAAAAGTACTATTTTCAGCCCTCTGGGCCTTTATTTCTGATATCAAAGTTTGCATAGAGGTTTCAAGAGAAGCCATTCTTTGTTCCAAATTTACAAGTGCTGCTTCTTGTGCCATGGTTAAAAGTTAAAGTCACTGCCACCAAGATGGCGTTTTCCGGGTGGGGCTGGTGGGGCAAATCAGGAGCTCAGTTCAGTTCAGGGCTGTGAAGTTGCAAACAATTCAGAAACCCAAAGAGACACAATTTCCCAGATCAACAAATAGTAATAACGAAGGTATTCCAGAGAAGAAGTCACAAATCCATCAAAAGAAATTTTTTTTTCAAAAATCCAGAGAGAGTCCTGCTTTCAAAGAGACGCTGGAAATTTTCCTTAGTTGAAATAGTTAGGCAGGGACAAAGAGAAGCCACTTCCACCGCCCATCTAGCCAGAGGGAGAGAGTAGCAAAAAAAAGAATTTTTTAAGCTCAGCCAGACCTAGAAACAATGTTGCAGAAAGTCACAATCCACTTTCCCTTGTTAGAGACCGTCCGGAGTGAAAGTTTCCGCTTTCTCTTTGCAGAGAAGCCATTTTGACGTGCCGCTTAAATCCGAGGGGGGTTTTTTTAAAAATAAACACCCCCCTCCCAGTCCGTTCAGCCTGGCTGGCAGCAGAAAAAAAAAGTTTTTTAAAAACTCACTCTCTCCTCGCAGCTGAAGCCTCGGGAGCCCTTCCGACTGAGCCGATCAGCCCTCCTCATTGTTGTGAATGGCGCCGTCTTCCTTAGGCGAAGGGAGAACCCCCCGCTAGCATGTTCTCCCTCACCTGAGCCGCGCCGGAAGCCACTTCCTCCACCGCCGTGGGGGGGGCGCCCCCCGACGAGCCGGCCCTACGGGAGACCCTCAAAAAAGAGGAGTCTCGCCCCCGTTGGGGGGCAGAAGAAGAAACAAAGCGGCGAGCGAGCGCTAGGCTCGCCCGTCGCCGCAGGAGCCGGAACCTGCAGTTCTGTATCTGGATTTTTTGTAAATGTCTGACAGCATGGAACTGAGAATTTAGGTATATGTACTTGCTTTTACCTTGTAGTGTTATGAAAAATGTTTTTTTTTGTTATCTTTTCATTGTGTATTTTGAGGTCTCGGAAGGGCCGACGACTCTGACGTGAATGCTCTCAAAATTTCTTTGTATCCCTTACCCTACCCTATAGAAAAATGTAAAACCAATAAAACTTTTTCAATATAAAAAGGCATTTGAGGAGCTAAAAGCACTTTTTGCCCATGAGCCTGTCTTGAAACACTCCAACTGAGAACAAACCTTTGTCATACAGGCGGATGCCAGCGACGTGGCTATGTGAGCCGTCTTATTACAAGCTAATAAGCAGGGTAGACTGCAGCCTTGTGCTTATACCTCCCAGAAGCTCACCTCGATGGAATGAGGTTGGGAAATCTGAGAGAAGGAAGCTTACGCAGTGCATTGGGCGCTTCTGACATGGTAGCATCTTCTGGAGGGGGCTAGACAACAATTCAACAGGTAGACAGACCACAAGAACTTGGAAGCTCTGCAGATTCCATGTAGGTTATTACCCAAACAGGTTTGATGGGCACAATACTTCCAATGTTTTAACTTTAAGTTGAAGTACGTTCCGGCTGGAAAGAACGTTTTAGCCGATGTGCTGTCCCATATGCCACAATATAATAGTAAATGAGATGATGTTGTGCAGGCTATTATCCCACCTACTCAGCCCGTGCGAAGAGTGACAAGCAATTCCCCTATCAAACCACTGCTTGACGAATTACGAAAAGCATTACTGGCAGATCCCTGGTTAGCTGAAAATAGAACCATTTTGACCCATAGGGATGGGCTGGCATGGAAGGGGGACAAATTGTATGCGCCCACGGCCTTGAGGTCTAATGTATTACACTGCTGTCATGATGTTAAGCCACTTTGACTTCCTTAAGACATTACATCTAGTGCGGCAACAAGTCTGGTGGCCCAAAATGAGAGAGACAGTCGAGGACTACATGAAAAACTGTCAAGTTTGTGCGGTCACCAAAGCCAAGCCTGGAAAACCGCCTGGACTATTGCAACCAGTGGCTGTTCCTGTCTGTCCGTGGGAAGAAATTGCTATGGATTTTGTCGTGGAATTATCCAGTAGCAACGGACATACGGTGATATGGACAGTGATAGACTTGTTTTCAAAACAGGCTCATTTCATCCCGTGCAAAAGTATACCATCAGCACGAAGACTGGCAAAAATGTTTCTCCAACACATTTATCAATTGCACTGAGTAATCCCTCAGATCGTTTCAGATTGGGTGTGTGTGCAGTTTACTGCCTGGTTTTGTCACCGATCTGGTTCCGCCCCAGGCACCTTATGGACCCTGATGGGTTCCAGACGGCGCTTGGGCCACTTCCTGTACCCCTGACCCGCGCCCCGATGGAGGACCTCGTGGCCGCATGGAATACTGCGGCCACGGGAGCCTTGGATCGGGTCGCGCCCTTGCGGCCTCTCTTGCGGCGGCGAACCACCCTGGCCCCTTGGTTTACCGAGGAGCTGAGGGTGATGAAACGCCGCAAGAGATGCCTAGAGAGAAGATGGAGGTCTTCTCGATCTGAATCTGACCGGACACAGGTAAGAGCCCATTTACGGACTTACATTGTGGCGCTGAGAGTGGCCAAACGCCATCATTGTGCTACTCTCATAGCATCCGCAGACAACCGCCCTGCCGCTCTGTTTAGGGTGACCCGCTCCCTCCTTCAACAGAGGGTGCGGGAAGCCCCGCTACAGGGTAGAGCAGAGGAATTTGTGATTTTTCTGCAGGAGAAAATCGCTCAGATACAGAACGAGCTAGCCCCCATTGATGGCCCAGTGGGATGCCGCGAGGCAGATCTTGTCTGGGAGGAGTTTGACTCCGTTTCTTCCGAGGATATGGACAGGTTACGTGGGCGACTGCGAGCCACCACATGTTTATTGGACCCGTGTCCCTCCTGGCTTGTACTGGCATCCTGGGAGGTGACACGAGGCTGGCTCCAAGAGGTTGTCAACGCATCCTTAAGTGAGGGTTCCTTGCCTGCTTCCCTAAAAGAGGCTATGGTGAGGCCCCTCCTTAAGAAGCCCTCTTTGGATCCAGCTCTTTTAACTAACTATCGTCCCGTCTCCAACCTTCCCTTTTTGGCGAAGGTTGTTGAGAGTGTGGTGGCACAACAGTTTCCCCGTCACCTGGAGGAAGTTGATTATCTAGACCCGCGCCAGTCCGGCTTCCGGCCCGGGCATAGCACCGAGACGGCATTGGTCGCGTTGGTGGATGATCTCTGGAGGGCCAGAGATGGGGGTTGCTCCTCCATCCTGGTCCTATTAGACCTCTCGGCGGCTTTCGATACCATCGACCATGGTATCCTATTGCATCGGCTGGGGGGGTTGGGGGTGGGAGGCACCGTTTTACGGTGGTTCTCCTCCTACCTCTCTGGCCGATCGCAATTTGTGTTGGCAGGAGAGCAGAGGTCGACCTCGAGACCCCTCACTTGTGGGGTGCCTCAGGGGTCGGTCCTCTCACCTCTCCTGTTCAACACATATATGAAGCCGCTGGGTGAGATCATCCGTGGTTTTGGGGTAGAGTACCATCTTTACGCTGATGACACTCAGCTGTATATATCTACCCCAAACCACCCCAACGATGCCGTAGCGGTGATGTGCCAGTGCCTGGAAGCCGTGCGGATCTGGATGGGAAGTAACGGACTCAGACTCAACCCGACCAAGACCGAGTGGCTGTGGTTTCCGGCTGCCCGTTTCAACCAGCTAACTCCATCGCTGGCCATAGGGGGCGAACATCTTGCCCCTGTGGATGGGGTGCGCAATTTGGGTGTCCTCCTGGATGCCCGGCTGTCCATGGAAGATCAAGTGACAGCCGTGGCCAGGAGGGCGTTTTACCAGGTTCGCCTGGTTCGCCAATTGCGCCCCCTATTGGATCGGGACGCCCTTCGCACAGTCACTCATGCTCTCGTGACATCCCGACTGGACTATTGTAACTCTCTCTACATGGGGCTCCCCTTGAGGTGCACCCGGAGACTTCAGTTAGTCCAGAATGCAGCCGCGCGGGCAATTATGGGTGTTTCTAGATTCACCCACGTAACACCGCTCTTGCGCGAGCTGCACTGGCTGCCTGTCGTCCTCCGGGTGCGCTTCAAGGTGCTAGTTGTCATCTTCAAAGCGCTCCATGGCTCGGGACCTAGCTACCTGCGGGATCGGATCCTGCCCCATACATCCTCACGGCCGATTCGCTCCCACAGAGAGGGACTTCTCCGGGTGCCGTCCACTAGACTTTGTCAGCGGGCGACGCCCAGGGGAAGGGCCTTCTCTGTGGCGGGCCCAGCCCTCTGGAACGACCTTCCCCCCGATATTAGAACTACCACGGACCTCCGCTCCTTCCGTCTGAAACTAAAAACACATCTTTTTCGCTTGGCCGGCCTAGGATAGTCTCTTCTGATTGTTTAGGGATTTTTAGTAAATATTTGGGAATTTTAGCGCAGGGTTTTCTGTTCAATATGCCTTTTAGTTAGTATTTATGTATGTTTATTGCTTTAAATTTTGTATTTTTTCTAACTGTTTTTAATTCCCTGTGCCCCGCCTCGAGTCCCTTCGGGGAGAGAGAGCGGGTTATAAATAAAAATTATTATTATTATTATTATTATTATTATTTGGAGGGACTTTGTATGACTGATTGGTTCCTCACAGGGGTTAAGCTCAGCATTTCACCCTAGTACCAACGGTACAGCTGAAAGAGCCAATGCTATGGTGGAACGTTACCTACGATGTTACGTCTCGTACCAGTAGTTGGATTGGTCAGATCTTCTACCATTCGTGGAAGCTGCTTATAATAATGTGGTCCACCCTAGCACTTGCTTGACACCATTCCGAGTGGTATATGATGTAGAGTTCCCCATCATCCCTGAACTAGAACTGAACCCCCAACGTCCAGGGACCCCAAGGGAGTGGGCTGTGTTCTAAGGTGGAGGAGAAAATGAGATAGAAAAGGAACTAAATGAAGAACAAGAAGATAATACAGAAGAAAAAGGGATTGTAAAAGAAAAACATGCAGATGATTGTATTGGGATTTACAGTGACACACTAAAAGGAGACAAGGGGGAATGGCCCCAAAAAAGGGAAAATTAAACAGTAAAGGTGGCAATAATTGGGAAAGACTGGGAAAAAACCTGGGGAAAGTTACCAAAATAATAGAAGCAAAAGGGAGAAAAAAGATTGGGAAGAAAAAAATTTAGAAACTACAAAAACAAGAAAAAGAAAAAACTAGGGGAATGGGTGGAAAGAAGAGAATATAAGAGAGGTGAAGTTTCTGAGAGACTAAGAGAAGATGGTTAGGAAAGGAGGAAAGAAGGAAAAGGATTTACTAGTAGAATAAAATGAAATAGGTTAATATTGCCAATGGTACATAGTTAATATGATGTGAGGGAAATAGATTAATACTATTAATTGTGGATAATTAACTAAGTGAAATGTTTATTATACAAAATTAAATTTGAGGATATATGTTATTGATAGTAAAATAGAATAATAGATGGAAATGAAATGTTAAATTTGATTAACTTGGAGGGGCAAATAATGATATTGTTTATATATTAAGAAGAAATTAAACTTAAGTTGGAAAATATGGAAAGAAAATAAGATGGCTGAAATTCGAAATGGAAATATGATGTAAAAGACCTGAAATATGATGTAAAAGGCTGAAGACCTGGACATTTAAGGGTAAGCTTTTGTATGTTTACACATACACTAGATAGGGGGCCTGGTTCACTAGGACAATGAAATTCACCGTGATATTGATGATTGCCTTGTTGGATGTCTTGCGAGATATACAAGTAGGAATGGAACCTTTTGTTGCTTTGCCAAGTTACCCTATAACGTGGCATCAACTATATTTCCATACTGAACTTGAGCAGGAATATTCGCAAGTGCAGATACAGTTATCACTAATTGAATCTACAGTTGATGCTGCCATCTGTATCAGATCAACATTTGAGGATGGTATACCTTTAGGTAAATACCCGAAGTGTAACCGTACTTATGACCTCATTACACACCACAGAGATTTATCAAATAGAATGGAACTCCTATACGATCAATGCACTGAGATGTATGGAAATTACACCCCATCATATAAGAAGTTTAGAATTATAGAAGAAGGGTTGCTTTTACCTTATGTTGAAATAAAAGTTCCTTTGGAGCTTATGTTTTTATGTGGAAGTATAGCAATGGCTAAGTTGCCCTATGTGTGGAAGGGTAGATGTGCAATTGGGTATGTTAAGGTTCCACCACTCATAAGACACAAGAGACAAGTGGGTGGACCGTTGAAACCTGGACCTAATAGACAAGTCAGTGAACCAAGTAAAACGAAGGAAATATTTTTCTGGATTTAATGAAAGTAGCTTTGAATAGTTCATCTTTTTGTGTAAAAGGAGAGACAACAGTCTCCGATATAATGTCTACATGCTTTGTAGGAGTGCCTGTCCCTGGAAAGTTTTTATTTGATGAAGCAAAAATCACCATCGAACCCAATAATTATAAGCTTTCCCAAGTAATTACTCATTTTGGAAGTCCACATAAACCTAATAAATGGACTAACCACAAGAAATTGGTGATTGAATTAAAAACAATATTGCCTGCTTATGATTGTGTATATTACAAACATCCAGAAAAGAAACAGGAAAAGGTAATATACTGATATGTGCCGGTGCCTACTGAACAGTGGTGGGTTTCAAAATGTTTTAGAACCTCTTCTGTAGGTGTGGCCTGCTTTGTGGGAGTGGCTTGCCAGCCATGTGACTGGGTGGGAGTGGCTTGCCAGCCATGTGACCAGGTGGGAGTGGCTTGCCGGCCATATGGCCAAGTGGGAGTGGCTTGGCAGTCATGTGACTGGGTGGGCGTGGCCAACTTGTAAAATGTAGTGAAACTCACTTCACAACCCTCTTGCTTAGCAACAAAAATGTTGGCTCAGAAACTCTGGCATTTGAAGCATGCAAGTCTTAAAGCTGTCAAGTTACAAGACCCTTGCACCCCTAACCCTTTAGAAAAAAAAGAGGGGTGTTCAAACTTGACAGCTTTAAGACTTGTGGACTTCAACTCCCAGAATTCCTCCTCTCGCTCTTCATCTTTTTTTAAGCTTTTTTTTTATTGAAAAAGTTTTATTCAAACAAAATTTTCCCCCTTTTTACCCCCCAACATATAATATCAATATAAATCACATACAAATAATATACCCCCTCCCCTCCCCCCCATCTTAAAATAAATTTGTCATTCAAATATTGTATCCCCTCACCTCCCAACAATCATAATATAAATTTCTCTTAGTGTAACAATATCCCATTAACCCCATCTTCTAAATTAGTTAAACATACATAAATCATAATATAAATTTCTCTTAGGATAACCATATCCCACTAATCCCATCTCCTATAATAGTTGTACATATATATTTCCCCACCCTCCACCCTAACCCTCCCCCACCTCCCATTCAAACCCACCCCCCTGACTTCCGCTATACACCACTCTAATAATTCCAAACGTCCCATATAATATTTGCTCTGTTCACATTGTATCCCTTGCTTATCACCCTATCAGTCTAAACATTCTTACCTAAAGGCTACATAATACTTCCTAGTCTGGTATTTATTCTGTATATAATCAATCCATTTTGCCCATTCCTGTATATAATTCTCCTGTTTCTAATCTTTTAAGAAAGCTGAAATTTTTGCCATTTCCGCAAACCCCGCCACTTTCTGAATCCATTGGTCAATTGTCGGTAAAAAATCTTTTTTCCAGTGCTGAGCAATCAACAGCCTAGCCGCTGTAACCATATACAAAACCAATTTTGTTTCCCCTTTTGTAAAATCCTTAATTATACCCAGTAAAAACATTTGCGGAATAAATTGTAATCTTTTCTTAAATACATTTTGCATAACCCACCATATTTTTATCCAAAAAGCTTTAACCTTATTGCAAGTCCACCATACATGAAAAAAAGTAGCATCTAAACACCCGCATCTCCAACATTTTGGTTGAACATTTGGGTACATACATGATAATTTCTTAGGATCTAAATACCATCTGTAAAACATTTTATAAAAATTCTCCCTTAAATTCTGTGACTGCGTAAATTTAATATTCTGAACCCATATTTTTTCCCACGTATCCATCATAACCGGTTCGTCAAAGTTCTGAGCCCATTTAATCATACAATCCTTCACCAATTCGCTTTCTGAATCTCTTTCTAACAATACATTATATATTCTTTTAACATGTTTGGGGCCAGTCTCTTTTATCTGCTTGATCAGTTCCACTTCTTTATCCATGAAGCCGACCCTACGATCTTCTTTCCATCTCTTCTGTAACTGTATATACTGTAACCAATTTAGAATAATTCCTTCTTCCAACAGTTGTTACAAAGTTTTCAACTGCCATTCGTCCCCATCAACAATAAGCACATATTTATATAAACACCCCCCGAGTGACTTAGTATTTGTAATCCACATGGTGTCTGCAAGATCCAACCAAAGCGGTATTCTATAATCCCAATTAGGCCAGTGCTTCTTCCATATTCTCATCAAAGCACTTCGAAGAACATGATTGTTAAACGCTTTATCCACCTTATCTTCATAAAAAAGATATGCATGCCATCCCAGAACAAGATCATGACCTTCTATATTCAATAATTCAGATTTTGTTTTCCCAAACCAATCTGCTACATACGTCAATGCCACAGCTTCATAATACAGTCGAAGGTTTGGGAGTCTAAGGCCACCTCTTTCACGAGTATCTTGCATAATCTTCATCTTTACTCTCGGTTTTTTCTCCTTCCAAACAAATGTATTTAATGTTGCTTGCCATTCTAACAAGATTTTATCTGATTTAAGCACCGGTATCATCTGGAATAAAAAAATGAATCTAGGTAGAATGTTCATTTTGATTGCTGAGATCCTTCCAAGCAAAGATAGTTGTAGCTTTTTCCATACTTGAAGATCTTTCTGTATCTTTTGCCACAACACTTCATAATTATTTGAAAAAAGTTTTATATTTGATTCTGCAATTTGTATTCCTAAATATTTGACCTTAGAAACTATTTCGAAACCTGCCAAACTTGCAAGTCTCTTTCTTTGAGTCTCTGACATATTTTTAACCATCATTTTCATTTTATTTTGGTTCAGTCTAAACCCAGACACCATACCAAATTCTGCTATGATATTTTTCATCTGGATTATTGAATTCAAAGGATGTGAAAGGGTAACAACCAGATCATCGGCAAATGCCCTAGTTCTGTATTCCTTTTGCCTAATCATTATGCCACTTAAGGAGTTTGAGTCCCGAATTGTATTCAACAAGACTTCCAAGGTTAAAATAAATAACAATGGGGATAACGGGCAACCTTGTCTTGTACCTTTTTGTATCTCGAAAGTTGTAGACAAATTTCCATTAATAATAAGTTGTGCATTTTGTTGCTGTTAAATTGCTCCAATCGCCTGTCGAAATCGTGGTCCCATATCCATCTTTTCCAAAGTCTTGGTTAGAAAATTCCAGTTCACTCGATCAAAGGCCTTCTCCGCATCCAAGAAAACCAGCACTGCAGAGATCTGCTTATTCTTATCAAGATAGTCAATTAAATCTATGAGTTGCCTTACATTCTCCTTCATGTGTCTACCTTCAATAAATCCTGCTTGGTGTCAGGCCTGCTTCTTCGTTGATTCAGGAAAGATCACACTTAGACATTATTTTGAAATGTTTAAGGCTACTTTTACTAAGTAACGATAGCGTACAGACCAAGTAAAGCTGAGAATGAATAGTTTAGGCGCGAACAGAAAGTATTAAGCTTAAGCCCATCCCAATCCCCAAACCCCCCCTGTGCATTGTCCAATATGCTTCCATCTCCAACATCAGGTGGGCAGGTCTTCACCATCCTGGAATGCAGGTCCGTTAAGCAGGAGATAACATGAACCACAACATTGTCCAACAGCAGAACACACTCATCCCAAACCCCCCCACCCTCCCCGTTTCCATGGCAGCGCAGCAGGGACTAGCGAGACTGACATCCGGACGTCCTCCAGGAACAGTGGGAAATTCAGGGCAAGAACAGGTAGACGATAGGTTACACCTGAAAGACAAGAGGGGAGAGACAAAACAACAGAGAGGAGAAGGGTAAAAAAAGAGTCAAGGTTTGTGTGGATATTTGGCATAAAACTGGCGTACCAGTTTAGGAGCCTTGAGATGCTCCTTATCCACCCATTCGTTGTGAGAAGGGGGAAAATCTTTCCACATGACCAGGAACTGAGTTTTATTTCTGCGGATTCTGGAGTCCAAAATATCACGGACCTCATAATGCTGATGACCATCCACCATGGTAGGTGCAGGTGTGTCAGGCAGTCTTTTGCGGAGATGGGAGGTACGAGCAGGTTTCAGTAGGTGAACATGGAATACAGGGTATAATCGTCGGTAAGTTTTGGGGAGATCCAAACGGACCGAGACAGAACTGATAATTTTGGTGATCGTGAAAGGTCCAACAAATTTGGGACCCAGCTTCTTGCATTTCTGGGGGATATCCAAATTTTTGGTAGATACATAAACTTGGTCACCAACTTTGTAGGAGGGAGGGACAGCCCGTTTCTTATCAGCGTACAGTTTGTGTGAGTCATGGGCATCATTCAAAGTTTTCCGGAGAACCGGCCAAACAGAAGACAATCTAGAGGACCACTCAGTTAAAGAGGGAACTGTCGGCGAGTCATGAGGCAGTTCGGGTATGGGGACAAAGTCCTGTCCGTAGATGATTTTAAAGGGGGTCATATTCGTACTGGAGTGAACAGAGTTATTATATGCCACTTCGGCATGTATGAGAAGATCAGCCCAATCATCTTGTTGAAAATTAATAAAGCAACGTAAGTACTGTTCGAGAACGGAATTAACCCTTTCACAAGATCCATTCGTCTGAGGGTGGTAGGCGGAGCTTAAGCTCTGGGCGGAGCCAATCAGTCTCAAAAACTCTTTCCAAAAATGGGAAGTAAATTGGGTCCCCCTATCGGAGATGATGCGTTGTGGGACGCCATGAAAACGATAGATATGGGAAACGAACAGTCGGGCCAGAGATTTGGAAGAAGGAATCTTAGTACAGGGGACAAAATGAACTTGTTTAGAAAAAAGATCGGTAACAACCCAGATAACGGTATAACCCTGACTGGGCGGAAGATCAACTATAAAGTCCATTGAAATCTCCTTCCAAGGCCTCTCTGGTGTAGCAACAGACTGGAGAAGACCCTGTGGCTTACCCGGCGCACGTTTGGAAGCCGCACATACAGGGCAACTGGCAATATACGATTCAACATCTTTCTTCAATGAGGGCCACCAGAACTGTCTCTTGACAAGATGAACAGTTTTAACGAAACCGAAATGACCAGCTAAACGTGAGTCGTGTGCGCGTTGCAAGACAAAAGGACGTAATGTGGCAGGAACATATATTTTTGAGCCAATCCAGGGAAGATCGTCTCTGATAGTACAATCACCAGAATGAGCCGAATACCAGTCATCAGTAAGTAACTCATCTTTAATACGAGCAATCAGATCAGCAGGAGGAGTAGTTTGGACAGTTGTCTGGGTAATAGTAGATACCGGAGAAGCAGGTAAGGTGAGTGGCATGATGGGTTGTACTACGGTGAGCTTAGATACATCATATTGTGGCAATCTGGAAAGCGCGTCAGCCATGAAATTCTTTCCCCCAGGAATGTATTTGAGGTGGAAATTGAAACGATGGAAATAGTGAGCCCAACGCAGTTGCCTTGGGGACAATTTCCGAGAGGAGGTAAGAGCTTCCAAATTCTTATGGTCTGTCCAGACTTCGAAAGGATGTGGGGCACCCTCAAGGAAATGACGCCAAGTCATGAGAGCCCACCGAACAGCAAAGGCCTCCTTCTCCCAAATCGCCCAACCACGTTCGGACGTAGTGAGTTTCCGAGATGTATAAGCACAGGGTTGTAATTTGCCATTCTGATTGAGTTGCAACAGGACCGCTCCCACCGCGACATCACTAGCATCCGCTTGAATCACAAACGGGGAATTCACATCTGGGTGTTTAAGAACAGGTTCAGCTGCAAACAAACGTTTAAGCTTCTCGAAGGCGGCCTGACATTCCATAGTCCATTTGAGAGGGGTGCTAGGACGAGGCTTGCCCTCCCCTTTGGTTTTCAGAAGGTTCGTAATGGGTAAGGCAATATCAGCGAATGATGGAATAAATTGGCGGTAAAAATTCGCAAATCCCAAAAAACTTTGCAATTGTTTACGGGTACGGGGAGGGGCCCACTCCGTCACTGCCTTGACTTTAGCAGGATCCATTTCAATTCCCTCAGAGGAGATACGGTAACCCAAATAGTCAATTCTTTCCTGGTGAAACTCACACTTAGAGAGTTTGGCATAAAGTTCAGCGGAGCGCAACTTGTTTAACACGGAGCGCACTAGTTTAACGTGCTCGTCGTGTGTTTGGGTGTAGACGACAATATCATCAATGTAAACAATAACTCCCTTGTAAAGGTGCTCGTGGAGAACCTCATTTATCAGTTGCATAAAAACTGAAGGAGCACCTTGAAGACCAAAGGGGAGGACCTTAAACTGAAAACATCCGAGTGGACAGTTAAAAGCTGTTTTCCATTCGTCCCCCTCTTTGATTCTGACCCTGTAATAGGCTTCACGTAAGTCCAACTTTGTAAAAATCTTACCAGTAGCCAGGTGAGCAAGCATGTCTTTCATGAGCGGAAGGGGGTAAATATTGTGTTCACAAATGGTGTTAAGATATGAGTAGTCTTGTATCAGTCTTAGGGTACCATCCTTTTTTTCTCTAAACATAACAGGTGCGGCTACACGGGGCCTAGCTGGTTCAATGAAACCCCTTTGAAGGTTTTTATCGATGAACTTACGTAATTCCTCCATCTCCCGTGGGGTCATTGAGTACATACGAGGTTTTGGTAATTGAACTCCCGGGAGAAAATCAATTGAGCAGTCAGTAGCTCTATGAGGAGGAAGTGAATCACAAGATCTTTCACTGAAAGCATCCTTCAGGTCCCAATATTCTTTAGGAATTTTCTCCTCACCTGGTATGGCTTCAGGTGACGGGAAATCTATTAACGGTGCAGCAGACTCAATATGGAAAGGTGGTTGATGGTGCGGGGGGTGATCAGATTCTGATGGAAAAGAGGTATGTTCCGGGAGGGATAAAGGTATGCGTACCCAACCTTCTTTCCAGTTTATCAGAGGATTCCATTTACGAAGCCAATTGACCCCCAAAATTACATCATTATCGGCAATGGCAGTTACAATAAAGTTGATGGTCTCAGTATGGCCCGTGCCTATAGAAACATGAATTGGTTCAGTGATAAAGGATGCTGGGGTTCCCCCAGCTACAGAACCATCCATTTGGCAAAAGGCTATGGGAGTTTTTAGGGTCTTAAGGTGGAAACCCATTTTAGACACGATGTCTTGGCTTATGAGACATTTAGAACACCCTGAATCAATGAGAGCCTGCACATTGCATGTACGTCCAGTAGATGGAGCTAAAAGACTTAAATTAATATAAAGGGGCCCGGAGTGATGACTCACCAGATTGTCGTCAGAAGAGTCTGAAGACGCTTCCCAATCGTCAGGACTTGGGTTGGGCTGGTCAGCAGAGGGGTTGATGGGCTCCATCCCACTCATAGCTGGTTTGGCGCGCACGGCTGGCGTCTTAAGCTGTTTCCGGTCCGAGGAAGAAGGTGGGCGTGGAAGAGGTTTTGATCGGCATTTGTCTGCCCAGTGCCCCTCCCTTCCACAGCGATAACAGCTGCCTGAACGAGGCTGGGTTGTTCTCCCCTCCCCCTTTTGCAAGCGCTTCTCCCTTGCAAGGGGGTGAGATTTGGGGCTATCTTCCTGTGATTTTTTCTCCAAACGGACTGGATCCTGTAAGTGGGCTTGGTCTAATTCAACATCCGAAGCGAGATCTATCCATTCATTCAAAGTTTCTGGGCGAAATCTGTTCACACACGTTTGATAAATGTCTTTATTCAGCCCTTCAACATAAATATCCATTAGGGCTGCCTCACTATAACCAACCATAAACACTGATAGCTCCTGGAAAATCTGCGTGTAAGCCTGAATAGACATATCCCCCTGCTGCAAACTTTTTAGTTTCATTTTTGCCTTCCTCTCAACACGGGGGTCTTCAAAACGCCTTCTAAGAGCATTCATAAAACGATCGAAATCACGCAGCGCAGGTGAACGGCAGTTATGCAAAGAAACTAGCCAATTAGAAGCTTGATCTTCTAGGGTCATAGATACAATTCTGATTTTGATTTCATCGTCCATATCAGCTGCGTAAAACTGCATGAAGTTATCGACGTGAATCAGAAAAAACGCCAGTTTGTCGGCACTTCCGTCGTATTTCACACCCAAAGGAGGCAGTTTCGCAAGTCGCCGGGGGTTAATGGGATTTGCTTCCCTTCCGGCTTGAGGGGGGGGGGGAGGGTGTTGTTCTCCTGCTCTGCCTGGCAGAAGGTGCCTCTCTCCGCATTTCCCTGCCGGCTTGAGGGGGGGGGGATGGGCTTGAAACCCTGCTTCGTGAGGCTGGAACTGCCTGTGAACCTCTCGGCTGTGGGCGATCCGCCTCCCTCCCCCATATTTTTTCCAGGGCTATTCTTTTTTCATCTGCCTGGCGGAGTAAGTCCTGAGCCATCTCCTTTAGTTCCCTTTCTTCTCTTAAGAGTTCCGGAATGACTTTCTTTGGGGAAAGCCGACGTCTGGAGACGTTTACCCCACTCATTCCTACCCCTTCAGACCAACGTTTAGGTTTGACTGATTGTTCAGATGGCAGATTTAGATCTAGGCCAGCCAAGCCTTCCATCACTGACCTGATCCCTTCAGATTGAACAGGAGGATGCGATGCTTCAGCACCCAAAGTTGATTCAGGCAGGACCTCCACCAACGGAGGCTCCTCTTGTGAAGGGTCCGACATCAGGGCAGGGTTTTCTTTTTTTGGCATTCTCAGCTTAATGTCAGGCCTGCTTCTTCGTTGATTCAGGAAAGATCACACTTAGACATTATTTTGAAATGTTTAAGGCTACTTTTACTAAGTAACGATAGCGTACAGACCAAGTAAAGCTGAGAATGAATAGTTTAGGCGCGAACAGAAAGTATTAAGCTTAAGCCCATCCCAATCCCCAAACCCCCCCTGTGCATTGTCCAATATGCTTCCATCTCCAACATCAGGTGGGCAGGTCTTCACCATCCTGGAATGCAGGTCCGTTAAGCAGGAGATAACATGAACCACAACATTGTCCACCAGCAGAACACACTCATCCCAAACCCCCCCACCCTCCCCGTTTCCATGGCAGCGCAGCAGGGACTAGCGAGACTGACACTTGGTCATAGTGAATAACCTCTTGGATAACTGGCATCAGTCTGTTGGCTAGTACTTTAGCAAATATTTTATAATCTGTGTTCAGAAGAGATATCGGTCTGTAATCCTCTGGTTTCTTAGGGCCATCTTTGTCTTTGGGTATCAATGATATAAAAGCCGCTTTCCATGAGAAAGGTATTTTACCTCCTTGCTGTATATTGCAAAATAGTTCTGTAAGATATTCAATCATTTCCAGTTGTAAAGTTTTATAGTACATTGCAGTCAAACCATCAGTCCCTGGAGCCTTGGCTAGTTTAAGTTGATTTATAGCTAGAGTAATCTCATCTGCAGTTATCAAACGTTCCAAATTTGCCTTTTGAAGCACAGATATTTTGGTAACCCTTTTTCCTTCCAAAAAATCATCTACTGAATTATTCTGTATATTATCCTGTAAATATAACTTAGCGTAATAGTCCACGAATGATTTTTTAATCAAATCTTGTTGATATACCGTTTTTCCTCCATACTCAATTCTATCAATAATTCTATTATTCGTGTTCTTTCTCAAGGTATAGGCCAACCACCTACCAGGTTTGTTAGCATTAGCAAAGGTGTTGTGTTTGGCAAATTGTAAGTTAGTTGCTGTTTGTTCTGATATAAGCATTTGAAATTGATCTTTCAACAGCTTTATCGCCATCTGAAGTGCCGCATCTTCTGGAGTTGCTATAAGTAACTGTTCCTTCTTTTTTATTTCATCTTCCAGTTCCATTCTCTTTTTCTGTCTGCTTTGTTTATGTTTAAAATTCATATGTATCAGGACCCCGCGCATATAAGCTTTACTTGCATCCCAAACTGTTTCAATAGGAGTACCTTTATTGATATTAAAACTAAAAAATTCCTTCATGTGTTTTTTAAGTTCATCTACATTTTTTTCATATCTAAATAAATTTTCGTTTACTCTCCATGACCTTCTTGACCTCTTCCCTAACTCAATCTCTAACCACACCGGGCTGTGATCAGTTAATGTCCTGGAAAATATCTTGGTTTTCTTAGCTTTAGGAAGTAAATCTGGTGTTAGCAAAAAAAAATCAATCCTTGAGAAAGATTTATGCCTATCTGAATAAAAAGAAAAGTCCATCTCGTTTGGATGTTGTATCCTCCAAACATCTTTTAATTCCAAGTCATCTTTTAGATTAAAAAAAACCTGTGGTAATTTAGTAGTAAATTTAGTCATTGTTCTCTTATCTATCCTTGGGGTAATCACTCCATTCCAATCTCCCATGATTAAAATACTCTTAAAATTCCAATCCAAAATTTTTAAGTGAAGCATCTTATAAAAGCTTTCTTGTTGTTGATTAGGTGCATATATTCCTACCACCAAAATAGGGCCAGAATCTGTATCAAGTTCAATTGCTATATATCTACCACTATCATCCACCTCTATGATTTTAGCTGAAAATCTTTTATTTATATATATCACCACTCCATTTTTCTTTACCAAGTTAGAGGCTGCATAAAATGTTCCCAATCTTGGATTCGCTAAGTGCTTCTGATCTTGCAACCTAATGTGAGTTTCTTGAAGGCAAACAACATCATTATTAAATTGCTTCAAATAGTAAAATATTTTTTTCCTTTTTTGTGGAGAATTCAATCCATTCACGTTCCAAGATAATAATTTAAACATCTTTTGGCCTAGTCTGAAGCGTTGAGAGCATTTGCTGAAGATCTCTCTCCACAAGACTAGTCTTCGGCCTTGCTCCTCCCATAGCTTCAATTTGCTTCTTGCCTTTGTCACTCTTAACACATTGTACTTGGGGCTTCCCCTGCTTCTGAGATTCTTGCATTTGTCTAGTCGTAGATCTAGTAACACGTTGTTCCACTGGCTTAGGTAATGGCATTTCAATGAGGGTCTTGGACGGTTCCTCGAAAGAAGAACTTAAAAGAAGTCCTGAAAAATCCACTTGGAATCCACCTGCAGCACCCTGGGCTTCCTTCTCTTTTTGCATCTGCATTATCTGTTCTTCTGTCTCTTTCTCAAACAGCCTCTGCTCTAAAACATCCAAATCTGCTGGTGTTGGTGTAGATGTACGTGGGGGCATTGCACTTGCCTTCAATATTTCATAATAGAAATCTCTTGCCTTGTCTATAGTATTCAAACGATACCTCACCCCTTCATATCTTAATATAACACCCATTGGAGCATCCCACCTATACTGTATCTCTCTTTTCTTCAGCTCCGCTACCAAAAATCCAAAATCCCTTCTAAACTTTAACATCGCTGGTGGTAGTTCCTTGAAAACACCAATCAAATGTCCATCTATATGAAGAGAAGAGTAATAAGACTTCTGCAAAATATCATTTCTAAAGTTTCTCCCAGTAAAATATATCACAACATCTCTTGGTAATTGCCTTTGTAATGCTATGCGTGAATTTACTCTGTAGATTTTATCAATTTTAGCAGAAATCACGTCAGGATCATCCACTTTTAATAACGTAGCCAAAGCATCGGCACAAGCTTTTCTTAAATTCTCTCCAGGGTTTTCTCTTAAGCCTCTCAGTCTAATGGCGTACTCCATCGCTCTAAATTGTATCATAATAATCTCATTATCTAACCTGTGCATATTCCCCTCCATTTCCACAAATTTCAGATCCATTTCTTTCATTTTGGTTTCCAAATTCAAAGCCAGTTGCTCAACCTTGCTATCCACCTTAAGAATAACTTCTGACAGCCCCGTGGCTATTGCTTGTATATTTTTATCAAGCTGATCATGCTTTTTTATGGTATCCTGGACCATTTCTTTAACCTCATTAATTTCTTTACCTAGAAAAGCAATTTCTTTACCAATAAAGTTCTTCAAATCCTGGAGGTTTATTGCAGCGTCTGGGGGAGCCCCCCTTTGTTCCGTTGCCATGCTTAACAAAAAAAACAAGAAACACTTCTTCCCAGCTTTCTCACAAAATACTCTTCCAAGTAGATCAGATTATATATTAGCTAACTTCAAAGTTTCAGCCATTCCACCTTAATTGTCAATCAGGATTGGATACAAGCCAAAATACACAAAACAGCTAACTTTCGTTTCGTTTCATCTGGTGATTAACGCCATCTTGGTTCCTTTGTTCTAAGAGCTATGTCTTAAATCTGCTGTTATCTAGTACGTACACAGACTTTAATTTTAATTACTTGCGTTTAAGATGATTAGCCAAAAAATTTCCTTTGAAGTATGAAGTCCGTTTGGAATGTAGATTAAAAGTTGAGAACAGTTGCTTTGCTCCGCTAATTAGCCAATTAGCGAAGTCTCCTCACTCATCCAGAGCAGATAGCAGCCTGAAGGGGGGGTCCCACCTTGCTCGCTCCTCAGAGGTAAACAAACCTTCTGAGGGCTTCGCAAGTGAACTCTACCCAGGCAGCATAAACTCTCCCACAAGCTCGTTAAGAGCTTGGAGTTTCCGAGACGTTTTGATGATATAAAAAATGCCTCAACAGGCGAGTGGGATGGCAGGCTTGAAAAAAGCCTGCCGACAGCAACTGCAGCTCAGCTCTTCATCTTGATGATTTGTGGACGGGCGGGGGGAGGGAGTTGGGCGGGGGGAGGGAGTTGGAACCGGTTCTAAATGGCACTGTAGATTTGTGGAACCTCTTCTATAGAAGAGATTAGAACTGGCAGAAATCCACCCCTGCTACTGATCATGTTCTGAGGTGGAAGAGGTAGAGGCTGCAGGACCGGTATTATATTTAACTAGAGGTTGGTTTTTGTTTTGTGGCTTACATGCTTATGCATATGTACCTTCTAATGCAATAGGAGGCCCTTGTACTATTGGACATTTCATTACCTTTATGGCAATAACACATTTTAAGGATGTTAATCAGGAAACAGAATTTTACTATGAAATGATGAATACAAGTCTCTATCATTAGTAACCGAGTGCCACAAAAGGTAGTTTCAAAAGATACTACACACAATGATACTGCACATGAACCAGTAGATGGAGCACATGAACATGAGCATGAACAAGGTCATGAACATGTTGGACCACCTGTAAAGGGGAAAAGAACCTCACGTGGTTATATATACTAGTGTGAAACCTATAAAATGGACTATAACACCAGTGGATCTTTTAAAAAGTGCAGAATTAAGTGTGTATAGAGGGAAAAGATCTACATCAAGTGATGCATATAATGCTGCATGTAGTGATGAGGTTGTAATATTAGATAAAGTACAAGCTGGACTTTTAGTGATGATTCCCTGGGTCACTACTCAATATAATCATAGACAACTTGGGCATCTTGCTTGTGCTTTAGCTAAAAGCATAAATGAAACCTCATCTGCAATAGCTGCTTTAGCTGATGAAATGGGAGAAATCAGAAAATCTCTTCAGTTTGGCTTCCGGTGACGTCAGGGCGCATGGTCGGGGGAGGAGAAAATCTTGCTCCTCTTAGCTGTCCCTTTTCCGTGGCTGGCGGCGTTATATCGCCATCGCGAACTGTGGGGGGGCTCGCGAAATAATAATAATAATAATAATAATTTAATTTATAACCCGCTCTCTCTCCCAGAAGGGACTCGAGGCGGGGCACAGGGAATTTAAAATACATATAAAATACAAACAGTATACAATAATAAAATGAAATTAAACTAACCCTGCGCTAAAATCCCATATTAAAACTAACCCCAATCTAAAAAGAGACTACCCTAGGCCGGCCAAGCGAAACAGATGTGTCTTTAATTTTAGGCGGAAGGAGCGGAGGTCCGTGGTTGTCCTGATATCGGGGGGAAGGTCGTTCCAGAGGGCTGGGCCCGCCACAGAGAAGGCCCTTCCCCTGGGCGTCACCCGCTGACAAAGTCTAGTGGACGGCACCCGGAGAAGTCCCTCTCTGTGGGAGCGAATCGGCCGTGAGGATGTATGGGGCAGGATCCGATCCCGCAGATAGCTAGGTCCCGAGCCATGGAGCGCTTTGAAGATGATGACTAACACCTTGAAGCGCACCCGGAAGACGACAGGTAGCCAGTGCAGCTCGCGCAAGAGCGGTGTTACGTGGGTGAACCTAGAGGCTCCCATTATTGCTCGCGCGGCTGCGTTCTGGACCAACTGAAGTCTCCGGGTGCACCTCAAGGGGAGCCCCATGTAGAGAGAGTTGCAATAGTCCAGTCGGGATGTCACGAGAGCATGAGTGACTGTGCGAAGGGCGTCCCGATCCAATAGGGGGCGCAACTGGCGTACCAAGCGAACCTGGTAAAACGCCCTCCTGGCCACGGCTGTCACTTGATCTTCCATGGACAGCCGGGTATCCAGGAGGACACCCAAGTTGCGCGCCCCATCCACAGGGGCAAGATGTTCGCCCCCTATGGCCAGCGATGGAGTCAGCTGGTTGAATCGGGCAGCCGGAAACCACAGCCACTCGGTCTTGGTCGGGTTGAGCCTGAGTCCGTTACTTCCCATCCAGATCCGCACGGCTTCCAGGCACTGGCACATCACCGCTACGGCATCGTTGGGGTGGTTTGGGGTAGATATATACAGCTGAGTATCATCAGCGTAGAGATGATACTCTACCCCAAAACCACGGATGATCTCGCCCAGCGGCTTCATGTATGTGTTGAACAGGAGAGGCGAGAGGACCGACCCCTGAGGCACCCCACATGTGAGGGGTCTCGGGGTCGACCTCTGCTCTCCTGTCAACACAAATTGCGATCGGTCAGAGAGGTAGGAGGAGAACCACCGCAAAACGGTGCCTCCCACCCCCAACCCCCCCAGCCGATGCAATAGGATACCATGGTCGATGGTATCGAAAGCCGCCGAGAGGTCTAACAGAACCAGGATGGAGGAGCAACCCCCATCTCTGGCCCTCCAGAGATCATCCACCAACGCGACCAATGCCGTCTCGGTGCTATGCCCGGGCCGAAAGCCGGACTGGCGCGGGTCTAGATAATCAACTTCCTCCAGATTACGGGGAAACTGTTGTGCCACCACACTCTCAACAACCTTCGCCAGGAAGAGAAGGTTGGAGACTGGACGATAGTTGGTTAATAAAGCTGGATCCAAAGAGGGCTTCTTGAGGAGGGGCCTCACCATGGCCTCTTTTAGGGAGGCAGGCAAGGAACCCTCACTCAAGGATGCGTGAAAGAAAGAGGATATCGAGGTGTGTGAGGAGGTGGCAACTTCCACTCACTGAAATCCCTCTAAGGTACCGCCGCGGGAAGAGGGCGACGTGGGTCACCCTGAAGCTGACACGGATCCTTTTGGTTGGGGAAGCCGCCGTCACAACGCAATTGCTCTCTTGATGAACTGATCGGAGGTGATCCTCTTAACTTTCTTTTGCCTTTTTGCTGCTGGAAGGTCGGTCGTGGAGTAGTAGAGGCAGCTGTCGGACTGGAGTGAGTGGCCATTTCTACTTGTTGCTGTGCTAGTTGTCTTTTCGACTGCCATACAGGAGGTGTCTGATTTCTGACTGAATTCTCTTTAGTTAATTTACTTGCCTCTCCCCGCGGCTTGGAGTTCTAACACTCTGGACCTCCCCTATAACTGGACTGCAGTGGAGTGGATTGGACTGTCTGCTGAGTTTCGCTGAATTTGGACTGAGAAACTTAATTATATTTGTGTGATGGACTATTAAGTTTCTCTTCCAGTTAATAGTAAATGCTGTGGACTCAGAACCGAGGAGATTTGAAGAGCGATACCACCATCTAGTGGTTATCTTTGGGTAATACGGCTACGTCTACAACTTCCATTGTCACTAGGTCATTAACGAAATTCCCTCCCCCCTCTGCAATCCCAAGCCTCACGCGGATTTCTACTAGATCATTGGAAGACATGTCGACATCTGGCAAACCCCCGTCTATGCAAGCCCTTCAGGGGATGATGCAGGCTATACAAGACTCGATGACCAAAAACTTTGCAGATTTACGATCTGATGTAAAAACTGAAATGGGAGGTGTCAGGGAGGAAATTAAACAGCTGCGTGGAGATATGCGGGAATTTCAGCAGGCTTTGGTAAAGCAGGAGGAAAAGTCTCAGGAGGTGGAGATAAGAATGGAAAGATGCGAGGGACGTATGGATAGATGGGAACAGAAACAATCAACGGTTAATAAAGGCTCATGTATGAGATCTTTTTTTTAGAGACGGAAAGATCCTCCTTTTTCCTCAGACTTCAAAATGTGGTGGAAGAGAGGGATGAGAACTTGGAGGAAATTGTGGGAGGGATGGTGGCAGAGTCTCTGGACACAGCCAGGAGTCAGGTGGAACAGGACATAGATCAGGTTTTCAGGGTGTTTACTGGGTATGCGAAGCATAACAATCTCCCTCGAGAAATCCATGTGAGCTTCAACAAGAAAGCGCTATGTGAGGAATTCTTTAAGCACACTAGGAACCAAACTTTAACATATAAGGGGCGACAGATCACGATTTTGAGGCAGGTTCCGAGATGTGTCCGGGAACGGAGACGGGAGTATCAATTCCTTACCTTATTATTAAGAAGAAATGCAATCTTGTATCGATGGATGCTTCCCGAGGATTTACTAATGACATGGAGGGACAGGAAAATTAGGATTAGAAATTTACAGGAGGCAAGAGACTTTGTACAGCAACAATTTAATCCAACAGAATTGGAAAGAGAAGGAGAAGCAGAAGCTGAGAGCAGGAGTCTGGAGGAATTGAAAGAAGAAGATGATATGGGGACAGATAATATAGGGAGAGGAGAGGAAATTGAAGGGATTAGAGAAGGGGAAGGAGGACCTACACTAGCAATAACACAGAGAGAAGCAAGACAATCCAAGAAAGCTACAACCAAAGGGCAGTAAGTAAAGAATAGGAAGGATAGGTATAATGGGGGAACGTATATGTTTATTGTCGGTAAATATTAACGGCTTAAATGGCCCCTCTAAACGAAATAGAATTCTGAATAAATTGACTAAGCTCAAATATGATATCATCTGTTTACAAGACACTCATATAAAAAAGGACCATGCGCATCTACTAAGACATCGGAAATTGGGTAATATGTTTACTGCCTTAGCAGAACAAAAAAAGAGAGGTTTAGACTTCCTGTTCCTGTTCCCGGCGGCGACGGACGAACCTTGGGAAAAATTTGGGACTTCCGGTTCCGGCTTCTGGCGGCGACGGACGAACCTTGGGGTTCGTCCGCCGTTTTGTTCTTTTTTCTGCCCCTAACGGGGCGGGGCACCCCCTTTTTTTGGGGGTCCCTCCGTAAAACTGGCTTGCCTGGGCTGGTTTATCCTGGCGGCGGCTGGGAAACGGCCCTTGTCTTCGGTTTAGGCGAAGGAAGACATGCTGCGGGGGGAGTTTCCCTTCGCCAATGGAGGACAGTTACGATCAGCAAAAATTTAAAAAGAACTGAGCGTCGGGTCGGAAGGCTCCCTGGGGCTTTGGCAGCGAGGTGAAGAGTGAGTGATTTACAACATTATTTATGCTGGCAGCCTGGAGTGAAAGAACGTAGAGGGGGGTGTTTGTTGGTTAAACCTCCCCTCGGATTGGCTTCCGGTTCCGGCTCCGGCGGCGACGGGCGAACTTAGGGTTCGCTCGCCGCTTTGATCCTTTTCCTGCCCCCCCACGGGGGCGAGAAGCCCCTTGTTTGGGGCTTCTCCCGTAAAGCCGGCTCGACAGGGAAGCCCCCCCCCCCCGCGGCAGTGGGGAGAGCGACCCTGCTCCTCGGCTTAGGCGGAAGAGGACATGCTGCGGGGGGTCTTCCCTTCGCCAAAGGTTGGCGGCACCATTTAATTCTATGAAGAGAGAAGATCGGAAGAGTCGGGAGGCTTTTCGGGACCTCAGCTGCGAGCGGAGAGTGAGCGTTTAAAACTTTTTTTTGTGTACTGTCAGCCGGGCTGAAAGGGACTGGAGGGGGGCGTTTGTTTTTAAAAAAAACCCCTTGGACTAAAAGCGGCACTCGGAAATGCCTCGTTGAGAGGAATCGGAAACTTTTAATCTGGATGGTCTCTAACAAGGGAAAGTACTTTGTGGCTTGTTTGCAATTATGTCTCGAGGTCTGGCTGAAACAGTTTCTTTTTTGCTTTTTAACCGCTTTCTCCCTCGGGCTTTGAGTTTGGGCGGAAAATGGCTTCTCTTTGTCCCCGACTGACTATGACCTATGGAAAATTACCAGTGTCTCTTTGCGACTTGGACTTCCTCTAATTATTGATGAAGAATTTTCTTTTTTTGGATTTGTGTTTTCCTTTCTGGATTGCCTTCGTTATTATACTTATGGAGTTGGAAAAGCGTTTCTCTGTTGGTTTCTGAATTTTGCAGCTGTACAACTTTGAGAACTCTGGACTCCTGATCTGCCTTACCAGCCCCACCCTAAAAACGCCATTTTATTGGCACGGATTTTAATAGCTAAACATGGCACAAGAAGCAACGCTCGCAAGCCTTGAACAAAGAATGACTGCCCTTGAAACTGTTATACAAAATTTGGTATCAGAAATTAAGGCTCAGAGGGCAGAAAATGTCAACTTTAAAAAGGAATTATTGGACACTCGAAAACAAGTGCTTGAGAATACACAGAAGAATGAAGAATTGAAAGGGGGGCTGGAGGGGGCTAAGGGAGAGATTAAAAATGTTTCTAATGAGGTTGTGGAAATAAATGCGCATGTGACTAGGATTGATTTGGAAAGGATGACATATTTTTTGAGATTCCAGAATGTTTCTGAGATGGATGGTGAATGTCTCCCTGATCTTATGAGTACAATTATTGCAGACTATTTACATAAACCTAAAGATGAGATCAGAGGGGACATTGACCTAGTCTACAGAATAAATTCTGCATATGCTAGGATGAATGAAGTACCCAGAGAGATACATGTAAAATTTGTTAGAAGGTCAACCAGAGAGGAAATCTTGAAGGCGCAAAGAGGGAGTCCTATGATTTACCAACAAAAGGAGATTACCATCTTGAAGCAGATTCCAAGAAAAATTAGAGAAGCCAGAAGGAAATTTTCCTTCTTGTCTAAAACATTGTTTGATCATGGGATCTGGTTCAAGTGGGTGATACCCGAAGGGATGCTGGTGTTCTTGGAAGGAGGTAGAGTAAAGATTAAAACAGTTGCTGAGGCGGAAGCCTTTCTTAAAAAACATTCCTCTGTCCTGGGAGAAGATCCAGGGGGGGCAGGGGGAGCCATGGCCCCGCCCGCTGGGGGCCCGGGGGAGAAGGGGGAAGATACAATTGCCAAGAGACTTAGATCTAAAAAATAACTTTGCCCTGGTTTTTCTTTTGAGTAATATTGTATGATATTTGTAATCTGGATTTTTGCAATTGACTGACAGTATATAACTGAAAAATTTAGGAATATGTACTTGCTCCCAGCTTGTAGTGTTATGTGAAATGTTTCTTTTCTTTCTTTTTAATAATGTAATTTGAGGTTCCGGAGGAGCCGACGACTTTGACGTGACCACTCTCAAAATTTCTATGTAACCCTTACCCTACCCCACAAAAAATGTAAACTCAATAAAACTTTTTCAATATAAAAAAAAAAACAAACCTCCCCTCGGATTTAAAGCGGCGTTCTGAAATGGCTTCTTGTTGCAAGGAAGCGGATACTTTGTTTCCGGACTGCATTGAAAGAAGCGAAAGTGATCTGCGGCTGACTTTCTTAAAATGTATCTAAGTCTGGTTGGCTAGATACAATTTTTCTCGGGTTATTTTCTCCTCCTGGCTCTCAGATGGGGCGGTGGAGGAAGGTTCCCTTTGTTCCTGAATGACTATTTTTACCTTTGGAAAATTACCAACATCTTTTCGTGAAATGGACTCTCTCTCTCTACTAATGAAGAAATTTCTGGACTAATTGATTCCTTCCCTGAGTGCCTTCTCTGTTAAAGTTTTTGATTTTGAAAAGTGTTTCTCTGCTGGGTCTTGAATTCTTTTACAACTTTCACCTGAACTGTTTTGCTCCTGATTTGCCTCAACGGCCCCACCCCAAAAACGCCATCTTAGTGACACTGACTTTAACAGCTTACCATGGCATCAAAATCAGAATTGGCAGGATTGGAACAAAGAATGTCATCTTTGGAATCGGTGTTACAAGTTTTGGTGCAGGAAATTAAAGCTTTGAGAGCTGATAATAAAAGTTTTAAGGAGGACCTTCTGGAAACACGGAAACAAGTGTTGGATAATTCACAGAAGACTGAGGAGCTGGAAGGGGGGCTGGCTGGGGCAAAGGGAGAACTTAAAAATGTCAACATTGAAATTGCAGATTTGTCTGGTCATATGTCTAGGATGGATTTTGAAAGGATGTCATATTTTTTAAGATTTCAGAATGTTTCTGAAGAATCTGGTGAATACCTTCCTGATCTCATGAGCACAATTTTAGCAGAATATTTACAGAAACCTAAAGATGAGATCAGGGGGGATATTGACCTAGTCTACAGAATAAATTCAGCATATGCCAGGATAAATGAAGTACCCAGAGAGATACATATTAAATTTGTTAGAAGGTCAACTAGAGAGGGAATTTTGAAGGCGCAGAGAGGGGGGCCGTTGATTTACCAACAAAAGGAAGTCACCATCTTGAGGCAGATCCCAAAAAAGATTAGGGAGGTGAGAAGGAAATTTTCCTTCTTATCCAAAAAATTGTATGACCACGGGATTTGGTTCAAGTGGGTGATGCCGGAAGGGATGTTGGTCTTCTGGGATGAAGGAAGAGTGAGGATTAAAACAGTTGCTGAGGCGGAAGCCTTTCTTAAAAAACATTCCGCTATCCTGGGGGAAGATCCAGGGGGGACGGAGGGGGCCACGGCCCCGCCCGCTGGGGGCCAGGGAGGAGAAAAAGAAGATACAATTGCCAAGAGACTTAGATCGAAAAAATGACTTTGCTTTTTTTTAAAATTATTATTAATATTGCTTAACCTTATGTCTGGATGTTTGTACGTGACTGCTAGCATAGAATGGAGAATTTAGGAATTTTGTACTTATTTTCACCTTGTAGTACTTTTGGAAAAATGTTTTTTTTTAATGTTTTATTATGAAGCCCTAGAAGGGCCAATGATCCCGACGCAAAAGTTCTTAATATGTTTCTATATCCCTTACCCTACCCTTTTCGAAAATTGTAAAAACCAATAAAACCTTTTCAATATAAAAAAAAAAAAGAGAGGTTTAGTGTTTTATGTGCAACATCATTTGAAAGCCCAACAAATATTTGCTGATCAGGAAGGAAGGATCTTAATGATAGAGATAGAGATTGGACAGAGGAAGTGTCTTTTGGTTGGTATATATGCCCCCAATGTCAATCAAAGGGCCTTTTATGAAGATTTGTATGGGAGACTGGGGGAAGCAGAATATGACCATATCTGTCTACTGGGGGATTTTAATGCGGTGGTGGATAGAACTCAGGATTATATCCGGGGGAAAAAACAAGGGGGTTTGAAAGAGATAAGAAAAACCCTACTAAGGATATGTCATAATATAAGGGAGGAATTTGGCCTACAAGATGTTTGGAGATTACACAACCCTGGAAAAAGGCAATACACTTATTTCTCCCCCAGACACCATTCCTGGACACGATTAGACATGGTCTGGATGTCTCCGGAATTGAGGGGAATGGTATCCGGAATAGAAATTGGTACCAATGAATGGGCGGACCATAGTCCTATAAGGCTGACATGGAAGATCCCTGGATACAGGCAAACTAGATGGAGAATGTGGGTGGACGCTCTGCAAGATGAGGACTTTATGGGGTCATTTAAAAAAGAGATGAGTTTCTTTATCCAAGAGAATAAAACCGAAGATACATCAATTTATAATACTTGGGACACTGCTAAGGCAGTTATGAGGGGTTTATTGATTAAATACGGGGCTAATTGTCGCAAAATTAAAAGAATACAACAGAAAGAACTTCTGAATAATCTGAGTAGAGTTGAGCAGAGAATGCAGGAAGGGAATGAGCAGGAACACCTGGTCGAGGAAAGGACGTTCTGGCAACACCAGATTAGCTTGCTAGATAAAGAAGAGTTAGCCTCTAAAATTAAATGGTCTAAACAACATTATTTTGAGAATGCCAATAAGTCAGGCAGATGGCTCTCATACCGCTTAAGGAAGGAAGGTGAACAACGTAGAATAGAGGGGTTGAAGGATTTGGATGGAAACTTCCATACTACTAAGGAAGGGAAAAAGAAAGTGGCACAAGAATTTTTTACCAAATTGTATGAGAAAGGGGGAGAAGAGTCACATGGAATCAGACAGTTTTTGATGAAATCTGACCTACCACAAGTCCCCGAGTCTATGAAGCAGCTTCTTAACGCTGATATAACGGAAGGGGAAGTAGAAGCAGCCATGATGAAACAAGCCAATGCGAAGACCCCGGGTACGGATGGGCTACCGGTTGAACTATATAAGGCGATGTTTGGGGAACTGGGTAAATATATGACAGAGTTGTATAATAGAGTGATGAGGGATACCCAGATTCCAGCATCGTGGTCTGAAGCTTTTATTTCCATTATTCCTAAGGAAGGGGCTGATTTGTCACTTATTAGAAATTATAGGCCAATTTCACTGCTAAACTCTGATTATAAATTTTTTGCGGCAGTGTTAGCAGCAAGACTTACCTGCTTTCTTAATACCTTTATACATTCAGATCAGAATGGCTTCCTCCCCAACCGACAGCTACGGGATAATTTGAGGATGATTATGAATACCCTGGAATATTTTGAGGCCTGCCCGGATAAACAGATGGCCATAGTTTTTGTTGACGCCAAAAAAGCATTTGATTGGGTTTCCTGGGACTTTATGATATCCCAGATATATTATATGGATTTTGGCACAAAATTCATAGGTGCAATTCAGGCCATATATCAGAAGCAAACAGCAAGGGTATTGATTGAGGGAGACCATACAGAGAAGATTGAGATACATAGAGGCACAAGACAGGGTTGCCCCTTATCCCCGCTCTTATTTGTCTTGACTTTGGAACCTCTACTGAGAGAAGTAAGACGGAATAATGAGATAAAGGGACTGAGGATTAGACGGGAGGAGGTTAAGGTACAAGCCTATGCTGATGATCTGGCTTTCATTCTGGAGGAACCAAGAGAATCAGGACCACATTTGTTAGAATTAATTAGGGAGTTTGGGAGCGTTGCAGGTCTACTTCTTAACGAAGATAAGACTAAAATGCTTGTCAAAAATATGACCCTAAGACAGAAACACCAACTTGAAGAACTAGTGGGTCTGAAGATCGTAAATAAGATCAAATATTTGGGAATATGGTTGACAGGGAGATGTAGCTCCATAAAGGAAGATAACTATGTTCATCTTTACAAACCAATGGTCAAAGATTTTGGCAGATGGAAGAACCTGCAACTTTCCCTCATGGGGAGAATAGCAGTTATTAAAATGTGTATCCTCCCCAAATGGCTATTTTTATTTCAATCGGCCCCTGTAAGATTGGATAAATTTTTTTTTAATGAAATGAATAGAGCCATCTCAAAATTCATCTGGCAAGGTAAAAAGCCCAGAATTAAACTGAAAATGATGCAGGAACCTAGAATCAGAGGAGGATTTGGCCTCCCCAATTGGCAGCTTTATTATCAGGCGGCTTTATTAATTTGGATAAAAGAGTGGATGACCCTGAGAAGAACACGGCTCCTGACAATTGAGGGCTGGGGCCTCCAGTATGGTTGGCATTATTATATTTGGCCCGGTTCTGAATGACCCAAACACTTCTATGACCATCTTGTTCATAGGACCTTGAGCTCTACTTGGGAGAAGTTGAGGAGGAAGATATATTTGAAGGTGCCATGTTGGATTTCTACTCAGGAAGCCCTTGTCTATCCAACACGATATAGAGGGGAGAAAATCTTGACATATGAGGAGATCTTAGATGCACAGGGGAATTTGAAGTCCAGGGAAACATTAGCCTCACAAGGATACCATATGGACTGGTGGCCATACTCCCAGATATTCTCAAGATACAAAAAAGATCAGAAGGCTGAAGGGATATATCCCTATAAACAAGAACTGGACATGGTTCTTTTTGGGAAAGAGAAAGGGATGCTCTAGAAAGTATTATGCATATCTATCGTTATTAGACGTAGGGGAGGAAGTGGTCAAAGATTGTACGATTGCTTGGGGACGGAACATAGGACGCACACTGGATTTTCAAAGCTGGGAAGAAATTTGGTTCAAAAACATGAAATTGACAATGGCAGCTTCGTATAAGGAAAATATATATAAAATGATATATCGGTGGCATTTACAAGACTTGCCAGAATGTTCCCTGGGACCATGCCTAATTGTTGGAAATGTGGCCACAGAGAGGGGACCTATTTCCATCAGTGGTGGACCTGCCCAATGGCGATTAAATACTGGAAAAAGATCAGGCAGTGGTTAATAGAAATTACCCAACATCGATTAGAGTTGAAACCGGAAACCTTCCTGTTAGGACTTAAACCCCCAGATATCAATATGGAGATATGGTTTCTGGTGTTGCACATAATTATTGCGGAAAGATTGGCATTTGCCCAGGAATGGAAAAGTGATCAAATACCGACGGATAGGGCAGTAATAAATAAAATTAATGAGTGCGCAGAGTCGGATAGATTAACAAAATTAATTAAAGGAAAAAAGGATTCAGAATTCTATAACTCGTGGAAGAGGTGGTATAATTGGATACGGGAACGACCGAATAATAACAACTGAAGCAATAATATATGTTCAAATCGGATATTGGTGAAAAATATCAATAAGAAATTTAATGACGAATAAGAATTGACGAAGTAGGTAGGTTAACTAGATGGGCTGTATATAGTGTAAATGCTGGTGTTAAATATTAGGCCTACTATTAGGACTTTATTGTTAAGTTTGGTTATTTATATGTTGTCGCTTTCTCGCGTTGTGACGGCAAATGTGTTTAAAATTATGTTTGTATGGGTTTTTTTTATAAGAATAAATAAAATTATTTTTAAAAAAAGAAAATCTCTTCAGTTTAACTGAGGAGAAATTGGATGGGTCAGAAAGTGATGGCGTCAGTCTCAAGAGGCTGACATAAGTAGATTGATTATTCTGTTATTCTATTATCTTCATGTAATGGGGACTAAAATAACGGGGACTTTCCGTTCATGGGGATGTTTACGGAAAACTGGTTGAATAGTAGTCAAATGTCATTATATAACATGTATTGTGTAACATGCCTTTATGTAACAGACATTTAAGGAAATGACCTGTACCCCAAAAACTGTATTTAAACGCTGTATCTGGACCTATCAGACATTCTCTTTCTATCTTTCATGATTGAGAATTCTTTTGCAAAAGCTTATCTTGAATAAATACTTTTTATTGTTCATGGTCTCCTAGTTACAATACAATACAATACAATAGCAGAGTTGGAAGGGACCTTGTAGGTCTTCTAGTCCAACCCCCTGCGTGGGCAGGAACCTTATACCATTTCAGACAAATGGCTATCTAACATCTTTTTAAAGACTTCCAGGGTTGGGGCATTCACAACTTCTGGAGGCAAGCTGTTCCAGAGGTTAATTGTTCTAACTGTCAGGAAATTTCTCCTTAGTTCTAAGTTGCTTCTCTCCTTGATTAGTTTCCACCCATTGCTTCTTGTCCTGCCCCCAGGTGCCTTGGAGAATAGTTTGACTCCCTCTTCTTTGTGGCACCCTCTGAGATATCGGAACACTGCTATCATGTCTCCCCTGGTCCTTCTCTTCATCAAACTAGACATACCCAGCTCCTGCAACCGTTCTTCATATGTTTTAGTCTCCAGTTCCCTAATCATCTTGGTTGCTCTTCTCTGCACTCTTTCCAGAGTCTCCACGTCTTTTCTATGTCGTGGCGACCAAAACTGTATGCAGTATTCCAAGTGTGGCCTTACCAAGGCACTATACAGTGGCATTAACACTTCACGTGATCTAGATTCTATCCCTCTGTTTATGCAGCCTAGAACTGTGTTGGCTTTTTTGGCAGCTGCTGCACACTGCTGGCTCATATTTAAATGGTTGTCCACTAAGATTCCTAGATCCCTCTCACAGTTGCTACTATTGAGCAAGGTACCACCTATACTGTACTTGTGCATTTTGTTTTTCTTGCCTAAATGTAGAACCTTACTTTTTTCACAATTGAATTTCATTTTATTAGATAGTGCCCAATGTTCAAGTTTGTCTAGATCCTTCTGTATCTTAAACCTATCTTCTGGAGTGTTGGTTATTCCTGCCAGCTTGGTGTCGTCTGCAAATTTGATGAGTTCCCCATTTATCCCCTCATCCAAATCGTTGATGAAGATGTTAAAGAGTACTGGGCCTAAAACAGAGCCTTGGGGGACTCCACTGCATACTTCCTTCCATGTAGATGCAGTTCCATTGAGGACTACACGTTGAGTGCAGTTGGTCAGCCAGTTGCGAATCCATTTGCTGGTGGTGCTGTCTAACCCACAATTTTCTACTTTATCTAATAGTAGGTTATGGTCTACTTTATCAAATGCCTTACTGAAGTCCAAGTAAATTATATCGACAGCATTCCTCTGGTCCACTAATTTTGTCACTTTGTCAAAGAATGCAATTAGATTAGTCTGGCATGATCTGTTTTTGACAAACCCATGTTGGCTTTTGGCTATTACTTTGTTTGCTTCTAGGTGTTCACTTATTTGTTGTTTAATTATCTTTTCCAGAATCTTTCCTGGTATTGAGGTCAGGCTGATGGGTCTATAGTTTCCTGGATCTGTTTTTTTTTTCCTTTTTTGAAGATGGGAACCACATCAGCTCTTTTCCAGTCTTCTGGCAGTTCCCCGGTGCTCCAGGATCTCTGAAAGATATAGTTCAGTGGTTCTGAGATCTCGTCTGCCAGTTCCTTCAGAACCCTGGGGTGTAATCCATCCGGTCCTGGTGATTTGAACTCGTCCAGGGCAGACAGATGCTCACTTACCATTTTCTTCCCTATTTCAACTTGTGTTCCTAATCTGATTTTTGTGGTGCTGTTTTTGATTGGTTGGACTGTTTTATCCCTTTGTGTAAAGACAGATGCAAAAAAAGAGTTAAATAGTTCTGCTTTCTCCCTGTTGCTTATCATCTTCTTGCCATTTTCTCCCAGCAGTGGACCAATTGTTTCCTTAACTTTTTTCTTGTTTTTAACATGTTGGAAGAAGCTTTTTTTGTTATTTTTTACTTTTTTGGCAAGCCTTTCTTCATTGCGAGCCTTAGCTTTCCTCACTTCATCTTTACAGGCTCGGGCTATTTGCTGATATTTTGCCTTAGTTATGTCCCCCTTTTTCCACTTTTTATATTTATCCTTTTTGTCTTTCAATTTGTCAGAGAGTTCTTTATGCAGCCATGCTGGTTTCTTTTGGGAACTGTTATTTTTCTTCTTCATTGGTATTGCGCTGGACTGGGCTTTTATAATCTCATTTTTCAAAATTTCCCAAGCTTCTTGAGTTGTTTTCCCCTTGAGGATTCTCATCCATGGAATCCTTCCCAAGCTCTCTCTGAGTTTATTGAAATTAGCTCTCTTAAAGTCTAAGACTCTAGTTTGACTTTGTTCAACTACTTTTGTTTGCATTATGTTGAATTCCAGTATTTCATGATCGCTTGCCCCCAAAGTTCCTGTAGCTTCTACACCTTCTATCATTTCCTCTCTGTTAGTGAGAATTAAAGTCCAATATTGCTGATCCCCTTGTTCCCTTCTCTACCTTTTGGGAAACAAAGTTGTCTGCTAGGTTTCTTAGGAACCTGTTGGATCTTCCACTTGGTGCAGAGTTTGTTTCCCAATTGATGTCAGGGTAGTTAAAATCTCCCATTACTATTGTAGTGTGCTTCCTACATACCTTAGTTAGCTGGTTAGCAAAAAGTTCATCCACTTCCTCTGCTTGGTTGGGTGGCCTGTAGTATAGACCTATGACAATATCATTCCCCCCCCAACCTTTAATATTGACCCAAATACATTCAAGATAGTTCTCATCATTGTTGTGCTCTATTTCTGTAGAGATGTAATTATTTCTTATATATAGTGCAACTCCACCTCCTCTTTTATTTGGTCTATTTCTTTTAAATAATTTAAATCCTTCTAGCTGTATGTTCCATTTGTGGGTTTCATCACACCAAGTTTCTGTAATGGCAACAATATCATATCTGCCCTCATTTACTTGAATTTCTAATTCACCCTGTTTATTCCTCATACTCTGTGCATTGGTGTATAGACATTTGAGTCCATTTTGATTGACCCTGTGTTTTCTGTCTACGAAACCTGTGTTATGCCTGACTATGGTTCTCTTTGCCCCTATTTCTTTGCCTTATTATACTGGCAGTTCTTCTGTTCCTTTAAGAGATAGAGATTTATTTTTCTCATATATGCATATGAGAAGATGTTTTTTTTAATATAAAAGGTTTTTTTATTTTTTATTTTAAAAACAAACACAACACAAAGAATCCTCCTTCTTTACCTACTGTAGAACGTGTATCAGTTGGTTACAAAAAGTTTTTGTGCATTTCTTCCACAGTCATCACCCAAAATTCATATTAACTCATATATTTTAAATCAGATGTTTTTATACATATTACTATCATCATACCTCCATTTTCATTTGACTATAATTGTTTAAACGTCCATCATAAAATGTACCAAGATTTAAAACCTGACCACATACTGGCATTTCATTTGTTATTTCTAATATCCTCCAATAACGCTATATCCTTATGTCCTATTCTAAATAAAGATCAATAATATTTAGTAACAAAACTTTCTAATCCTCCTTTCCAAATCACTATTTACAATTTACATCCAATTTCCTCATGTTATACCCATACATATATATACTTTATTATGATTATCCCTCCTTTAACTATATCCATTATCATGACATTTCCCTCCCTAATAATCAAAACTTAACTAAACTTAATTTAGTTTTTTTATTAACCTTTGTATATAACCAAACAATTTTTAGTCTTCCTTTCATAGGTACCATTCAATATTCATATCCAATTACTACTTGTCATACCAATACATATTGGTAGAGAGATCCATATTAAATTTTTAAGAAGAGCCACTAGGGATGAGATTCTGAGGGCGCAACAAGGTGGGCCTTTGATATACCAGCAAAAAGAGGTTGCCATATTGAAGCAGATCCCAAAGAAAATTCGTGAGATAAGAAGGAAGTATTCCTTCTTGTCCAAAAAATTGTACAAAAAAGGGGTGTGGTTCAAATGGTTGATGCTTGATGGAATGTTGGTATTCTGGGATGGAGGTAGAGTGAGGATTAAAACAGTAGAAGAGGCGGAGGCCTTTCTAAAAAAACATTCCTTAATCCTGGAAGATCAAGAAGAGGGACCGGGAGGGGCCATGGCACCGCCCATTGGCAGGAAAGAGGAAGAAGACACAATAGTAAGGAGACTCAGATCACAAAAATGAGTTTATTTTGAAATTATTACTGTAATTCCTGAAAACGGATGTTGATACGAAACAATGATTGAATGTACTAGATTATGATGTGATATATATGTATCTCTTGTCATCATTTGATTAATTATATTTTGTATGAAGTCCCGGAGGCAGCTACCGCCCCTGGCATGGAAGTCCTAAAATGTTAAAAAATACCCTATATACCCCTTTTCCCATTTTAATTGCAAAACCAATAAGAATTCATATATATATATATCCAATTACTACTTGTCATACCAATACATATGTATTCATTATCATTATCAATTATTTATTTAGCCATATCTATTGTCACTAAATTTCACTAAATTTAACTAGTTTTAAATTACACTTTCATCTATCAACCTGTATCTTTCCAGTAGCAAAACAATCTCATGTCTTCTGCCATTTGTGGTAGCAGTCCTCTAATCATCTCCTTAATCAAATTTGCATGGACTACTCTTTGCAACTCATTGCTTATTGAGTCTCATATAATTTCGATACCCTTCTTCTGTTTCCTTGATCAACTTATCTTTGTCAGTGGTGTTATCAATGATGTTACTGATAAAATTTCTCTCTTTAAATCCATAAATTCTTTTATTTTTTCTTCTTCTGTGTCTTGCCATTTAGGGTACAGCTCGCATCCATCTAGTTCCCCTTTCCATATTCCACTCTTTCCATTTCTAGACACAAACCATTCACCATAGATATCAACAGATTTGATTTCTTTGTGATCATTTTTCTCTTTGTTTTTTAGGACTCTAACCTCCACTTTTTCCACTTGATAAACATCTCCAACTTCTTCATCATATTTTGCTTTTAGATGCTCTAGATTTTCCAACTTCTTCTCCATCCTCTCATATGTATTTGATAATTTCTGAATTTCAAACATTATCTCTTGCAAACTTAAAGTTGAAATTGTTGAAATTGTGCTATAATTTCCAGCTGACAAATATTGCTGCTCTGCCTTGAAGGGTTTTACAAGGTTAAACATAAATTCACAGTAAGATCTTATTTTCACTTTCTCTGGTTAAAGATGTACTTCAAAAAAACATCTGTATAAACAATTCGCCCTTTTCTTCTTATTGCTCTCTATAAACAAACTGTGAGACTTTGAATTGCCAAACCGGGCTGTTTAGTGAGGAAAGTGAAAGTGCTTTGTTTCCAATACACAAGCCTCCAGCCTCAGAGCAGCAGCACTGTCCCTCCCTCTGTTGTTAGAATTCTCTTTGTTTCCTTTTGTATCTTTTTTTAAAATTCCAAGTTGAAAAAATAAAAGTCAAATTCTTGAATAAAATAAAGGAGAAAAGGGGAAAAACACACGCAGTAATAAAGAAGGAGAATTTTAGTCCATAGGTTGCAAAAATAATAATAATAAAAAAGATAAGAGGAAGAAAACTTAATCCATTCATTTTAAAAAGCTTGCATACATTCCATCCATGAACATAGCATTTAAGAAGTAAGATAAGGTGAGGAGGAGCCTACGTTGCCTGCGGTACAGTGACTTTCCGGGTGCTCCGGTTTAGCCACTGATTTATGAGCGCCGAGACGGTCTGAATTAGACCCAAGGCATCCCGAAGAGACGAAGAGAGGAAGGGTAATTTCCGGGGGAACCCAGAGACACCTGCAAGGTCTCTGGAGGACTGGGAGAACACCCAGTTTACCGGCGCTCAAGAGCCAGCACCCTCCCGGGCGGCCAAAGCAGCAGTGGCTACTCGAAGAAAGGGCTGGAGGGAGAACATGTCGTTTGGTGAGAGAATGCTTTTTTAAAACTTTTTTCTATTTTTAAGAGAACACCCTGAAAGTGGAGATCTAAGGCAAGATAGAGAACAACCTGAGATTAAGTGGTGGAATTGTTAATTGAAAACGTCCTGTTTTTTTCTGTGTTTCCTTTTTCTATCGGAAGCCAGGCTGGACTTTTAATGTAATTTAAAGCGGACTGGTGGCTTGGAGCTTTCTTCCTATTTTGAACTCTTTGAATTTGAGGCTGAATGGAATGGATATATTTTTTAACTACTAGAAACTACTTTTAAAGTTATTTTCCTTTTTATTACCACTTTTAAGCCCTTGGGTTTTCTTTTGTGCTTACGTTCTTTTTCAAAAAAAAGAGCAAGGCAGAGCTATTAGAGATTTTAGACTGGATACAATCTAACACTGCCACCCAGTGGTAGAGACAAAGTTGCTAATTTTTCATGACTGGATTTGCTTAGAGAAAATTTTACCACTCAAGGTCACAAGATCTGATAACCAAAACACAGATGTTTATTCAAGTGCTTTATGTGGAAACCTGAGAGTCTGGTAATTCAACAAGGAAGATGAATGAATGAAATCATCTGGGAAGATTGGAGTGACCTTGAAAAGGTTTTTGCATCAAAGGGGGAAAAATCTTTCTTTTTGAACTCTCTCCTTTTTCTGCCTTGGGAACTGTGTTTATATTACTTTGCATGAGAGGAGATAACTTTTACTTTTTTTTCTTTTGCCTGCTCCTTCCTTTTCTGGCTAAAGGTTGAAGCTTTTGAAATTATAAACATTGCTCTTCCCTCCTCCCCTCTTTTCCACTGGGAATGGAAATATTTGAATGACCGGTTTTTAAACTCAAATGGACTGAACTAAAAGAAAATTCTAATCTTTTTTTTTTTAAAAAAATACATGCTTCCCTCTTCTTTTCTTCTCTTTTTTTTGGGGATAAAGTTTTAGTATACCCCCCTTTTTTTCTTCCTTTTCCCCCCTCATCTTTTAAAGTCTGATTTTATGTTGTGGATTTAATTGGAGAAGGTGACTAAGATTTTTTTTTGGGGGGGTGCTAATCAAAAAAAAAATCTTTTTTTCTCTTTTATTTTTTTTAGTTTTTATATATATATGCTTTCGTAGATTTTCACGGGTGTAGGTATGCTGGCATTGCTTGCTTTGGGTATTTTCCCGTGTATAAGGCATGGAAATGTTATTGCAACGTTTCGACAAGATCTCACTTGTCATCGTCAGACCAAAGCCTGACGATGACAAGTGAGATCTTGTCGAAATGTTGCAATAACATTTCCATGCCTTATACACGGGAAAATACCCGAAGCAAGCAATGCCATATATATATATATATGAAGAATAATTATCACAGCTCCTGTGAAGAGGTCCCTTTAAGGGGAGGAGACTCAACGTCATCCCTCTCTGCCCTTCGACTCAACCCAGAGTCATCCAGACAGAGAACCAAATTAGATTACTGCTGTGTGACATTTTTTAGATGTGTGTTAGATTTTTAAGGGCTGAAAATAAAGAGACCAGGATGGATCCATTTCAGGCTTATTAGCCTTCTTCAGCTGGCCATACTCCTTCTACTGGGATTTGAACCAGGGCTTTCCAGCATTTGAGGCAAGCTCTCTATGCCTTGAGCTATCTGGTATCCCTGATATATCAGCCAATTTACAGGACTTTTAAATGAAGAATAATTATCACAGCTCCTGTGAAGAAGTCCCTCTTCACAGGAGCTGTGATAATTATTCTTCATTTAATTATTCTTCAGATAATTATTCTTCATATATATGCTTTTCGTAGATTTTCACGGGTGTAGGTATGCTGGTATTGCTGTCTTTGGGTGTTTTCCCGTGTAAGCATAATAATAATAATAATAATAATAATAATTTAATATTTCTAAACCGCACCCTCTCCCCTCGGGGACTCGGGGCGGTGCACAGGCACAGTAAAACAATAAATATATACAAACATTTCATTAAAAATAAATTAAATCTAAACCTGCGCTAAAATTCCCATTAAAACTAAGCTATACAAAACCCCAATAAAACCCCAAAGACAGAGAGACTATCCTAGGCCGGCCAGACAGAAGAAATGCGTTTTTAATTTGAGACGGAAGGAGCGGAGGTCCGTGGTCGTCCTAATGTCGGGGGGAAGGTCGTTCCAGAGGGCCGGGCCCGCCACAGAGAGAGCCCTTCCCCTGGGCGTCGCCCGCTGACAGAGTCTAGTGGACGGCACCCGGAGAAGTCCCTCTCTGTGGGAGCGAATCGGCCGTGAGGATGTATGAGGCAGGATCCGATCCCGCAGATAGCTAGGTCCCGAGCCATGGAGCGCTTTAAAGATGATAATCAACACCTTGAAGCGCACCCGGAAGACGACAGGTAGCCAGTGCAGCTCGCGCAAGAGTGGTGTTACATGGGTAAACCTAGCGGTTCCCATAATTGCTCGCGCGGCTGCATTCTGGACTAGCTGAAGTCTCCGGGTGCACCTCAAGGGGAGCCCCATGTAGAGAGAGTTGCAATAGTCCAGTCGGGATGTCACGAGCGCATGAGTGACTGTGCAAAGGGCGTCCCGATCCAATAGGGGGCGCAATTGGCGAACCAGGCGAACCTGGTAAAACGCCCTCCTGGCCACGGCTGTCACTTGATCTTCCATGGACAGCCGGGCATCCAGGAGGACACCCAAATTGCGCGCCCCATCCACAGGGGCAAGATGTTCGTCCCCTATGGCCAGCGATGGAGTGAGCTGGTTGAATCGGGCAGCCGGAAACCACAGCCACTCGGTCTTGGTCGGGTTGAGCCTGAGTCCGTTACTTCCCATCCAGACCCGCACGGCTTCCAGGCACTGGCACATCACCGCTACGGCATCGTTGGGGTGGTTTGGGGTAGAAATATACAGCTGGGTGTCGTCAGCGTATAGATGGTACTCTACCCCAAAACCACGGATGATCTCACCCAGCGGCTTCATATATGTGTTAAACAGGAGAGGCGAGAGGACCGACCCCTGAGGCACCCCACATGTGAGGGGTCTCGAGGTCGACCTCTGCTCTCCTGCCAACACAAATTGCGATCGGCCAGAGAGGTAGGAGGAGAACCACCATAAAACGGTGCCTCCCACTCCCAACCCCCCCAGCCGATGCAATAGGATACCATGGTCGATGGTATCGAAAGCCGCCGAGAGGTCTAATAGGACCAGGATGGAGGAACAACCCCCATCTCTGGCCCTCCAGAGATCATCGACCAACGCGACCAATGCCGTCTCAGTGCTGTGCCCGGGCCAAAAGCCGGACTGGCGCGGATCTAGATAATCAACTTCCTCCAGGTGACGAGGAAACTGTTGTGCCACCACACTCTCGACAACCTTCGCCAAAAAGGGAAGGTTGGAGACTGGACGATAGTTGTTTAAAAGAGCTGGGTCCAAAGAGGGCTTCTTAAGGAGGGGCCTCACCATAGCCTCTTTTAGGGAAGCAGGCAAGGAACCCTCACTCAAGGAGGCGTTGACAACCTCTTGGAGCCAGCCTCGTGTCACCTCCCAGGATGCCAGTACAAGCCAGGAGGGACACGGGTCCAATAAACATGTGGTGGCTCGCAGTCGCCCACGTAACCTGTCCATATCCTCGGAAGTAACGGAGTCAAACTCCTCCCAAACAAGATCTGTCTCGTGGCATCCCACTGGGCCATCAATGGAGGGTAGCCCGTTCTGTATCTGAGCGGTTTTCTCCTGCAGAAAAATCACAAATTCCTCTGCTCTACCCTGTAGCGGGGCTTCCCGCACCCTCTGCTGAAGTAGGGAGCGGGTCACCCTAAACAGGGCGGCAGGGCGGTTTTCTGCGGATGCTATGAGAGTAGCACAATGATGGCGTTTGGCCACTCTCAGCGCCACAATGTAAGTCCGTAAATGGGCTCTTACCTGTGTCCGGTCAGATCCAGATCGGGTGGACCTCCATCTTCTCTCTAGGCATCTCTTGCGGCGTTTCATCACCCGCAGCTCCTCGGTAAACCAAGGGGCCAGGGTGACTCGCCGCCGCAGGAGAGGCCGCAAGGGCGCGACCCGATCTAAGGCTCCCCCGGTCGCACTATTCCATGCGGCCGTGAGGTCCTCGATCGGGGCACGGGTCAGGGGTACAGGAAGTGGCCCAAGCGCCGTCTGGAACCCATCCGGGTCCATTAGGCGCCTGGGGCGGAACCAGATTGGTGACTCTGGCTCCGCCTCCCCGCAGAGGGGAGCAGCGGTCGGAAAGTCAAGCTGGAGAAGTGAGTGGTCTGACCATGACAAGGGTGTGATGACTATATCCCCTATGCCCAGATCACTCTTCCATTGGCCCGAGACAAAGATAAGATCCGGCGTATGTCCGCCCTCGTGAGTGGGGCCCTGAATTAGTTGGGTCAGGTCCATGGCCGTCATGGAAGCCATGAACTCCCGAGCTACCTCGGATGATTCGCCCAACGATGGCAGATTAAAGTCCCCCATGACTAAAAGTCTGGGGTTCTCCACTGCCACCGTAGCGATCACCTCCAGGAGCTCGGGCAGGGCTGCTGCTACATAGCGGGGAGCCAGGTATACAACCAGCAAGCCCAACTGCCTCCCTAGGCCCCACTTCACGCAGAGGGACTCACAACCGGTAGTCTGTGGCACAATGGTCTCTCTTGGCTCAAGACTTTCCTTGACAATGACCGCTACCCCACCGCCCCTGCCAAGGGCCCGTGGCTGATGAAAAGCGCGGTAGCCTGGTGGGCACATTTCAACGAGGGGATGTCCTCCCTCGTGGCCCAACCAGGTCTCCGCAATTCCGGCCAGGTCCGGCTCCCCCTCTGACACAAGGTCATGGATGAGGGGGGCTTTGTTGACAACGGACCTGGCATTGCAAAACATCAGCCGTAAGCCCTGGCTCTGTACTCCCTGACCACCTAGCCTGCGGGGGTTGTGGCACCCGACCGTCTGCAACCAACGGCCACGTGCCACCAACCGGGAGGATGAGACTTGTCTCCCCTCGGCCCTGCCTCTCCCCACGACCCTCTGGATTGGTATGCCCTCACACGGAACGACTCGAGTGTCCCCCCTCCTATCGGCACCTACCGCTTCCCTCCGTCGACTGCTGGCCTGGCCCTTCCTTTTGGTCAGTTCTTCCGTCTCTATCTGTCTATACCCGCCCCCCTCCCTGGTACCCTCTAAAAAAGACAGCTTACGAAATAAAAAACCCGAGGCCGCGCTTCGCCCATCTCTTCGGATTAATTAAACCATCATTAAGATGGGCCCTAGATAGATCCAAGGGCCAAGCCTGCGAGAGCAGGGACTCTCGCAGTGACAGTAGATTTGCTCTGGAGTACATATGCTTATGAATAAATAACTAAAATAATTATCTAAAACAAGCAATAGAATGGAATTCATAGTGGGTCCTGGGTTAAAATTTTAAAAGTCGTTAGCCATGATTGAAATAAGTTCATTCAGCTGTTATTAAAATGAAATAAAGTGCCCAGTGAGGCTTAGTTCGCAATAAAGTTTGTTCGCAATGTTCAGTTCAATTGGGCGTCAAAGATGTTCCCGTCCATGAGTTCTTTAGGACAGACCCAGATCTCTTAGGGCCTTTGAAGGCCTTAGTGGCTCAGTTCTCAGTTCTCCCGATCTTAAAGAGAAACCATAGGGAGAGGATCTTACAACTGGTCAGTAAGGGCGTCTGCGACCATTTCGGCGCTCCCACCGCCGCCATCTCCTGCATCACCACCTTCGCCCAGGCCTCTCGGCGCTCCCACCGCCGTTGGCCTGGCTTCCAGCGGCCGCCTCCTTTCCATACCCTTTCTCTTCAGCCACACGGCTCTCTCACAGCCGCCACCTTTCTGCCACCTTCCTTCCAGCCACACGGCTCTCTCACAGCCGCCATTCCCTTCTCCTCTCTCCATTCCTTCTCCAGCCCCAGCGTCCTCGCCACCGCCATCTTCTTTCAAACCTCTGTCGCCGTCCTCGCTGGCCACCCGGCACTCTCACTGCCGCTCGCCCCCACAGCATACCACCGGCAACATCAGGAGCTCCTAGGCGCGGTCGGCCTCTCCGCCCCCGTTAAAATTCCCGGGGCGCCGACCTCCGCACCAACCTCCGCACCGGCCTCCATTCTGACAGTTTCGGCCCGACGCTCTCACCGCTCGAGCGCTCCTGCCGCCGGCGCCGTCTCCGCTCCTGGTTCACCCTCCAAACATCGCGAACCTCACCCTGCGATGCCAGGGTGGGCTCCTCATCAATCCCTGCCCTCCAGGTCGTGAACAGAGGGCAGGGAGCACTCAAAAAGCTAACGGCCCTCCAAAGCCCACACGGAGCTCCAGGGCTAGCCCGCCATCTTCGCGCATGCGCAGCTCATTCAACAAGCATGAAATTGTTATTGCAACGTTTCGGCAAGATCTCACTTGCCATCTTCAGGCTTCGGTCTGCGGTTACAAAGGCATCGCCCTTCCTTAAATATTGGTGGGGGGGGGGTGGAGTGCTGACTGTTGTTGTGAGTGGGTTGATTGGCTGTGCAGCTGTATCATGATTGGTAGATTGATGCTGATTGGTCTTATTTGTATGTTTCTTCTTATTTTGAATTTCAACGGCTTGGGTGGAGGGTGGGGCTCGTCTGTTGGTCAGTGCTGGTTTCCAGATGTCTGGTAGGTGGGAGGTGTCGTCACGTTTGTTTATATTGTTAGGTTGCTTCTCTATTTCGATGGCTTCTCTGATTATTCTCCTGTTCAGCTGTTCAGCCTTGGAGATCAATTTAGTTCCTTGAAAGTCAATATCATGTCCTGTAGTTTTGAAATGTTGATAAAGAGATGAGGTATTAAGATGATTTTTAATGCATTTTTATGTTCTGCGATACGTGCACTTATCCTTCTGTTGGTTTGTCCTATGTAAGTGGCAAGGCAGATTTTACATGGAATTTTGTAGACTCCTTGGCTTTCTAGCTGGATCTTGTCTTTGGGATTCCTTAGGATATTGGTTATTTTTGGGTCGGTGTTGAAGGCTGTCTTGATGTTGTGCTTGTGGAGAATTTTGCTGATTTTGTCTGTGGTACCTTTGATGTATGGGAGGAGGGCAATGCCATTTTCCTGTTCTTTGTCTTGGCTCTTGGGGGGGTGTCTCTTTTTGGATTAGTTTGGTGATTGTTTTCCTTCGGAATCCGTTGGATATTAATGCATTTGTGAGAAAGTGTAATTCGGTTTTCAGGTGGTCTTTGTCAGCTAGGCGTTTGGTTCTGTATATGAGGGTTTTGGCTACAGAGTTTATCTGTGCAGGGTGGTGATGGGATTGTGCATTTAGGTAGCGGTTGGTGTGTGTGTTTTTCCGGTAGATGGTGTGTCCCAGGGAGCCATTAGGTTTTTTGTAGATTAGGACGTCTAGAAAAGGAAGTTGGTTATTAGCTTCTATTTGCATGGTGAATTGTATTTTGGGGTGTAGGGCGTTGAGGTGTGTGAGGACGTTGTCCAGTTTTTCTTTCCCATGTGGCCAAATTACGAAAGTGTCATCTACATATCTGAGCCAGAGTTTGGGTTTGTGTTCAGATTTGTCTAAGGCATTGGTTTCAAAATGTTCCATGTATAAGTTTGCGATGACGGGTGAGAGGGGTGATCCCATGGGTGCTCCTTCTATCTGTTAGATAGAAAACCTGTAGATATCTGGGAAATTTTCTTTGTTGTCTTCTCTCTCTATCTTTCCCCCTCCCCCTCTTTATATATTAAAATTTTACTAGATTAAACCACAGTTGGAAAGAGAAAGAATAAAACCCCGAAGATGAGTAGAAAGACAACGCCAGTTGGTTCTGCAACAACGACCCCTGCAGCCTCACCGGCAGGAGGACAAACAACAATACAAGCAATGATCCAACAAGAAAAACAAGAAAAAGAGAAGGGCATAACACTTGAGGCAATTATGCAAGCAATACAGAAGTGGGGGGATAGTAGTGATGAAAAGTTGGATACACTAGTAAGAAGATCTGAAAACATGGAAAAAAAGATGAATGCGATGGAACAAAGAATAGAGAATATAGAACAAAAAACGGCCCAGACAGAGGGAAAAATAGAAATGATCCAACAATGGATGATGAAACAGGAAGATAGGATGCGAAAAATGGAGGAAAGAGATGAAGAAAGGGAGAAGAAAACTGAAGATTTTGACAGCAGATTGAGTGACACGGAGAAAGAAAGCAGTGGAACAATAGGATTGGAGATGGATCGATCGGAATATTTCTTAAGATTTCAAAATATAATAGAAGAAAAGGGAGAGAAACTGCTTCTAATAATACCCGAAATTCTGGCAGAGGCATTAGAGATACCTCAAGAGAAGGTGATGGATGGTATAGACGATGCATTTCGAGTAAACACAAGATATGCAACGAGAAATGCACTCCCAAGAGAAGTACATGTAAGATTCACCAAAAAAGCACTGAAGTTTCAAATATTGCAGAAAATAAGACAGAAAATTGGAATATAAAGGAAGGAAAATTTTGGTTTTAAAGCAAATCCCAAGAAGAGTGAGAGAGAAGAGAAGAAGATATCAATTCTTGACCACAATCTTGTTTAAGAAAGGTGTCCAGTACAGATGGCTTATACCGGAAGGTCTAATATTCTCATGGGAAGGACAAAGGTACAGAATCGATACAATAGAAAAAGCAGAAGCTTTCTATAAAGAACATCTGAGAGGGAAAACAGAGAAGACTGGTAAAGAAGACCTATCATTATTATTACTAGATACACTTGTGTCCGAGATGGAGAAGTTGGAGGGCGCGGTAGGTGGAATTGCTATTGAAGAAGGTGCTGGAAGGGGGGGTGGAACCCAGAGAACAATGGGAACCAAGATCAACTAGAGCTGCAAATCCTACATATAAAGTATCATCATGGAAGAAAAAAAATGTTTACAGTTAACATAAATGGACTCAATTCAGCAATTAAAAGGAAAATATTTCATAAATTGGAAAAGTTAAAATCAGATATAATTTGTTTGCAAGAAGTACATATTCAAAGAAGATATGGACATTTATTAATGCAGCCAAAACTTGGAAAAATCTTTACTTCATTGGCAGATTGTAAAAAAAGAGTGTTTTTTTATATTAAAGATAAAATCCCAACGAAACAAGTTTACGCAGATGAAGATGGAAGAATTCTGATGGTAGAAATTATGGACAATACTAAGAAAACACTTTTAATCGCAATTCATGCACCTAATGAAAAACAAGAGGAATTTTATAAAAAACTCCACAAGAAAATTGCAGATTTGGAATATGTTGATATTTGTATGATGGGAGATTTCAACGGAATTACTAATCAGAATATAGATTATAAAACATATAAAACTACAAAACTAAATAGAAAAACACTTCCAAAATCCTTTTTCAGGATAATAGAGGAAATGAACTTAAAAGATGTCTGGAGAGAAAGAAACCCTACCAAAAAACAATATACATTCTATTCAAACAGGCACCTTTCACTCTCAAGAATCGATATGATTTGGGCCTCATCGGATCTAAGTGGTTATGTACAAGAAGTGGAAATTGAAACCAGCACTTGGGCGGATCACAATCCGATCACAATTAAATGGAGAGGGCAAAGAACTAGATCTAGATGGTCATTAAATAATACAATATTGAAAGAGAAAGACTTTGTACTGAAAATGAAAAAAGTATTGACTTACTTTTTCAAAGAAAACAAAAAAGAAGATACATCTATGCAGAATCTCTGGGATGCAATGAAGGCAGTGGCTAGAGGTCTGATAATAGACTATACAAGAAGGAGAAACACAAAGAAAAGACAAATAGGTAAAGATTTAGAGAATGAGTATAAGATACTGGAAAAAGAGTTACAGAAATTTCCACAAAGAAAAGACACTAAAATAAAAATGGATACAATTAAACACAAAATGGATTTACTGAAAAAAGAGGAATTGGCACAAAAAATTAGAGGCACGAAACAGAACTATTTCAAAAATGCAAATAAGCCAGGTAGATGGTTGGCTTATAAATTGAGAAAGGAGAGAGAAATGAAGAAGATCCAACAACTAAAAGATGAACAAGGACAAATACACTACGGAAATAAAGAGAAGAATAAAATCATTCAAGACTACTATGCCAAGTTGTAAGAACAAGAGAATATAGAAGAGCGTGATGTTAAGCAATATTTACAGAAGGCCAACCTCCCTATCATACCAGATGACATCAGAGCCACATTAGATGCTAAAATAACGATGATGGAACTAATGGAACCCCTCAAAAGACAAAATAATGGGAAGGTCTGGGTCCAGATGGGTTACCAGTGGATTCTATAAAACACTAGAGGAATCTGTATCTCTCCCGTTACTTGAAGTTATGAATGAAGTAATGGTTGAAAGCAAAATGCCAAATTCATGGTCAGAAGCATATATTTCATCGTTACCCAATGAAGAAGCAGATCTTACCCAAATTAAGAATTACAGACCAATCTCTTTGTTAAATTCAGACTATAAGTTATTTGCATCAATATTGGCAGAAAGACTTAAAAAATATCTAAATGGGTTTATACATTTGGATCAAAATGGTTTCTTACCAAAGAGACAAATTAAAGATAATATAAGAATAATCTTGGATACTTTGGAATACTACAAAGCACATTCTGAAAAACAAATGGCGTTATTATTTCTGGATGCACAGAACGCCTTTGATAATGTGAATTGGCAATTTATGTTTCAACAACTGGAACAAATGAACTTTGGTAAGAACTTTATACATGCTATACATATCATATACCATAAACAAACCGCCAAACTAATGATGAATGGAGAACTTACTGATCCTATTGAAATAAAAAGAGGTACAAGACAAGGCTGCCCATTATCACCCTTATTTTTTGTTTTAACATTAGAAGTTCTAAACAGAAATATTAGAGAAGATGTAGAAATAAAGGGAATGAAAATTAAATCAGAAGAATATAAATGACAAGCATTTGCAGATGATCTCGTTTTTATTTTGGAAGAACCGTTTGGAACTACACCTAAACTGATAGAAATAATTGAAGATTATGGAAAAATAGCAGGCTTGAAAATAAATAAAAACAAAACAAAGATCTTTTTTTTTTTTTTAATTGAAAAAGTTTTATTGGTTTTACAGTTTTTCAATAGGGTGGGGTAAGGGATACAGAAATTTTTTTGAGAGCATTCACGTCAAAGTCGTCGGCCCTTCTGGAACTTCAATATAAATCAATAACAAAACATTGTTCATAACACTACAAAGTGAAAACAAGTACATGTTTCTAAGTTCTCAATTCTATGCTGTCAGTCATTTACAAAAATCCAGATACACGTTATACAATATTACTCAAAAATCAAAGTTATTTTTTTGATCTAAGTCTCTTGGCTATTGGGTCTTCTATCTCACCCTCCGGGCCCCCAGCGGGCGGGGCCGTGGCTCCCTCCGTCCCCCCTGAATCTTCCCCCAGGGCAGAGGAGTGTTTTTTAAGAAAGGCTTCCGCCTCAGCAACTGTTTTAATCCTCACTCTTCCTCCTTCCCAGAACACCAGCATCCCTTCGGGCGTCACCCACTTGAACCAGATCCCGTGGTCAAACAACTTTTTGGACAAGAAGGAAAATTTCCTTCTCGATTCTCTAATCTTTCTAGGGATCTGCTTCAAGATGGTAACCTCCTTTTGTTGGTAAATTAACGGACCCCCCCTTTGCACTTTCAGGATTTCCTCTCTGGTCGACCTTCTAACAAATTTAACATGTATCTCTCTAGGTACTTCATTTATCCTGGCATATGCAGAATTTATTCTATAGGCTAGGTCAATGTCCCCCCTAATCTCATCCTTGGGTTTCTGTAAATAGTCTGCTAAAATTGTGCTCATGAGATCAGGGAGACATTCACCAGATTCCTCAGAAACATTCTGAAATCTCAAAAAATATGTCATCCTTTCCATATCCATCCTAGACACATGCCCATTTATTTCCACAACCTCATTTGTGACATTTTTAATCTCTCCCTTAGCCCCCTCCAGCCCCCCCTCCAATTCTTCATTCTTCTGTGTGTTCTCCAGCACTTGCTTCCACGTATCCAATAACTCCTTTTTAAAGTTGATATTTTCTGCCCTCTGAGCCTTGATTTCTTGTACCAAAGTTTGTATAACCGATTCAAGAGAAGCCATCCTTAGTTCTAAGCTTGCCAGTGCTGATTCTTGTGCCATGATTAGCTGTAAAAGTTGGTGCCACTAAAATGGCGTTTTTAGGGTGGAGCTGTTAAGGCAGATCAGGAGCCAAAAGTTCAGTTCAAAGTTGTAAAGTTCAGGAACCAAGAGAGAAACAATTTTCCAAATCAATAAGTATAATAACGAAGGCACTCCAGAAAAGAAATCACAAATCCCAAAAAAAATTTTTTTACTTTAGTAACCAGAGGAAGTCCAAGTCACAAAGAGACGCTGGAAATTTTCCATAAATAAAATAGTCATTCAGGGACAAAGAGAAGCCATCTTCCGCCGTCCAAGCTCAAAGCCCAAAGGGGAGAGTGGTTAAAGAAATTGTTTCAGCCAGACCTAGAAACTCTGTTGCAAATCAAGCCGCAAATCACTTTCCCTTGTAGAAACAGTCCGGATTGAAAATATCCGCTTCCTCGCAGCGAGGAGCCATTTTCAAGCGCCGCTTAAATCCGAGGGGGTTTTTTACAAGCAAACACCCCCCCTCCAAGTCCTTTCAGCCAGGCTGACAGCAGAAAAAAAAGTTTTAAATCACTCACTCTCCCCTTCGTAGTCAAAGCCCCAGGCAGCCTTCCGACCCAGGCGATCCTCTCTCTCCATGTTAACGAATGGTGCCGTCTGCAAAGATCTTGACAAAGAACATACCTTCCAAAAAAAAAGAAGAACTGGCGGAATGCTTGGAGATTCAAGTTACAAATAAAATTAAATATTTGGGGATTCACCTGACAGCTAGATGCAGTACCCTTAAAGAGGACAACTATTTCAGATTGAAACAACAAATTGCAACAGACTTGATGAAATGGGAGAATCTACAACTATCATTGATTGGGAGAATATCTACAATAAAAATGAATATTTTGCCAAAAATGCTATACTTGTTCCAGACAATCCCAATTAGATTGGGGAAGGACTTTTTTGAAGACTTGAATAAAATTGTCTCAAAATTTTTATGGCAGGGGAAAAAGGCAAGAATAAAGCTTAAAGTGTTACAAGATGCCAAAATAAGAGGAGGGATGGGCCTACCTGATTGGGAGCTATATTATCAGGCAGCAAATTTGATGTGGATTAAGGAGTGGATAACTTTAAGAAACACTAGGCTTTTGAACCTAGAGGTGCATGATTTACTGTTGGGATGGCATGCATTTCTATGGTATAAAGGAACTAAAGCCCATGGTTATTTTAGAAGACATTATATAAGAGAGGCTCTGTTTTTAAACTGGGAAAAGGTTAAGAGGTCACATTATTTAAAAATTCCAGTCTGGATATCAACCATTGAAGCGTTTTCATATGCGTTTTCATATGCAATAATATATAAAAGGGAACAAACAGTCAGATATGCTGAGTTATTAAATAGAGGGTGAACTCAAGTCTATCCAGTACTTGAAACAAGAAGGAATGGAAATGAACTGATATGCATACATGCAAATACATTCTAGATATAAAGAAGATCAAAAAGGGGAGGGCTTTTATGATAAAATGACGGAACTAGATAAAATTTTAACTGGCGCTTGTTAGGATAATTATCCTGATGTTGGGTTGACAATATATATAAGCCAGGATTCTAAAGAGTAAATGTAACTTTAAGGACTATGTAGAATCTGATTGGCTGTGCTTCCCAGCTCAATCATAAAAGGTAGCTGAGAACACAGTTCATTCCCTTTTGCTTTCCTTTGCTTCCTGTTTGCCACTGAGGAGGAGCTGAAGACTGAAGAAGTATCATTGCTTGTTTTGACTGTAAGATAACTGTGGTTTTGGTGAAGGACTGTTTATTGTTGGAAGAGTTAGTATCACTGTTTGGAAGAAGTATTTTAGTTACTACAAAAGTAAAGACTATTTATTTTTTCTACTATCAGTATTTGATAGTTATTGTGTGCTAAAAGCAACGTATCTCTTTACTGTCCGGTATATTGCACTATTCCACATTTATTTTCCAACGGGGTTGTTTTTTACCCCTAACAGCGCTGGTGAAAAAGTAATTAAAAAACTTTATGGTTACCGTATTTATTCGAGTATAATGCGCAAAATTTTCTACCAAAAAAAGAACTCAAAGTTTGGGTGCGCGTTATAAACGAGGGTGCGCGTTATAAACGAGGGTGCGCGTTATAAACGATTTTTATCATGGCCGCACGTGTTCAACAACGTTTGTCACTTACAATGCTTGGTCTGAGCCGAGAAAAAGTGAAACAAAATTTTATACCGATTTTTAATCGAAAATTAGGGGGGGTGCGTTATACACGTGTGCACGTTATACTCGAATAAATACGGTACTTACTAGAGCAGGGGTCCCCAACCCCCGGGCCGCGGATCGGTGCCGGTCCGTGGCTTGATAGGAACCGGGCCACAGTGAGCGGCGCAACACTTAGAAAGGGCCGGAGAGGAGGAGGAGGGGGCAGCCCCCTGGGCAGAGCACGCACCGGGGCGTAAGAGCACAGCCATGGCCGCTCGCGCCATTGGGGCCCCGAGAGGGGTGAATGAGCCGACTCACATCCCGGCGTGCGCGCATGCATCGCCTGTTCCCCCTCCCCCCCGCTCCCCCTCTATGCCGGCCGAGCCATGGCCACCAGTCCACAGAATTTCTTTAACATGAAACCGGTCCCTGGTGCCAAAAAGGTTGGGGACCCCTGTACTAGAGGCTAAGTTGCAGGAAGAACAAGTTAAAGAAACTATGATAGCTTGAGGGAAAAACTTTGGGCATGGGATTGAGCTAGATAAATGGCAAAAACTGTGGACACAAAATTATAAAATGACAATGTCAACTGCATATAGAGAATTTGCATAAGATGTTTTATAGGTGGCACTTACCCCCGACAAGAATCGCAAGAATGTCTAAGAACAAATTCGAAAAATGTTGGAAATGTCATCAGACGCCAGGTTCATACTACCACATGTGGTGGACTTGTTCTGAAGCTAAGAGATATTGGACTATAATCCACAGGTGTAATCCACAGGTGGTTGGAGAAAATGATACATAAACATATAGATCTTAAACCTGAACTTTTTTTATTGGGAATTATTCCGGAAACATTTGATAAAGACTTGAAATACCTGATTGTGAATGTGTTGACAGCAGCTAGAATTGTATTTGCAAAAAATTGGAAAAACGAGAAATTACCTACTCAGGAGGAAATTATCCGAAAGATTATGGACTGTGTAGAAATGAGTAAACTGACATTTGAAATTAGAGAGCAAGAGGATGAGCAATTTTATAAAGTTTGGGATCTGTTCTACCAATGGTTAGACAAAAAAATCTGGAGATGAAATTGTTTATTTAGTTACATCTAGAAAAAGGACAGTTAACGTGAAAAAAAAACATTTTGTTATGAAATAAAGTTTTTGGATATACGATATATAAAGGTTAAAAATAAACCTAAGGTGTAAAAGTCAGATGTGATGAATGATTGATACTATAGTAAGTAGAGACTATGTTACCTTAGAAAGATATTTTGCATATTAAATAGATCAATAACGATGGAAAGAATGATTGAGATATATATGAATTGAAACACTTGGTAACTTTTTGGTTTTATATAGGGAAAATATTATTGGAGTTTGACTATGTGATACATAGTATAAGTATAAATTTTGCTACACAAAATTGAAACTGGATGTTTGTTTTATTTTTTTTTATGCTAAAAATAAAAAAATAAAAAAGAAGATAACACACTGACCAAAACCATTCAAAGCTTAATTCCGCTGCTTATTTCTTCTGTTCTCAGATTTAAGTTAACTTTAAGTTTGTTGTAGGCAGTCTCTTTTAAAATGGTAAAAATTCCTCACCAGCTGTAAACACTTTCTCTTTTCTGTTTCCTTCCGTTTGGAGCCATCCCAACTTCATCAGCCTAGGGGCTGTGCTTTTGTCGCCAGCTAGAAGAACTTCTCGTGGATCAATCAGGGACTTTGCGGTGTCCCGGAGATCAGCAGGACGTGTTCTTCCCATTCACCATCTCTGCGGGATGGTTTATGTCCGATTGGACCACCCAGCGGCAAAAGTGTCAGCAGCGGTCTCAGAGCATCAAGATCGCAATGACCGTTTCATAGCGACGTTGGCTCCTCCTCCATATGAGAAGATGTTAAGGGGGAAAACCTGAGCAACACTTTGTTTATAAAAGAAGTTAAAATATATAACAAAAAATAATTAAAAAAACGTTTCAAAAAAACCCCAAGGGCTTTGTTCTCCATTCAGCTCTGGGTTAGCCCACTGGAACACGTTAAAAACATGTTGTGAAAAAGAAAACAAAGAAAAAAATGTGGCAGTAAAAGTTGCTTTAAAAAATGTCTTTTAAAAAAGAAAAATAAATGAAAATTTGAAGAGACAAAACCTTCACAGGTCTGGAAATGTTGTTTAATGGTATGTGTGTGTATGTGTCTGTGTGTAATCATTTTCAAACCTGCAGGGAGGATGAGACCCTCTAATAATAGCACACAAAAAGTTATTTAGCAAATGGAGCTCATTGGCTTGTGAGAAAGCTCACTGAAATAATTATGATTGGTTTGCATGAAGAAAATATGAAATAAAATTTGTGTATGTGAAATTGGTTTACACAAAAAGTCTGATTGCAGTACAATTGTGAGTGTGTGTGAGATGCCCCGAGGCTCATAAGGAGTCTAAAGTGAATTGATCCTGAGACCTGTGAATTCCTGTGTTGACACCTCCCCCCCTTCCCTTTCATATAAAGAAACAGTAAGTTGCAAGGTTTTGTTGTTGTTGTGAAGTAAGTGAAAATAGCCAATGTTTGCATGAAAAAGAAATGTGAAAGATTCCATGGAGGATGTGGGAGAGAAATTTGTGGAAAAAATGTGTGATTTATTGAAGCTAGAGAGAGATAGACGCTGAGTGGAGAAGAGGTGAGGTAGTCTTTTAAATATTTTCCTCTCTCTCCTCCGCCGCTGCTGCCCGTGCCGCCAACTCCCCCCCCCCAAGGCCACTGCCGAGTCAGGCCGCTGACTCTGCTGCTCTCTCTCTCTGGGTAGGTAGGTAGGTAGAGGGATAGAGAGAGAGAGGGAGAAATACAGTAGGTAGGTAGGTAGGTAGGTAGGTAGGTAGGTAGGTAGGTAGGTAGGTAGGTAGGTAGGTAGGTAGGTAGGTAGGTGGAGGGATACAGGGAGAGATACAGTAGGTGTTTCCCTGGGGAAGTCATGTACTCTCAGCCCACCGTCCCCACAGGACTGCCAAGAAGAAGAAAAAATGATAGCAAAAGGGGCCTTGAATGCTACAATGAACTGTGGGCAAAGCAGCATATAAATAAATAGATCCAGCAGGGCTTTACATGGATACAGTATTCCTTCTCTGTCATTTTTAGGTTCTCCCTTCTTTTTATGAAGGTTTGATTTTCGACGGAGAACAAAAAAACGTATCATTTCCTCACATGCACGAGCGCATCATAATTTTTTAATCAAGGGAAAAGAGGGAGCATGGAAAGCAGAGACGTTATACTTGGGCGTCCTCCTGGATTCCCGGCTGTCCATGGAGGACCATGTGGCAGCCGTGGCCAGGGGGGCGTTCTATCAGGTACGCCTGATACGCCAGTTGCGCCCCTTACTGGACCAGGGAGCCCTTCGCACAGTCACTCAAGCACTTGTGACGTCCCGGCTGGATTACTGTAACGCTCTCTACATGGGGCTTCCCTTGAGGTGCACTCGAAAGCTACAGTTAGTACAGAATGCGGCCGCGTGGGTGATTATGGGTGCCTCAAGGCAAACCCACGTAACACCTCTCCTGCGCGAGCTGCACTGGCTGCCTGCGGCCTTTCGAGTGCGCTTCAAGGTACTGATGACCATCTTTAAATCGCTCCATGGCTCGGGGCCTAGCTATATACGAGACCGCCTCCTGCCCCATACATCCCTTCGCCCGATCCGCTCCCACAGAGAGGGTCTTCTTCGGGTGCCGTCGGCCGGGCAATGCCGGTTGGCGACACCCAGGGGAAGGGCCTTCTCTGTGGCGGGCCCGGCCCTCTGGAACGACCTACCCCCCGACCTTCGCACAATCTTGGACCTCCGCCTCTTCCGCCAACGTCTTAAGACGTACTTATTCCAACAAGCCGGCCTAGGATAGCCCCCCGTTTCTGACTTTTTAAGGAAATTTGTAATTTGGTAGGGTTTTTAATATTGGGTTTTTAGCACGGGTTAATGAATTTAATTACATTTTAATTGATATTTATTGTATTTTGTGTTTTTAAGATACCTGTGCGCTGCCCTGGGTCCTAACAAGGAGAAGGGCGGGGTATAAATTTAATAAAATAAATAAATAAATAAATAAAATACAAATAAAAAAAACGAACTATTTTCTTTCAGCCACTCATCCCCAAGTTTCAGCTTTTCGGGAACTTTTCCCCAAAGAGTTACAACAGAGCTTATAAAACAACATACAAATCAAGCATAATGAAAAACACAATAGTCCCAAACACACTTTGGGTTCTCCTCGTCTACTTTCTATGTCTCTCCCCTTCCCGACAACCAAGTTCCTACACACGGTCTCAGAGGCAACGCGAGCAGCTGAGACACAACGGCATCTTCTTGGGAGATCTTTTGGGCCTCGAAATAAGAGAAAAAAGCTGCAACAGGGTTTGGAAAGTCCAGCAGTAATCCGATCAATATCCTGTATCGTCCTGTTTACTTGGGAATTGTAGAATAACAGAGTTGGAAGGGACCGTGGGGATCTTCTACTCCAAACCTCTGCTCAAGCAGGAGACCCTAACCATTCTGAACAAATGGAGATCCAGTCTCTTCTTGAAAACCTCAAATGATACAGCACCCACAAATGGAGGCAAGCTGTCCCACTTCTCAAACTTGGTTTCTGGGCAGACGTGCCTGGCTGGGGAAGCCAAAACAGACAACACGGGAAATCCTTTCTTGATCTAACTCCCACATCTTCACAACAACGAGCAACCAAGAAAGCCTTTAAGGTAGAGCATCCTCTGTCCCATTTGCTTCCAGATCCACATCCTTTGGGACCTTCTAAAACAGGGGTGTCAAACTGAAGGCCCAGGTGCCAAATCTGGCCCGCAGGGTGCTTAGATCTGGCCTGCAGGACCACCCTGGAAACAGCGAAGGTCTGGCCTGCGGTGCCTCTGCCAGCAAAAATGGAGCTTGGGACAGCCACAGATGGCCCTCCCGAGCTCCATTTTTGCTGGCAGAGGGTTGCAGGGGACCATCGCAGTCGAAAACAGAGCTTGTGAGGGCCATGATCAGCCCTCCCAAGCTCCATTTTCACTGGCAGAGGGTTGCAGGAGGCCGTCACAGCTGAAAACGGAGCTTGGGAGCCCGTTTTTGCTGGCAGAGCTCTCAAGCCACCACAGGCGCCTCTGACACGAGTGACATTGCACTGGCCACACACACACCCTGCCCACATACCCTGCGCCCCCTCGAGGACAAACACAACCCTGATGCAGCCCTCAATGAAATTAAGTTTGACACCCCTGTTCTAAAAATGAAACACAGAGTTGGCCACAGACTGAATGAAGATGAAGGTGATCGGTCAGCACATTTGTCCAACGATTAAGGACCTTCCACGGTTGACCAAAGGCTCACTCAGGATCTTCAAGAATTGATCGAAGGCTGATTCAGGACCTTCCAGGGATGAACGGTTTTTCTTTCCAATCGAACAGAATCTTCACCAGTCTGATTCCCCTAGGAACACAATCCACAAAGAAGGGGAGGCTACAAACAGGAGTTCAGCCCCATCCCCTGATGACGCCCAGCACAGCGAGTTGAACCTCTGCACCTGAATTGCGGGCAAGTTGAATTGAATTGAATTGAATTTATTACATTTATAAACCGCCCCCTCTCCCCGGAGGGACTCGGGGCGGTGTACAGGAAAATTAAAAACCATCTAAAAACATACAAAAACATACAAAGTTAAAAACGAATTAAACCACCCTGTACAAGAATTTAAAACATTAAAATTATAACCCATTAAAAACCAAATACATAATTTGCAAAAATTGAACTAAAATGGCCCCAGCAAAGGGGTGATGTGGGGCAAAGTCCCTGTTGCATCGGTGGGTCAGGAAGCAGGTGTCCCTTTCAGGAGGGCCAAGGGGGTTTCGGGGGGTACACTGGAGGCAAGGCGCAGCTGTGTTGCAGAAGGCGCTGCTTACAGGCGAAAGCCTTGGGGCACAGGCTGCACTTGTAGGGCTTCTCCCCCGTGTGGGTGCGGAGGTGCTTCTGCAGGTGGTGCTTCTGCATGAAACTCTTTGGGCAGAGTGGACACTGGTGGGGCCGCTCCCGTGTGTGTGTGCGCTGGTGCTTGGCCAGGTGGTGCCGCCGGACAAAGTGCTTCCCGCAGTCTGTGCAGTGGAAGGGACGTTCTCCCGTGTGGGTCCGGAAGTGATTGGTCAACTTGCTTTTGTCTGTGAAGCTCTTCTCGCACACTGGGCATTGGTGAGGCCGGGCACCCGTGTGGCTCATCTGGTGACGTAGCAGGTGATCTGAGCGGCCAAATCGCCGGGGACAGTAGGGGCAGCCCAGGGGATCCTTAGGGATGGGCTCAGCAGGGGTTTCCCGGTGGGTGTTCTGATGGAGCAGCAGGTGGGCATGGAGCCGGAAGCATTGGTGGCACAGCGGACAAGCCCAAAGCTCCTCTCCCGGCAGACTAGCTGATGGCTGCCCTGTCTCTTGAGGGGACATCAGAGTGCTCCCGTTCATGAGCGGTGAGGACAGATTTTGCCCCGAAGGGGTGAGGCTTCTGTAACTTTGTGGGCTCTCTTCGCAGCCAATCTGACACTGCCGGTGGACATCAGCAGCTGCTTCTTTGGCTGGACTGCCCTCGTTGGCGCTGAAGTGTGCCGTCTCCCCCGGAGAATCCCTTGGCCACATACAGGAATCAAAGTCCTCTTCTTTCTTTATAATTCTTTCCACAAATGTCTCTCCTGCCATCATCCAGGTCTCGTGGGCTGCATAGTCATCCTCTGGCTCAGTTTTGATTAAGACGTGGTTTGTCGCGAGGGCTGCGGGAAATAAGGAGAGCATAAACCCAACATTCATCATGGTTTAGTTCCACCACACACATAGGAATGCAAAGCACACACCAGTATTTCTCAACCTTGGAAAACTTCAAGATGGGTGGACTTCAACTCGTAGAATTCCCCTGGGGAATTCTGGGAGTTGAAGTCCACCCAACTTGAAATTGCCAAGGTTGAGAAAAACTGCCCCAAACCATATCATCTTCTTAAAATAATGCTTTCTTTATTTAACAATTAATGTAAATCAGCATTTTTCAATCTCAACAACTTTCAAATGTGTGGACTCCAGCTTCTAGAATTTCCTAGCATGCTAGCTGGGGAATTCTGGGAGTTGAAGTCCACACAACTTACAAGTTCCTGAGAAACAATGCTGGGGATCATCGATTTGAAGTCAAGGAATTCGACAAAAACTCACAACTCTGCAGTAAACTTAAAAAGACCAAAGAGAAGAACTGGGGTGAATGGAAAAAAAACAGACCAACATTTTAGAGGATTTTGAGCAAACGATTCTGCGGATGGCTTTCGCAAATGGCCCTCTCTTGAATACAAGACACAGATACTACAAGGTTGAATGCAGATCATGCCAAGCAAATACAAGTGAAAAAGGCTTCCTAATTTTACAAGGAACTTCAGTCCTGTGCTCGACTTTCATGGATGGTGGCGCATGAGGACACCTGAAAGAATATTCTCAAGACTAGGCTGGATTGTTTGATGACCATAATCATAATTTATTAAATTTACAGGCTGCCCAACTCTGAGCGATTTAGGGTGGTTTACAAATTGTTACAAAAACACTTTGAAAGTTTGAAAGCAAGCAACAATACAGGGAAACGGAAGGATCCGGCAGGAGGGGGGATACTCGAGTCGTTCCGATAGAGGGCATACCCATCCAGAGGGTCGTGGGGAGAGGCAGGACCGAGGGGTGACAAGTTTCACCCTCCCGGTTGGAGGCACGCAGCCGTTGGTTGCAAACGGTCAGGTGCCACAACCCACGCAGGCTAGGTGGTCAGGGAGTACAGAGCCAGGGCCTATGGCTGATGTTTTGCAATGCCAGGTCCGTTGTCAACAAAGCCCCCCTCATTAGTGACCTTGTGTCAGAGGGGGAGCCGGACCTGGTCGGAATTGCGGAAACCTGGTTGGGCCACGAGGGAGGACTCCCCCTCGTTGAAATGTGCCCACCAGGTTACCGCGCTTTTAATCAGCCACGGGCCCTAGGCAGGGGTGGTGGGGTAACGGTTATCATTAGGGAAGGTCTGGAGCCGAGAGAGACCATTGTGCCACAGACTACCGGTTGTGAGTCCCTCTGCGTGAAGTGGGGCCTTGGGAGGCAGTTGGGCGTGCTGGTTGTATACCTGGCTCCCCGCTATGTAGCAGCAGCCCTGCCCGAGCTCCTGGAGGTGATCGCTACGGTGGCAGTTGAGACCCCCACACTTTTAGTCATGGGGGACTTTAACCTGCCATCGGTGGGCGAATCATACGAGGCAGCTCGGGAGTTCATGGCTTCCATGACGGCCATGGACCTGACCCAATTAATTGAAGGCCCCACCCATGAGGGTGGACATACACCGGATCTCATCTTTGTCTCTGGCCAATGGAAGAGTGATCTGGGTATAGGGGATATAGTCATCACGCCCTTGTCATGGTCAGACCACTCACTTCTCCGGCTCGACTTTCCGACCGCTACTCCCCTCCGCGGGGAGGCGGAACCTGAGTCATCGATCTGGTTCCGCCCCAGGCGCCTGATGGACCCTGATGGGTTCCAGACGGCGCTTGGGCCACTTCCTGTACCTCTGACCCGCGCCCCGATGGAGGACCTCGTGGCCGCATGGAATATTGCGACCACGGGAGCCTTGGATCGGGTCGCGCCCTTGCGGCCTCTCTTGCGGCGGCGAGCCACCCTGGCTCCTTGGTTTACCGAGGAGTTGAGGGTGATGAAACGCCACAAGAGATGCCTAGAGAGAAGATGGAGGTCTACCCGTTCTGAATCTGACCGGACACAGGTAAGAGCCCATTTACGGACTTACATTGTGGCGCTGAGAGTGGCCAAACGCCATCATTGTGCCACTCTCATAGCATCCGCAGATAACCGCCCTGCCGCCCTGTTTAGGGTGACCCGCTCCCTCCTTCAACAGAGGGTGCGGGAAACCCCCCTACAGGGTAGAGCAGAGGAATTTGTGATTTATCTGCAGGAGAAAATCGCTCAGATACAGAACGAGTTAGCCCCCATTGATGGCCCAGTGGGATTGCACGAGGCGGATCTTGTTTGGGAGGAGTTTGACTCCATTACTTCCGACGATATGGACAGGTTACGTGGGCGACTGCGAGCCACCACATGTTTATTGGACCCGTGTCCCTCCTGGCTTGTACTGGCATCCTGGGAGGTGACACGAGGCTGGCTCCAAGAGGTTGTCAACGCTTCCTTAAGTGAGGGTTCCTTGCCTGCCTCCCTTAAAGAGGCCATGGTGAGGCCCCTCCTGAAGAAGCCCTCTTTGGACCCAGCTTTATTAACCAACAATCGTCCCGTCTCCAACCTTCCCTTTTTGGCGAAGGTTGTTGAGAGTGTGGTGGCACAACAGTTTCCCCGTCACCTGGAGGAAGTTGATTATCTAGACCCGCGCCAGTCCGGCTTTCGGCCCGGGCATAGCACCGAGACGGCATTGGTCGCGTTGGTAGATGATCTCTGGAGGGCCAGAGATGGGGGTTGTTCCTCCATCCTGGTCCTATTAGACCTCTCGGCGGCTTTCGATACCATCGACCATGGTATCCTATTGCATCGGCTGGGGGGGTTGGGGGTGGGAGGCACCGTTTTACGGTGGTTCTCCTCCTACCTCTCTGGCCGATCGCAATTTGTGTTGACAGGAGAGCAGAGGTCGACCTCGAGGCCCCTCACATGTGGGGTGCCTCAGGGGTCGGTCCTCTCGCCTCTCCTGTTCAACACTTACATGAAGCCGCTGGGCGAGATCATCCGTGGTTTTGGGGTATTTTATTTATTTTATTTTTATTTTATTAAATTTATACCCCGCCCTTCTCCTTGTTAGGACCCAGGGCGGCGCACAGGCATTATATAAAACCATAAATACAATATACATCAATTAAAAATATATTAAATTAATTCAGCCGTGCTAAAACCCGTTATTAAAACCATAACCAAATTATAATTTATATTTAAAAGTCAGATGCGGGGGGCTATCCTAGGCCGGCTTGTTGGAATAAGTACGTCTTAAGACGTTGGCGGAAGAGGCGGAGGTCCGAGGTAGTGCGAAGGTCGGGGGGTAGGTCGTTCCAGAGGGCCGGGCCCGCCACAGAGAAGGCTCTTCCCCTGGGTGTCGCCAGGAGGGTACCATCTCTACGCTGATGATACTCAGCTGTATATATCTACCCCAAACCACCCCAACGATGCCGTAGCGGTGATGTGCCAATGCCTGGAAGCCGTGCGGATCTGGATGGGAAGTAACGGACTCAGGCTCAACCCGACCAAGACCGAGTGGCTGTGGTTTCCGGCTGCCCGATTCAACCAGCTGACTCCATCGCTGGCCATAGGGGGTGAACATCTTGCCCCTGTGGATGGGGCGCGCAACTTGGGTGTCCTCCTGGATACCCGGCTGTCCATGGAAGATCAAGTGACAGCCGTGGCCAGGAGGGCGTTTTACCAGGTTCGCCTGGTACGCCAGTTGCGCCCCCTATTGGATCGGGATGCCCTTCGCACAGTCACTCATGCGCTCGTGACATCCCGACTGGACTATTGCAACTCTCTCTACATGGGGCTCCCCTTGAGGTGCACCCGGAGACTTCAGCTGGTCCAGAATGCAGCCGCGCGAGCAATAATGGGAACCTCAAGGTTTACCCATGTAACACCGCTCTTGCGCGAGCTGCACTGGCTGCCTGTCGTCTTTCGGGTGCGCTTCAAGGTGTTAGTTGTCATCTTTAAAGCGCTCCATGGCTCGGGACCTAGCTATTTGCGGGATCGGATCCTGCCCCATACATCCTCACGGCCGATCCGCTCCCATAGAGAGGGACTTCTCCGGGTGCCGTCGAATAGACTCTGTCAGCGGGCGACGCCCAGGGGAAGGGCCTTCTCTGTGGCGGGCCCAGCCCTCTGGAACGACCTTCCCCCCGACATTAGAACAACCACGGACCTCCGCTCCTTCCGCCTAAAATTAAAAACACATCTTTTTCGCTTAGCCGGCCTAGGGTAGTCTCTTTTATGGTTAGGGTGAATTTTTAGTAATTAATTGGGAGATTTTAGCGCAGGGTTAACTGTTTAATTTGTTTTTATCTTATATTTATTGTTCTTATTTTTGCATTTTGTTGTTTTTATTGTTTTAATTTCCCTGTGCCCCGCCTCGAGTCCCTTCGGGGAGAGAGAGCGGGTTATAAATAAAATTATTATTATTATTATTATTATTAAAAGAAAAAAAAGAATAAGATGGTGAAGGAATAAACCCAAATCGAACGAGGGAGGAGGAGGAAGAGGACGACAGTGATGATTGTCCTAGATGATCTCTAACCTTGGTGGTTTTCTTGCAGACATTTCATGACGCAACTAGGTAACAGCATCAATGCTAGATTTATGTTAGAAAGCTTCTAGCACTGATGCTGTGACCTAGTTGGGTCGTGAAACGCCTACAAGAAAATACTCAGAGAGGATCGAGGACCCCATAGACATCATCGCTCTCCTCCTCCTCCTAACAATACCCCCCTTGCTTCAAGCATTGATATTCCCTACGTAGGTCCTGAAACGTCTGCAAGAAAACCACCAAGCAAGTGGGGCACTCACAGCTTCCATTGTTTCAGAATTTGATTCCGAGACCAACACTGAAGGAGGACACCAGAGAGTTAAAGGAGCATCAAGTTTGGTGGCGACGACATGGGCATTTAAAGTCCCACTTTGGACTTTTGAAAATTATGGATACAAAGATTTGAGAGCAAATAAAAACGTTCATTCAAAACTGACATACACAGATTTGCAATTATTTCACTGGCTGGAGTCATTCTGCAACTCACACATGGCTTGTCTCGCTAGTTTGGGTTTAAGCAGCAGATCCTGGAAATTCAGGGAGCTAAAAGAAGAATGTATGGCTTGTTTAGCCAGTGATGCAATCAGGACTCTAGCTCCCTCTAAGAGGAACAAACCAGAATAACTGGTTTGTACAATGCCCTAAACTCGTGATGGCGAACCGATGGCACATGTACCCGAAGTGGCACATGGAAACATGTTGCCTGGCATGCGCAGCATCACCCATTCCTCTTCCAGGTTTCTGGCACACATGCGCACGTGCCAATCAGCTGGTTTTCCATTTTCTGGCACAAGCGTGCGTGCCGCCCAGGTGATCAGCGTATGTGCATATGCAGCAGTAACCGGAAGACTTGCAGAAACAGGAAGTTCATTTTCTGGCGCACTCATGCCCCCTGGGCAGCTCCTCTTCCTGGTTGCGGCTCAGACAAGCGTATGCACGTGTGTGTGCAATTTGCTCCCTTTTTGGCACTTGGTGCCACATGTGTTCGCCATCACTGTCCTAAACCTTCCAGTCTGAACCATCCCATGTTTGCCAGGCTGAAAGTCAGTAGGAAAAGTCATGTTTGTTTATGGCTGTCACATTATGTCTTAATTTAAGCCACTCCCCCCCCCCCCCCAATCGAAGGACAGTTTTCCTTAAATTATTTCCATTTGTTTTAAACACATTGGAGGTTTTTTTAAGCATTTAAATAAACCACTTCTTAATGTATTTTGGAAAAGGATTTTGGGGTAGTTATGAGATGCTCCTGTTCGAGTGGTGCGGTGGCCTAGAGGTGGAGGTGTGAAGTTTTCAAAACATGCCCTAATTAATTTACGAGCCTCAAGACAAAGTTCAAAAGACATCCAGTCATTTATTAGAAGCAACATTTTGGCATGTTCTTCTGAGGAGCCGAATCTGATTTCCAGTTAATGGTGTCTGAACTTTACTCCTGTGTCTCCCCTCCCCTCAGTCTGTGGCATAAAACATATCCACCAATGAGATGCTGCAGCAGGCTGTGAACTTTTGTGCCTCACACGCCTGCTGTAGAAATCTGAGATCTGACTCTGGTCGAAGTTATGCATGGAATTCTCCCTCCCTTTTTCATGTCAACTTGATAATAGTCATGGAAACGCTTTACAAGTTAACATTCAGCTCCCCTCACTTCCGAAAAGCGACCTGTGTGAAACAAAAACAATTTGAGTACAGGTATATACTTTAGGGATAGTATAAAGGCTTGCCTGGATTTTCAGCATGGAATTTTGCTATAAGGCGATCAGCGATCGCCTTATAGCAAAGGCGATCAGCCTGCATATTTCTACTTTTTACCCAAGATGCCTCTGATAAGGGGTAGCCCAATGTCAGGCCTGTTTCTTCGTTGACTCAGGAAAGACCACACTTAGACATTATTTTGAAATGTTAAGGCTCCTTTTACTAAGTTACGATAGCGTACAGACCAAGTAAAGCTGAGAATGAATAGTTTAGGCGCGAACAGAAAGTATTAAGCTTAAGCCCATCCCAATCCCCAAACCCCCCCTGTGCATTGTCCAATATGCATCCATCTCCAACATCAGGTGGGCAGGTCTTCACCATCCTGGAATGCAGGTCCGTTAAACAGGAGATAACACGAACCATCAACATTGTCCACCAGCAGAACACACTCATCCCAAACCCCCCACCCTCCCCGTTTCCATGGCAGCGAAGCAGGAACTAGCGAGACTGACATCCGGACCTCCTCCAGGAACAGCGGGAAATCCAGGGCAGCAATAGGCATACGAGAGGCTACACCTGAAAGACAAGAAGGGAGGGACAAAACAACAGAGAGGAGAAAGAAAAAGAGTCAAGGTTTGTGTGGATACTTGGCATAAAACTGGCGTACCAGTTTAGGAGCTTTGAGATGCTCTTTATCCACCCATTCGTTGTGAGAAGGGGGAAAATCCTTCCACATGACCAGGAACTGAGTTTTATTTCTGCGGATTCTGGAGTCCAAAATGTCTCGCACCTCATAATGATGATGACCATCCACCAAGGTAGGTGTAGGAGTATCAGGCAATCTTTTGCGGAGATGGGAGGTACGAGCAGGTTTCAGTAAGTGAACATGGAATACAGGGTATAGTCGCCGATAGGTCTTGGGGAGATCCAAACGGACCGACACAGAGCTGATAATTTTGGTGATCGTGAAAGGTCCAACAAATTTGGGACCCAGCTTCTTGCATTTTTGGGGGCTATCCAAATTTTTGGTAGATACATAAACTTGATCACCAACTTTGTAGGAGGGAGGGACTGCTCGTTTCTTATCAGCGTACAGTTTGTGCGAGTCATGGGCATCGTTTAAAGTTTTCCGGAGAACCGGCCAAACAGAAGATAATCTAGAGGACCATTCAGATAAAGAGGGAACCGTCGGCGAGTCGTGAGGCAGTTCGGGTATGGGTACAAAGTCCTGTCCGTAGATGATTTTAAAGGGGGTCATATTCGTACTGGAGTGAACAGAGTTATTATACGCAACTTCGGCATGTATGAGAAGATCAGCCCAATCATCTTGTTGAAAATTAATAAAGCAGCGTAAGTACTGTTCGAGAACGGAATTAACCCTTTCACAAGATCCATTCGTCTGAGGGTGGTAGGCGGAGCTTAAGCTTTGGGCGGAGCCAATCAGTCTCAAAAACTCCTTCCAAAAATGGGAAGTAAATTGGGTTCCTCTATCGGAGATGATGCGTTGCGGGACGCCATGAAAACGATAGATATGGGAAACGAACAGTCGGGCCAGAGATTTGGAAGAAGGAATTTTAGTACAGGGGACAAAATGAACTTGTTTAGAAAAAAGATCGGTAACTACCCAGATAACGGTATAACCCTGACTGGGCGGAAGATCAACTATAAAGTCCATTGAAATTTCCTTCCAAGGCCTTTCCGGCGTAGCTACAGACTGGAGAAGACCCTGTGGCTTACCCGGCGCACGTTTTGAAGCCGCACATACAGGGCAACTGGCAATATACGATTCAACATCTTTCTTCATTGATGGCCACCAGAACTGTCTCTTGATAAGATGAATAGTTTTAACGAAACCGAAATGACCAGCTAAACGTGAGTCGTGTGCGCGTTGCAAGACAAAAGGACGTAATGTAGCAGGAACATAGATCTTAGAACCAATCCAGGGAAGATCGTCTCTGGTAGTACAATCACCTGAATGAGTCGAATACCAATCATCAGTAAGTAATTCATCCTTAATACGAGCAATCAGGTCAGCAGGTGGAGTAGTTTGGACAGTAGTTTGGGCTATAGTAGATACTGGAGTAGCAGGTAAAGTGAGTGGCATTATCGGTTGTACTATGGTGAGCTTAGACACATCATATTGTGGCAATCTGGAAAGTGCATCAGCCATGAAATTTTTTCCCCCAGGAATGTATTTGAGGTGGAAATTGAAACGATGGAAATAGTGAGCCCAACGAAGTTGCCTTGGGGACAATTTCCGAGAGGAGGTAAGAGCTTCCAAATTTTTATGGTCCGTCCAGACCTCGAAAGGATGTGGGGCACCCTCAAGAAAATGTCGCCAAGTCATGAGAGCCCAACGAACAGCAAAAGCCTCCTTTTCCCAAATCGCCCAACCGCGTTCGGACGCAGTGAGTTTCCGAGAGGTGTAAGCACAGGGTTGTAATTGGCCATGTTGATTGAGTTGTAACAGGACTGCTCCCACCGCGACATCACTAGCATCCGCTTGAATCACAAATGGGGAATTCACATCGGGGTGTTTAAGAACAGGCTCAGCCGCAAACAACCGTTTAAGCTTTTCGAAAGCGGCCTGACATTCCATCGTCCATTTGAGAGGGGTTCCTGGACGAGGCTTGCCTTCTCCTTTTGTTTTCAGAAGGTTTGTAATGGGTAAGGCAATATCAGCGAATGATGGAATAAATTGGCGGTAAAAATTCGCAAATCCCAAAAAACTTTGCAATTGTTTACGGGTACGGGGAGGGGCCCACTCCGTCACTGCCTTGACTTTAGCAGGATCCATTTCAATTCCCTCAGAGGAGATACGGTAACCCAAATAGTCAATTCTTTCCTGGTGAAACTCACACTTAGAGAGTTTGGCATAAAGTTCAGCGGAACGCAACTTATTTAATACGGAGCGCACTAGTTTAACGTGCTCGTCGTGTGTTTGCGAGTAGACGACGATGTCATCAATGTAAACAATAACTCCCTTGTAAAGGTGCTCGTGGAGAACCTCATTTATTAGTTGCATAAACACTGAAGGGGCACCTTGAAGACCGAAAGGGAGGACTTTGAATTGGAAACATCCGAGCGGACAGTTAAAAGCTGTTTTCCATTCGTCCCCCTCTTTGATTCTGACCCTGTAATAGGCTTCACGTAAGTCTAACTTCGTAAAAATCTTACCGGTAGCCAGGTGAGCAAGCATGTCCTTCATGAGCGGAAGGGGGTAAATATTGTGTTCACAAATGGTGTTGAGATATGAGTAGTCCTGTATTAATCTTAGAGTGCCATCTTTTTTTCCCCTAAACATAACTGGTGCTGCTACACGGGGCCTAGCTGGTTCAATGAAACCCCTTTGAAGGTTTTTATCGATGAATCTACGTAATTCCTCCATCTCCCGCGGGGTCATTGAGTACATACGAGGTTTGGGTAATTGCACCCCAGGAAGAAAATCAATTGAACAGTCAGTAGCCCTATGAGGAGGAAGGGAATCACAAGATCTTTCACTGAAGGCATCCTTTAGGTCCCAATATTCTTTGGGAATTTTCTCCTCGCCTGGTATGACCTCGGGTGATGGGAAATCCAATAAAGGTGCAGCAGATTCAATATGGCGGGGTGGGTGATGTAGCGGGGGTTGATCAGTTTCTGATGGAAGAGAGGTATGTTCCGGGAGGGATAAAGGAATGCGTACCCAACCTTCCTTCCAGTTTATCAGAGGATTCCATTTACGAAGCCAATTGACCCCCAAAATTACAGCATTATCGGCAATGGCAGTTACAATAAAGTTGATGGTCTCAGTATGGCCCGTGCCTATAGAAACGTGAATTGGTTCGGTGATAAAAGATGCTGGGGTGCCCCCAGCTACAGAACCATCCATTTGGCAAAAGGCTATGGGAGTTTTCAAGGTTTTAAGGTGGAAACCCATTTTAGACACGATGTCTTGGCTTATGAGACATTTTGAGCAACCAGAGTCAATGAGAGCCTGCACATTGCATGTACGTCCAGTAGATGGAGCTAAAAGCATTAAATTAATATAAAGGGGCCCGGAGCGATGACTCACCAGGTTGTCGTCAGAAGAGTCAGAAGACGCTTCCCAATCATCAGGTCCTGGGGAGGGCTGGTCAGCAGAGAGGTTGATGGGTTCCATCCCACTCATAGCCGGTTTGGCGCGCACAGTTGGCGTCCTAGGCTGTTTCCGGTCCGAGGAAGAAAGTGGGCGTGGAGGTGGTTTTGATCGGCATTTGTCTGCCCAGTGCCCCTCCTTCCCACAGCGATAACAGCTGCCTGAACGAGGCTGGGTTGTTCTCCCCTCCCCCTTTTGCATGCGTTTCTCCCTCGCAGGGGGGTGAGATTTGGGGCTATCTTCCTGTGTTTTTTTCTCCAAGCGGACTGGATCCTGCAAGTGGGCATGATCCAACTCGACATCCGAAGCTAGATCTATCCAGTCATTCAAAGTTTCGGGGCGAAATCTGTTCACACATGTTTGATAAATGTCTTTATTCAGCCCTTCAACATAAATGTCCATTAGGGCCTGTTCACTATAACCAACCATAAACACTGATAGCTCCTGGAAAATCTGCGTGTAAGCCTGAATAGACATGTCCCCCTGCTGCAAACTTTTTAGTTTCATTTTTGCTTTCCTCTCAACACGGGGGTCTTCAAAACGCCTTCTAAGAGCATTCATGAAACGATCGAAATCGCGCAGCGCCGGTGAGCGGCAATTATGCAATGAAACCAGCCAATTAGAAGCTTGATTTTCTAGGGTCATAGATACAATTCTGATTTTGATATCATCGTCCATATCAGCTGCGTAAAACTGCATGTAATTATCGACGTGAATTAGAAAAAACGCCAGTTTGTCGGCACTTCCGTCGTATTTCACACCCAAAGGAGGCAGTTTCGCAAGTCGGCGGGGGTTAATGGGGTTGGCTTCCCTTCCGGCCTGAGGGGGGGGGGAGGGAGTTGCTCTCCTGCTTTGCCTGGCAGAAGCCGCCTCTCTCCGCAATTCCCTGCCGGCTTGAGGAGGGGGGGATGGTGTTGAAACCCTGCTTCGTCTGCCCGGAGCTGCCTGTGAACCTCTTGGCTGTGGGCGATCCGCCTCCCTCCCCCAGATTTTTTCCAGGGCTAATCTCTTCTCATCTGCCTGGCGGAGTAAGTCCTGAGCCATCTCCTTTAGTTCCCTTTCTTCTCTTAAGAGCTCCGGAATGACTTTCTTTGGGGAAAGTCGACGTCTGGAGACGTTTACCCCACTCATTCCTACCCCTTCAGACCAACGTTTAGGTTTGACTGATTCTTCAGCTGGCAGATTTAGATCTAGGCCAGCCAAACCTTCCATCACTGACCTGATCCCTTCAGATTGAACAGGAGGATGCGATGCTTCAGCTCCCAAAATTGTTTCAGGCAGGACCTCTACCAACGGAGGCTCCTCTTGTGAAGGGTCCGACATCAGGGCAGGTTTTTGGTTTTGTTGATTCTCAGCTTAATGTCAGGCCTGTTTCTTCGTTGACTCAGGAAAGACCACACTTAGACATTATTTTGAAATGTTAAGGCTCCTTTTACTAAGTTACGATAGCGTACAGACCAAGTAAAGCTGAGAATGAATAGTTTAGGCGCGAACAGAAAGTATTAAGCTTAAGCCCATCCCAATCCCCAAACCCCCCCTGTGCATTGTCCAATATGCATCCATCTCCAACATCAGGTGGGCAGGTCTTCACCATCCTGGAATGCAGGTCCGTTAAACAGGAGATAACACGAACCATCAACATTGTCCACCAGCAGAACACACTCATCCCAAACCCCCCACCCTCCCCGTTTCCATGGCAGCGAAGCAGGAACTAGCGAGACTGACACCCCTCCACTTGATTAAGTATTGGAGTTGTCTCCTGTGCCACCTCGAATCAAGGACTTGTTGAACCTCATAATGGGTTTGGCCCCCTATGACCACAGGGCCCAGAGGCTCCCGGGGTAATGGTCTCAGCGTGGATCCGATCATGGGTTTTAAGAGGCTACTATGGAACGCCTGGTGTATCTTCCCCAGCAATCAAGGTGTCAGTTTGTGAAGCATGTCTATGAATACCATCAAACTGCCATAGAGAGAGAGGGGAATTCCAAACATACCTGTGGTCAAAAAGGAATCTCAAGCTGGCCGGTGAATGCGCATGTCTAAACTACCATCTCTTATTGGCTGTGATTTATGACGAAGGCTGAAGGGAGGACAGTAATGCGGGCAAAGTTCAGAAGCAGATAAAGAAAGCAAAAAAGATGGCTGCAAACAAGAAACACCTAATGAGGAATGCCTAATGAAGTTGTTAATAAATCACTGCTTTTTGTATTACAGTATCAGTCACTTATTATGAAGCAGGCATCGTTAGGGTACTTGACAGTCAGCCATCTTTTGCTTTTAAATATCGGGGGTGCCGAGGGGGAACTCAGAAGACCATGGCAAATGGCCAGCTGTCCGAAGGGATCTGGAAAGCAGCCATCAAACATCAAACCTGAGACCAGTGAAGCAAGAGGAGATAAGTAACTCTAAAGCTGATGGCTAAAGCTGAGCCCCCACCCCAACTCTATGCCTAAAAAAAGGGAAAAGCCCCAAATGGAGCCCCTGGAAAGTTCCATAAAGCAACGGAGGGAGGGATCTGACTGGGTCACCCTCCGTGAAGAAAGGCCATTATGCAGGCCAAAAGAAAGGGGAGGAGCAGTGGATCCTCTTGAGGTGACGAGAAGCACATGGGAATGCAGCCCCCCTTCTCCACCCATTAGAAGGAAGATGAAGCCAGTTCCTCTCCCACGTAGCAGACAGACTGCCCAGGGCAGACAATCTCCACCCTCCCTTCAAACTAGAACTGATGGGTATCTTCAGACCCATCAAACACAAGCATACAGAGGTTGACAGGAGGATGGAAGGGCACTGCTGATTGAACTGCCCCAGTTCAGAGGAAAGTTTGATGGGGACTCAGACCAGTTAGCCCTATTCCTTGACTCAGCTGAGGCCCACCTGGAATGCTATGGACACCTCTACTCATCCCCCAGAGCCATAGTGAATGCTATCGCAGAGGGACTGGAGGGAGAAGCAAGGGAATGGCTAGCAGCCCTCCACAAGAGGAGAGCCCCCCAACTGCAAGGTGTAGATGATTTCCTACGACTGCTAGAGCAGGGGTCCCCAACCTTTTTTTCACCAGGGACCGGTTTCATTTTAAAGAAAATTCTGCGGACCGGCTGAGTGGCTCAGCAGTCATGTGACTGGGTGGGCGTGGCCAACTTGGAAAATGTGAAACTCACTTAACAATGATCTTGGTTAGCAACCAAACTTTTGGCCTCAACTGTGGTCATAAGTTCTTTCTTTCTTTTTCTTTCTTTCTTTCTCTCTCTCTCTCTCTTTCTTTCTCTTTCTTTGTCCCTGTCTCTCTTTCTTTCTCTCGCTATTTCTTTCTTTCTCTCTTTCCCTTTCTCTCTTTATTTCTTTCTCTTTATTTCTTTTTCTCTTTCCCTCTTTCTCTCTCTTTTTCTTTCTCTCTTTCTGTATCTTTTTCTGTCTTTCTTTCCTTTCTGTCTCTTTCTCTCTGTCTATCTTTCTCTCCCTCCCTCCCTCTCTCTGTCTCTCTATGTGTGTCTGTCGTCGTCGTCCCCCCCCAGCCTCCTCAGCCCGTCCGCCGTGCTTGGTCACTCGTTCGCTCGGTCAGGCTCCGTGGCTGGGTAGGAGCCGGGCTGCAGGGCTGGAGAGGAGGAGGAGGGAGGAGGGGGAAGCCCATTGGGCAGAGCGCGCGGGAGAACGCAGGAGGATGGTGGGGGCTCTTCCTCCACCCTCGTCGACGGAGGGACTCCTGTGCGCCGCCGGAGCAACCTCCCTACGGCCGCCAGTTCCCTCCCCCGTCCGCGGAGCCTCCGCAGCCCCTGGAAGAAAACGAGTGGCCGGCATGCCAGCAGGGGAGGGAATCGGAGTCCCTCCGTCGACGAGGGAGGAGGAAGAGCCACACTCCAACGGCGCGAACAGCCGCGCCTGCGTTCTCCCGCGCGCTCTGCTCAGGGGGCTTCCCCCTCCTCCCTCCCTCCTCCTCTCCAGCCCTGCGGCCCGGCTCCCACCCAGCCACGGACCGGCACCAGTCCGCGGCCCGGGGGTTGGGGACCCCTGTGCTAGAGGCCAGATTTGAGGAGGTGGAGGAGGACCTGTATGCGGAAGATGAGCTCAGTGACCTAAAGCAAAGGGGCCGCCCCATTAAAGAGCACATCCATGAATTTAGGAGAGTCGTTGGAAGGCTACCCCCTTTACCAGAGTGTCTGTTAGTGTATTTTTTCAGAACAAGTCTGGACCAGCAGATTGCCCAAGTTACTGCCTACCGCGACATCCCAAACCGGCTCGCTGAGTGGTTCCGAGTAGCAATAAAAGTTGACAGCACGCTGCATGCCAATGACATGAGAAAGCAACCTGACACAAAAGAGAGAGGTCAACCTGATGTGAAACCACCCAGCCGACGGGGAACCACAGCACCACAGCAGGCCCTGAGACCAACCTTCCCTCAAAGTCCGCTGAAATGCTACAGATGCAAGGGAATGGGCCATATAGCATCCATGTGCACGACCCCAACTCCGATGCTGAGGCCAGAGCTACTACCCAGGACACGACTGGAACGCTGCCACAAACGGGCTACCCACGCATCCCGGAAGGCCTTCCAGGCTGCAATATAAATATGATTAAATTAAAATAAATAAATAAAGGTCCCTCCCCAACCAGATGAAGTGGGGGGGGGGGGAACCCAACGCAACAATGACCAGTCACCAGAATCCTATGAGAGTGACGACGAAGGTGAAAACAACCCAATGGTGAGAGGATCAATTCACCCTTTCCTTTTCCCAATACGCCTCACAGCCCCAAAGACAGGAAACCAGTAAACAGTAAAACAGGGGGATTTTTAAGTGCTAGTAGACTCAGGCTGCACTAGGTGCTTGATCAACCTTACCACAGTCCTGAAACTGGGGATCAAAGCAAAAAGATTGGCCCACCCAATCCGGTTTGAACAGGTCGACGGGTCCCTAATGGGGGGTGCCTATGCCACCCACCTGACGGAACCAGTGAGACTAGAGCTAGTGGATCACTGGGAAGTAATCCACTTCATAATAGGCCCCAAAATGACAGATGCAGTCATACTGGGACTCTCCTGGTTGGACAAGTGGGGACCGACCATCTGGTGGCAAGGGGGTACTCGCAGGCTTAGGATAGAAAAGGGGCCCCAACCCCTCTTCCGCCACCAAGCAGAAACTCCACCCAAGGAAGGACCCCCCACAAAAGAGCACACCAGAACACCTGGGAGCCACATCTGATGAAACCCCAGAGACCGAACAGATCCCAGGGGAATACCAGGACCTCGCAAAAGTATTCAGCGAGACCGAATGCAACATTCTGCCCCCCCACCCTGAGGTGTTTGTATGTATTCATAGAGATGCTTCACAAACTGACATCCAGCTCCCCTCACTTCCCGAAAGCAACCTATGGGAAACAAAACAATTTGAGTACAGGTGTATAACTTAGGGATGCGTTCCTCCCGCAGGCTTGCCTGGATTTTCTGCATGGAATTTTGCTATAAGGCGATCAGCCTGGATGGTTCTACTTTTCACCCACAATGCCTCTGATAAGGGTAACCCTTCCACTTGATTAGGTATTGGAGTTGTCTCCTGTGCCACCTCGAATCAAGGGTTCGTTGAACTTCATAATGAGTTTGGCCCCCTATGACCATAGGGCCCGGGGGCTCCCGGGGTAGCGGCCGCAGGGTGGATCCAATCACGGGTTTCAAGAGGCTGCTATGAAACGATTGGTATATCTTCCCCAGCAATTGATGAAAGATGATGGGGCCCAGCCAGTCACAGCGGCAGCAAGGGCAGCGCCGGTGAGAGCTAATTTGAGGGGAGATGGGATACCCCACAGGCGGAGAATGGCAAAAGTTCCCCCCCTAGGGATGAAATTTGGGGGGGGGGATCCGAAAAATCTGGGGTTCTTTTTACTTCAAGTCTGCAATTTTGTAAGACAATTTGAATACGACCTCCATAATGACGAAGCAAAGATAAGAGTTGTGTCTTTAGCCCTGGAGGGGAAGGCTGCAGACTGGATGGTGTCTTTGTACAATGATGACTCCCCCCTACTGGGAAATTTCAATAGATTTATGGCTGCCCTGAGGAGACACTTGAATCTTTCAATTGCACTGTGACTGGGTTGAGGATCTTTACTATGGGGAATGGTCCCACAAATTTCGGGCCCAGTTTCTTGCTAGGCAGTTTTAATCTCAAGTATTTTGTGGAGAGGTAAACCTTCTCTCCCACCCGGAATGGCGGTTGCGGAGCCCCGTGTTTATCTGCCTGTTTCTTATAGGTTCGTGCTGCTTTAGCCAGCGCTTTTTTGACATTTTCCCAGGTTGCTTTCAGCATCAACGTCCAATTAGTCAAGGTGACTGAGGAGGGGGGATCCCTTGGATACTCAGGCATTGGGACGAAGTCCATGCCGCTCACTACTTTGAACAGTGTGAATCCTGTGCTACTGTGAACAGCATTATTGTACGCGACTTCAGCAAAAGATAAAAGGTCTGCCCAATTGGACTGCTGATAGTTCGTGTAGCATGTCAGGTACTGCTCTACCCACTTTTTGGCAACTCTACTGTAAAGTCCATTGCAATCTCCTCCCACGGCCTCGTTGGCTCTGCTACTAGTTGCAGCAGTCCGGGGGGGGGGGTTTCCCAGTCATCTCTTCATTGTGGCACAGATGGTGCAACTTTTCATGTAACTATCCACATCTTTCTTTATGGCAGGCCACCAGAACTGCCTCCAGATTAAGTGTAAAGTCTTTAGGAACCCAAAGTGGCCTGACGGTTTGGCGTCATGGCTCTTCTGGAGAATTAGGGTGTGTAGGGATTCCAGGACATAGAGTTTTGTCCCCTTCCATGCAAGGTCATCTCTTTTCATCAAGATGCGTTGGTTGTTTTTGAACCAGGGGTCTGCTAGCAGTTCAGTTTTTAGCCTTGTGGTTAGGTTGCTTGCGGGTTGGTTCTGCCGGTCACGGCGTTGCTGTCTGGTGGTCACTTGGGCAGCTATTTGGGTAGAGGGAATGATGGCATCTACCACCTGGTCCTGTTCGCATTTGTACTGGGGCATGCGGGAGAGGGCGTCAGCTAGAAAGTTCTTCTGCCCTGGAATGTGCTTTAATACGAAGTCGAAGCGGTTGAAATATTGAGCCCATCGGACTTGTTTGAGTGATAGTTTTCATGGGGTCCTGAGACTGCGCTGTCACAACGCAATTGCTCTATCGATGGATTGATCGAGGGTGATCCTCTTAAATTTCCTTTTTCCTTCTTGTTGCTGGAAGGCTTGTTGAGGAGAAGTAGAGGCAGCTGTCGGAGTGGCCATTTGTCGCTGTGCTAGCTGTCATTTCGACTGCCATATAGGAGGTGTCTGATTTGTGACTGAATAATCTTTAGTTAATTTTCTTTTTTCCCTCGTTGTTGCTTGGAGTTTTAATACTCTGGACCTCCCCTACTACTGGACTTGCTGTGGAGTGTATTGGACTGCCTAATCCTGCTGAACCTGAATAGAGAGATTTAACTACAGGATAACTTGTGTATTGGATTATTAACCTTCACTTCCTGTTAGCAGTGAATGCTGTGGACTCAGAATTGAGGCGATTTGAGGAGCTATATCACCATCTAGTGGTCATCTTTGGGTGATACAGCTATGTCTACAACTTCCATCGTCACTAAGACAGCAAATAAAGTCCCCCCCCTCCGCAATGCCGAGTCCCACACTGATTTCTACTAGATCATTGGAAGACATGTCGACATCTGGGAAACCGCCGTCTATGCAAGCCCTTCAGGGAATGGTGCAGGCTATACAAGACTTGATGACCAAAAACTTTGCAGATTTACAATCTGTCAGCCTTTGCTTTGCTGCCTGCTTGGCTGCCATGGAAACGGGGAGGGTGGGGTTATGGGGTTAACTATGAGTGCTGGTGGAAGATGGTACGGGCCAGTGTTATCTCAAACCTAACGGTATCACATTCCATTCTGATGATGGCGTTGGACGTGAGGCCCACCTGATGTCCTGGAGAAATCTGCATTGGACACTGTTGTAGGGGGCATGGGTTATTGGGGTTGGCTTAAGCTTTGATATATACGCTTCGCGCCTAAACTAGTCACTTCCTGCTTGACCTTCGTTTGCTGTTGTTCTGTATTCAGTAAAAGTAACCTTAATCATTCTAAACCATGTTTAAGTGTGGTCTTTCTTGAGTATTCGAAGAAGCGAACCCTGACATTAAGCAGGAAGTCTCTACACTCCTAAACCCCATGTCGGAGCCTGCGAAAGACGAACCGATGGGAGAGGCCGCCTCTCACCCCGCGGCCCAAAAAGAGGACTCGAGGTCAGTAATGGAGTTATTAGCGGGCCTTAACTTAGAGCCAAACCCCGAAGAAGGATCAACACGCCATCGTTGGTCCGAGGGGGTGGGGATGAAGGATGACATCGGTTCGGGGGTCACAACCACAAGGCGCCGGCATGCCCCCTCCCAAGAACTAAGAGGAGCGAGTCCCCAACCGCCTGTGGGAACCCCTAGAGAATCACAAAGGGGAGAACCGACCCCTCCTCCTCCTCGCTGGCCGGCAAGACTTCCCCCCCTGGGGATTAAGTTTGGAGGGAATCCTGCAGAGTTAGGATTCTTTTTACTGCACGTCAGCAACTATGTTAAACAGTTTGCAAATGACTTGAGAGGTGATGATGCAAAGATAAGAATTGTAGCCCTCGCGCTGGAAAATACAGCCACTGAATGGTTAGTCTCCTTACATAATAATCATTCCCCGCTAATGGGGAATTTCGACGGGTTTATGACTGCTCTTAGGAGGCGATTTGAAGACCCCTTATTGAAAGAAAGGCAAGGCTGGAAATGAGGAATCTGCGCCAGGGCAATAAATCAGTTCAAGATTATTCGCAACGTTTTCAAGAACTTGCAGTTTGAAGCGCCACAAGAGATGGCTAGAGAGCAGATGGAGATCTTCTCACTCCGAAGCCGACCGAACACTAGTGAGAGACCATATTAGGACTTACTTAGTGGCGATAAAAGTGGCCAAACATGAGTATTGTGCCACTCTTATTGCATCCGCAGATAACCGCCCTGCCGCCCTGTTTGGGGTGACCCGCTCCCTCCTTCAACAGAGGCCGCGGGAAGCCCCTTTACAGGGTCGAGCAGAGGAATTTGGGATTTATCTGCAGGAGAAAATCACTCGGATTCGGAACGAGCTACCCTCCATCGACAGTGGTCCAGTCGAGCAGGCCGAGGCTGTTCTTGTGACACCATCCTGGGAGGAGTTTGATTTTGTTACCACCGAGGATATGGACAAGTTGTCAAAGAGACTTAGGGCTACCACATGTTTATTGGACCCGTGTCCCTCCTGGCTTGTACTGGCATCCTGGGAGACGACACGAGGCTGGCTCCAGGGCATTGTCAACGCATCTTTGAGTGAGGGGTCCTTGCCTGCCGTCCTGAAAGAGGCGGTGGTGAGGCCCCTCCTCAAGAAGCCGTCCCTGGATCCAGCATTATTAGAGAACTATCGTCCCGTCTCCAACCTCCACTTTTTAGTGAAGGTTGTTGAGAGTGTGGTGGCTCAACAGTTTCCGCGACACTTGGAGGAAGTTGATTATCTAGACCCGCGCCAGTCCGGCTTCCGACCCGGTCACAGTACCGAGACGGCATTGGTCGCGTTGGTTGATGATCTCTGGAGGGCGCGGGATAGAGGATATTCCTCTATCCTAGTCCTATTAGACCTCTCAGCGGCTTTTGATACCATCGACCATGGTATCCTATTGCACCGACTGGGGAGGTTGGGGTTGGGAGGCACCGTTCTGCGGTGGTTCTCGTCCTACCTCTCTGGTCGGTCACAATATGTGTTGGCAGGGGGGCAGAGGTCGGCCTCGAGGTCCCTCATATGTGGGGTTCCTCAGGGGTCGGTCCTCTCGCCCTTACTGTTCAACACATATATGAAGCCGCTGGGTGAGATCATCCGTGGTTTTGGGGTGGGATATCATCTGTACGCTGATGATACTCAGTTGTACATATCCACCCCAGACCACCCCAACGATGCCGTCGAGGTTATGTCCCGGTGTTTGGAGGCCGTACGGATCTGGATGGGTGGTAACAAACTCAAGCTCAACCCATCCAAGACTGAGTGGCTGTGGCTTCCGGCACCCCGGTTCAGCCAGATTACTCCATCTCTGGCCATTGGGGGCGAAACACTGGCCCCCGTGGAGAGGGCGCGCAATTTGGGTGTCCTCCTGGATTCCCGGCTGTCTATGGAAGATCATGTGGCAGCCGTGGCCAGGGGGGCATTCCATCAGGTACGCCTGATGCGCCAATTGCGCCCCTTACTGGACCGGGGTGCCTTACGCACAGTCACTCAAGCACTCGTCACCTCTCGACTTGACTACTGTAATGCTCTCTACATGGGGCTCCCCTTGAGGTGCACCCGAAAGCTGCAGCTAGTCCAGAACGCAGCCGCGCGGGTGATTACGGGAGCGCCTAGACACTCCCACATAACACCCATCCTGCGCGAGCTGCACTGGCTCCCTGTGGTCTTTCGGGTGCGCTTCAAGGTTTTAACGACCATCTTTAAAGCGCTCCATGGCTCGGGGCCTAGTTATATGCGAGACCGCCTCCTGCCCCATACATCCCTCAGACCGATACGCTCCCACAGAGAGGGCCTCCTCAGGGTGCCGTCGGCTGGACAATGCCGACTGGCGACACCCAGGGGAAGAGCCTTCTCTGTGGCGGGCCCTTCCCTTTGGAACGACCTACCCCCTGAACTCCGCACCATCTCTGACCTCCGCCTCTTCCGCAAGTGTCTGAAGACACACCTATTCCATCTAGCCGGCCTAGCATAATCCCCATTACTGACTCTTAGATAGTTTTAAATTTGGGTTTTTTAAATTCGGTTTTTAGCGCAGGGTCTATTAGAATAAGTTTTTTAAAATTTGATATGTTTTATATGTGTTTTAACATCCCTGTGCGCCGCCCTGGGTCCGTTTGGAGAAGGGCGGGGTATAAATTTAATAAAATAAATAAAATAAATAAATATGAGGGGTTGGAGCGAAGATGCCCTTATTGATGTTTATACAGAAGGTTTAAACCCATCCCTGTATGAGACCTGCGTTAACAGGCGTCCGCCACAATCCCTGGCGGATTGGTATCAGCTTGCTGGGGATGTTGAACTAGATCGAGCTCGAACAAAACCTCTGTCTCACTTTGAAAAGAGAAGTCAGCCTGGAATCCCTGCCGCCCAAACTTATGAGAGGGATTACCAAAAACAAAGTAAAGAGCGCAGATCTGCTACACCTCGTTCTGGTGCTTGTTTTCGCTGTGGGAAGGAAGGGCACTGGGCCAATAACTGCAAAATGAAGCAAACGCCACGTCCGTATTCTTCAGCTGAGGGGAAGAAACCCGCGAAAACTCCGAGCGTGCGCACTAAACCATTGATGTTTGGAGCGGAGCCTCTGGATCTCTCTGCCGGTGACCGACAAAAGGCGGAACTGGATGACTGGGAAAAGGACTCCTCTTCCAACGACTCTGATGACAATTGGGTGAGTCCCCATTCTGGGCTCCTTACTATTCCTTTACAGCTTTTGGCTCCATCTAGTGGACGCAACTGCAAAATACAGGCTCTTATAGATTCTGGCTGTTCTCGTTGCCTCATCAGCCAGGAATTGGTACAATACATGGGTTTTCACCTAAAAAATTTAAAAGTACCAATCGCGTTCTGCCAAATGGATGGCTCCGTAGCAGGGGGCAATCCGGCATTATATGTAACTGAACCAATTCAAGTGTCTATTGGAGACACCCATCAGGAAACTATTAACTTTATTGTAGCCCCCATTGCTGACAACCCTGTTATTCTAGGCATTAACTGGCTACGTTAGTGGAATCCCCTGATTGACTGGAAAGAAGGGTGGGTTCGAATCCCTTTCATATTGCCTAACGATATGCCCCTCCCCCCCCAATGATAAGCTTATACCTGAACAAGCACCTCTCAAGGAACCTGTTAATTCCAGCGTGACCCTCCCAATCCCTGAAATCATTCCAGGTGAAGAAAAAATCCCTAAAGAGTACTGGGACCTTAAAGATGTTTTCAGTGAAAAATCCTGTGACACTCTCCCCCCCCACCGGGCTACAGACTGCTCTATTGATTTCCTCCCAGGGGTACAACTTCCAAAACCTCGCATTTACTCTATGACACCCCGCGAAATGGTTGAACTTCGCAATTTCATTGATAAGAATTTGAAGAGGGGTTTCATTGAACCTGCCAGACCACGTGTAGCCGCCCCTGTGATGTTTAGAGAAAAGAAAGATGGTACGCTCCGTCTGGTTCAGAATTATAAATTTCTCAATACTATCTGTGAACACAATGTCTACCCACTACCACTCATGAAAGACATGCTGGCTCATCTAGCTTCTGGCAAAATTTTTACTAAACTCGATCTAAGGGAAGCTTATTACAGGATAAGAATTAAAGAGGGAGACGAGTGGAAAACTGCTTTTAACTGCCCTTTAGGGTGCTTTCAATTCAAAGTGTTGCCATTTGGCTTGCAAGGGGCACCTTCAGTATTTATGCAACTAATCAATGACGTTCTCCACGAGCACCTGTACAAGGGCGTTATCGTCTATCTTGATGACATCGTCATATACACGAAAACACATGATGAACACGTAAAGCTAGTCCATTCTGTTTTGCGTAAACTTCGAGCAGCTGAGCTCTATGCTAAACTTTCTAAATGCGAATTTCACCAGGAAAAAATTGACTACCTAGGTTATCGCATCTCTTCTGACGGAATTGAAATGGATCCTGCCAAGGTGAAAGCTGTCACGGAATGGGCCCCTCCTCGCACTCGTAAGCAGTTACAAAGCTTTTTGGGTTTCGCCAACTTTTACCGTCAATTTATACCCTCTTTTGCTAGCATTGCACTGCCCATCACGAACCTGCTCAAAACGAACGGGAATGACAAACCTCGACCAGGTTCTCCTCTGAACTGGACTATGGAGTGCCAAGCGGCGTTTGAAAAACTTAAACGCTTATTTGCAGCAGAACCGGTTCTGAAACATCCTGATGTCAACTCCCCCTTCGTAATACAAGCAGACGCTAGCGATGTCGCTGTAGGTGCTGTTTTATTACAACGTAACCAACAAGGCCAACTACAACCTTGTGCTTACACTTCCCGTAAGTTATCCAACACGGAACGCAGATGGGCGATTTGGGAGAAAGAAGCTTTTGCGGTTCGTTGGGCCCTCATGACTTGGCGTCATTTTCTGGAGGGGGCTCCTCACCCGTTTGAAGTTTGGACTGACCACAAAAATTTGGAGTCACTCACAACGTCCCGCAAATTGTCCCCGAAGCAGCTACGTTGGGCTCACTACTTTCATCGTTTTAATTTTACCCTCAAATACATTCCTGGAGGAAAAAATTTCATGGCTGATGCGCTTTCTAGGCTACCTCAATATGACAATACTAAACTCACAGTTGTTCAGCCTGTAATTCCACTTACTTTAACGGCTGCTCCCGTCGTGACCAGGGGTCAGTCCACGGTCCAAACTGACCCTCCTACAGAACTGATTGCCAGAATTAAATCGGAACTGCTTACCGATTAATGGTATTCCACTCACTCTGCTGACTGCACCGTCAGAGATGATCTACCCTGGATCGGTTCTAAAATTTATGTCCCAGCTACCATACGACCTTTTGTATTACAACAAGCACATGACTCAAGACTAGCTGGACATTTTGGATTTGTGAAGACTATACATTTAGTAAAACGCCAATTTTGGTGGCCCTCCCTTGAGAAAGATGTTGAATCCTATATCGCCAGTTGTCCGGTTTGCGCGGCTTCCAAACGTTCCCCTGGCAAACCCCACGGTCTCCTCCAATCTGTGGCGCGGCCAGAGGCTCCTTGGAAAGAAATTTCTATGGACTTTATTGTTGATCTTCCAAGTAGCCAAAGCTATACTGTGATTTGGGTGGTTACGGATCTGTTCTCCAAACAAGTTCACTTTGTACCTTGCTCCAAGATTCCATCCGCTAAGTCTTTGGCTAAACTCTTTCTTACTCACATTTATCGCTTACATGGAGTCCCAAAGCGTATCATCTCTGATAGAGGTACTCAATTTACGTCACAATTTTGGAAGGAGTTCCTCAGATTAATTGGCTCCGCCCAGGGCTTAAGCTCCTCCCACCACCCGCAGACTAACGGGGCCTGTGAACGAGCTAACTCCGTTCTAGAACAATACTTGCGCTGTTTTATAAACTTTCAACAGGATGATTGGGCTGATCTCCTGATTCACGCTGAGGTTGCGTATAACAATTCGGTTCACAGCAGTACTGGAATGACCCCATTCAAAGTAATTTATGGTCAGGACTTTGTACCTATCCCTGAGCTTCCGCACGACCCTCCTGCAATTCGTTCTCTGGCAGATTGGAGTGGTAAATTGTCTTCAGTTTGGCCCATTATAAGGAAAACGTTGGATGATGCTCATCAATCTCATAAATTTTATGCCGACAAGAAACGATCTGTTCCACCACAATACAAAGTCGGTGACAGGGTATATGCTTCTACTAGACATTTGGACAGTCCGCAGAAATGCAAGAAACTAGGCCCTAAGTTTGTGGGACCTTTCACGATCACTAAAATAATCAGTTCTGTCTCCGTTCGTTTGGACCTACCAAAAACCTACCGACGCCTCTACCCAGTCTTCCATGTCCACCTGTTGAAACCCGAACGTTTGTCACATCTTCGTAAACCTCATCCTGATGCCCCTGTACCCCTACTGGTGGATGGACAACAACACTATGAAGTCCGGGACATTTTAGATTCCAGAGTGCATAGAAACAAAATTCAGTACCTAGTGGTGTGGAAAGATTTTCCCCCGTCCCATAATGAATGGGTGGATAAGCAGCATTTAAAAGCTCCAAAACTACTACGACAATTCTATGCTAAATATCCTACCAAGCCCTAACCTCTTTTTCCCTTTTCTATATGTTGTTGTGTGGTTCTCTTTGTGTTTCTCTTGTTGTCTATTTTTCAGAACTAAATCCCCTACTTCTGGAGGAGGTCCGGATGTCAGCCTTCGCTTTGCTGCCTGCTTGGCTGCCATGGAAACGGGGAGGGTGGGGTTATGGGGTTAACTATGAGTGCTGGTGGAAGATGGTACGGGCCAGTGTTATCTCAAACCTAACGGTATCACATTCCATTCTGATGATGGCGTTGGACGTGAGGCCCACCTGATGTCCTGGAGAAATCTGCATTGGACACTGTTGTAGGGGGCATGGGTTATTGGGGTTGGCTTAAGCTTTGATATATACGCTTCGCGCCTAAACTAGTCACTTCCTGCTTGACCTTCGTTTGCTGTTCTTCTGTATTCAGTAAAAGTAACCTTAATCATTCTAAACCATGTTTAAGTGTGGTCTTTCTTGAGTATTCGAAGAAGCGAACCCTGACACAATCTGATGTAAAAACTGAAATGGGAGGTGTCAGGGAGGAAATTAAACAGCTGCGTAGAGATATGCGGGAATTTCGGCAGGCTTTGATAAAGCAGGAGGAAAAGACTCGGGAGGTGGAGATAAGAATGGAAAGATGCAAGGGACGCATGGATCGATGGGAACAGAAACAATCAACGGTTAACAAAGGGATAATGGACGAGATTTTCTTTTTAGAAATGGAAAGATCTTCCTTCTTCCTCAGACTTCAAAATGTGGTGGAAGAGAGGGATGAGAACTTGCAGGAAATTGTGGGAGGAATGGTGGCAGAGTCCTTGGACACTGAAAGGACCCTGGTGCAGCAGGATATAGATCAGGCTTTTAGGGTGTTTACTGGGTATGCAAAGCATAGCAATCTCCCTCGAGAAATTCATGTGCGTTTCAATAAGAGAACACTTATATAAAAAAAGAGTTTGGTTCAAATGGTTACTGCCAGAAGGAATATTGGTCTTCTGGGAGGGAGGTAGAATTAGAGTTAAAACATTAAGAGAGGCGGAGGCCTTTCTTCAAAAGCACTCCTCACTCCTAGGAGACGAAGAAGAGGGAACAGGGGGGGCCGTGGCCCCGCCCGTCGATGGGAAGGGAGAAGAAGAATCAATAGCAAAAAGACTTAGATACCAAAAATGACTTTATTTGAAATTTCACTGTGATAGTTGAATTAGATGGCAATGAAAAACATGATTGAACGTATGAAATATACAATGTAACTTATATGTATGCTTGCCCTTTGTTTTTCTTTAAAAAAATTTGTATTTGTATGAAGTTTTGGGAGGACCACCACCTCCGGCATGGAAGCCACTAAAATGTTACTTTAACCCTATAACCTTTTCCCCATATATACTGTAAAACCAATAAAAATTGTTTTATCAAAGAGAACGCTATGTGAGGAATTTTTCAAATGCACTAGGAACCAAACTTTAACATATAAGGGGCGACAAATAACAATTCTGAGGCAGGTTCCGAGATGTGTCTGGGAACGGAGACGGGAGTATCAACTCCTTACCTTATTACTGAGGAGAAATGCAATCTTGTATCAATGGATGTTACCTGAGGGGTTACTAATGACATGGAGGGATAGGAGAATTAGGATTAGAAACTTGCAGGAGGCAAGAGACTTTGTACAGCAACAATTTAAACCAACAGATTTGGAAAGAGAGGGAGAGGGAGAGACTGAGTAGGAGCGTGGAGGAATTGAAAGAAGAGGATGATTTGGGAATGGACAATATAGGGAGAAGAGAGGAGATTGAAGGGGTAGGACAAGGAGAAGGAGGACTAACGCTAGCAACAACACACAGAGAGACAAGACAAACCAAGAAAGCTACAACCAAAGGGCAGTAAGGAATAGGAAGGACAGGTACAATGGGGGAACGTATATGTTTATTGTCGGTAAATATTAACAGCTTAAATGGCCCCTCTAAACGAAACGGAATTCTGAATAAATTGAGTAATCTTAAATATGATATTATCTGTCTAGAAGAGACTCATATAAAAAAGGACCATGCGCATCTATTAAGACACCAGAAATTGGGTAATATGTTTACTTCCTTGGCAGAACAAAAAAAGAGAGGTTTAGTTTGTTTTGTGCAACGTCATTTGAAACCCCAGCAAATATTTGCTGATCAGGAAGGAAGGATTTTAATGATAGAAATAGAGATTGGACAGTGGAAGTGCCTTTTGGTCAGTATATATGCCCCCAATGTTAATCAAAGGGCCTTTTATGAAGATCTGTATGGGAAACTGGGGGAAGTGGAATATGGTCATATCTGTCTACTGGGGGATTTTAATGCGGTTTTATCCGGGGGGAAAAACAAGGGGGCTTGATAGAGATAAGAAAAACCCTACCAAGGATATGTCATAACATAAGGGAGGAATTTGGTCTACAAGATGTTTGGAGATTACATAACCCCAGAAAAAGGTAATACACCTATTTCTCCCCCAGGCACCATTCCTGGTCACATTTAGATATGGCCTGGATGTCACCGGAATTGAGGGGAATGGTGTCCGGAATAGAAATTGGTACTAATGAATGGGCGGATCATAGTCCTCTAAGGCTGACATGGAAGATCCCTGGACACAGGCAAACTAGATGGAGAATGTGGGTGGGCGCTCTGCAAGATGAGGACTTTATGGGGACATTTAAAAAAGAGATGAGTTTTTTTATTCAAGAGAATAAAATTGAAGATACATCAATTTATAATACTTGGGACACAGCCAAGGCAGTTTTGAGGGGTTTATTGATTAAATATGGTGCTAATTGTCGCTAGGCCGGAAGAATATAACAGAAAGACCTTTTGAATAATCTGAGTAGAGTTGAGCAGTGAATGCAGGAAGGGCAGGAGCAGGAACATTTGGTTGAGGAAAGGACGTTTTGGAGACACCAGATTAGCTTGCTAGATAAAGAAGAGTTAGCCTCTAAAATTAAATGGTCTAAACAACATTATTTTCAGAATGCCAATAAGCCAGGCAGAGGGCTCTCATATCGTCTAAGGAAGGAAGTTGAACAATGTAGAATAGAGGGGTTGAAGGACTTGGATGGAAACTTCCACACTACTAAGGAAGGGAAAAAGAAGGTGATACAAGAATTTTTTACTGGACTTCCGGCTGAGCTGCAGTTGCTGTCGGCAGGCTTTTTTCAAGCCTGCCATCCCACTCGCCTGTTGAGGCGTTTTTTATATCATCAAAACGCCTCGGAAACTCCAAGCTCCTAAGGAGCTTGTGAGAGAGCTAGTGCTGTCTGGGTAGAGTTCCCTTGCGGAGCCCCTCAGAAGGTTTATTTTCCTCTGGGGAGCGAGCAAGGTGGGACCCCCCCCCTTCAGGCTGCTATTCGCTCCGGACGAGTGAGGAGACTTCACTAATTAGCGGAGCAAGGCAACTGTTCTCAACTTTCAATCCACATTCCAAACGAACTTCATACTTCAAAGAAAACTTCTTGGCTAATCATCTTAAACGCAAGTAATTAAAGTCTGTGAACTTACTAGATAACAGCAGATTTAAGAACATAGCTTTTAGAACAAAGGAATCAAGATGGCGTTAATCACCAGCTGAAAGGAAATGAAAGCTAGTTGTTTTGTGTATTTTGGCTTGTATACAATCCTGACTGACAGTTAAGGTGGAACGGCTGGAACGGCTGAAACAACTCTGAAGTTAGCTAATATAATAATAATAATAATAATAATTTATTACTTATAAACCGCACCCTCTCCCCACAGGGACTCGGGGCGGTGCACAGGAGGAATAAGAACAATAACTATATACATATGTCATTAAAAATACATTAAATTAAGTGACCTGTGCTAAAATACCCGTTAAAACTATCTAACTAGAGATCCCCAATAAACCCTAAAGACAGAGGAGTAGCTATCCCAGGCCGGCAAGGCAGAAAAAGTGTGTTTTCAATTTAAGACGGAATATATAACCTGATCTACTTGGAAGAGCATTTTGTGAGAAAGTTGGGAAGAAGTGTTTTTTGTTTTGTTAAGCATGGCAACGGAACAAAGGGGGCTCCCCCAGACGCTGCAATAAACCTCCAGGATTTGAAGAACTTTATTGGTAAAGAAATTGCTTTTCTAGGTAAAGAAATTAATGAGGTTAAAGAAATGGTCCAGGATACCATAAAAAAGCATGATCAGCTTGATAAAAACATGCAAGCAATAGCCACGGGGCTGTCAGAAGTTGTTCTTAAGGTGGATAGTAAGGTTGAGCAACTGGTTTTGGATTTGGAAACCAAAACGAAAGAAACGGATCTGAAATTTGTGGAAATGGAGGGGAATATGCACAGGATGGATAATGAGATTATTATGATACAATTTAGATCTATGGAGTACGCCATCAGACTGAGGGGTTTAAGAGAAAATCCTAGAGAGGATTTAATAAAAGTTTGTGCCGATGCTTTGGCCACGTTATTAAAAGTGGATGATCCTGATGAGATTTCTGCTAAAATTGATAAAATTTACAGAGCAAATTCACGCATAGCATTACAAAGGCAATTACCAAGAGATGTTGTGATATATTTCACTGAGAGAAACTTTAGAAATGATATTTTGCAGAAGTCTTTTTACTCTTCTCTTCAAATAGACGGGAACATGATTGGTGTTTTCAAGGAGCTACCACCAGCGATGTTAAAGTTTAGAAGGGATTTTGGATTTTTGGTAGCGGAGCTGAAGAAAAGAGAGATACAGTATAGGTGGGATGCTCCAATGGGTGTTATATTAAGATATGAAGGGGTGAGGTATCGTTTGAATACTATAGACAAGGCAAGAGATTTCTATTATGAAATATTGAAGGCAAGTGCAATGCCCCCACGTACATCTACACCAACACCAGCAGATTTGGATGTTTTAGAGCAGAGGCTGTTTGAGAAAGAGACAGAAGAACAGATAATGCAGATGCAAAAAGAGAAGGAAGCCCAGGGTGCTGCAGGTGGATTCCAAGTGGATTTTTCAGGACTTCTTTTAAGTTCTTCTTTCGAGGAACCGTCCAAGACCCTCATTGAAATGCCATTACCTAAGCCAGTGGAACAACGTGTTACTAGATCTACGACTAGACAAATGCAAGAATCTCAGAAGCAGGGGAAGCCCCAAGTACAATGTGTTAAGAGTGACAAAGGCAAGAAGCAAATTGAAGCTATGGGAGGAGCAAGGCCGAAGATTAGTCTTGTGGAGAGAGATCTTCAACAAATGCTCTCAACGCTTCAGATTAGGCCAAAAGATGTTTAAATTATTATCTTGGAATGTGAATGGATTGAATTCTCCACAAAAAAGGAAAAAAATATTTTATTATTTGAAGCAATTTAATAATGATATTGTTTGCCTTCAAGAAACTCATGTTAGGCTGCAAGATCAGAAGTATTTAGCGAATTCAAGATTGGGAACATTTTATGCAGCCTCTAATCTGGTAAAGAAAAATGGAGTGGTGATATATATAAATAAAAGATTTTCAGCTAAAATTATAGAGGCGGATGATAGTGGCAGATATATAGCAATTGAACTTGATACAGATTTTGGTCCTATTTTGGTGGTAGGAATATATGCACCTAATCAACAACAAGAAAGCTTTTATAAGATGCTTCACTTAAAAATTTTGGATTGGAATTTTAAGAGTATTTTAATTATGGGAGATTGGAATGGAGTGATTACCCCAAGGATAGATAAGAGAACAGTGACTAAACTTACTACCAAATTACCACAGGTTTTCTTTGAATTACAAGACGACTTGGAACTAAAAGATGTTTGGAGGATACAACACCCAAACGAGATGGACTTTTCTTTTTATTCAGATAGACATAAATCCTTCTCAAGGATTGATTTTTTTTTGCTAACACCGGATTTACTTCCTAAAGCTAAGAAAACCAAGATATTTTCCAGGACATTAACTGATCACAGCCCGGTGTGGTTAGAGATTGAGCTAGGGAAGAGGTCAAGAAGGTCATGGAGAGTAAATGAAAATTTATTTAGATATGAAAAAAATGTTGATGAACTTAAAAAACACATGAAGGAATTTTTTAGTTTTAATATGAATAAGGGTACTCCTATTGAAACAGTTTGGGATGCAAGTAAAGCTTATATGCGCGGGGTCCTGATACATATGAATTTTAAACATAAACAAAGCAGACAGAAAAAGAGAATGGAATTGGAAGATGAAATAAAAAAGAAGGAGCAGTTACTTATAGCAACTCCAAAAGACGAGGCACTCCAGATGGCAATAAAGCTGTTGAAAGATCAATTTCAAATGCTTATATCAGAACAAACAGCAACCAACTTACAATTTGCCAAACATAACACCTTTGCTAATGCTAACAAACCTGGTAGGTGGTTGGCCTACACCTTGAGAAAGAACACGAATAATAGAATTATTGATAGAATTGAGTATTGAGGGAAAACGGTATATCAACAAGATTTGATTAAAAAATCATTTGTGGACTATTATGCTAAGTTATATTTACAGGACAATATACAGAATAAGTCAGTAGATGATTTTTTGGAAGGAAAAAGGGTTACCAAAATATCTGTGCTTCAAAAGGCAAATTTGGAACGTCTGATAACTGCTGATGAGATTATTTTAGCTATAAACCAACTTAAACTAGCCAAAGCTCCAGGGACTGATGGTTTGACTGCAATGTACTATAAAACTTTACAATTGGAAATGATTGAATATCTTACAGAACTATTTTGCAATATACAGCAAGGAGGTAAAATACCTTTCTCATGGAAAGCGGCTTTTATATCATTGATACCCAAAGACAAAGATGGCCCTAAGAAACCAGAGGATTACAGACCGATATCTCTTCTGAACACAGATTATAAAATATATGCTAAAGTACTAGCCAACAGATTGATGCCAGTTATCCAAGAGGTTATTCATTATGATCAAGCAGGATTTATTGAAGGTAGACACATGAAGGAGAATGTAAGGCAACTCATAGATTTAATTGACTATCTTGATAAGAATAAGCAGATCTCTGCAGTGCTGGTTTTCTTGGATGCGGAGAAGGCCTTCGATCGAGTGAATTGGAATTTTCTAACCAAGACTTTGGAAAAGATGGATATGGGACCACGATTTCGACAGGTGATTGGAGCAATTTACCAGCAACAAAATGCACAACTTATTATTAATGGAAATTTGTCTACAACTTTCGAGATACAAAAAGGTACAAGACAAGGTTGCCCGTTATCTCCATTGTTATTTATTTTAACCTTGGAAGTCTTGTTGAATACAATTCAGGACTCAAAATCCTTAAATGGCATAGCTATTAGGCAAAAGGAATACAGAACTAGAGCATTTGCCGATGATCTGGTTGTTACCCTTTCACATCCTTTGAATTCAATAATTCAGATGAAAAATATCATAGCAGAATTTGGCATGGTGTCTGGGTTTAGACTAAATCAAAATAAAACGAAAATGATGGTTAAAAACATGACAGAGACTCAAAGAAAGAGACTTGCAAGTTTGGCAGGTTTCGAAATAAGTTTCCAAGGTCAAATATTTAGGAATACAAATTGCAGAATCAAATACAAAACTTTTTTCAAATAATTATGAAGTGTTGTGGCAAAAGATACAGAAAGACCTTCAAGTATGGAAAAAGTTACAACTATCTTTGCTTGGAAGGATTTCAGCAATTAAAATGAACATTCTACCCAGATTTATTTTTTTATTTCAGATGATACCGGTGCTTAAATCAGATAAAATCTTGTTAGAATGGCAAGCAACATTAAATACATTTGTTTGGAAGGAGAAAAAACCGAGAGTAAAGATGAAGATTATGCAAGATATTCATGAAAGAGGTGGCCTCAGACTCCCAAACCTTCGACTGTATTATGAAGCTGCGGTATTGACGCATGTAGCAGATTGGTTTGGGAAAACAAAAACTGAACTGTTGAATATAGAAGGTCATGACCTTGTTCTGGGATGGCATGCATATCTTTTTTATGAAGATAGGGTGGATAAAGTGTTTAACAATCATGTTCTCCGAAGTGCCTTGATGAGAATATGGAAGAAGCACCGGCCTAATTGGGATTATAAAATACCGCTTTGGTTGGATCTTGCAGACACCATGTGGATTACAAATACTAAGTCACTCGGGGGGTGTTTATATAAAGACGTGCTTATTGCTGATGGGGACGAATGGCAGTTGAAAACTTTGGAACAACTGTTGGAAGAAGGAATTACTCTAAATTGGTTACATTATATACAGTTACAGAAGAGATGGAAAGAAGATCACAGGGTTGGTTTTATGGATAAAGAAGTGGAACTGATCAAGCAGATAAAAGAGACTGGCCCAAAACATGTTAAAAGAATATATAATGTATTGTTAGAAAGAGACTCAGAAAGTGAACTGGTCAAGGATTGCATGATTAAATGGGCTCAGAATTTTGATGAATTGGTTATGTTAGATACGTGGGAAAAAATATGGGTTCAGAATGTTAAATTTACACAGTCACAGAATTTAAGGGAGAATTTTTATAAAATGTTCTACAGATGGTATTTAGACCCTAAGAAATTATCATGTATGTACCCAAATGTTCAACCAAAATGCTGGAGATGTGGGTGTTTAGATGCTACTTTTTTTTCATGTATGGTGGACTTGCAATAAGGTTAAAGCTTTTTGGATAAAAATATGGTGGGTTATGCAAAATGTATTTAAGAAAAGAATACAATTTATTCCGCAAATGTTTTTATTGGGTATAATTAAGGATTTTACTAAAGGGGAAACAAAATTGGTTTTGTATATGGTTACAGCAGCTAGGTTGCTGATTGCTCAATACTGGAAAAAAGATTTTTTACCGACAATTGATCAATGGATTCAGAAAGTGGCGGGGTTTGCGGAAATGGCAAAAATTTCAGCTTTCTTAAAAGGTCAGAAGCAGGAGAATTATACACAGGAATGGGTAAAATGGATTAATTATATACAGAATAAATATCAGACTAGGAAGTACTATGTAGCCTTTAGGTAAGAATGTTTAGATTGACAGATGAACAGAGTAAATAATATATGGGATGTTTGGAATTACTAGAGTGGTGTATAGCGGAAGTCAGGGGGGTGGGTTTGATTGGAAGGTGGGGGAGGGTTAGGGTGGAGGGCGGGGAAATATATATGTATAACTAATTTAGAAGATGGGATTAATGGGATACGGTTACTTTAAGAGAAATTTATATTATGATTTATATATAATAATAATAATAATAATTTTAATTTCTATCCCGCTCTCTCTCCCCAAGGGGACTCGAGGCGGGGCACAGATGAACAGAGTAAATAATATATGGGATGTTTGGAATTACTAGAGTGGTGTATAGCGGAAGTCAGGGGGGTGGGTTTGATTGGAAGGTGGGGGAGGGTTAGGGTGGAGGGCGGGGAAATATATATGTTTAATTAACCTAGAAGATGGGGTTAATGGGATATTGTCACTTTAAGAGAAATTTATATTATGATTGTTGGGAGGTGAGGGGGTACAATATCTGAATGAGAAATTTATTTTAAGACGGGGGGAGGGGAGGGGGTACAGTATTTGTATGTGATTTATATTATATGTCGGGGGGGTAAAAAGGGGGGGGAATTTGTTTGTGTAAAACTTTTTCAATTAAAAAAAAAAGATTTTTTTACTAAACTGTATGAGAAAGGGGGAGAGGAGACACAAGGAATCAGACAGTTTTTGAGGAAATCTGATCTACCACAAGTCCCCGAGTCTATGAAGCAGCTTCTTAACGCTGATATAAGGGGAAGTAGAAGCAGCCATGATAAAACAAGCCAATGGGAAGGCCCCGGATATGGATGGTCTACCGGTTGAACCATACAAGGCAATGTTTGGGGTATTGGGTAAATATATGACAGAGTTGTTTAATAGAGTGATGAGGGATACCCAGATACCAGCATCGTGGTCTGAAGTGTTTATTTCCATTATACCTAAGGAAGGGGCTGATTTGTCACTTATTAGAAATTATAGGCCAATCTCACTGCTAAACTCTGACTACAAAATTTTTGCGGCAGTGTTAGCAGCAAGACTTACCGTATTTTTCAGAGTATAAGACGCACCTTTTTTCCTCTAAAATGAGGCTGAAAATCTGGGTGCGTCTTATACATCGAATACAGCATTTTTTTTGCCTCCTGAAACCCCACCCCTTCACCAAAATGGCTGCGCGCATACCCTTATTGAGGCTTCCAGAGAGCTGCTGGGGACTGGGGAGGGCAGAAATGAGCAAAAAACAGGGCGTTTTGCCCCCCCCCCAGCCCCCAGCAGCACTCTATAAGCCTCCATAAGGCTATGCATGCTATTTTTTGACCAAAAAATGGCCCGTTTTCACCAAAAAAATGGGCAATTTTTCCTCATTTTGCCCCCCCCCCAGGAGCACTCTGTAAGCCCCCCCAAAGCTGTTCATGCCTTTTATTTGAAAAAAAACGGGCCCATTTTCCCCAAAAACGGGCCATTTGGGGGAGGTTTGCACAGTGTAAAAAGGCCTTTTTTTCCCTTTTGGAAAGCTGTTTAATTAGAGGGATTGGTGAGAATTACGTTGGTCAAGTACTGTGCCTGCAGAAACAAAGATTTGTTCCAAAGGTGGTCAGTGATTTCCTTCTCCAGCACATACGTAAATACACCTGGAAACATCTACCTACCTACCTACTCTCTCTCTCTCTCCCTATCTAGTGTATTTCTCTCTCTCTCAATTTCTTTATTTTTCTCTCTCTATCCCTCTACCTATCTACACTCTCTCTCCCTACCTACCTACTGTATTTCTCTCTCCTCTCTACCTACCTACCTACTCTCTGTCTCTCCCTACCTATCTACTGTATTTCTCCCTCTATTTCTCTCTCTATCCCTCTATCTACTTATCTATTTACACACACTCTCCCTACATACCTACCTACTGTATTTCTCTCCCTATCCCTTTATCTACCTACCTACCTAACTACCCACTCTGTCTCCCTACCTACGTACCTATTGTATTTCTCTCTCTCTCGCTCTCCACCTACCTATTTACCTACCTACTCTCTCTCTCTCTCCCTACCTACCGACTGTATTTCTCTCTCTTTCTCTCCCTTTCTATCCCTCTATCTACCTACCTACTTTTTTAAAAAAGTTGCCTCTTCAAAACCTGGGTGCGTCTTATACTCTGGTGCGTCTTATACTCCAAAAAATACGCTACCTGTTTTCTTAATACCTTTATACTCTCAGACCACAATGGCTTCCTCCCCAACTGACAGCTATGGGATAATCTGAGGATGATTATGAATACCCTGGAATATTTTCAGGCCTGCCCTGATAAACGGATGCACTTCAAGGTTTTGGTGACCATCTTCAAAGCGCTCCATGGCATGGGTCCTGGTTATTTGCAGAACCGCCTCCTGCCACGTACCTCCATCCGACCTGTCCGCTCCCACAGGGAGGGCCTCCTCAGGGTGCCGTCCGCTGGACAATGCCGGCTGGCGACTCCCAGGGGAAGGGCCTTCTCTGTGGTGGGTCCAGCCCTCTGGAACGACCTGCCCCCGACCTTCGTACTATCGCGGACCTTCGCCTCTTCCGTCGAGCATTGAAGACCTACCTCTTTCGTGCAGCCGGCCTGGCATAGTTTGTTTTTACCATCGTTTTAATAGGGTTTCTTAATATTTTAGCACGGGTTAAATTTATTTATTGATTGTATTTATATGTATTTTATCTTTTATTATCCCTGTGCACCGTCCTGAGTCCCAACGGGAGAGAGGACGGTATACAAATTAAATTAATAAATAAATAAAATAAATAATAAACAGATGGCCGTAGTTTTTGTTGATGCCCAAAAGGCATTTGATCGGGTCTCCTGGGACTTTATGATCTCCCAGATGCATTATATGGATTTTGGTACAAAATTTATAGGTGCAATTCAGGCCATACACCAGAAGCAAACAGCGAGGGTACTGATTGAGGGGGACCAAACAGAGAAGATCAAGATCTATAGAGGCACAAGACAGGGTTGCCCCTTATCCCCGCTCTTATTTGTTCTGACTTTGGAACCTCTATTGAGAGAAATAAGATGGAATAACGAGATAAAGGGATTGAGGATTAGACGGGAAGAGGTTAAGGTACAGGCCTATGCAGATGATCTGGCTTTCATTCTAGAGGAACCAAGAGAATCAGGACCGCACTTGCTAGAATCAATTAGGGAGCTCGGGAGCGTTGCAGGTTTACTTATTAATGAAGACTAGCTGTACCCGGCCACGCGTTGCTGTGGCCCAGTCTGGTTAAATGGCCAACAAACCTGTGTACACACAACCACCGTATAACCCCCAACTTACCTACCTACTGTATTTCTTACTCTGTCTACCTACCTATCTACTGTATTTCTCCCTTTCTCCCTCTACCTACCTACCTACGTGTATTTCTCCCTCTCCCTCTCTCCCTCTACCTACCTAGTGTATTTTTACCTACCTACCTAGTGTATTTCTCCCTCTCCCTCTACCTATCTACCTAGTGTATTTCTCCCTCTCCCTCTCTCCCTCTCCCTACCTAGTGTATTTTACCTACCTACCTACCTACTGTATTTCTCCCTCTCCCTCCCTAATGTATTTCTCCCTCTCCCTCTCTCCCTCTACCTACCTAGTGTATTTTTCCCTCTCTATCTCTCTCTACCTACCTACCTACCTACCTACCTACCCACTGTATTTCTCCCTCTCTCTCTCTATCCCTCTACCTACCTACCTACCTACCTACCTAAAGAGAGAGTAGAGAGAGGCCGCTGACTCAGCAGCGGCTTTGGGGGGGGGAGTTGGCAGAGGGAGGGCGGCGTCGGCAGCGGCGTCGGAGGAGAGGCCACTGACTTGGGAGCGGCCTTGGGGGGAGTTGGCGGAAAGTGGGCGGCAGCGGAGGCGAGGCCGCTGACTCAGCAGTGGCCTTGTGGGGGGGGGAGTTGGCGGAGGGGGGGTGGCAGTGAAGGCGAAAGAGAGGCCACTGACTCGGCAGGGGCCTTGTGGGGGGGGTTGGTGGAGGGGGGGCGGCAGCGGTGGAGGAGAGGCTGCTGACTCGGCAGTGGCCTTGTTGGGGGGAGTGTTGGCAGTGGGGGCGGCGAGAGAGGCTGCTGACTCGGCAGCGGCCTTGTGGGGTGGGAGTTGGTGGAGGGGGGGCGGCGGTGGCAGGGGAGAGGCCGCTGACTTGACAGCGGCCTTGTGGGGGGGTGGAGGGGCAGCAGTGGTGGGCAGAGGAGAGGCCGCTGACTCGGCAGCGGCCTTGTGGGGAGTTGGTGGAGGGGGGGCAGGGAAGCGAAGGAGGAGGGAGGCTGCTGAGGAGGCGACCGTCGCATATATGACGCAGACCGCTCCACCGTGGTGTGAGCTGAAAAGCAGCCACGTGGGAGGGGCTGCGAAGGGGAGGGGGGCGAGTGAGCGAGTGAGGGAAACATGCAGAAGAGTTGCAGTTTTACATTTATGTGGCATGTACCTGGCACCGGTGTGCCATCCACACAATCTGTACGTATCATTGGTGCTGCACTTGTAAGGAACATTGTGTGAAAATTTGGTGGTGATCGGTGCAGTAGTTTCTGAGATTAGCGGTTTTTAACAAACTCGTTACATTTTTATTTATATAGATAAGACTAAAATGCTTGTTAAAAATATGACCCAAAGACAGAAACACCAACTTGAAGAACTAGTGGGTTTGAAGATTGTAAATAAGGTCAAATACTTGGGAATATGGTTGACGGGGAGATGTAGTTCCATAAAGGAAGATAATTATGTTCACCTTTATAATCAGATGGTTAAAGATTTTGGAAGATGGAAGAACCTGCAACTTTCCCTTATGGGGAGAATAGCAGTTATTAAAATGTGTATCCTCCCCAAATGGTTATTTTTATTTCAACCGGCCCCTGTGAAATTGGATAAAAATGTTTTCAATGAAATGGATAGAGCTGTTTCGAAATTCATCTGGCAGGGAAATAGCCTAGAATTAAACTTAAAATGTTGCAGGAACCTAGAATCAGAGGAGGCTTTGGTCTCCCAAACTGCCAGCTCTACTACCAGGTGGCATTATTAACCTGGTTGAAAGAGTGGATGACTCTGAGAAAAACGCGGCTGCTGACAATTGAAGGCTGGGGCCTTCAGTATGGTTGGCATTATTATATTTGGCCAAGATCTGGATTACAGTCCAGTATCTTTTAGCTTCAGGACAGGTCCACCACATATGGTAATAAGAGCCAGGCGTCTGATAGCATTTCCAACATTCTTCAGACTTATTCTTAGACATTCTTGCAATTCTTGCTGGTGATAGGTGCCACCTGTAAAACATCTTATACAAGTTCTCCTTATAAGCAGTTGACATTGTCATTTTATAATTTTGCATCCACAATTTTTGCCACTTGTCTAATTCAATCCCATGTCCAAAGTTTTCCCCCCAGGCTATCTATAGTTTCTTTTACTTGTTCTTCCTGAAGCTTAAACTCTAACAAATAAGCATAAAGTTTTTAAATTACTTTTTCATCAATGCCTGTTACCTACCTTCTGTATTTCTCCTTGAATCTTATGGACAGAGTATTTTATGTCATAAAGGATGACATAATACCTGTGGCCCACTGCTCTCTCTGTATCCATCTACCTACCTTTTTTACAATTTTTTACATTTCTGTTGCGTCTACCTGGCACAGGTGTGATATCTACACAATCTATATATATCACTGGTGCCGTATTCGAAAGGAACGTTGTGTGCAAATTTGGAAGCGATCGGTGCAATACTTTCGGAGATTAGTGGTTTTGAACAAACACTTGTTACATTTTTATTTATATAGATTGGATATGAAAAAGCTTCAATAGTTGATATCCAGACTGGAATTTTAAGATAATGTAACCTCCTGACCTTTTCCCAATTTAAAAACAAGGACTCTCTTATATAATGTCTTCTAAAATAGCCATGCGCTTTAGTTCCTTTATACCACAGAAATGCGTGCCAACCCAACAGCAAGTCATGTCCCTCTAAGTCTAAAAGCTTATTGTTTCTTAACGTTATCCACTCCTTGATCCACATCAGATTTGTTGCCTGATAGTATAGTTCCCAGTCAGGTAGTCCCATACCACCTCTCGTTTTAGCATCTTGTAAAACTTTGAGCTTTATTCTTGCTCTTTTCCCCTGCCATATAAATTTTAAAACCATTTTGTTTAAACCCTCAAAATAATCCTTACCCAATCTAATTGGGATTGTCTGAAACAAATATAGAACTTTTGGCAAAATGTTCATTTTTATTGTAGCTATTCTCCCTGTCAATGATAATTGTAAATTCTCCCATTTCATCAAATCTGTTGCAATTCGTTGCTTCAATCTGGAGTAATTATCCTCTTTAAGTGTACTACATCTGGCTGTCAAGTAGATCCCTAGACATTTAACCCTATTTGTGACCTGGATCTTAAAATTTTTCGCTAATTCCTCTTTCTGTTTTATTGACATATTCTTAGTCAATATTTTGGTTTTGCCTTTATTTATTTTCAAACCTGCTACTTTTCCATAGTCCTCAATTTTTTCTATCAATTTGGGTGCAGTTTCACCTGGTTCTTCAAGAATAAAAACTAAATCATCTGCAAACGCTTGCAATTTATATTGTTGTGTTTTAATTGTCATTCCCTTTATTTCTTCATCTTCTCTGATATTTCTGTTTAAAACTTCTAATGTTAATACAAAGAGTAGAGGTGGTAATGGACAACCTTGTCTTGTGCCTCTTTTTATTTCAATATGATCAGTAAATTCTCCATTAATCATTATCTTGGCAGTTTGTTTGTGGTACAGTATATCGTGTGTATAGTATGTATAAAACTTTTGCCAAAATTCATTTGTTCCAGTTGTTGAAACATAAATTGCCAATTCACATTATCAAAGGCTTTCTGTGCGTCAAGAAACATCAAGGCCATTTGTTTTTCAGAGTGTGTTTCATAATATTCCAAAATAAAAAGATTATTCTTATATTATCTTTAATTTGTCTCTTGGATAAGAAGCCATTTTGATCGGGATGTATAAACCTATTTAAATATTTTTTGAGTCTTTCTGCAAGTATTGATGCAAATAATTTATAGTCGGAGTTTAATAAGGAGATTGGTCTATAATTCTTAATTTGAGTAAGGTCTGTTTCTTCCTTTGGTATTAATGAAATATATGCTTCTGACCAGGAGTTTGGCATTTTATTTCCAGCCATAACTTCATTAATCACTTCAAGTAAAGGGAGAGATAATATTTCTTCCAAGGTTTTGTAAAATTCCCCTGGTAGACCATCTGGGCCTAGGGGCCTTCCCATTATTTTGTCTTTTAATAGCTTCTGTTAGTTCCATCATCGTTATCTTGCCATTTAATGTGATTCTAACATCATCAGGTATAGTAGGAATTTTAGTCTCCTGTAAATATTGCTTAGCATCTTGCTCTATTATGTTTTCTTGTTCATACAATTTAGTATAATACTCTTGAATAATTTTCTTCTTTTCTTTGTTTGTATAGTGTATTTGTGCTTGTTCATCTTTTAAGTGTTGAATCTTCCTCATTTCTCTCTCCTTCCTTAATTTGTACGCCAACCATCTACCTGGCTTATTAGCATTTTCAAAATAGTTTTGTTTTACAGCTCTAATTTTTTGCGCCAATTCCTCCTTTTCCAGTAAGTCCATTTTATGTTTAATTGTGTCCATTTTCATTTTAATATATTTTCTTTGTGGAAATTTCCGTAGCTCTTTTTCCAATGTCTTGTGTTCATTCTCTAGGTCTTTACCTAAATGTCGTTTCTTTATATTTCTTCTTCTTGTATAATCTATTATCAAGCCTCTGACCACTGCCTTCATTGCATCCCATAGGTTCTGGATAGATGTGTCTTCTTTTTTGTTTTCTTTAAAAAAATAATCCAATTGTTTTTTCATTTTAAGTAGAAAGTCCTTTTCTTTCAATATTGTATTGTTTAATGTCCATCTAGATCTAATTCTTTGTCCACTCCACTTAATTGTCATTGGGTTGTGGTCTGCCCAGGTACTGGTTTCTATTTCCACCTCTTGCACTAGACCACTTAAATCTGAGGAAAGCCAAATCATATCAATTCTTGAGAGTGATAAATGCCAATTAGAGTAGTAGGTGTATTGTTTTTTGGTGGGGTTTCTTTCTCTCCAGATATCTTTTAAGTTCATTTCCTCTATCATTCTAAAAAAGGACTTTGGAAGTATTTTCCTATTTGTCTTTGCTGCCTTACATATTTTATGGTCTATATTCTGGTTAATAATTCCATTAAAATCTCCCATCATACAAATGTCAATATATTCTAAGTTTGCAATTTTGTCATGTAGTTCTTTATAAAATTCGTCTTGATTTTGATTAGGTGCATAAATTGCAATCAAAAGTATTTTTTTAAAATTGTTGTCCATAATTTCCACCATCAAAATTCTCCCATCTTCATCTGCATAGATTTGCTTTGCCGGTATTTTTTCTTTAATATATAGAACCACTCCCCTTTTCTTACAATCTGCCAATGAGGTAAAGATTTTCCCAAGTTTTGGTTGTTAGTAAGTACCCGTCTCTTCTTCAAATATGTACTTCTTGTAGACAAATTACATCTGATCTTAACTTTTCCAATTTATGAAATATTTTTCTTCTTTTAATTGGGGAATTAAGTCCATTTATATTAACTGTAAACATTTTGTTTTCTTCCATGTTTATGTTTTATATGAAGGGTTTATAGCTGTAGTTGATCTTATTTCTCTCTGTTCTCTAGCTCCTACCCCTCCTAAAGTTTCTTCTTCTATAGCCATTCCACCTACCGCACCCTCTAACGTCTCCATATCAATCATAGATGCATTTAATGGTGGTGAACTCAGAATTTATATGTATGCATTTATTTTCACCTTGTTGTATTATTGAAAAATGTATTACCAATGTCTTGTTAAGAAGCCCGGGAAGGGCCAACGTTCCCGACGTGAAAGTTCTCAAAATATCTTTTTAATTCACCTTACCCTATCCCTTTTTGTTAAAAAATTTGTAAAACTCAATAAAACTTTTTCTATATAAAAAAAATAATAATGGTGGTGATAATAAATCTTCTTTTTCAGTCATCTCCGCTGCCCCTTTGAAGTGGTCTTTATAAAAAGTGTCAATTCTGTATCTCTGTCTTTCCCAAGAGAATATTAAACCTTCCGGTATCAACCATCTATACTGAACACCTTTCCTAATCAAGATTGTGGTCAAGAAATGATATATTTGGCCAAGATCTGAGCAGCCCAAACACTTCTATGACCATCTTGTTCGTAGGACTTTGGGCTGTACTTGGGAGAAGTTGAGGAGGAAGATATACTTGAAGGTGCTGTGTTGGATTTCTATTCAAGGAAGCCCTCGTCTACCCAACACTATATAGAAGGGAGAAAGCCTTGACATATGAGATCTTAGACGATCAGGGGAATCTGAAGACCAGGGAAACATTAGTTTTGCAAGGATATAATATGGATTGGTGGCATACTCCCAGATACTTTCAAGATTTTACAAGCCGCGCATGCGTGAAGATGGTGGTCTGCCTCTGAGCTCCGTTGGGTCCCGGAGCTCGTTGGCTCAAAAAAAACATGCAGCCCGGCCCGTTTTCCACTCTCAAGGGCCGGGCCCAGTGAGCTGCTTACCCTAGCAGCAGATTGAGACCTGGATGGTCCTCTAGGGTAAGATAGCGGCGGAGATATCGCTGAGGACGGCGGGTGTGGATGGCGGCGGGAACGTGGCGGTCGGAACGCCGGCCTGAGGAGAGGGAGGCCGATGCGAATGCCGATGAATGAATGCCGATTCTAAGCTGGATTTTGAGCTGGAGGCTGGGAGGATGTGGTGGCCGGGGCTGGAGCGGCATTGGGACGATCTGCGGAGCTGCGTTGCTGAGCTGGGACGAACCATTGAGTTGCGGCCATCGGGGAGGCTTGGAAATGGAGGAGAGACTGGAGCGGGCCGGGCCGGGCTGGGAGAAGAGCAGCCGGCCCGAGGCATTTAGGAGGAGGTGAGACTCTTTTTGGGCGGCGGAAAGAACGGCTGGAAGATTTTAATAACGTGGCCGTGGCTTGTGTGTCCTGTGTGTCATCGTCCACCCACTGAGCCTCTGGATGGGCCGGACCGGGCCGGACCAGGGGCTTCGCTGGCTGTGGGGGGGCCGGGCCTGGGAGACGGAAGAGTGGTCGGCCCGAGGTCCGAGGCCTCCAGAAGGAGATGAGTCCAGGCGACCGGAAGAACTTGGTGGTTTTTAACAACGGTATGGCTGAGGCCTATAAGAACTGTTACCCGGGCCTGGCCAGGAGCAGGAGGAACGTCCTGGCCTGGCCTTTTTCGAGAGGACACAAGGCCAGAAGAGCCCTTTCAAAATCTGGGCTCCAGAGACTGCCCACTCCCCCCCCTCCTCCCCCAACTATTCCCCAAATTACACTCATGACCCCCCCACCCGGACAGATAGACTATCTTAACATCTGCGATGAATTTTAAGATCAAGCCGGACTGTACCTCATTGAGCATGTGAATTTATTTATTATTTTTAACAACTATTTTTAACATTCTAATTACCAACGATGCTCCCCATAATCAACTATATGACCCATTTTATATCTTGTATTTATATTTGTATTGTATTTTTATATCTATATATTTATATATTTATGTATTTATATATTGATATATTTATGTGTCTATGTATTTATATATTTATATTTATATAATATAATTATAATCATGTATTCTAAGGCAGACCTTATGCTACTGCGAGAGTCCCCGCTCTCGCAGGTCTGGCCCTCCTCTTTAACGAGGGCCCGCCTTGATGAGGGATTTATTAATCCGGAGAGGTGGGCGAAGCGCGGCCTTAGGGGTTTTTTAGTTAGAAATTTGTTGTTTATTTTAGGGGGTAGCAGGGAGGGGGGAGGGTGTAGACAGGTTGAGACTAGTAAGAAGGGAACGGGCCGAGCCAGCAGACTACGGAAGGAGGCGGATGGATGCACTAAGAGGGGGGACACACGGGTCGTTTCCACGGAGGGCCTACCCATCAAGAGGTTGGTGGGGAGAGGCAGATCCGATGGGAGACAAATTCCATCCTCCCGGTTGGGGGCACGAGGCCGATGGCTGCAAACGGTCAGGTGCCACAACCCCCGCAGGCTAGGTGGTCAGGGAGTACAGAGCCAGGGCCTGCGGCTGATGTTTTGTAACGCCAGGTCCGTGGTCAACAAAGCCCCCCTCGTCCATGACCTTGTGTCAGAGGGGGAGCCGGACCTGGCAGGAATTGCGGAGACCTGGTTGGGCCACGAGGGTGGACTCCCCCTCGTTGAAATGTGCCCACCAGGTTACCGCGCTTTTCATCAGCCTCGGGCCCTAGGTAGGGGTGGTGGGGTAGCGGTTATTGTTAGGGAAGGTCTTGAGCCGAGAGAGACCATTGTGCCGCAGACTACCGGTTGTGAGTCCCTCTGCGTGAAGTGGGGCCTAGGGAGGCAGTTGGGCTTGCTGGTTGTATACCTGGCTCCCCGCTATGTAACAGCAGCCCTGCCCGAGCTCCTGGAGGTGATCGCTACGGTGGCAGTTGAGACCCCCAGACTTGTAGTCATGGGGGACTTTAATCTGCCATCGGCGGGCGAATCATCCGCGGTAGCTCGGGAGTTCATGGCTTCCATGACGGCCATGGACCTGACCCAATTAATTCAAGGCCCCACTCACGAGGGTGGACATACACCGGATCTCATCTTTGTCTCAGGCCAATGGAAGAGTGATCTGGGTTTAGGGGATATAGCCATCACGCCCTTGTCATGGTCAGACCACTCACTTCTCCGGCTCGACTTTCCAACCGCTGCCCCTCACCGCGGGGAGGCGGAACCCGAGTCGCCTATCTGGTTCCGCCCCAGGCGCCTGATGGACCCTGATGGGTTCCAGGCGGCGCTTGGGCCACTTCCTGTACCCCTGACCCGCGCCCCGATGGAGGACCTCGTGGCCGCATGGAATACTGCGACCACGGGAGCCTTGGATCGGGTCGCGCCCTTGCGGCCTCTCTTGCGGCGGCGAGCCACCCTGGCTCCTTGGTTTACCGAGGAGCTGAGGGTGATGAAACGCCACAAGAGATGCCTAGAGAGAAGATGGAGGTCTACCCGCTCTGAATCTGACCGGACACAGGTAAGAGCCCATTTACGGACTTACATTGTGGCGCTGAGAGTGGCCAAACGTCATCATTGTGCCACTCTCATAGCATCCGCAGATAACCGCCCTGCCGCCCTGTTTAGGGTGACCCGCTCTCTCCTTCAACAGAGGGTGCGGGAAGCCCCCCTACAGGGCAGAGCAGAGGAATTTGTGTCTTATCTGCAGGAGAAAACCGCTCAGATAAAGAACGGGTTAGCCCCCATTGCTGGCCCAGTGGAATGCCACGAGGCGGATCTTGTTTGGGAGGAATTTGACTCCGTTACTTCCGACGATATGGACAGGTTACGTGGGCGACTGCGAGCCACCACGTTTACTGGACCCGTGTCCCTCCTGGCTTGTACTGGCATCCTGGGAGGTGACACGAGGATGGCTCCAAGAGGTTGTCAACGCTTCCTTGAGTGAGGGTTCCTTGCCTGCCTCTCTTAAAGAGGCTATGGTGAGGCCCCTCCTGAAGAAGCCCTCTTTGGACCCAGCTTTACTATCCAACTATCGTCCTGTCTCCAACCTTCCCTTTTTGGTGAAGGTTGTTGAGAGTGTGGTGGCACAACAGTTTCCCCGTCACCTGGAGGAAGTTGATTATCTAGACCCGCGCCAGTCCGGCTTTCGGCCCGGGCATAGCACCGAGACGGCATTGGTCGCGTTGGTGGATGATCTCTGGAGGGCCAGAGATGGGGGTTGTTCCTCCATCCTGGTTCTATTAGACCTCTCGGCGGCTTTCGATACCATCGACCATGGTATCCTATTGCATCGGCTGGGGGGGTTGGGGGTGGGAGGCACCGTTTTACGGTGGTTCTCCTCCTACCTCTCTGGCCGATCGCAATTTGTGTTGACAGGAGAGCAGAGGTCGACCTCGAGACCCCTCACATGTGGGGTGCCTCAGGGGTCGGTCCTCTCGCCTCTCCTGTTCAACACATATGTGAAGCCGCTGGGTGAGATCATCCGTGGTTTTGGGGTAGAGTATCATCTCTACGCTGATGATACTCAGCTGTATATATCTACCCCAAACCACCCCAACGATGCCGTAGCGGTGATGTGCCAGTGCCTGGAAGCCGTGCGGATCTGGATGGGAAGTAACGGACTCAAGCTCAACCCGACCAAGACCGAGTGGCTGTGGTTTCCTGCTGCCCGATTCAACCAGCTGGTTCCATCTCTGGCCATAGGGGGCGAACATCTTGCCCCTGTGGATGGGGCGCGCAACTTGGGTGTCCTCCTGGATACCCGGCTGTCCATGGAAGATCAAGTGACAGCCGTGGCCAGGAGGGCGTTTTACCAGGTTCGCCTGGTACGCCAGTTGCGCCCCCTATTGGATCGGGATGCCCTTCGCACAGTCACTCATGCTCTCGTGACATCCCGACTGGACTATTGCAACTCTCTCTACATGGGGCTCCCCTTGAGGTGCACCCGGAGACTTCAGTTGGTCCAGAACGCAGCCGCGCGAGCAATAATGGGAACCCCTAGGTTTACCCACGTTACACCGCTCTTGCGCGAGCTGCACTGGCTACCTGTCGTCTTTCGGGTGCGCTTCAAGGTGTTAGTTATCATCTTCAAAGCGCTCCATGGCTCGGGACCTAGTTATCTGCGGGATCGGATCCTGCCCCATACATCCTCACGGCCGATTCGCTCCCACAGAGAGGGACTTCTCCGGGTGCCGTCCACTAGACTTTGTCAGCGGGCGACGCCCAGGGGAAGGGCTCTCTCTGTGGCGGGCCCTGCCCTCTGGAACGACCTTCCCCCCGACATTAGAACAACCATGGACCTCCGCTCCTTCCGCCTAAAACTAAAAACACATCTTTTTCGCTTGGCCGGCCTAGGGTAGTCTCTTTTAAGGTTAGGGGATTAATATTATAAGGGATTTTAGCGCAGGGTTATTTGTTTAATCTATTTTTATTTAGTTTAGTCATTTATTTATATTTATATTTGTATTTTTAATTTTGTACTTTGTTGATTTTAGTTGTTTTTAATTCCCTGTGCCCCGCCTCGAGTCCCTTCGGGGAGAGAGAGCGGGTTAGAAATAAAAATTATTATTATTATTATTATTAAGATATAAAAAAGACCAGCAGGCTGAAGGGATATATCCCTTTAAACAGGAATTGGTTAGGGTTCTTTTTGAGAAGGAGAAAGGGATGCTCTCTAAGTCCTATGCATATTTGCTGTTATTAGATGTGGGGGAGGAAGTGGTCAAGGATTGTATGATTGCTTGGGGACAGAACATAGGACATACACTGGATTTTCAAAGCTGGGAAGAAATTTGGTTTAAAAACATGAAACTGACAATGGCAGCTTCGTAATAGGGAGAATATATATAAAATGATTTATCGGTGGCATCTCCCCCCCCGGCAAGACTTGCCATAATGTTCCCTGGGACAGTGCCTAATTGTTGGAAATGTAGCCACAGGGAGGGGACCTATTTTCATCAGTGGTGGACCTGTCCGATGGCGGTCAAATTCTGGAAAAAGATAAAGAGAGTGGCTAATAGAAATTACCCAATATCGATTGGAACTGAAACCGGAAACCTTCCTCTTAGGACTTAAACCACCAGATATTAGTATGGATATATGGTTCCTGGCATTGCATATAATTATTGCGGCAAGATTGGCTTTTGCCTAGGAGTGGAAAAGTGAACAAATACCGATGGATAGGGCAATAATAAGCAAAATCAATGAGTGCGCAGAATCGGACAGATTAACGAAATTACTTAAAGGGAAAAAGGATTCAGAATTCTATAATTCATGGAAGAGGTGGCATAATTGGATACGGAAACGATGGAATAGCAACGACTGAAGCAATAACACATGCTTAATTGGGATATTGGTGAACGATATTAATAAGAAAATTAATGATGAATAAGAACTGATGAAGTAGTAGGTAGTTTATCTAAATGGGTTGTATATAGCGTAAATGCTGGGGTTAAATATTATGCCTACTATTAGGCTTTTTATGTTAATTTTGGTTACTTATATGTTTCTTTCGCGCTGTGACGGCAAATATGTTTAAAATTATGTTTTTTTACAAGAATAAATAAAAATTAAAAAAAATACCTCTCCACAAAATACTTGAGATTAAAACTGCCTAGCAAGAAACTGGGCCCGAAATTTGTGGGACCATTCCCCATTGTAAAGATCATCAACCCAGTCACAGTGCAATTGAAACTGCCTCGATTGCTGGGGAAGACACACCAATCATTTCATAGCAGCCTTTTGAAACCCGTGATCGGATCCACCCTGCGACCGCTACCCCGGGCGCCCCCAGGCCCTATGGTCATAGGGGGCCAAACCCATTATGAAGTTCAACGAATCCTTGATTCGAGGTGGCACAGAAGACAACTCCAATACCTAATGAAGTGGAAGGGTTATCCCTTATCATAGGCATCGTGGGTGAAACATAGAAACATCCAGGCTGATCGCCTTATAGCAAAATTCCATGCAGAAAACCCAAGCAATCCAAGTCAAATTGTTTTTCCCATAGGTTGCTTTCAGGAAGTGAGGGGAGCCGGATGTCAGCTTGCAAACCATCACCATGACTACTATCAAGCTGACATAGAGAAATGTGAATTCCAGGCATTCCTATGGTCAGAGTGGAATCTCAAGATGACCTGTGAACGTGCATGCATAGATTCAATTACATTGCTAATTGGTTAACATGATTTATGACTAGGCAGAGGGGAGGGGGCATAGGGGGTAAAGTTCAGACACCATTAAATGATTTTCAGTTCTGGCTCCACCGGAGGCTCAGCCAAGACGTTAATCCTAATAAATGGATATTTTGTCTCGAGGCCTGTGAATTAATTGGGTTTTCTTTTCTTTTCACAGCTTCAGCACCGGCTCCTTTGCAAACATTTCTTTTAGTGTTTCGAATGCCTCTTGGTAGGTTAGGCCCCACTGTAGAGGTTGTCCCAGGCGAGGTTTCGTTCCTGGGCTCCCTGTCTTCAGAAGTTTGGCAATCTTGGCAAAGGAGGGGATGAATTGCCTGTAGAAGTTCGCGAACCCTAGGAAGCTTTGTAGCTGTCTGCGGGTTCGAGGGGGTTGCCAGCCTAGGACAGCTTGTACTTTGGCTGGGTCCATTTCTATTCCCTCATTTGACACTCGGTAACCCAGGTAGTCTAACCGTGCCCGGTGGAATTCGCATTTTGATACCTTGACGTACAGGTTGGCTGCCAGAAGTTTCTCCGGTACTTGGCGGACCAGGGGTACGTGGTCATCCATGGTCTCAGTGTAGATGAGGATGTCATCTTGGTAGACGAGGACCCCCTTGTAGAGGTGCTCCTGCAGCACCTCATTTATTAACTGCATGAATACCGCTGGGGCCTCCTGCAGTCCGAAAGGCATCACTTTGAATTGGAAGCTCCCTAGGGGACAGTTGAACGCTGTTTTCCACTCATCTCCCTCTCTGATATATACTCGGTAGTATGCTTCTCTGATCTCTAGTTTTGTGAAGACTTTTCCCTTAGCCAGATGAGATAACATGTCCTTCATGAGGGGGAGGGGGTATAGGTTGTGTACACACACCCCATTTATCCCTCGAACGTCCACACACAATTTCATAGTTCCATCTTTTTTTTCTTTGAAGAGGACTGGTGCCGCGACCCGTGGCTTGGTTGGCTCGATGAACCCCCTTGCTATGTTTTTGTCTATGTATTTGCACATCTCTTGCATTTCCTGGGGTGTTATGGCGTACAGTTTGGGCTTGAGTAGTTTTGCCCCGGGGATAATTTTGATGGCACAGTTTGCCTCATGGTGGGGAGGCAGAACATCGCACTCGGCCTCACTGAATACTTCTGTGAGGTCCTGATATTTCCTCAGAATCAGTTCGGCCTCTGGGGTTTTGTCAGATGTGGTTGCCAGTTGTTCTGGTGTGCTCTTTTGGGGGGATTCCTGTGTGGGTGGTGTTTCTGCTTGCTGTATGGGACGGGTCGGGGGCCCCTTGATATCCTAAGTCTGCAGGTACCCCCTTGCCACGAGATGGTCAGTCCCCACTTGTCTAGCCCGGAAAGTCCCAGTATGACATTTTGGGGGCTATTACGAATTGAATTACTTCCCAGTGATTCGCTAGCTCTAGCCTTACTGGTTCAGTCAGGTGGGTGGCATAGGCTCCCCCCATTAGGAACCCATCGACCAGTTCGAATGGGATCGGTAGGGCCAGTCTTTTTGCTCTCTATCCCCAGTTTAAGGATTGTGGTTAGGTTGATCAAGCGCCTAGTGCAGCCTGAGTCTATTAGGGCTTGAAAATCCCCCTGGTTTCCTGTTTTGGGGGCCGTGAGGCGTATTGGAAAAAGCAAAGGTTGCATTGGTTCACTCACCATTGGGTTGTTTTCTCCCTTGTTCTCGCTGTCATAGGATTCGGGCGACTGGTTGTTGTTGCCTGGGGTTTTACCACTTTCGCCTGAGGGGGAAGGGGCCTCTGCAGCCTGGAGGGTTTTCTGGGACATGTTGGTGGCCCCTTTGGGGCCTCATTCTGGTCGTGCCCTGGGTGGTGAGTCTGGCCTTGGTTTCAGGGCTGGGGTTGAGCATACAGATGCTATGTGGCCCATCCCCCCGCATCTGTAGTATCTCAGCGGACTTGGAGGGAGGCCTGGTCTCAGGGCCTGCTGTGGTGCTGTGGTTCCCCGTCGGTTGGGTGGTTTCAGGTCAGGTTGACCTCTCTCTTTCGTGTCCGGTTGCTTTCTCATGTTGTTGGCACGCAGCCCGCTGTAGACTTTTGTTGCTACTCAGAACCACTCAGAGAGTCGATCTGGGATGTCGTGGTATGCCTGGGCAATTTGCTTGTCCAGGCTTGTTCTGAAAAAATGCACCAGCACCCGCTCTGGTAAAGTGAGTAGCCTTCCAATGACCCTCCTAAATTCACGGATCGGGCGGCCCCTCTGCTTTAGGTTGCTGAGTTCCTCTTCCGCATATGGGTCCTCCTCCTCCTCCTGAAATCTGGGCTGTAGCAGTTGCAGGAAGTCATCTATGTCTTGCAGTTGGGGGGCTCTCCTCTTGTGGAGGGCTGCTAACCATTCCCTTGCTTCTCCCTATAGCCCCTCTGCGATGGTATTCACCATGGCCCTAGAAGATGGGTAGAGGTGCCCATAGCATTCTAGGTGGATATCAGCTGAATCAAGGAATAGAGCTAGCTGGTCTGAGTCCCCATCAAACTTTCCCCTGATTTGGGGCGGGTCGTTCAGCACTACTCCCCCAACCTCCTGTCGGCCTCTGTATGCTTGTGCCTGATATGGCTGGCCGTCTTCCTCACCTCTAGTTCGGAGAGAGGGAAGCAGTTGCCTGCTCTGGACAGCCTGCCTGTTGCGTGGGAGAAGCACTGGTTGCAGTTTCGGGCGCCTTCTCCTTCTAGTGGGTGGAGGAGGGGGGTTGCTCTCCAGTCTGCGTCTCCTCCCTTCAACAGGATCAGATGTCCCTCCTCTCTCTTTTGGGCGGCATGATGGCCCCTCATCATGAAGGGTGGTCCAGTCAAAATCCTCCCTCAGTTGCTCTATTGCACTCCCTAGGGATTCCATCTGGGGCTTTGGGAGCCTGGCTTGTGCCCAGTCCTACATCCAGTCCACCCTTGCCAGCTTGCTGAAAATCCTTCCCTTTATCTGGGAATTGGGGTAAGGGAACTCAACTTCAGCTGCCTTAGGAGCTAATTTCCACCAGTACTCATCCTTTCTTGCTTCTGCCGCTGGGAAACGCATCGCAGCTTGGATGTCTGGAGCTGGCCGCATTCCTCCAGCTGCAATCAGGCTGTCTTCTGCCATGGTTGCCTGATTTTCCCTCCAAGCACTCCAAATATCAGGAAGTGATTGGAGAGCCTGGGATTCAGGAAACCCGGAAATCTTGATAGATTTTAAAAGTCAGATTCGACTCTCTCCATGAAGTTTCCAAAAGATGCCCTAATTAATTTACGAGCCTTGAGACAGAGTTCAAAAGAAATCCAGTCATTTATTAGGAGCAACATTTTGGCATGTTGTTCTGTGGAGCCGAATCTGATTTCCGGTTAATGGTGTCTGAACTTTACTCCTGTGTCTCCCCTCCCCTCCATGTGTGGCATAAATCATATCCACCAACGAGATGCTAAAGCAGGTTGTGAACTTTTGTGCCTCACACGCCTGCTGTAGAAATCTGAGATCCGACTCTGGTCAAAGGTATGCATGGAATTCTCCCTCCCTTTTTCATGTCAACTTGATAATAGTCATGGAAACACTTTACAAGTTGACAGGAGGTCTTGCCTCACAATCAGGAGGCTGTGAGTTCAATCCTAGGTAGAGGCAGATATTTCTTTCTCACAATGAGAATATATCAGCTGAACAAAGCTCCACATTGGTAACAGGAAGGGCATCCGGCCATTAAACACTGTGCTAGCTCCATTCAGTTGTCCAGATTCCACCCTGCAAGGGATTATGTGGTTGTTTAATGATGAAGATGACAATAAGATGCTCCTGTTCGTTTAGGCCAGGGCTGTCAAACACAAGGCCCTGTGGCTGAATCTTGCCCTCAGGGTGCTTAGATGTGGCCCACGGGGCCTCCCTGGAAACAGCAAAAATGGAGCTTGGGAGGGCCATGCATGGCCCTCACGAGCTCTATTTTCACTGGCAGAGGGCTGCAGGAGGCAGTTGCAGCCGCAAACAGGTCTTGGGAGCCCTTTTTCGCTGGCGCTCGGGCAACCACAGGTGCTCCAACACAAGTGACGTCGAGCTGGCCATACCACCACCCACCCACCCCAGTCAAACACAACCCTGATGTGTCCCTCAATGGAATAGAGTTTGACACCCCTGGTTTAGGCAGTTTTACACAATCAAAAAATTAACACATACTCCCCAATTCTGATCCAGTCGGGGGAAAAACCAAGGGCCATACACAAAGCCATTTCTTCACATCTCTAGTTTATTTCTCAGTTTCCACAGAACAACAAAGGGAAAAAAATCCAGAAAATATACGTTTTAAAAAAAGTGTCCTGCGCAGACCCATTTGAGTTTGCCCAACAGAGAACCGAGAGGTCGCTTCTGGACAGTCCCCCATCTCCAGGACTTTGACGTGGAGACCTTGTGATTAGGGAAATAACACAATACCTACAGTATTGTACACTGCAAAGAAGATCAAAATGACAATCCTGGCTACTACCCCTTTTTGTTAGTTTTCACCATTCAGAAGCATTCTAAGAGACCCTGTACAAAAATGTCCTCACTACGACAGAGCACCATGTCCGGAATCTGGACTCTGGTCTAGAGAGGGGGAGTCCATCCAGGAGTACCAGTCTTTGAGGTAGCCTAGCATCCTTGCAGGACCGGACTAAATGAAGATGGCGTCCAGCAGGGCTTCCTGGACAGCTGTATCCATCAGCCTGTTCTGCTCACGCAGGTGGATTTTCTGGTGCTGGAGAAGATGTTGCTTCTGGATGAAACTTTTATCGCACTCGACGCAACGATAGGGTCTCTCTCCGGTGTGGATGCGCTGGTGCCGGACCAGGTCCGAGGGGTGGCTGAAGTTCTTGCCGCAGTAGAGGCAGGCCAGGGAGCTGCCACCACGCCCGGAATGCAGCCGCTGGTGCGTGACAAGGGTCTTCTTTTGGGAGAAACTCTCTGGGCACCGGGTGCAGCGGTATGGTCGCTCACACCCGTGATGCTTGGGGTGCTGCCTATAGGACGACTTGACGTTGAAAGTCTTCACAAACTTGGCACCACCATATGGCTTGTCTGCTCCCGGGCCACGAGGAAAGGGCTTCAAATTATGGCTTTGCTTGAAGGTCTCCTCGCAGGCCACCGAGGTGTACCCACCGCCCCTGGTGTGAATGTGCTGGTGGAGGGTGAACTGCTGCTTGTACGTGAAGCTCTTTTTGCAGGCCACTGGTGCTGTGGCGTGGCTTTTCTGGTGGCACACAAGGCTCCTGTAAAGGCGGAAATGTTTCCCGCAGTCTGGGCAGGCAAACATTTTGTCCTCCAGGCAGTCGCGTGAGTCTGTCAGGGTGTCAGGACTGCCGAAGACACCTTCTTCCTGTCTGGGATTCTCAGCATGCCTTTGCTGTTGTACAAAGTACCGGCTGGCAACGGAGGCTGCTTGGGGGTGAGTGTGGAGGAACCTCTTGTCCGTGCACTTGAGCCCCAAACTTTCACACAGCGCTTGCTGAGCTTGGAGCACCTCGGCTTTGAAGGCCAGCCCGTCATCTGGGGGGATTGAAAGAAAAGGTCATGGGGCATGCTTCTCCAATGGACACGGCCTTATCCACCCAGCGGACTGCCCTAGTCAATGGGCTAGGACCCTCTTTATGCATGGCCGGAAGACCCCCCTTGGTCCAGCCTCGCTGCAGCACACCTCCCTACATGCCACAGCCTCTTCCCTGCCCTGTGGTGAGCATGGTTTGCTTTCCTTCTGCGAGAAGGAAATGCCGTCAGATCCAGCTACGCACAATGGGAGGAAGCCAAGCAGCCCTTCCTTGCTTGACTCCTTTCAAGAATGGAAGCCAATTCCGGGGGTGCTCATGCACCCTGCTGCATTGAATTCTAATGCCAAAATAACCCAGCGGGGAGTCACTTCAGCCAACCATCCCCAAAGTTCGCTTTAGTGCTGAGATTTTTTGCTTTTCAAGACCTGTTGGATATACAGGTAGTCCTCAACTCATGACCGTAATAGAGCCTGCGTGATAGATGTTAAGTGAAGCACCCATGTGATCGCCTCATTGATGACCCTGCTTTCCATGAAACAACCATGTGGGTTGTTAAGCCGAGCACATGGTAGGTGGCTTGGGATACCAGGGGAGGCCCTGGGAGCTATAGCACAGATTTGCTCTAGGCCTACCAAGACCATCTGCACCCAGAGGCACCCCGTGCTACACTTCCCATCTCTCAGGGTCCCTGCAGGGGAATCCCACCCCATGGTACTCCACACCCTACTCCTCATCATGAGTCAACCATTGTCCACTTAACTTCCAATTATCTCTGGACCTCTGATTCACAAAGCAAAGCAAACCACTTTGTTCCTGGGTCGCAAGGCACGTTTTCAGAAGCAGCAGCATTTTCAGAGCACTCACAATTCACTTTGCTGTGGCAACCGATTCCTGGATCATGCCACATGTCCCAGCAATGGGGTGGCCTGTCCTCCATACCTGACCTGAGCAATGGAGCTCCAGACAAGTGAGGAAGAGGAGGATGTAGGACTATGTTGGGTGGGATCCAAAGCTTGCAGGGCCCTCAAGGGGGAGAAGATACACAGTTGGTCGTAAGAGTGAACAGCTGCACAGACGCTACGGCAGCCGTTAACTCCAGAACTGGGTTGCATCAATCGTTTTTAATTGTGAACCATCACTAAGATTATCCCCAAAGTGCTTTGCCAAAAGGTATCTTAGACTTAGAATAACTTGTCACTTTGAATGTACACGATTCGGCGTACATTAAAATGAAATTTCATCGCATACAGGTCTCAAAGGGTCACCACCTGCCATATACGCTACATAAACATGACAAAATAAATAAAATGACCGTTGACTTACCTGAACGGTCCTTCTATGGGCGCTGTGACAGGAATCCAATCACGGGTTAACATTGTCCATCAGCCTATTGAGACTGAGTTAATTAATGCTGGCCACGCCTCCCCTGGCTGGGCTGTTTCAGTTTCGTACGAAGTTCAGCTGGTCCAAGAGGCGTAGCCATTTTTCATAAATCAAAGGTCAAGTCCAGTAAGTAAGTCCAAGTCCAGTTCAGGCCCTGACAGCCTAAGCCGAGTTTGGATTCCCGTCGCAGCGCCCATAGAAGGACCGTTCAGGTAAGTCAACGGTCATTCTCCTGGGCGCTGCTCTGGGAATCCAATCATGGGACGTGCCAAAGCAATGAAGTTAGGGACGGGGGCGAGGCTGGCTGGATGGCACAGAAGAAGGGACCACCCGTTGCAACACACGCCTCCCGAAGGACGCCTCTGCAGACGCAAAGACCTCCAGCTTGTAATGTCATTTAAAAGGCGACAGTGATGACCACGTCGCGGCTCTGCAGATGTCCTCGACCGAAGCCTGAGTGGCCCAGGCAGTCGATGTGGCCGCACTCCTGGTGGAATGGGGCAGGATCCGGGCAGGAACCTGGCGGGACTGAGAGCCGTAAGCCAGAGCAATGCAGGTCTTCAACCAGCGGCCAATGGTATTAGCCGACGCCTTCTGGCCCATGGTGGCTGGTTGAAAGGACACGAAAAGCGCTTCTGTCCTCCTGAACGACGCAATGCGCTTGATATATCGTCGAAGGGTCCGCCAGACGTCTAGAGGGTGCCAAGACCGTTCATGAGGGTGTGACGGGTGCAGACAAAAATCTGGAAGAACCAGTTCCTATGATCTGTGAAACCACGAGTTGATCTTCGGAGTGAACGTTGGATCCAAACGCAGCACCACCCTGTCGGAATGGAATATACAGAGATCGCTACGTACCGACAGCGCCGACAGCTCCGACACTCTGCGAGCAGAGGTGATGGCCACGAGAAACACCGTCTTAAAGGTCAATAGTCGGAGAGAAATGTCATGAATCGGTTCAAACGGTGAAGCCGTAAGTGCCTGAAGCACCAAGGAAAGGTCCCAAGTGGGGTATCTGTGGACCATCGGTGGGCACAGGTTAGTCGCTCCTTTCAAAAAGGCGCGAACACCCGGATGATGAGATAACGAATGGCCCTGACCATCCCCTATGACAGTAGAAAGAGCGGTGACCTGGCGCCGGAGGGTGTTGGGAAGAAGGCCCTTATCCATACCCATTTGAAGGAAATCGAGAACCTGTGGCATCGAAGCAGCGAACGGATCAATGTCAGATGATCTGCACCACCTACAGAAAGCACGCCAGGTGGCCTCATAAATGCGCATCGTAGAAGGTCTGCGGGCGGCTTGAATTGTGGAAATGACCTTGTCCGAGAAACTCAGTTGAGTTAGTAGAGCCCGCTCACGTGCCACACGGCTAGTTGTAATGGCTGTGGATTCGGGTGGACCAGGGCGCCCTGTGAGAGGAAGATCCGATCGTCCGGAATCCTCCATGGACGCGAGACCGACAGATGGACGAGGTCCGCGTAACAGGGGCGCCTCGGCCACATGGGAGCCACCAGAAGGACCTCTGCCCATTCTGTCAGAATCTTCTGAATGACCAACGGCAGAATCGGCAAAGGCGGGAAGGCGTACAGGAGAACACGCGGTCAAGAGCTGCAGAGCGTGTCCGTGCCCTCTGCTCCCGCAGCACGGTACCTGGTGTAGAATCGTGGAAGTTGTGTTTTGGACGAGTGGGCAAACAGATCCACTTGTGGACGGCCAAAACGTTGTGAGAGTTCCTGGAAGAGTTCCGGGTGCAACATCCACTCCGCCTGGTTGACAGTGGCTCGGCTTAGCCAATCTGCCTGAGTGTTTGCCGTGCCCGAGATGTGCTCTGCCCGTATGGATGCTAGGTGTGATTCAGCCCAGTGAAAGAGTCTCTCCGCCTCTGCCATCAGAGCCCTGGATCGCGTGCCTCCCTGGCGGTTGACATGCGCTTTGGAGGCGACATTGTCCATGAGAACCAGGACGTGGTTGGAAGTCACTAGGTCTCCGAATTCGCGGAGGGCGAGGTGAATGGCACGGAGCTCCAGCCAATTTATGCTGTTCGCCAATTCCTGGTTGTCCCAGAGGCCCTGAGCCACTCGGTCCAAGACGTGGGCCCCCCAGCCGAATTGGCTCGCGTCGGTGGTCACAACGATCCAGTCCGGGTCCTTGAAGAGGCAGCCCTTGAGAAGTCGCGACGACAGCCACCAACGAAGAGACCTGGACACTGTGGGCAGTAGCCGGGTCCTGGCCTAGGAGTGGCTGGAGTGGGTGCGCTGAAAAGGCAGAAGAAACCACTGTAGAGGGCGGGCATGAAACCTCGCCCAAAGAACCACCCCAATGCATGAAATCATCTTGCCCAGGAGCGTGGAGAGGGAGGCGAGAGAAGGAGACCGGTGCTGGAGAACCTGACGGACAAGCATTTGGAGGCTCCGTCGGCGGTCCGGGGACAAGGAGACCATGCACCGGTCCGAGTCGATGACCGTTCCCAGGTGCAACAAGGACGTCGTCGGATCCAAATGGCTCTTGGGAAAATTGAGAACGAAACTGTGTGGCTGAAGAGTATCGATGGTCAACTGCAGGTCGCTGAACGCCTGGACTTGAGAGGGAGATAAGACTAAGATGTCGTCTAGATCAGGGGTCCCCAACCCCCGGGCCGCGGACCGGTGCCGGTCCGTGGCTGGATGGGAGCCAGGCCGCAAGGCTAGAGAGGAGGAGGGAGGGAGGAGGGAGCAGCCCCCTGAGTAGAGCGCGCAGGAGAACGCAGGCGCGGCTGTTCGCACCGTTGGAGTGTGACTCTTCCTCCACCCTCGTCGACGGAGGGACTCCTGGACGCCGCCGGACCGGCCACCGATTCCCTCCCCTGCTGGCATGCCCGCCACTCATTTTCTTCCAGGGACTGCGGAGGCTCTGCGGGCTGGGGTGGGAACTGGCGGGTTGCTCCGGCGGCACACAGGAGTCCCTCCGTCGACGAGGGTGGAGGAAGAGCCCCCACCATCCTCCTGCGTTCTCCCGCGCGCTCTTCCCAATGGGCTGCCCCCCCTCCCTCCTCCTCCTCTCCAGCCCGGCTCCTATCCAGCCACGGAGCCTGACCGAGCGAACGAGCGACCAAGCCTGGCAGGCGGGATGAGGAGGCTGGGGGCGGGGGGACAGGACGACGATGACGACGACAGACACACATAGAGAGACAGAGGGAGGGAGGGAGAGAAAGATAGACAGAGACACAGAAGGAGTGATTGAATGAATGAATGCAAGACAGACAGACACACACACACACACACACACAGAGTGACAGAAATGGGCGGATGAAGGAGAGACACAGAGAAAGAGAGAAAGAAAGAAAAAAGTTGGAGAGAGAAAGACAGAGAGAAAGAGACAGAAAGGAAAGAAAGAGACAGGAAAAGATACAGAAAGAGGGAAAGAGAAAAAGAAAGAGAAAGAAATAGAGAGAAAGGGAAAGAGAGAAAGAAAGAAATAGCGAGAGAGAAAAAGAGAGACAGAGACAAAGAAAGAGAAAGAAAGAGAGAGAGAGAAAGAAAGAAAGAACTTATGACCACAGTTGAGGCCAAAAGTTTGGTTGCTAACCAAGATCATTAAGTGAGTTTCACATTTTCAAAGTTGGCCACGCCCACCCAGTCACATGACTGCTGAGCCCCTCAGCCGGTCCGCAGAATTTTCTTTAAAATGAAACCGGTCCCTGGTGAAAAAAAGGTTGGGGACCCCTGGTCTAGATAACAATTTACGCGGACTGGAACCGCCCTCAGTGAGGCCGCGATGACAGCTAGCAATTTGGTGAAAGGTGAGGAGATCGCCCCTTCGAATGCACGCTAGGATGCTTTTGAGCGACTGCATCTTAAATTTTTTGTATTTGAGATAGAAATTGAGCCTTTTTAAATCTAGAATTGCTCGCCATCCGCCCGAGGATTTTGGGACTAGGAAAAGGATGGAATAAAACCCTAGGCCTGCCTGACCAGTGGGAACCTGCTCTGTAGCGTTGATGGAGATGAGGTGTAGGATCTCCGCCTCCATCAGGCGCCGTTTTACGCGGCACCTGGGGACAGGGCATCTGATGAATCTCCTCGGGGGGGAATGGAAAGAAATTCTAGAGTAAGGCCTAAGCGCACCGTTTGGAGCGCCCAGGTATCCGAAGTCGTGGCTTCCCATTGGTGGACAAAGGCTGATAAACGTCCGCCAATGGAGCCCGCCACGTGCGAGTCACCGGTATCTATGAAAGGACCGGTTGCCCGAACCACGAAATGGCCGGCGAACCTGCCCCTGCTCCTGGGAGTGTTGCCTGTTCCTATCCCTGTTATTAGTTCTGTCCGGAGCCCTCTCCTGGTTCTGCTGGAAGGGCCTATTGTAGTGAGGGGTGTAAGGTACCGCAGCGTACCCCAAATCCCCTGCACGAAAGGACTGCCTCCTGTAAAAAGGTTGGTGACGCCTATCCGAACGCCTAGTAACAGAGGGAAGAACCTTACGCTTGTCCCTAGTCTCGATCAAGATTGGGTCAAGGACCGCTCCAAGAGGGCGCCCCCCTTGAAGGGGGTAGAGGCCAGACGCCATTTAGACTTCAAATCTGCCTGCCAATGGCGAAGCCACAACAAGCGGCGAGAAGCCACACTAGAAACGAGTGCCCTGGCCAAAAACTTAGCCGCATTGAGCATGGCGTCGGAAGAAAACTCCAGCGCAGCCACCAGTTTGTTTACATCCTGGTGAAGGCGGAAATCATCTGGGCCCAACCTGTCCTGCAACTGTCTAAGCCAGACTAATGAAGTTCTGTTAAAGAACGAGGCCGCAGTAGCGGCCCTAAGAGCCCAGGCGGCCGCCTGGTGGGTCTTACGTATAACCAGTTCGGCCTTGCGATCCTCCGCCTTCAAGCCTTCAGATATCTCAGATGGGATCAGCGCAGGAGATGCCAGAGCCGCTATTGGAGGATCCACCGTGGGAAACTGGAGAAGAGTGTCCAGGTCTGGGGCGGAAGAGTAAAGCTTCCTGTCCCCGTTGCTGGGTGGTGGGACAGCCGTGGGCTGGGCCCACTGCTTCTGCACAACATCCAGGAACAGCTTGGGGGAAGGAATAACTTCCTGTTCCTGCACCTGTTCAGCAAATAGCCGTTCAGTGGGGTCAACACCCACAGCAGTACTGGCCTGCGTGGCCGCCCCTCCCATATTGGTAGTAGCCTTAGCCTTGTAGAGCAAGGACTTAAACAGAGTTTGACTAAATAGACCAGAGGAAGGGGATGGATCCTGAGCTAGGCCCTCATCCTCAGACAATTCTAAATCCAGCACTTCACCTTCCTCAATCAGAGGAGACTCAGCGCTGTAAACAGACTGGGGAGGGGAAGGGGAATCTGCGTGGGAGACAGGCAAATCCCTGGGGGGCTGAGAGGGCCCAGGCTGTTGGGTCCTGCGTAACAATTCCTCATCCACCCCCCTGGAGATGGCTGCAGCAAGCATATCCCTGAGCCCAGGGGAAAGATCAAGGTCTGAAACCTCTGCTTGTCTAAGGCCCGCAGCAGTGGGAGTGAAGGTGGTAGAGACCTCACGCCTAGAAGGCATCAGGCCCGACGCCTAGAAGGCATCAGGCCCGGGCTAGAAATCGGCCCAGAAGAGTGGGTAACACGCAGGCGCCCCAGCTGCATCCCCATGTGAAAGGGCTATGTCCGGAGACCAAACCCCTGACCCCAGCTGAGAGGGAAGGAAGTGGCCCTTCGGGAATCAAGGTGGGGGGAGGCCGGGAGGTCTGGGAGGCCTTAGAGGCCGATTTAGACTTATCTGTACACTTTGCGGCCTTGAACTGGGCTGTGGAAGTACACCGGGCCTTCTGGCTGGATGCCCTGATAGAGGCTCTGGCCATCCCCGAAGTGGAGGCCGTGGCTTCGGATGGGAGGGCAGGGGGGGAAGAAACCCCCTCATTGTCCGCAGATTTGGTCAGGTCAGACATGGCTCGCAATTCTAAAAGGCTCAGTTTCTAAGGCCCAAAGCACCGGCACAGGAGGACACTCAGAGGCAACCGCGTGCTCCGGAGGAATGGCGCGAATGAGGCTCCGAGTTAGGAGCAAGCAGACACAGCGGCGCCAGCGTGGGCGTAAAGGCGCCAAAACAGCCGCTGGCAATGCGAAAGGGCGCGTAAACAAGCGCCCGATGTGCTCCAAAATGGCCGCCACCAAAGCGGGAAATTTAAACTTGCCAGCAAGCCTCCGCTCCAGCAATGGAGCCTCTGCCGGCTCGCACCTAAGCCGCCGCTGCCGCGGCCGCGCAGATCACCTAAAGGGAGCTTCCCGAAGCCCAAGGCAGCCGCCGAAGAGCAGCGCGATGCCTCGCTGCCCCCAGGCGAACACAGGGGTGTGTGGCAGAAACAATGAGACCAGCGCCCCGGAAAAGCAGCAAACTGCCCGTGGCCGCGGTCAAACACAAGCCGAAGATCGTAAGGGTCCGCCTGGCTCGCAGCCGGCCGAGACGCAACACGCACACACACACTCCTGGCCTCAAAAGCCTCGGAGCGGCACTCAGCAGACAAGAAAGAGCTGAAAGGAAAGGTAAATCAACAAAAGGAACCAAAGTCAAACCTCCAGAAGGGAATCCAATCAGGGAAAATAATGATGATGATGAATTTGTACATTAACCTACAGAGGAAAATGGCATAGGTCTCATCAGGCTGGACTGAGTTAAGAAACTGAAACGGCCCAGCCAGGGGAGGCGTGGCCAGCATTAATTAACTCAGTCTCAATAGGCTAATGGACAATGTTAACCCGTGATTGGATTCCCAGAGCAGCGCCCAGGAGAATTATGCATATACCCACATATATTATTTGACACATAAAGTTCACAACTGGACTTTCTTGCTTTCTTTCCTTGAAAAAGTTTCGCTTTTCATCCCAAAAGCTTCTCTCGTTCACTGAACTTCACTTCATTCTTCGGTTCATCCCTCAAGAAACTTCTGGGATGAGAAGTGAAGGGTTTTCAAGTGGGAAAAAAAACCCTCCAGAAAGTCAAGTTGCCTTTTGGAAAAAGAACATCTCTGACCTGCAGGATTGAGACTCTCCGTAAGCCGAGGACTACCTGTAATTTATAAAGGATTCACTTTATGGCCAGGTGCACTGGATGAATTGTTGGCGTCACTGTCCACCTCACCCTGGATCATCGCACCCCACCTGTTCCGGGAACGTGACTGTGTTCCCGAAGCAGAGGGCAAGCAGATAAGCGCATTTAGCAAGTCTCAAACATGGAAAGACGAAAGGGAGAGGAGCAACGTGATTGTCCTTTGTCCTCCAACCCAAGGCAACTGCGGGAAAAAGTCCGAAACAGGAAGGGGGTTAGCTTTGTTCTTATATGAAGTTCTTAGCTCTCCCGGAGACTCCTTGTGGCTCACTGACCTGCTCATCCCAGCCCAGGTTTTTGTCCAGGTGGTGTCTAAACCAGCCTCGCTGAATTTCCGGAGTCGCCACCTCGGAGACTCCAGGACATCCTCGCCTCTGGCCCCTGCCACCCTCCGGGGTCACCAACTCCCACCAGCTCCACCCTGGGGACACACCCAGAGATCCTGGTCCCAAGATGAACCAGCGTTCAGGGATCAGTTGCCCCGCCCAAATCGAACGGAGATGGTGGCTTAGTGCAGCGGTCCCCAACGTTTATGGCTTGGTGGCCTGGCAGGAGGGGAGAAACTGGCCCTGCACTTGCGGGAATCAAGCCACTCGTGCAAGTCGAGCTGCGCACGTGACAACCAGCCACTTGCACAGCCCAGTTCCAAACAGGCCACAGCCCGGTAGTGAGCCACAGCCCAAGGATTGGGGACCCCTGGCTTAGCGGGTTGGGACAAAGCCATCTGGATGCATTTATGGTTTCATTTTGGCTATAATTATTGTGAGAGTCGCTCAACATTGAGGTGGGCAGCATATACATTTAATAAATAATGTTAATTTAATAAATAGATTAGGATACCACTGTGTGACACATCCTAGGCCAAAGAGATCAGGCTTTATATTTTACAAGGCAGCTTTACAAGGTGCCAGAGGAGGGAAATGACAGGCAAAGGATCACTTGTGGGATCTGAGTGGGGATAACCCATACTCACATTGGCTCAACCAGTGGAAATATTCAGGGACCACTAGACCCAAATCTAGGCTCTCTTCTCCAGAGGTAGCCAGAGCAACACAAGGCATTCCCCCTCAACCATAGCATCTGAGCAGCGAAACCACATCAAAAATAGCTCAGCCAGAGACAAAGGTCAGTGGGCTAGCAAGGAATGGCAGACACTCACCCCTAAGCCAGAAAGCGAACATGGTCCACTCCTGACCGCGGACATAAACCAGGCTTCAGTTTGTCCCATTAAATCTGCAGGATTGAATGAAGACAATGGGGAAGGGAATCCTCAGGGGGGAGGAGAGAATCTCCAGCTACAGAAGTGGGTGGTGAAAAGAGATCCTCCCCCTTAAGACTCCCAAAGCCTTTCTCTGCGTCTTCCCACGTGAATGCAGTCGTTCTAGTGAGATTCTTGTAAATAGGCAAGCTGCAATCAAGAAGCAACTTGGATCGGCTCATGGCGTTGTTCTGGCTTTTTGCACCCAACGTAAACCCAGATAATAAGATTGCCTTTTGCTAGCTTGTTCCTGGGAACGCAGACCCACTCCTTCCTCTGTCCTCACCTACTCTGCCCTGCCTAAAAGGAACCCAACCGGGGTTGGGGGGGGAGGCAAAATACACTCTGGGCATAATGTGAAAGTAAGACCACTCCCTTTGCTTCAGACTGCACATCAACACCAAAACTTCCAAGGTAACTGAATCATCTGTTGTGCATCTTCAGGGGTAGGGGTAGCAGTCCCCAACCTTTCTGGCTTGGCAGCCCGGTGGGGGGCAGGGGGTGATAGTTTCTTGTGAGTGGCAGGTGGGCGAATGCAAGGACGCACAGCTACATTTGTGAGCGGTTGGCGCTCGTAACTGCTGCTTGAGCAAAGGGAGCTTCAGGCGCGACAGCAAGCGGCCGCTGCTCGTGCGAAGGAGCTTCACACGTGTGCATGCACTTGCCTGCTGCCTGTGTGCCCCAGTTCTAAACAAGCCACAGCCCGGTGGTGGATAGTGGCCCAGGGGTTGGGGACCCCTTGGTTAGGAAGATGGCCACACCTCTAGATATGTCCCAAAAATGCTTTTTCAAAAGGCAACTGGAGTTATCTTGAGAGACAAACAGACACCAATCAAGAGAATGAAACAGGCCAAAGGATCGTGACGAGCTTCTCGTCTCCCGGGTCTCTGGGCTAGAAGACAGTCGGGGATTCGTGGGCCAGGGTGGGGGGAGCTCATTGGGGGTGGAAAATGGCCTACAAAGCAGCAGAAAGAAGGCCTGCCCATTGCATATACCCCAGAGACCAACAGACAACCTGGAAGGAAGAAGTTAACGATGACAACCTAAGAGGAAAGTCTGCAGGCTAGAAAGAGGAAAACCACAGCAAGCCTAAAAGCATTGATAATCAAAGACCTTCCCCCCCACTTCCTGAGAGGACCGTCTTCTCAGGTGGGGGGAATGAGGAGATGCAGCCCCCCCACACCCCCAGCAGGTGGAGTGGAATACAGGTAGTCCTTGACTTACAACCACAATGGAGCCAAACATTTCTGCTGCTAAGTGAGACGTCTACAAAGGGGTTTTTGTCCCATTTTACGACCTTTCTTGCCACCGTTGTTCAGTGAATCCCAGCAGCGGTCCAGGTGAGAACACCACTGTTTAAGTGAATCTGACTTCCAGCTGGTCAGAAGGTAGCCAGAGGGCCCACGTGACACACACACACACGGACACTGCACCCATCATTAATAATCATTTGCCAAGCATCTGATTTTCGATCCCATCGCCCTGGGGAGGCTGCGACAGTCGTTAAGGGTGAAAAACTAGTCGCAAGTCCCTTTTTTCAATGCTGTTGAAACTTTGGTCACTAAACGAATGGTCATAAGCCGAGGACTGCCTGTATTCAGGAGCGTGCTGCCTGTCTAAAGGAAGTTTTTCTGAGTTCAAATGACAGCAAATGGGTCTCAGTTTTAGCAACCCAAGAACTGTCTTGTGATTCAAGCCCAGCGATTAAAAAAAAATACAGGGATGCAAAATGAAATGCAGGTAGGATTTGAGACATCCTCAGTGTTCTTGCATCTCAGAGCCTGAAAAACAACAGTTCCATCCAGCAAGTTACTCACCCATGCTCGGCAGGACGTGCAGCTCGCTTTTGTCTGAGAGGTCGGGGGCGTCCACGTTCCCCTCCAGATCTCGCTTCCCTTGGGATCTGAAGGACGTCTGGGTGACTTTGTCATCTGTTCAACCAAAGAGAAGGTGACACTTGTGGTTGCTTTGGGATCTTCCTCCTCTTCCTGCCAAGCATCCGCACCATGCATGGATCCCGCCAAAAGTCAACCGAGGCTCTTCTTGGCAGCCTCCCTTAGCAAGAATCTGACTTTCTACCACCAAACAACCGCACCGTAATGACCACAATTGAGCTCACTTCTCTTGCTAAATGAGGCGGTTTTTCATGGAGCTCAGCCCCATTTTACAACCTTTGTGGCCACAGTTGTTAAGTGAATCACTGCAGTTGTTACATTAATCACACGGCTGTTAAGCTAATCAGGCTTCCCCATTGATTTTGCTCATCAGAAGGTTGCAAAAAGGGATCATGTGAGCCCAGGAGACATGGCAACAGTCGTAAATGTGAATCAGTTGCTAAGTGTCTGAATTTTGATCACGTGACCACAGGGAGACTACAATGGTTGTAAGCATGAAAACGGTCATAAGTCCCCTTTTTCAGGGCCCTTGTAACTTTGAACGGTCACTAAATAAATGGTTTAGTGGACTGTCCCCCAGAGGAGGAGAGGGAGTCAAACTATTCTCCAAAGCACCTGAGGGCAGAACAAGAAGCAATGGGGGGAAACTAATCAAGGACTGTCTTTATTCAACTATTTCAATATATTTTGTATTCAATGTTTTTCTGAAGTATGAAAATCAATCGTAAGTCCCCTTTTTTGATGCCGTTGTAACTTTGAACAGACATGGTTGTAATGGTTGTAAGTGGAAGACTCCCTGTATTCAACTATAGGTAGTCCTCAACTTATGACCACAATTGAGCACCAAATTTATGTTGCTAAGTGAAACACTGGTTGAGTGAGTTTTGCCACATTTCATGACTTTTTCATGACTGGCCACTGTTCTAAAGTGAATCCTGGCAGTTGTTAAGTTAGTCACATGGTCGTTAAGTGAATTTGGCTTCCCCATTGAGTTTGCTTCTCAGAAAGTTGCAAATGGGGACCAGGTGACCCCGGGACACTTCGACTGTCGTAAATATGAACCAGTTGCCAAGCGTCTGAATTTTGATCCCGTGAGCACGAGGGTGCTACAACAGTCGTTAAGTGTGAAAAATTTAAGATTTAAAATTTATTGCATTTATATACCGCCCTATCTCCCTTTTGGGACTCAGGGCGGTGTACAGCCAACAGTAAAAATGAGTAATATAAAAGTTAAGATCAAATGTTAAGATATAAATAAATTGGCCTGCCAAAAACCCCCTACTAAAATCAATTTAAAAACTATGATCCCAAGTCACTTTTTTCACTGCCGCTATAACTTTGAATGATCACTAAATGAATTGTAGGTTGAGGACTAGCTGCATTATAATATATTTGTCAGGCCTGCAGTCATATTCCTTTCTGGATCTTTGGCCTGCCACACTAATATTCTATTCTAATATGCTGTTTCATTAGTGGGGAATTGGGAGGGGGAATAGTAAGGAGTAGAATGTGATATTGTCAAAATAAAATTCCTTTCTAGAAGCCAAGGTCATCCTTTGTCTCTGCACCTGACCAGAACTGGATGGGTGGAAGATTGGACCATGTGATGGACTTGTGGGTGTGGGGGCAAGATCTTGAACTTTCAACTAGGTGGGGAACTTTCATCGTTGGTGGATGATCTCTGGAGGGCACGGGATAGGGGTTACTCCTCTATCCTGGTCCTATTAGACCTCTCAGCGGCTTTCGATACCATCGACCATGGTATCCTACTGCACCGGTTGGAGGGGTTGGGAGGCACCGTATTACGGTGGTTCTCCTCCTACCTCTCCGACCGGTCGCAGTTTGTGTTGGCGGGGGGGCAGAGGTCGACGTCGAGGCCCCTTACTTATGGGGTGCCTCAGGGGTCGGTCCTCTCGCCCCACCTGTTTAACATCTACATGAAGCCGCTGGGCGAGATCATCCGTGGTTTGGGGGTAGAATTCCATCTGTACACTGATGACACCCAGCTGTACATTTCTACCCCAAACCACCCCAACGATGCCGCCGATGTGATGTCCCGGTGTTTGGAGGCCGTGCGGGTCTGGATGGGGAGGAACGGGCTCCGACTCAACCCGTCCAAGACCGAGTGGCTGTGGTCTCCGGCGCCGCGACATAGCCAGTTAGTTCCATCTCTGGCTATCGGGGGGGAATTCTTAGCCCCCGCGGAAAGGGTCCGCAACTTGGGTGTCCTCCTGGATTCCCGGCTGTCCTTAGATGACCATCTGACGGCCGTGGCCAGGGGGGCCTTTTATCAGGTGCACCTGATATGCCAGTTGCGCCCCTTTCTGGATCGTGGCGCCCTACAGACAGTCACTCAAGCTCTTGTCATTTCTCGCTTGGACTACTGCAATGCTCTCTACATGGGGCTCCCCTTGAGATGCACCCGGAGGCTCCAGTTGGTGCAGAATGCGGCCGCGCGGGGGATCTTGGGAGTTTCAAAATACTCCCATGTAACACCTCTCCTGCGCGACCTGCACTGGCTGCCGGTAGCCTTCCGGGTGCGTTTCAAGGTTTTAGTGCCCATCTTTAAAGCGCTCCATGGCAGTGGGCCTGGTTACTTGCAGGACCGCCTTCTACAGCATACCTCCATTCGACCTGTCCGCTCCCACAGGGAGGGCCTCCGTAGGGTGCCGTCCGCTGGACAATGCCGGCTGGCGACACCCAGGGGAAGAGCCTTCTCTGTGGCAGGCCCCGCCCTCTGGAATGACCTCCCCCCAGACCTCCGGACGATCACCGACCTTCGCCTCTTCCGCCGGACTTTAAAAACCTATTTCTTCCATATGGCCAGCCTGGCATAGCTGCTACAACCATATTTATTAGAGCTGGGTTTTAAATCAATTGTTTTCTCTTTTTAGCACGGGTTAAACTGTTTAATTGTAGTTTTAAATTTTGTAGATTTTTATTGTTTGTATTTTTGGATTTTAAGTTCCTGTGCGCCACCCTGAGTCCCTCTGTGGGAGATAGGGCGGGATAGAAATTTAATAAAAGTAAAAGGAAAGGAAAGGAAACCTGGGAAGCTTTCAGATTTGGGTTTTCACAGATGTGCCAACATGTCTCTCTTAATAAATTGGAACTTTGAAGGATATTTTGCCTTGGACTCTGATTTAATTTTGGATGTTATTTGGAACGCTGACAATATTTTGTGTTCAATGTTTTTCAAAAACAGAAAGCATGTTTTCTTTCTTATACTGTTTCTTTAATTCCCGCTTATCCAGAAGATATTCGTTGCAACATCTTCACTGGCAAGGGAAACCCCCCAAAAATATTTTATTTGGCATTCGGCAAGATTCTTTGTTGGCACAAACCCTTGCTGGGTCCGCAGACCCAGAAACAAAATATGCCAAATTTCCAAACGTGGTTAGCTGCCACTTACCAATGCCGGATGCCTGTGGGACCCTCCGTGCTTCCCCGTGTTCCCCTTCTCGACCTCCTTCCACAGGGGAGGAGAGGCAGGGTCTAAAAACCAGGATTTCTGTGTTGGATGACATAACAGACAGGTTGTGCTGACCCAGGACAAGGCACAAAGGCCACACACAGAGTTCAAACTTCCTTTTAATGCTCCAACTCCCCCTCCCCCCAATGCTCCAACATTATGCAAGTCCCAGAGCAAAGCACTCACACACACACACAGACAAAGCAGCCTCTGGCTATGTGTTGTCCATGTTAGTACAAAATCTTCAAAACAAGAAGTGTAGCAAGGCAAAGGAACAAAGAAATGAATCCACGAAACAAGGAAGAAGCAAGCAGTCCTGCAAACGCCAACATCAGCAATGGCACACAAAACTCCACAAATTCCGTTTTTGTTTACGACAAACGCCCCTCCCCACAGTGTCTCCTTATGTCTTAGTCCCCAGGTTTGCCTTGTGAAGAGGGGTGAGGCACTCTGCTGCCGAGCCGTCAGGTCGTTTGTGGAGACTGTTCCTGTCTCCTCTCCACGCTCTGTGCTTGGGGATCAGAAGGGGGTGGTCCTTGCTCGTTGCCTGAGCTCCATCGCACCTCATTTCCACTGCCTGCCCTCTCTTGATGTTTTGCCCTGCTGGTAAGCTGTCCCAAGCCAGAGGGGCCCGGGACTGCCTCCAAAGCCAATGAGGCCGCCCCCTTGACCTCTATCCAGCCCAGTTCCTGCTCGTCCTCCTCCGCAGATTCAGGCTCCAATGGGGGCATGACAAAGGTTTTTGCTGGAGAAGTGGGCCCTGGCAAGACTTCATGGCTTCACTCAATTGTAAAATTCACAGCAGATATTCTTTTACGGGTGATCCCCCTCCTCAAGAAGCCCTCCCTGGACCCAGCATTATTAGAGAACTATTGTCCAGTCTCCAACCTTCACTTTTTAGCGCCGAGACGGCATTGGTCGCGTTGGTTGATGATCTCTGGAGGGCACGGGATAGAGGTTGTTCCTCTATCCTTGTCCTGTTAGACCTCTCAGCGGCTTTTGATACCATCGACCATGGTATCCTATTGCACCGACTGGGGAGGTTGGGGCTGGGAGGCACCGTTTTACGGTGGTTCTCGTCCTACCTCTCTGGTCGGTCACAATATGTGTTGACAGGAGGGCAGAGGTCGACCTCGAGACCCCTCTTATGCGGGGTTCCTCAGGGGTCGATCCTCTCGCCCCTTCTGTTCAACACATATATGAAGCCGCTGGGCGAGATCATCCGTGGTTTTGGGGTGGGATATCATCTGTACGCTGATGACACTCAGCTGTACATATCCACCCCAGACCACCCCAACGATGCCGCCGAGGTGCTGTCCCGGTGTTTGGAGGCCGTACGGATCTGGATGGGTAGTAACAAACTCAAACTCAACCCGTCCAAGACTGAGTGGCTGTGGTTTCCAGCACCCCGGTTCAGCCAGATTACTCCAACTCTGGCCATTGGGGGCGAACAACTGGCCCCCGTGGAGAGGGCACGCAATTTGGGTGTCCTCCTGGATTCCCGGCTGTCTATGGAGGAGCATGTGGCAGCCGTGGCCAGGGGGGCGTTTCATCAGGTACGCCTGATGCGCCAATTGCGCCCCTTACTGGACCGGGCTGCCCTTCGCACAGTCACTCAGGCACTCGTGACATCCCGGCTCGACTACTGCAACGCTCTCTACATGGGGCTTCCCTTGAGGTGCACTCGAAAGCTACAGCTAGTCCAGAATGCGGCCGCGCGGGTAATAACGGGAGCTCCGAGATACTCCCATATAACACCTATCCTGCGCGAGCTGCACTGGCTTCCTGTGGTCTTTCGGGTGCGCTTCAAGGTTCTGACGACCATCTTTAAATCGCTCCATGGCTCGGGGCCTAGTTACATGCGTGACCGTCTCCTGCCCCATACATCCCTACGGCCGATCCGCTCCCACAGAGAGGGCCTTCTCAGGGTGCCATCGGCCGGGCAATGCCGTCTGGCGACACCCAGGGGAAGAGCCTTCTCTGTGGCAGGCCCTGCCCTTTGGAACGACCTCCCTCCTGAACTTCGTACAATCTCAGACCTCCGCCTCTTCCGCCAGTGTCTAAAGACACATCTTTTTCAGCAAGCCGGCCTAGCCTAACCTCCCGCTGGGGCTATTTTAGATAGTTTTAAATTGGGGTTTTAATTTGGTTTTAGCATAGGATTGTTTAATTTAATATGCTTTTAAATTTTGTATATTTTGTTTTATATGTTTTAAATTCCTGTGCGCCGCCCTGGGTCCCTCGTGGAGAAGGGCGGGATATAAATCGAATTAAAATAAATAAATAAAAATAAATAAATAAATAAATCCTCGACTTATGACCAAAATTCAAGTCAAAACTTCCGTGGCTAAGCACGATAAGTGAGTTTTGCCCCATTTTACAAACTTTCTTGCTACGGTTGTTAAGCGAATCAAAGCACTGATTAAGTTAGTCACATGGTTTTCAAGTGGCTTCCCCGTTGACTTTGTTGGTCGCAAAAGGGGATCATGTGACCCCGGGACACTGCAACTGTCGTAAATACATGACCGCAGGGATGCTATGACGGTTGGGTGAAAAATTGTCATGAGTCCCTTTTTCCAGTGCCGTTGTAACTTTGAAGGGTCACTAAATGAACAGTTGTAAGCCAAGGACTGCTTATGGACACCAGCTTGGGGTAAAAACTTTGTAAATTCTGGTCCCAGGACCACAGGCCAGGTGCCGGGTGCCAAAAATGTAATCGTGCATGCGATCCTGTGTCTCTGACTGACCATCAAAACCAGGTTGTTAGCATCCATTGACAAGTCTGCTGTCACTTCATACATTTGCTAAGAAACCAGTCGTAAGTCGAGGACTACCCATACTTAACAATCCCACCTCCTGTTTTGCACCCTGTGAGCTGGGTTGGACCGAGATGCCTGCTGAGGAATTCTGGGAGTTGAAGTCCACAAAGTTGCCAGGTTTGGAGACCCCTGATTCTAGCCCCTTCCTCCTTACCTGGGCTGGGTTCTGAAGTTATCACCCTGTCTGTCATTGCTGCCTCCTCTTCCTTGGCGCAGGGATGTTCCCCTTGTTCAATCCGGGACAGAAGATCCGGTTTAGCTATGGCATAGTCTGATGGAGAAAAGAGCACACCCTTCACAGGATAAGCTTGATTGGAATGAAAAATACAGGGAATCATGTGACCTTGGGACACAGCAACTGTATGTAGCTTTATGCAACAACTGCAGTAGTATTCAGCCAGTAGAGGGCAGTGTTTACAAGTTAGGACCTATGGTAGATGCTGTGTGCTCTTTTGTTCTAAGTTGATTTTCCAGTGTCCCCTAACAGTTAAAAACAGTTGAGCTGTAAAACACATGGTAATGGTGCTCTCCATTTTCTCTGGTGCTATATAAGCTGCTCAAAAAAGTAAAGGGAACACAGAAATAAGACATCCTAGATCTGAATGAATGAAATATTCTTATTAAATACATTGTTCATTACATAGTTGAATGCGCTGCCAACAAAATCACACAAAAAGTATCAATGGAAATCAAATTGAGCAACCCATGGAGGTCTGGATTTGGAGTTACACTCAAAATTAAAGTGGAAAAAAACACTATAGGCTGATCCAACTTTGATGTTTTTATTAAGGGAATTTTAGCACAGGCTCTTAATTTAATTCTTTTTAATTATATTATTGTATTTGTTGTTATTTATTGTGGTTTTTAATTTCCTGTGCACCGCCCTGGGTCCATCTTGATGGAGGTAGGCGCGGTATACAAATCGAAATAAATTGAAAATTGAAATGTAATGTCCTTAAAACAAGTCAAAATGAGGCTCAGTACTGTGTGTGGCCTCCACGTGCCTGTATGACCTCCTTACAACGCCTGGGCATGCTCCTGATGAGGTGGCGGATGGTCTCCTGAGGGATCTCCTCCCACACCTGGACTAAAGCATCCCCCAACTCATGGACAGTCTATGGTGCAACGTGGCGTTGGTGGATGGAGCGAGACATGATGTCCCAGATGTGCTCAATTGGATTCAGGTCTGGGGAACGGGCGGGGAAGTCCATAGCATCAATGCTTTCATCTTGCAGGAACTGCTGACACACGCCAGCCACATGAGGTCTAGCATTGTCTTGCATTAGGAGGAACCCAGGGCCAACCTCATCAGCATATGGTCTCACAAGGGGTCTGAGGATCTCATCTCAGTACCTAATGGCAGTCAGGCTACCTCTGGCGAGCACATGGAGGGCTGTGCGACCCCCTAAAGAAATGCCACCCCACATCATTACTGACCCACTGCCAAACCGGTCATGCTGGAAGATGTTGCAGGCAGCAGAACGCTCTCCATGGCGTCTCCAGACCCTGTCACGTCTGTCACATGTGCTCAGTGTGAACCTGCTTTCATCTGTGAAGAGCACAGGGCGCCAGTGGCAAAGTTGCCAATCTTGGTGTTCTCTGGCAAATGCCAAACGTCCTGCACGGTGTTGGGCTGTAAGCACAACCCCCACCTGTGGACGTCGGGCCCTCATACCACCCTCATGGAGTCTGTTTCTGACCGTTTGAGCAGCCACATGCACATTTGTGGCCCGCCGGAGGTCATTTTGCAGGGCTCTGGCAGTGCTCCTCCTGTCCCTCCTTGCACAAAGGCGGAGGTAGCGGTCCTGCTGCTGGGTTGTTGACCTCCTATGGCCTCCTCCACGTCTCCTGATGTACTGGCCTGTCTCCTGGTAGCGCCTCCATGCTCTGGACACTACTCTGACAGACACAGCAAACCTTCTTGCCACAGCTTGCATTGATGTGCCATCCTGGATGAGCTGCACTACCTGAGCCACTTGTGTGGGTTGTAGACTCCGTCTCATGCTACCACTAGAGTGAAAGCGCTGCCAGCATTCAAAAGTGACCAAATCATCAGCCAGAAAGCATAGGAACTGAGAAGTGGTCTGTCATCACCACCTGCAGAACCACTCCTTTATTGGGGATGTCTTGCTAACTGCCTATGCTTTCCACCTGTTGTCTATTCCATGTGCACAACAGTATGTGGAATTGATTGTCAATCAGTGTTGCTACCTAAGTGGACAGTTTGATTTCACAGAAGTGTGATTGACTTGGAGTTACATTGTGTTGTTTAAGTGTTCCCTTTTTTTTTTTTAGCAGTGTATATAAACAGAATTCCTAACAGCAACGCTCGTAAGTATGAGTCAGTTGCCAAGCATCTGAATTTTGATCACGTGACCATGGGGATGGTGCAAAGGTCATAAGTGTGAAAAACATTCACAAGTCCCTTTTTTCAGTGCCGTTGTAACTTTGAACAGTCACTAAATGAACTGTTGTAAATCGACAACTACAATACTTCAGCCATCTACCCTGTTTAGTTGCCATGTTTCTTAAGAGCCCTCTTTTAGGCAGGGATGTGTTTCTAAAAATTAGATGGGGCTGGCAGCATCCCACTTCCTTTAAAAAATAAAGGTTACATTTTCAAAATTACAATTTCAAAATTGTATTCAATTGCAAAAACACTGAGACGTTAAAATTATTTCCGATGGGCAACCAATAATAATAATAATAATAAATAATAATTTAATTTTATATCCCGCTCTCTCTCCCCAAGGGGACTCGAGGCGGGGCACAGGCAATTAAAAATACAAATAAAACCACAGACAAATACAAAATACAAAATTAAAAATAGATTAAATTGATCCTGCGCTAAAACCCATAAACTAAACTAAAAATTACCCCTAAAAACCCCTAACCTAAAAAGAGACTACCCAAGGCCGGCCAGACGAAAAAAGTGTGTCTTTAATTTTAAGCGGAAGGAGCGGAGGTCCGTGGTTGTCCTGATATCGGGGGGAAGGTCATTCCAGAGGGCTGGGCCCGCCACAGAGAAGGCCCTTCCCCTGGGCGTCGCCCGCTGACAAAGTCTAGTGGACGGCACCCGGAGAAGTCCCTCTCTGTGGGAGCGAATCGGCCGTGAGGATGTATGGGGCAGGATCCGATCCCGCAGGTAGCTAGGTCCCGAGCCATGGAGCGCCATGGAGCCATGGAGCGCCATGGAGCGCTTTGAAGATGGTAATTAACACCTTGAAGCGCACCCGGAAGACGACAGGTAGCCAGTGCAGCTCGCGCAAGAGCGGTGTTACGTGGGCAAACCTAGAGGTGCCCATAATTGCTCGCGCGGCTGCATTCTGGACCAACTGAAGCCTCCGGGTACACCTCAAGGGGAGCCCCATGTAGAGAGAGTTGCAATAATCCAGTGCAATTATCCACAACTCTCGCTTGTCAAACTTCACATTAAGCTCTGTTCCCCTGCAACAGGTCCTTCTGATTTACAAGTTTCTCGACATGTTTTGAGAGTCAAAGAGATGTCCAAACTACCATATCCAACTCTTCGTCTGAACGAGAACAAACCAGGATGGTGCTTCAAAAGGAAACTGAAAGCAAACAGGAAAACTGGATGAACAGGATTGGAAATCACGGCAATGTTCTCCAGATGTTCTCCTGAGAAACTTCTAAGGACCAGTCTGGAAGGAGGCTGTCTGTGAAGTTCCCAGATGACCTAATTAATTTACGAGCCTCGAGACAAAGTTCAAAAGAAATCCAATCACTTATTAAGATCAACATTGTAGCATTACTTCTGTGGAGCCAAAACTGAAAATCATTTAATGGTGTCTGAACTTTACCCGTGTCCCCTCCCCTCTGCCTAAGTCATAAATCACATTAGCCAACAAGAGGCAGGAGTAGGGTCTCGGCATGCGCATTCACAGGACAGCTTTGAAATTCCACCCTGACCACAGGTATGCATGGAATTCTCCTCTTTTCTCTATGGCAGCTTGACATTAGTCATGGAGACGCTTTACAATCTGACATCGTCATCTAGACCAGGTGTCTCCAACCATGGCAACTTGTAGACATCAACTCCCAGAATCCTGGGAGGGAATTCTGGGTGTTGAAGTCGACAAGTCTTAAAATTGACTAAGTTGGAGACCTCTGATCTAGACAATTCCTCAATGCTCATCAAAGTAGCCAAGATTCATGTTTTCAACCCACGAGAAACAAAACCGGATTTTTTTTTACCCAGGGAGACCAGCGACTCGTAGTTACTCTTCATTACGTTCTTGTAGAGTTCCTTCTGCCATTCCTCCAGGTTACCCCATTCCTGCTCCGAGAAATAGACAGTGTTGTCTTCAAAAGTCATGGGCACCTGAAAACACATCAGTTAACGGGGTTTGGATCTGCTAGAAGGAGCTGTTGGTGCTCAGATGGACCACCGTGGGCTCCAAAATCATCATTGTTTGGAGGGACAGGTGGGCCCATATCTCCTCCATCTCCACAAAAAGGATGGGAGATGCATGTAGGAGAACGTCTTGTCAAATGGAGGAATCTTGTAACCCTTGAAGACACAAGTTCATCAGATATTCAGGTGCCACTAAATCTACTTAGCAGTGACCTTCACAAGCTCCTGGAATATTTCTGGTGGAGCAGACCTCAACTCAAGGTCCAAGATTAATGATGGAATGAGAGTGAACGCTGCACCAGCCAACTTCTCAAACACAACTTGTTGGATTGGACAAAAGCCACCAGGAACAGAGGAGCTAACAATTTGCTGCCCTCTACTCCCTTTGAGAATGACCCTTAAAAGCACCACAACCAGGAACATCAACTAGACAGGGCTGCTGGGACACATCACATGTAAAAAGTTTATGTGTGTTTAGGGTTTGGGATTCACACGACAGGCAAGTTTGGCCATTACAACCAATACTCTACACCTTGGCATTTTGGGTTTAACTCAGCTAACTGTGGCTTATTCCAACAATCATCATCTTTTTTTAATGACCCCATAATCCCTTACGGCCGTGATGGCAAACCTCTGGCACAGGTGCCAGAGGTGGCACACAGAGCCCTCTTTGTTGGCATGCACACTGTTGCCCCAGGTCAGACCTTTCAGTTTGGGCATGCACACGCATGCGGTTTGGGCACTTGGTGTGCAAAAGGTTCGCCATTACTGCCTTACGGGGTAGAGTCTGGGCAACTGAATGGAGCTAGCAGAGTGTTTACTGGCCAGATGCCCTTCCTGTCACCAATGAGGAGTTCTGTTCAGCAGATATATTATAGTTATGCCCAGAGAGACAAATATCTGCCTCTACCTAGGATCGAACTCACAGCCTCCTGATTGTGAGGCAAGAGCTCCACCTTTAGGCCACCACACCACTCCGTGGTTTATTCCAACAATCTAGGTTTAAAATAAGCCTGGCTTAGCATGATGTACAGACAGCAGCCCAGGCCGATATGCAGGAGGTGGGTTGGGCCTGCTTCGTCACGGAATCCTAAAGGGTCATTCCATGTCAAGTGGTCTGGGGCTCCCAGCTCAACCATTACGGATCTTGATGAAATTTGGTGTGAACATGCACACCATGTTTAAACAAATGACTATATCTCCGCAAGTATTGCATCGGCAAACATAACACTTATCCAATGTTCATTGGGGACGTGTGTGCATGTTCACACCTAATTTCATCAAAGTCTGTGATGGTTGAGCTGGGCACTTTTCTGAAATCAGACCACTTGACATGGAATGACCCTAAAATGGAAAGATGCTATTTTGTTTGGGGTCCAAACGAGGCACCGTGTTCACCACCCACGATTAAGATTCATAGTTAAATTCTGCTGGAGTCAGTTGGGTATCTTTAAAAACTGGCTTCCAACTCAGATTTATCTAAATGCTGGCAGGGTAAGTACTGAATATAAATTGGAAGTAAACCTCACACTCCCTCACACCGATGATGTTACTTAGTTGGGTCATGAGATGTCTGCAAGAAAACCATCAAGCTCAGAGACCACCAAAGACCCCACAATCTTTCTCCTCCTCCCCCTTCTCTTCTTCTTCATTCTCTTCCTCCTCTCCACAAACCCTCCTCCCTTATAGCACTGATGATGTGACTTAGCTGGGTCATGAAACGTCTGAAAGAAAACAGAGCTCAGAGACCACCAAGAACCCCACAGTCCTCCTCCTCCTTCATGCTACAAACCCTCCTCTCTTCCAACACTAATGATGTGACCTAGCTGGGTCATGAAATGTCTGTAAGAAACAACCGAACATCAAGGACCCCACAGTCATCCTCCTCTTCCCCCTCCTACTCCCCGCAAACCCCACTTCCTTCTAACACTCATAATGTTACCTAGTTGGGTCATGAAATATCTGCAAGAAAAACCACCAAGCTCAAAGAGCACTAAGGGCCTCACAGGCATTGTCTTCTTCCTCTTCTTCCTACTCCTACTCATCTTCTATCCAAACCCATCTCCCTTATAGCACTGATGATGTTACCTAGTCAGGTCATGAAACGTCTCCAAGACAAACACCAAACTCAGAGCACCAAGGATCCCACACTCCTCCTCATCTCCCTACCTCTCCTCTTCCTCTTCCACCCAACCCTCCCTTCTAGCACTATTGATATTACCTAGTAGGGTCATGAAATTTCTACAAGAAAACCACCAAGCTCAGAGAGCACCAAGGACCACACAGTGCTCCTCGTTCTTCTTCCTCCTCCTCCTCCTTTTCCTCCCCCCCACCCCCTGCTGTTCTTCTACCCAAACTCGTGTCCCTTCTAAAATTGATGATGTTCCCTAGTTGGGTCATGGGATGTCTACAAGAAAACCACCCAGCTCAGAGAGCACCAAGGACTCCACACCCTTTTCCTCCTCATCCTCCTCCTCTACCCAAACCCCCTCCCTTCAAGCACTGATGATGTTCTCCAGTTGGGTCATGAAGGGTCTACAAGAAAACCCTCAACCTCAGAGCACCAAGGACCACCCCAAACTCAATTCCTTTAACACCCTCCAAGTTACGGGAGTTCTCCCATCATTGCAAAGCCCACAAGGAAAACCAAGCAAGCCCCGTCCCAATCATCTGACCTTGGGCGTTTCTCCCTTGGAGCCTGGGGGAAGTCTGAGGATCCAGAAGTTCTGGTTCTTCAAGAGGTTCTCCATGTTCTCCAGCCTCCTCTGGAGCAGCCCGTATTCCTGGATCAGGGTACCCAGAGCAGTCAACTTGCACTCCATCTGGTTGCCAAAGTCCACCACGGCGTTTTCACAGTCCACATATTTCTTCTCGTTGGTCATCACACGGCGCTCCAGGTTCAGCAACCGGCTGGCGTGAGCGTCGACTTTCCTCTCCACCGCTTGGATGGCAGCCACGACGGTCCAGAGAGAAAGCTCAGTCATGTTTTGCTTGACCTCCCGGTCAAAAGTCTGCTCGGGGAGAAGAGGGACTGGCGGGCGGGACTCCATCTCGCAATCCGGGAATTTTTTATCAAGAAAGAGAGAAAGGTCGCTTAAGGAGTATGAAAAGGAGAGAACATTGGTTGCCGTGTGGGGTCCTTGTAGCCCTCTCCACACTCCTCCTCCTTGCCACAAACCGCCTCCCTTGTAGTCAACTCCACCCACCTCTTCCTCCTCTCCACCCACTTCCTCCTCTCCAACCCCCCTCCCTTGTAGTCCTCTCCATCCTCTCCACAACCCCTTGTAGTCCTCTCCACCCTCCTCTCCATGAACCCCCTCCCTTGTAGTCCTCTCCACTCTTCCTCCTCTCCACCCTCTTCCTCACAATCCCGCTCCCTTGTAGTCCTCTCCACACTCCTCTCCACAAACCCCCTCCCTTTTAGTCCACTCCACACTCCTCTCCACCCACCCACTCTCAACAACCCCCCTCCCTTGTAGTCCTCTCCACAAGCCCCCTCCCTTGTAGTCCTCTCCAGTCTCTTCCTCTTTACCCTCCTCCTCCTCTCCACAAACCTCCCTCCCTTCTAGCACTGATGATGTTCCCTAGTTGGGTCATGAAACGTCCACAAGAAAACAAACAAGGTGAGAGTGAACCAAGGACTCTACAGTCCTTTACCCTTCCTCCTCCTCCTCTCCACAAAGCCCACTCACTTCAACCACTGGTGATGTCACCTAACTGGGTCATGAACGGTCTGAATGAAAACCAGCAAGCCCAAAGTGGAGCTAGGACCCCAAAATTAAGTAGAATCAATTATTTTTACTTGCTTCAGCGGGGTGGGAGGGTGGGTTGTTGGACTAGACCTCCAAGGTCCCTTCCAATTCTTTTATTCTGAATGGTATAGGTCTCCTTTTTGAGCAGAGGGTTGAACTAGAAGACCTCCAAGGTTCCTTCCAGCTCTATTCTGATTCCTTCTTCCCACAGATGTGTACTTTTAATATACTACGATATAAAAGCCATGGGGGGGGGGGGGAGGGGAGACACAACACACACCTGATACTATAATATCCCTAATGCCTTATTTGCAATCTTGTAACCAAACTATAAGGTTTATTAGATTACTGAGTGAAAAAAATTAAATTTATGCAGATTTTCTTCTCTCTTTTTAGAGTCCTTTAGGGATTTTTTAAAAATCACATTTTGGTTATTTTAATCACCGTAATATCCAAAGATAGATAGACAGACAGACAAGACTGGTATATAATATGTATACAATATAACAACCAACAGTATTTTTCCCCGTTTGCAGTTATTTGAATTTCATTGTTTAGTTTAAAAAAAAAACCTTCCTGGTAAGAGAAGAAAATTTAAAGTCTCAAGCTCTTTATCGTTTCATTTTGTCTACATTCATTAGCAGATAGCTCCTGGATTACAAGCAGTCCTTGACAATGGTTCGCTTAGTGACTGTTGGAAGGTACAACAGCGCTGAAAAAAGCAACCGGTTTTCATGCTTACGACCATCAAAATGAACACGCTTGGCAAAACTGACTTGTATTTATGATGGGCACAGGGACTCAGAGTAGGGTTGGACACGTGATTCCCCTTTCACAACCTTCTGAAGAGCAAAGTCCATGGGGATTCACTTAACAACGAACTTTGCAACGGTGGTGATTCGCTTAACATCGGTGACAAGAACAGTTGTAAAATGGGGAAAACAGCATCCTTTCACTTGCAAATAGAAATTCGAGGTTCGATTGTGGTCGTAAGTCAAGGACTATCTATACCAGAAGGGTAATGTCTTAATTGAGTTCTATTTTTTTATTTTCCTCCTTAAAAGAGCTGGCATCTCAGTAATATTCGAATAATTCATAGTCCCGGGAGGGCTAAATTAAAAAATTTCACCAATTAACAGAGTTGGAAGGGACCTTCGAGGTCATCTAGTCCAACCCGCTATCCAAGCAGGAGACCCAACACCATTTCGGAACAATGGCAGAAAACAGTGATGAAGCTACCACAATTTCACGGAATTCATCTGAATTTCTTAGGCTAATTTCCCCCGGAAAAGAAACACAAAAATAAATAACACCAAGATTTTGAAGAGGTAAATTTTAAAAAAAGTTTTGCACTCTGCAGACCTCCTAAACCAGTGATGGCGAACCTATGGCACGGGTGCCACAGGTGGCACACGGAACCATTTCTTAGGGCACGCGAGGCGTTGCCCTGTCAGCTCCAGCGTGCTTGTTTGCGCTGGCCAGCTGATTTAGGCCTTCTTTTGAGGCCATTTTTCGCCCTCTGGACGGTTCAGGGAAGCTCCTGAAGCCTCTGGAGGTGGGGAGGGGAGGCTGCTTTCACCCTCCCCAAGCTCCTAAAAAGCCTCTGGAGCCTGGGGAGGGCGAAAAAAGCACGCCAAAAGCAGGGGGGTCACGCACATATCATTATGGGTGTGGCACGCCCACGCACGACCCCCCCTGCGCTCCCCCCGCTTTTGGCATGCAAGCCAAAAAAGGTTAGCCATCACTGTCCTAAACCCTCTGCACGCCTCATTTTTTGTGAAAAACGGGGCATGCAGAGAGCTTGAGAGGTCCTCAAAGTGCTCCTGGTGGCTGAGGAGGGGCAAAAATGAGCAAAAAATGGCCCATTTTGCACTCGTTTTTGCCCTCCCCAGCAACCAGCAGCACTTTGCAGGCAGGCCTCCAAAGCCCTCTACACAGCCATTTTTTTTGAAGGGGGTGGGGTTTTGCGAGGTCAAAAATGCTGTATTCAGTGTATAAGATGCAGCCAGATTTTTTCTTTTTTTATAAACAATTTTTATTGGTTTTTACAATATGTATAGGAAAAGGGTTGTAGGGTAAATATGACATTTTAGTGGCTTCCATGCCGGAGGTGGTGGTCCTCCCAAAACTTCATACAAATACAATTTTTTTTTATAAAAAACAAAGGGCAAGCATACATATACGTTACATTGTACAGTTCATACGTTCAATCATGTTTTTCATTGCCATCTAGTTTCAACTATCACAGTAGAAATTTCAAATAAAATCATTTTTGGGATCTGAGTCTTTTTGCTATTGATTCTTCTTCTCCCTTCCCATCGACGGGCGGGGCCATGCCCCCCCCCCCCCCCGTTCCCTCTTCTTCATCTCCTAGGAGTGAGGAGTGCTTTTGAAGAAAGGCCTCCACTTCTCTTAAGGTTTTAACTCTGATTCTACCTCCCTCCCAGAAGACCAGCATTCCTTCTGGCAGTAACCATTTGAACCAAACTCCTTTTTTATATAATTTCTTGGACAAGAAAGAATATTTCCTTCTTATCTCTCTAATTTTTTTTGGAATTTGTTTCAAAATAGTAACTTCTTTTTCTTGATATTTCAAGGGTCCTCCCCGCTGGGCCCTCAATATCTCATCCCTTGTGGACCTCCTTAAAAATTTAATATGAACTTCTCTTGGTACATCATTTATTCTAGCGTATGCTGAGTTAATTCTATAAACCAGGTCCATATCCCACCAGAGTTGTTCTTTATTTCTTTTAATATAATCTGCTAAAATTGTACTCATAAGATCTTTAAGATCTTCTCCCTCTATCTCTGGTACGTTTTGGAACCTGAGAAAAAAAGACATTCTTCCGAATTCTATCTTGGTCATATGACCTCCCAGTTCTGCGCTTTCCTTCCGAATTTCCTTTACCTCTTCCCTCATCTCAGCTGATCCCCCCTCTAATGCCTCAATTTTTTGTTTGTTATCCATTGTATTTCTTTGTGTTTCCAACAGCTCTATTTTTAGACTTGTCAGCTCTTTTCGCATTTCATGTACATTTTTCATTATGTCCTGAGGCATCTCATTTGTTGACAATTCCTGGGTGCTCTCACCAGTCCCTTCTTTTTGCAACAATGCGGTGATCTTTGTCTGTTGCATAACTGGACTGGAACGAGCTGATGATGGAGCAGAAAAGGACTTTCCAATAGGTGGTTTTTTAGAAGCCATTGTCCCGATTATAAGTTCTAATTTGTAGAAAAAATGGCGTCAGAAAAGCAGGCAGCCGATGAAGTCCAAGGTATCGGAACAGCTCGGATAAAAGTTCAGTCCGGGTAGCATATAAAACCAAGAAAAAAGGATTGTGTTATCAAAATCTAGATGTCCACGTATTGGGAGAGATACCAAAGGTTTCCCGAGAAGTTAAGGTGGAAAATTTAAAGTCTTGCGATCTCAAACGCCGAAGGAAGAGTTCATGAACAAAGGAAAGTTTTCCGGCAGGGAACAGAGGAGCCATTCGCCCCGCCTCCTCACAGGAAGGAGAGTGAAAGTTTCATTTTCTTGTTGCAAAAAGTTTCCACGATATATGTTGCAACTGCGATAATATAGATACAATTTTTTTTAACTCTTGTTATTTCAGATGACAGACTAGTCCTCTTTTTCTCCCCATTCCTGGGGAGAGCTTTTTCAACCGCCGCTTTATTCCGAGGGGGGGTTAAACCAGATAAACTCCCCCCTCCATCCTCCGTTTAAAGTTGATTGAAAGTAAAACTCACAGTGCTCGCTTGTCCCTCAATTGCAGACCAGGAGATTAGGAAAGACCCTCCATCTCCGGTACTCCAGCCAGCTTTCAAATTCTTCCGTTGATTCTGGAGTCCATCGGCGAAAGGGCAAAGCCCCCCCCTTCTGCTTCCCGGCTCCTGGGGCGAGGCTGGAAGCACACCCCACCGGCCGCCGCCTGGTTGGGGGTCTCCAGCGAGCCGCCTGTACGGCAGGGGATTCCTCCAGAACCCCTTGTGCCCCCGGGGGGGGGGGGGCACCAGGAAAGCAAGCGGCGGACGAGTACCAAAACACGTCCGTCGCCTACGAAAACCAGAAGTCGAATGAGAGATTTTCACCCTCTTTTTTGAGGGAAAAGGTGCGTCTTATACTCTGAAAAATATGGTAATTCGAACTCTGCACCACAAAACATAAACATGCAAAGTCACAAGGCGAAATACAGTTCGTTTAGCGACTGTTCCAAGCTACCACGGTACTGAAAAATGTGACTTATCGTCCCGTTTCACGGTTACAACCTTTGCAGCGATACAAATTCAGGTGCAGGGCAACTGATTCGCATTTATGACAGTCACATGATCCCCTTTTGTGACCTTCTGACTGTAGGGGAAAAGCCAGATTCATTTCACAACCAAGTTATGAATTTACTAACAGCGGCGAGTTGGTTATCGACAGTGGCAAGCTGAGTCATCAAATGGGACCAAACTCACTTAACAATGGAAATTTGGGGATCCCTTGTGGTTTTAATATCAAGAGCCTTGGGAGATACACTTCATAAAATTCCGTTTTTATTATTCCTATATAGTAGTCCTCGACTTACAACGGTTCAATTAGTGACCGTTTGAAGTTCGAATGGCAATGAAAAAAAAGAGACTGTAGGACCCGTTTTTCCACACTTATGACCGCTGCAGCCTCCGTCATGGCCACGTGGTCAAAATTCAGATGCTCGGCAACCAATTCATATTTATGACGGTTTCCTTTTTGCAATCTTCAGATGAGCAAAGCCAAGGGGGAAGCCAGATTCACCGAACAACCTAACTTAACAACCTAACTTAACAACCGCAGCGATTTGCTGAACGACAGGGACAAGGAAGGTCACGAAAATGTGGCGAAGCTGGCTTCCCAGCCGTCTCGCTTAGCAACAGTTGGCCTCCATTGTGGTCGTAAGTTGAGGACTTGATCTGTTCCTACTTTTGAGCAAAGTTTAAAGACTGTTGGGTAAAAGTGAAGTTAGAAGGAAAAACACCTCTTTTGTGCGTGTTTTTTGTTGTTGTTTTACCTGAAACAATTTATGGACGACAAAAAGTCTCCAAATTGTGTTAACTGTTCTCACTGTCCCATGCCACAACTGTGTTCTTTTATACAACAGGCTTGACACAAAGGAAAAGCTGAGAGGTCCCTTCCATCATCTCTCGCTTGAGGGCACCTATTGGCTGGATTCACCCAGGTCTTCAAAGAGCAACGTTCACCTGGTTGCTGTAAGGATGAGGAAGCGGGTTGTGAGACAAAGACTCATTTCTATATTTTCCTTTATGTGTTTATATCCCACCTGCGCACCAGTATTTTTGAAAATAACACAAGATGGCAACGTGATCTAATGTTCCTATTTTCCCCACAACAACCCTGTGAGGTAGGCTGGATTGAGAGGGAGGGACTGGGCCAAAATCACCCAGCTGGCTTTCATACCTAAGGCGGGACTAGAACTCCCCATCTCCTGGTGATGGTGCAAAGTCACCCAGCCAGCTTTCATGCGTAACATTGAACTAGAACTCCCAGCTGCCTGGTTTCTAGCCTGGCATCTTCACCACTAGACCACACTGTCCCTTTACCCCCCCCCCTCTCCCTAAAACCGTAGGAGAAAACACCTCCTCCAACAAACACAACTGCAAGATTCCCCCCATCTAGACACACACACACCTCTATTTGGGGGGTTTGGGGGTGGTGTCCATGATATCTCCCCTCCCCCAGGAGAACAGCAGGCAAGATACGGAGCTCAACCTCCCCCCACACCCACCCAAGAAGCTCCTTCTGGGCCAGAACTATGACGCCCATCATCCCCGACGGGGCCACGCCAGGCCCCAGGTCTTGTTAGGCCTTCAGGACCCCCACCCCCACTTTTGGGGAGCCAAATAACATCACCACCCCAGTCGAGGGGGGCAGAACTACAAGTCCCATCAACCCCAAACCGGGGTGAGCCAGGCCTTGCTACGCTTTCAGGACCCTACCCCCCCCAACTCGAGGGGCCCACAACTACAACGCCCATCATCCCCCAATCGGGCCAAACCAGGCCTCGCTAGGCCTGGAGGACCACCCCCACCTCCACTTGGGGGGGGGGAGCCAGAAACCCCTCCAGCCCGAGGGAGCGGGTTCCCCCGAGGGTCAAAGGTCAGCCGAGGGAGCTCCTCCCTCCAAGGGCGCTCCCACTCAAGCCCGGCCTTTGTTCCCCAGCGAGAAGGGAGGGGGAGCCCAGTTCCCCTTTTCCCAAACAGGCTCCACCCCCACAGTTTCGAACCCGGGGGAGGCGGCTCTCGAGGGAGGGGGGCGCGGCGGCGGCAGGAGGGGGGATGAGTCGCCATTACCCACCGGAGGCGTCGGGCGAGAGGCGCGCATGCGCGGAGCCGGGGCCTTTCGACAGAGGGAGGGAGGGAGGGGTGGGGAGGACGCTATCCTTGCGCGACCGGAGAGGGAGAGAGCGCATGGGCGGCAAAAGGCGGGTTTTCCTTGCTCGGCTGCAGGAGGTGGCAGCGCCCCCTTCGGCGGGAGGAGCGACTGCAGGCCAAGGCCTTGAGACGCGCCTGCGCGGGGTAACCCGGAATCCCGGAAACAAAACAAAACAACCCAAGTCACTTTTGGGTTCGGTGCCTGGCGTCTCCTGCCTGGTTTCTACCCTCACTAGAAGCGACCACCACCACGAAACCCCGTGCCTATGCCTGAAGGCCTTTCCCAGAAGCCCCCTCCCGTTGCCAGAACCCCCCCTCACCTGAATGCCGCCCCTTGACTAAAGACTCCCCCAGAAGCCCCCTTCCCTTGCCAGAAGGCCCCCCCTGGCAGATGGGACTGGAAAGGCAGGCCCCTGCACCGTTCCTAATATATAGTCCTTGACTTACAGCCATCCATTTGTTGACTGTTTAAAGCCACAAGGGCACTGGAAAAAGTGACTGTTGCAGGAAATAATGAGGCTTGTCAGGAAAAGTTTATTATGGCTGCCAGGTTCAGAAAGCTCGTCAAAGGCCAGCATGTAACTTCTTAACAGTCTTCTGATAGCAAACACACATTCTTATACTTTGACAAAGACAGCATCACCCAGAAATACAACTCATCTGTGATTGGTTAAGCTCCTTATTGCTAGGCAGAGAAGCATGCAGGAAACATCCTGGACCACCCCAACGATGCCGTGGAAGTGATGTCCCGGTGTCTGGAGGCCGTGCGAGTCTGGATGGGGAGAAACAGGCTCCAACTCAACCCGTCCAAGACTGAGTGGCTGTGGCTTCCGGCGTCACAATATAGCCAGCTGGTTCCATCTCTGGCCAGAGAGGGCTCACAACTTGGGTGTCCTCCTGGACTCTCGGCTGTCTCTAGAAGACCATATGACAGCCGTGGCCAGGGGGGCTTTTTATCAGGTTTGCCTGATACACCAGTTGCGCCCCTTTCTGGATCATGACGCTTTACGCACGGTCACTCAAGCCCTCGTCATCTCCCGTCTGGACTACTGCAACGCTCTCTACATGGGGCTCCCCTTGAGGTGCACCCGGAGGCTCCAGTTAGTCCAGAATGCAGCCGCGCGGGGGATCCTGGGAGCGTCTAGATGCTCCCACCTGACACCTCTCCTCCGTGAGCGGCACTGGCTGCCTGTGGCTTTCCGGGTGTGCTTCAAGGTATTAGTAACCACCTTTAAAGCGCTCCATGACAAGGGACCTGGTTACCTGCAAGACCAACTCCAAACACCTCCCACCGACCAGTTCGCTCCCACAGAGAGGGCCTCCTCAGGGTGCCGTCGGCCAGGCAATGTTGGCTGGCGACCCCTAGGGGACCTGTGCCTTTTCCGTCGGGCCTTGAAGACCTATTTATTTCGTGTGGCCGGCCTGGCGTAGTTTTAATTGTTTTTAGCAGGGGTTTTAGTAGGGTTTTAGGACAGGCTACTCATTTAATATATTTTTAACGTATTTTATGTTTTATACCACTGATTTTTATCGTTGCCTGTACACCGCCCTGAGTCCCGAAAGGGAGAAGGGCGGTATAAAAAACTAATAAATAATAATAATAATTAGTTTCACTGACTTATGTGGTTAAGCCCTATGTCTGACTTGCAAGGGGCTTAGACTACCAACTAACTCGACCTACTTACAAGCAGGTGTTTGTGGTTTGACATTTGAATTTCCTGAGCGAGCTTCCTGTCTCAAAGATGCTTTTTGTACCTTACAAAGTGTAAAAATAAAAATGACTAAAGATCATCTAGTCTGGCCCCGACTCATCTCACTCTTATGTCTAAAAATCGCTTTATGCCCTGCCTCAACTTGGGACCACCTCTCCCACTTACGTGTCGCAGCATCCCTGTAGTCACGTGACCAAAATTCAGACCGCTTGGCAACTGTCGTGTTTATGACTATAACTAACCTTCAAAGAGCTACTAAGGCACTGATGGCGAACCTTTTCGGTACCGAGTGCCAAAAAGGGAGCGTGTGCGTCGCACTAAGTGCCCAAAAGGGAGCACATCGCACACACATGCACGCTTCGCACATGTACACACGCTCGTCTGGACCGTGAACAGGAAGAGGAGCTGCCCAGGGGGCGAGCACGCGTGGGAAAATGAACTTCCAGTTTCTGGCACGCACATACAAGTCTTCCAGTTACTGCAACGCATGCGCACGTGCCAATCAGCTGGCTGCCATGCTTGCTCATGCCGGAAAATGGAAGACCAGCTCTTCTGGTTTCAGGCACTACAGCACGCAGAAATGTTGATTAGAATATTTTAGAATAGTTAGAGAAATTAGAATGTAAGAATAAAGGCTTTTTGAAGAACTAAGTTATTTTGGTGTAAAAGGGACAATCCCATTGAATTTTGTAGAATTTTTCTTTCCATGTCCTTTGCACATGTGAATGAAAATCCACTCTCAGAACTTTAACTTTGATCAAAGCATAAAGTGTGTCCTTTTTGTCTATGCAGGCCTCCGTTTAAGTCTCTAATTTGGCTTATTGTGACTTGAACATTTATCTAATTGTAAGGGTGTGGTCAGAACTGCTGCCCCCCTTAATGACACACACACACTGCTAAAACAAGCAGAATTTTTTTTGCCAGCAGAATTTTTTTTTTTGCCCGCGAATTCTTTTGCCCACTTCTCCCCCCTCTTGCCTGCATCTCTCTGAGTGCGGAGGGAGGCAGGGGGAAAGAGGGAGGGGGGGGGAAATCACACAGGGCAAACACACAAACACACACACACACTCACTCACTCACTCACTCACACATCTTAAAGGGGACTGCAAGAAAGAAAATAGTACGTGAGAGAGGGAGAGAGAAGGTAGAAAAGAGAGAAAGACAAAGAAAGTAAGGGAAAGAAAAGTAAAAGTAAAAAGAAAGTTAGAAAAAGAAAGTTAGACAGAGAGAAAGAGAGGGAAAGAGAAGACAGAGAAAGTAAGAGAAAGTAAAAGAAAGTTAGACAGAGAGAAAGAGAGGGAAAGAGAATAAGAGATAGAAGCAGAAAGCAGAAAGAAAGGGATTTTTAAGAAGTAGAAAGAAAGGGATTTTTAAGAAGCAGAAAGAAAGGGATTTTTAAGTGAGTTTCACAACACACCCACATTTATCTACAAATAATCACATTTCACTTTTCACTCTTCCTTCATGAAATTCAATTAGTATAACCATTTTAAGGAACTGTATAATAATTATTTTTCAGTTTTGCCAATAATCTTGGATTTTCTTTTGAACATTTTTTGAGTTTTATTTTTATCCATATGCAGGAATGATTTTCTGCTATTTTGCCTGCATTTAAAATTTTTTTCACATACTTAATGAGTTACCTAGCTTCCATAACAATGAAGCTGGTTTTTCCCACATTTCGTTTTTTGATGCCAGATTTGTTTGTTTCTGACATCTGCCTTTGGAAAATTTCCTTCCATCTAAATTGTTTTTTGAATTTTTGGGTGTTCATTCCAAGTTTTTTGAATTTTGTACCGTTATTTTTTGCTTTGCCTGTCATAATTTTTCCACATTTAAATTTTACTTCTAGAGGAGTATTGGCTTTACTTAATTCTCCGCTTATACAAAACAAAGGGGGAACTGCTTGCCATTATGATTTTGCTCCCAGAAGCCTTTTCACCTCACACCCCACGGTGGATTTTTACAACCAAAGGGTCTTCGCTAAAAGGTGAATCAATTGATTTCTCAAAAATATGACATGATATAAAAGATTGTTTTTTCTCCATTCCTTTGTATCCAAAGGGTCTTGTCCTGCTTGTAGCAAACAAACGCATTCTATTCCCATGGGAGTCAATCCCAGAGGAACAGAATGTAATCAAATTTGGCAAATGGATGTTACCCAATATGCTTCCTTTTCCCCATGGAAGTACATTCATGTATCCATTGATACCTACTCTGGGTTCATCATCGCCACCCCTCAAAGGGGTGAGACTATAAAGCATGTCCTCAATCATTGTATTCGCTCTTTTGCTTCGTTGGGATGCCCAAATGATTAAAAACGGACAACGGGCCCGACTAGCTTTTTGGCCTTTTGTCAGAATTGGGGAATAATCAGATATTCAGATACCAGGGGAAAAGGACCCCCCAGCCTCCCAGCGGTGCAAAACACATTAAACTTTTGTTTTTATGTCTTAAACTTTCTTAACCTCACCGGAAACCCCCCCACGTCCGTCGCTTGTTGTTACTTTTCTTCTTCCCCCTCTGCTGAACATCAGCGACCGCTTGTCTATTACCGGCGCCTACCTGACCTGACCTGGCGAGGACCAGCAGAGTTCATCACGTGAGAAAGTGGTTACGCCACCATATTTGCAGACAACACCACTGTCTGGGTTCCTGGTCGTCACGTGCGTCCCTGTCACCTGAAACCATCCCAAGCTGTTCCTGCTCCTGTTCCTGCTCCAACTCTCGCATCAACTCCTTGAATGCAGACCCTTGTTCCAGTTTCTCCAGAGAGGAGCCATAGCTGTCATCAGATGCAAGGATCCGGAACAAATTTATTGTCCTTTTGCCTTTCTACACAGAGGTAAACATGTCAGCCCACACACAGGACATTACATGATATACTCACATCACCCCTGCACAATGACATTGACATTTACAGCCTCTGAAGCCACCATCGGACTGTACACCTGCCAAAGCTTTGATGGAGAACACCTTGTGACCAAAGCAAAAGAGGTGGTTTTGCTAAACTTGGCTGCACATCCACCAGCACCTGACCATTTGACACGAGGGAAAAAGGACATCTTTCCCAACAGCCACCGATCCCGAAACCACCGTTCGGTGCTTAACCAGGTCCAGCCCGAACAAAGATGGACACACCAACCATTTCTTCAGACATGGCAGATAAAGGAACTGTACTAAATTCAGCATTTAACAAGACGCAATTATATACATAGCTCTCTAATATAACATGGTTAAAGAACTTTGTAATTACAATAATTGGTATTGTTGCTATGCTTGTTATGTTATGTTGCTGTATTCAATGCTTGCTTTCATTAATAATGATGTTCAAAGGTTTTATTCCAAAGGTGCCATGAGGTGGAGTCAGATGACCCAACCCATAAGGAGAGCTCTATTTCTCACCTACAACAATTTCTGACATCCCTATGTTTGATTTTTCCCCACGGCTTACAACCCTTGTTACTGCCATTGTTGGACCTTTGATCATATTGCTGCTTATATTTTTGGTCCTTGTATTGTGAATAGATTAGTTAACTTTTTTCAAAAACGTTTCTCCACTGTTGAAGCCATGATACTGTCACGTGAAGGCTATGAACGGATAACAACGGAACAACAAGAAAAGAGCTATCAATGGGCTGTGTCAGACTCAGAAGATTCTGATTCCCCATCTGATTCCCAGTCTCCTACCATAAAAATGAATAAAAAGGAGGAGATGTTGGAATGAACAAACCATGGTTCAGGCACAATAGCTTGCCCATAGAAAGCAAGTGGATTTGTAAGCCTAGGACCAGGAGGTACCACCCTATTACTTTCGCATCCCCCCCCCCCCGAAAGTCATGGCTTCACAGGAAACGAAACTTATGTGGAGAAACGAATCTAAAAGTAGGTAGCAGGGAGGAATTGTAACCCCTCCCTTAGGAATTTATGTAGATAGTAAGAGGAGACTGTAACCCCTCCTTTATCTAGAGAACCTAATAAATACAGCCGTCTCACCTAGAGACGGGGCTGGCTTTTGCTGAAACCTTTGTGTGCTGAGCTTATTCCCAAAGCAGCCCGCTGGATGAGGGTGGATGCTGTCGGAGGAGGCTTAATCACCTTCCATTGATATGCAAATCCCAAATCTGGTGACCTTTCGACGTGACATTAGCAAGGCTAAAATCTTCGAAGCAAGGTGAAAAGCTGAGCTTATTCCCAAAGCAGCCCGCTGGATGAGGGTGGATGCTGTCGGAGGAGGCTTAATCACCTTCCATTGATATGCTAATCCCAAATTGGGGAAGCCTCCCCCCCCTTAATAACCAAAGGAAAGAAAGCCAGATGTTTAAGCAGATGCGTACCAAATTAGGCTCCACATTTATTATCAAAAAGAACAGAAGGGTGGGAGGGGTTAAGGAAGCCAGAAGCTTGGAGAATATAGTTTGTGTCCATCAAGGTTACGGTGCCGGAAGAGATGAGGGTTAGTTGAACCAGAAACCCATTACTGGCTTGGAGGGAGGGACCATGATTCAGTGCTCCAGTGGGCAGAGAGGTAGGTATCTCTGCAGGACATCCTTCACCCTCTCCCTGATTAAGTCCTCTGTCCCCAAATACCAGGGCTGGCTTTGGGGAGGCGGGGGCAGGAAAAAGGGATGGCCCCTCACTCCCCCATGTGTGTCCGCAAGTGATACTTGAGCGACTGCTTGTAGCGGAAGCACTTGGCGCATTCTGTACATGGGTACGGCCGTTCACCAGTGTGTGCCCGCTGGTGTTCGAGCAGGTGATGCTTCTGGGTGAAATTCTTCCCGCACTCAGCACAGTGGTACGGCCGCTCACCCGTGTGGATACGCTGGTGTTCGAGCAGATGGTGCTTGCGGATGAAGCCCTTGCCGCACTCGCTGCAGGCGTGGGGCCGCTCGCGTGTGTGGACCCGGTAGTGGTTGGTCAGCTTCGACTTCTCGCTGAAGGTCTTGTCGCACTGGCTGCACTTGTATGGACGCTCGCCAGTGTGAGTCCGCTGGTGCCGCAGCAGGTGGGATGGCCGGCTGAAGGCCTTCCCGCACTGTGGGCAGATGAAGGACAGCTCAGTTTTGCCGGCATGCACCCGCTGGTGCATGGCCAGTGAGATCTGCAGCCGGAAGCTCTTCCGGCACTTGCTGCACGAGTACGGGCGGTCACCAACGTGCGTGATCTGGTGCTTGCTCAAGCTCGACTTGTGGCTGAAGCTGCTGTCACACTCGCTGCACTTGTAGGGCTTGCTGTGCGGCGGGGGTGGTGGGGGCTGTTGCTTGAAGCTGTGCTTGTTAGGGTAGGTCTGTCTGCGGCGGGGTGGCAGGGCCACCCCACGTCGCGCTGTGTGCAGTCGCTGGTGCAGGAGGTACTGCTGCTTGATGCGGAAGCTGAGGTCACAGGAGTGGCACTCGTAGGGCCCCTCCTTGAGGTGGTTACGCTGATGGATTATGTAGTTGATCCGTAGCATGAAGCTCTTGCCACAGTCCGGACAGATGTACGGCCGCTCACGTGTCCGGTTTCGCTGTTGCAGGGTGACAGGACGTGCTTCAACGCTATTGTCTCTCTCACAGAGTGGGGCGCAGATCCCCACAGTGGGTCGGGGTGGCTTGGTCACCCTCTGTTCGTCCCGGAGAACCTCCACATTGCAAGTCAGAGAGCAAGGCGGCTCGGCCCGGGAGGAAAACAACCCCTGGGTCTCCAAACTGACAGGGTCTTCCTCCTCCTCCTCCTCTTCCTCCTCCATTTTGATTACGATCCCATCATCTTGCAAGAAACAGAAAAGCAAAAAAAAAAATCAGGGGGTTGCACACAGCATTGTGCAGCGAGAAGAAAAACCATTTAGGGCTCAAAACTTCCTGGGACGGGTAGGGGGACGAATCAAGGCGATTGCTGTCCTCGAACACAGAAACTCTGTAAAACATTCCAGTCTCTCAGGATATTTAAGTACAGGTAGTCCTCAACTTACGACCAAAGCATTGGGGGATTCTGGGAGTTGAAGTCCATGTCTTTTAAAACACAGTTGCTGGGGAATTCTGGAAGTCTCTACTCACCCGTGCAGTTGCTGTGCTGCACAGTAACTGTCTTGATCTCGCCTAAGTTCACATCGTACTCGCTTCCTTCCTCCAGGTTGTTCCTAGCAAAGTTTCCCAACGGGGTGGCCGTGCTGTAGGGGCTGTCGCAGGGAGCTTCTGGGTCCAGACCCTGGAAATCTCCCTCTGAACTCCCAGACATCTGGTGTGGCTCCAAGTCTCCGGGACATTCATCAGAATGAGGCTCTTCTGTTTTGATCACCACCCTGACGCCGGCTGCAGGGAGAAAAACATCAGAAAAGCTTCTATTGGTACAGTACAGCTGGTCCTCGCAATTTACAATGGTTTGTTTAGTGACTGTTCAAAGTTACAACAGCCCTGAAAAAAGCAACTTAGGGCCATTTCCACATTTACGACCTTTGTGTGGATGTGATCACAATTCAGACACTTGGCAAATTTATTTATTTATTTTTATTTTATTCGAATTTATATCCCGCCCTTCTCCATGGAGGACTCATCTTTATGACAGTGGCACTCTCCCGGGGTCACATGACTTTTGCAACCGTCTGACCAGGAAGGTCAATGGGGAAGCCGGATCAGGTTACTAACTTGACAGCGATTCGCTTATCAATTCCCTTAAAGCATGCTGGCTGGGGGTCCACATATCTCAAAGTCGCCACGCTGGGGGATTCTGGGAGTTAAAGTCCACCCCTCTTAAAGGATTTAATTTCCTTACAATTCTCTCCCCAACAGAGCGTGGAACTCACCTGCTGTGGCATCGGGGAGGCTTCTCTGTTGTTCCGAATCCTGATCGTGTCTGTGACATGAGTCGGTCGCCTGCTCGGTCTGGGACAAGACGCCTGGCTTGGAAATAGCATAATCTGCACCGGGGGGGGGGGGGGGGGGGAGGAGGGGGGAGAGGGGTCAACCCTTGGATCTAGGCCAGGTAACAAGACACGAGTTCAAAGGACTGCTCTGGGGGTCAGGTGCAGGGAGGGTGCAGAAGCAGAGAAGCATAAGGCATGCTTGAGGAGAAAGACAGCTTGCTGCGCCCCATGGCAATTAAAGGAAGTGACATTGAGATGGGAGAAAGAGAGAGGGAGGGAGGGAAGGAAGAATGGAGAGGGAGAGAGGGAGGGAATCTAGTCCAAACCCCTGCTCCAGCAGGAGACCCTTACAGAATCATAGAATGTTGGAAGGAACCTTAGAGGTCCTCTAGTCCAACCCCCTGCTCAAGCAGGAGACCCCAGTCAGGTGGCTGTCCAGTCTCTTGTTCAAAACCTCCAGTGATGAAGAACCCACTTCTGGTTGCAAGCAGTTCCACTGCACAACTGTCCTTGCTCTTAAGAATTTTCTCCTTTATTCCTGGGGAATTGCACCCCACCCAAACTGGAGCAAGAGCTGTGCCCCCTTACCCAAAGAGACCAAGGACTGGTGGTTGCCCTTCATCAAATTCTTATAGAGTTCCTTCTGCCATTCTTCCAGTTTCTCCCATTCCTTCTCGTTGAAGTTGACAGACATGTCGTCAAAGGTTACCGGCACCTGGAACCACAAAGTTGGCACCCTCAGCATTGATCCCTGACAGCAAAAACTAAAACCTCCTTCCTTCCATCCATTTCTTTCCTTCCATCTCCTTCCTTCCTTCCTCTCCCGTATCTAGGGTCAGCTGGGCAAACATGGCTCATTCTCAATAAAGAAGAATATTTGGAGCTCGGGGTTGAAATGAGGGGTGCTTTCTGAGCTAGGTGGTTTCCTTGCAGAGGTTTCATGACTCTACTAGGTAACGTCATCGGTGCTAGAACGTAGGGGTGTTTGTGGAGAGGAGGAAGTGGTGGTGGTGGTGGAGGAGGAAAAGGACTGGATAGTCTTTGGTTCTCTCTGAGCTGGCTGGTTTTCTTGCAGACGTTTCATGACCCAACTAGGGAACTTCATCAGTGCTACACAAAAGAGGAGTGAGTGAGGGGATGGGGAGGAATTACATCATGAAACATTTGCCAGAATTTCACCAACCAACATTTCACAACCCCACCTAACATCATCAGTGGGAGAAAGGAGTGGTATTTGCTCTCTAACCTAGCACTGATGATGTTCTCTTGTTGGGTCATAAAACATCTGCAAGAAGAGCAACCAGCTCAAAAAACACCAAGGATCCATCCAGTTCAACCCCAAATACTCTCTACTATTGGTGCCTATGTTTAGCCTGGAGAAGCAAGGTTAGGAGGCGGTTCCCCTGGCTGGAGAATTCTGGGAGTTGAAGTCCTCATATCACGCCAAGTTTGAGAAACACCTCTAGGAACTACGGACATTTCAACTTATCAGATAACCTTACGAGCAATGGGACAGGTAACGTATCCCGTTCATAAATAAATGCCTAACGCCGGAGACACATGGCTTCGTGTTCTGTGCCAAAATTGGATCCCTCCCTCTTCCTTGCTGGCTCTCTCCAGCGGCAGGATCCGGTGAGGTCATTTCTTTCCGATCCAATCACATTTCAAGCCCGAGTGCTATTTCTGATTCTGACTTTTTTAAAAAAATAAATAAATAAATTATAATTTGGGAAGGTTTTTAACATGGGTTTTAGCACGGGTTAATCTAATTTAATATATTTTAAATTGATATTTATTGTATTTTTGTGGTTTTAATAATGCCTGTGCGCCGCCCTGGGTCCTAACAAGGAGAAGGGCGGGGTATAAATTTAATAAAATAAAATAAAATAAATAAATATTTCCGCACGAAACGCATCGTGCCTGTCATCGGGACAGCCTCCTCAAGGGACCACCTGGATTTTAAGGAGATTCGTATGAAACCACCAGAACCCGTATCAATGTTGTCATACTTCCTACCATGTTTACCCAAAAATAAGACCTACCCCAAAATAATCCATAGTGAATGAGGGTTGGTGCAGCCAGCAGAGGAGACAGGGAGTGTGTGCGGCCTGACAATGTCCGGCAGGAGCCATAGCTCGCACAATGCGGGTGAGTTGATTACCTGTCCAAGCAGCAGGCGGAGGCAGAGGTGCAGGGGGAAGGCACACGATCTGGACATGCTCCGCAAGAAAACCAAGGGTCGGTGGGCCGGAACAGCAGCTGGCCGGAAGAGCCTCGTCTTTGTGTTCTCTCGGCTTGCCCATGGCGTGCCAGAATCACCTGCCTTCCACCCATGCTTCTGCCTCCATCTGCTGCCAGCGCGAAGACAAGCCTCTCATGGCCACCTGTCCACTCCAGCTCATAGACTCTTGGCTTTTCTGCAGCCCATGCAATGTGTCCAGATCACGTGCCTCCCGCCCCCCCCGCCTCCCCTCTGCCTGCTTCTTGGACAGGGAATCAACTCAACTGTGTTGTGCAGGCTGCAGCCGGACACTGTTGACCAGTGCATGCCCGCCATGTCCTGGGCTGGCCATGCCCAGTCCCTCACTGGGGCTTATTTTTGGGGTAGGGCTTATATTAGGTGTGTACTTACAATCAGGCTAGGGCTTATTTCCAGGATAGCCTCAGAGTGTGCCGACCAAGGGACTGGCAGGCTGCCGCTGCTGCTGGATACCATTGCTTCTTGCACACTTGCTGCCTCTTGTGTACGTGCTGGGAGGCGGGATGCCAAACTGGGCTAATCACCCTGAAATCATGTCTCCCCAAAAATAAGCCATAGCCTGGTGCTTATTTTGCAGCAAAAAATATAAAATAAGACCAGGTCTCATTTTTGGGGAAACATGGTAACTTCTCGTTTCAAACATGGGAACCACCCCCAAATTTCCCAACAACTGAAACATGCAAGTGGTTAATGAGCTGAAAACTGCGGCAAAAATGTAGGCAAAAATTCAACAAACGCGACCCAGCAGCTTCGCAAACTTCAACCATCTACAGGCAGTCCTACAATGGCTCAGTTAGTGACCGTACAATTACAACAGCGTCAAAATTGACCTATGTCCGTGTTTCATGCCAATGACCCTTCCAAGCATCCCCACAGTCACAGGTAGGGAGTTGGGAACTCTTGATCTATGTCAACGAACGTCACGAGCCGAACCTACTTTCGGCATCTCGCCCTTGGAGCCCGGCGGGAAGCGCAGGATCCAAAAGTTACGGTTCTTCAACAGGTTCTCCATGTTTTCCAAGCGTCGTTGAAGCACGCTGTATTCCTGAATGAGGGTCCCCAACACGGCCCACTTGCTCTCCAGTTGGACACCGATCTCCCCCATTGTCTTCTCACAATCCAGAACCTTCTTCTCCACCATCCCAGTTCTGCCTTCCAGGTCCAGAAGGCGGGTGGTGTGTGAATCCACCTTCTTCTCGATGGCTTGGAAAGAAGCCACCAAAGTCAGGGCAATCTCAGCCACTTGATCCTCCCGGTCGAAGATTTGGTCGGAATCGGTGGGTGTCGGCAGAAGACAGGCGGGCGCTGCATCCCGTTGAGATGCCTGCTGGGGAGGATGGAGAGAGAGGACAATTTAGGAGGGTCCCACCAATGCTTACAACAATGCCATGCCTCCCGGGACTAGTCCTTGACTTACAATGCTTGGTTTAGTCACTGCTCAAGGAACCATTTTTTCACACCTACCACCTGTCAAGATTCCGATGCTGGGCTACCGGCTCATATTTATGATGGTCGCAGCGTCCTGTGATCTCCTTTTGTGACTTTCTGATAAGCAGGAAGCTGGATTCACTTAAGTGTGTGACTCACTTAACAACTGCAATGATTCACTTAACGACCACAGCAGGAGAGGTCGCAAAATGGGGCAAAAGTCCCTTAGCAAACTTCTCCCTTTTTGACTCCAGAAATTTTGGGGCTCGATTGCGGTCGTAAGTCGAAGACTAGCTGTATGTGGAAATGGGCATCTTCCCAATTTTAATGTTATTATTAAATTTATTTGTCCTCCATCTCCCCAATTCCCTGGAAGCAAAGACTATAAAGACAGGTAATCCTTGACTTACAACTGTTCACTTAGCGACTGCTTGAAGTTGCAGCGGCACTGAAAAGAGATTCACAACCAGGTCCTCATGCTTACGACTGTCACCGCAAATGACTCGTATTTATGACAGTTGGAGAGTCCTGGGGGGTCTCCTTTTACGACCTTCCCAGCTGGCTTCAGGAAAGCAAAGTTAAGGATTCGCTTAATGGCCGCATGAGTCACTTAACAACTGCAGCGGCTCACTTAAGGAACGAGGGGGGAAAGGTCGTTTAAAGGGGCGGGAGTTGCTTAAGAGCTGCTTTGCTTAGTGATGGAAACGCTGGCGCCAGCTGCAGTTATAAGTCAAGGACTATCAGTATGGTTTTCCACGGAATCCTCTCTAGTTGAAGGTTTCCGTCCTTGGAAGAGAAAAGACTAAATAATTTTTAATTATGTTGAGGAATCGGATCGCAGCATAATAGGCAAAGGAAATTAATTGGAAACCTGCATTTTCTTTCTTTCCTTTTTTCCTTCCTTCTTTCCTTCCATAATTAATTCATTACCTCTCCCTTCCCTTTTCCCGCCTTCTTTTCCTTTTCTTCCTTCCCTCCCTTTTGCCTTCCTTCCTTCTTTCTCTTCCTCGTTCCCTCCCTTCCCTTCCTTCCCACCTTCATTTACTTCCTTTTCCTTCTGCCGTAGAGGTGATGTGCCAGTGCCTGGAAGCCATGCGGGCCTGGATGGGAAGTAACAGACTCAGACTCAACTCGTCCAAGACCGAGTGGCTATGGTTTCCGGCATCCCGGTACAACCAGTTGACTCCATCACTGGCCATAGGGGGCGAACATCTAACCCCTGTGGATGGGCGTCCTCCTTGATGCACGGCTGTCCATGGAAGAGCAAGTGACAGCCGTGGCCAGGAGGGCGTTTTACCAGGTTCGCCTGGTACGCCAGTTGCGTCCCCTATTGGATCGGGATGCCCTCTGCACAGTCACTCATGCCCTCGTGACATCCCGACTGGACTACTGCAATGCTCTCTACATGGGGCTCCCCTTGAGGTGCACCCGAAGACTTCAGCTTGTCCAGAATGCAGCCGCGCGGGCAGTTATGGGAACCTCTAGGTTTTCCCATGTAACACCGCTCCTGCGCGAGCTGCATTGGCTGCCTGTCGTCTTTTGGGTGCGCTTCAAGGTGTTGGTTATCATCTTTAAAGCGCTCCATGGCACGGGACCTAGCTATCTGCGGGATCGCATCCTGCCCCATACATCCCTGCGGCCGATTCGCTCCCACAGAGAGGGACTTCTCCGGGTGCCGTCCACTAGGCTATGCCAGCGGGCGGCGCCCAGGGGAAGGGCCTTCTCTGTGGCGGGCCCGACCCTCTGGAACGACCTGCCCCCCGATATTAGAACAACTACGGACCTCCGCTCCTTCCGTCAAAAATTAAAAACGCACTTTTTCTGCTTCGCCGGCCTAGGTTAGTCATCTGTTTACTGTTTTAATTGGGTTTTTAAGGGGTTTAGTTTTTAGTATTTTGGGTTTTTAGCGCAGGGATAAATTGTTTAATCTGATTTTATATATATTTATGTTACTATGTTTGTATGTTTTAATTCCCCTGTGCACCGCTCCGAGTCCCTTCGGGGAGAGGGAGCGGTCTACAAATTATTATTATTATTATTATTATTATTATTATTATTATTATTATTATTATTATTATTATTATTATTATTATTATTATTATTATTATTATTCCCTTTTCCCTTCCTTTCTTTTCCTTCCTTCCTTCTTTCCTTCCCTCCCTTCATTTTCCATCCTTCCTTCTTCTTTCCATCCTTCCTTCCTTAATTCATTTCCTTCTACCTTCCCTTCCCTCCTTCTTCCCTCCCTATCCATTTCTTTTCCTTCCTACTTTTCCTTCCTTCCAGTAACTACAAAGAAACCTCTGATTAACCAGAAGCTTCTTCGGGGAGGCTTAAATGAAAACAACCTAAAGCAAACTTGCAGGAAAATCCCTGTATCAAGATGAGGGAAAGTTATGACTACAACACGCTCGAAATATAATTTGAATCAAAATTTATTCAATCAGAGGCAAAATGTACATGAATACATGAAATATAAAATGTACATGAAATATTGATATTGATGTATATCTAAAAATAAAAATCCAATTAAAAAAAGCAAAATAAAGACACCCTGTAAATTAGGGAGCTCCAAGACAGCCAAACAATATAAATTAAAATACAATCAAAAGCCAATATAATGAATGACAGGTGTCTGATCCCCCCCCCCCCCCCCCGTTTTTTAAATTCCCTCCTTGGAAGGGAATTCCATAAAAAAGGCATCATCATTTTGTAAACAAAATGCCAAATACAGAAAGTCCTTGAGTTTCGACCAAAAGGGAGCCCCAAATTCATGTTGCTAAGCGAGACCTTTCTGAAGTGGCTCTTGCCCTGTTCTATGACATTTCTTGCCATGGTGGTTAAGTAGATCCCTCCAGTCGTTTACATAATAAGGTTGTTAAGTGAATCGGACTCTGGGTCGCAAGAGCAGATCATGTGACCCACCCACCCACCCACGGATGTTAAGCGAATCCGGTTTCTCCCCCCAACGACTTTGTTGGTCGGAAAGGGGATCGCTGCGACAGTCATAAATGCAAGTCAGTTGCCAAGTGTCCGAATTTTGAGGCTGTGACAGTTGTTAAGCGTGACACAAACGGTCCTCAGTTTTCTCAGATTCACTTAACAACCACCTGACTAACTTAGTTTTCTTCTCTATTTTCTTTCCTCTCTCCTTTCCTCTTTTCCCTTCCTACTCCTTTTTTCTCTCTCCCTTTCCCTCCTCCCCTTTTACCTTTCTTTTCCTTTCCCTTTTTGTCATCTTCCTCTCTGTTATCCTTTCCCTCCTTCTCCCCCTTTTTTTTCTTTACTTTTCCCTCTTTTTTCTTCCTTCTTTCTCCTTTTTCTACTTCTTTGTTCCTTTTCCTCAATTGTGGGGTCTTTTTCTCCCTCTTTCCTTCTTTCTTCTTCTCTTTTCTTCTTTTCCTTTCCTTTTCCTTTCCTTATCTTTCCTTGTCTTTCTATCCTTGCTCTCTTTTCCTTTCTTCCCCTTACCTTCTTCTCTTTTTCCTTCTGTCATCCTTCCCTCTGTTTATCCTCCCCCACCTTCCCTACTTTTTCCCATCCTCTTTCTTTCCCCTTTCTCCCTAGGCTTTGTACGGGGGATGTGGCTGGAGAGACTGAACTCATCTTCACCAGGATTGCTCTTTGGTCCTCTGGGAGGTTGCACTGCTCTCTGAGGGATGCTTTTTTCCATCTTTTTGGACTAGCCACCAGGGATATGTGATCACCACTGTCTGCTGCCCTATTTGGGCTCATCTTTTGATGGGGACTGCTCCTTTATCGTCCTTTGGGTGCCCTGTTTTGCCACTCCTCCAGGAAGTAACAGGGACGATGTTGCTGGGCTGATGCACTTGCCTGTCCTGGCTGAAGAACTGGGACATTAGATCTCTCAACATGGCTGGTGTGAGAGAGCCGTCTATGAGGACCTCGGCCTAAGATCTCCCCCCGCTGAAGTGAGAGGACAGGAGGGAGGGCTTCTGTTTTCATCGCTTCGGTGCATTATCTTCCTGGACTTATAATATCAGCCGGTTGAGCTCCCTTTCAGGTTTCTTTGGACTATGTTACCCTATATGGCTGTCGAACTATATGCCTTGAGGGGGTGCCCCCTCTCTCAAGATTGGCCATCTGGACTATCTACGAACTTCCTTGATGACGGATTTTGGAATCCCAAGAGGTGGCATCGAACGCAGAGGAATATTTGGGGTTTTTTAAAGGGGTTCTTTTATTTGTTTTTTAAGGGGTAGCAGGGAGGGTGTTATTTATACGAACCGGGTGGGTTTTGGGGGTAATCCACCAGGGTCGGCCAGGGGCTGCAGCATTGGGGGTGCGGGGCTAGAGGTCAGGGAGGGGGCTAAGGTCCAGATTAGTACTGTGGGTGGGAAGGGCAGGTATGGTGGTAGCAGGGGGCCATATCATGTTTTGGGAGCACGCGTCCGCTGTCTTTGAGCAGTTGCATGCTCCGGCACCCAATGCTACTCTCGTCCCCCAGGTTGTCCAGCTCCTCAGGGCCAGGGCCTGCGTCTGATGCTGTGCAATGCCAGGTCCATGGTAAAGAAAGCCAAGATCATTTGTGATCTTGCACAGGAGGGGGGAGCGGACCTGGCGGGTATTACAGAGACCTGGTTGGACCAGGCTTCCGCGTGTTTCATCAGCCTAGGGCTCAGGGTAGGGGTGGGGTGGTGGCGGTCGTTGTAAAGGAGGGTCTGTGCCCGAGAGAGGCCACTGTACCTCAGACAGTAGGATGTGAGTCCCTCCTTGTGAAGTGGGGTCGTGGGGTACAGATGGGCTTGGCTGGCTCCCGGCTGCGTGGTGGCGGCCCTGCCCAAGCTGCTCAAAGTGATTGCCAGGGTGGCGGTTAGTACCCCCAGGCTTATAGTCATGGGGGATTTCAACCTGCCATCTGTCGGAGAAGCGTCGGAGGCGGCTAGGGAGTTCATGGCCTCCATGACAACCATTGACCTGACCCAATTAGTTCAAGGCCCTACGCACATCGAGGGACACACTCTGGACCTGATTTTTGTCTCTGGTCAGTGGCTGAAGGATCTGGGAAGAGGGGATATAGCTATTGAACCCTTGTCATGGTCAGATCACTCGCTCCTTCAGGTGGACTTTCGATCCGCTACACACACACACCCTAGAGGGAGGCGGAAAAGACTAGGTGGTTCCATCCCAGGCGCCGGAAAAGACACCTAGAGAGCGGTTGGAGGTCCAGTCGTTCCGAATCGGATCGGACACTGGTGAGGTCTTATATCAAGACCTACCTAGTGGCGATAAAAGCAGCAAAGTCTAATTATTTTTCCGCTCTTATTGCATCTGCAGATAATCTCCCAGCCGCCCTGTTTAGGGTGACCCGCTCCCTCTTACATATGGAAGCGTGGGAGGATCCCTTGCAAGGTAAAGCTGAGGATTTTGTACAATACCTGCAAGACAAAATCGCTCAGATTCGGGAAGGGCTGGACTCTGACTGGGTGGGGCTAGATGGGGTGATGGAGGCGGGTCTTGAGAATGTTATCTGGGAAAAGTTTGACCCTGTGATTCCCGAGGACGTAGACAGGATTTTGGGTAGGCTTAGTGCAGCCACATGTTTATTGGACCCATGTCCCTCCTGGTTGGTGCTGGCCACCCGGGAGGTTACCCGAGGCTGGCTCCAGGGTATTATCAATGCTTCTTTGAGAGAGGGTTTCTTCCCCACCGCTTTGAAAGAGGTGGTGGTGAGGCCCCTCCTCAAGAAGCCTTCCCTGGACCCGGCGCTTTTGGCAAACTATCGTCCAGTCTCCAACCTTCGCTTTGTGTCAAAGGTTTTTGACAGTGTGGTGGCGCAACAGCTTCCCAGGTACCTGGATGAAGCTGTCTATCTTGATCTGTACCAGTCGGGTTTCAGGCCTGGGTACAGTACGGAAATGGCACTGGTCGCATTGGTCGATGATCTCTGGAGGGCTCGGGACAGGGGTTGTTCCTCTGTCCTGGTCCTATTAGACCTCTCAGCCGCTTTTGATACCATCGACCATGGTATCATGCTGCAGCGGTTGGAGGGGTTAGGGGTGGGGGGCACTGTACTTCAGTGGTTCTCCTCCTTCCTCTCTGACAGTTCGCAGTTTGTGTTGGCTGGGGGGGGGGCAGAGGTCGTCCTCAAGGTGCCTCACTTGTGGAGTACCCCATGGGTCGGTCCTCTCGCCCCTTCTGTTCAATATCTATGTGAAGCCACTGGGCGAGATCATCCGGGGTTTTGGGGTAAAGTTCCATCAGTACGCTGATGATACGCAGCTGTACGTTTCGTCCCCAGACCACCCCAATGTTGCCCTTGACCTGATGTCTCAGTGCCTGGAGGCCGTGCAGATCTGGATGGGGAAGAACAGGCTCAGGCTCAACCCCTCCAAGACCGAATGGCTGTGGTTCCCAGCGTCCCGTTACAGTCAGGTGGTTCCATCGCTGGCTATGGGGGGCGAGACCTTAGCCCCCACAGAAAGGGTTCGCAACTTGGGTGTCATCCTGGATGCACGGCTTTCCCTGGAAGATCATATGACGGCTGTCGCCAAGGGGGCTTTTTATCAGGTTCGCCTGATCTACCAGTTGCGTCCCTTTCTGGATCGGGATACCCTGCGCACAGTCACTCACGCCCTCCTCTTTTCCCATCTGGACTACTGTAATGCTCTCTACATGGGGCTCCCCTTGAAGAGCACCCAGAGGCTCCAAGTGGTCCAGAATGTGGCCGCGCGGGTAATTATGGGGGCGACGCGATGCTCCCATGTAACACCCCTCCTGCGCGAGCTACACTGGTTTCCAGTGGTCTTCCGGGTGCTATTCAAGGTGTTGGTTACTATCCTTAAAGCGCTCCATGGCTTAGGACCTGGGTACCTACGAGATCGCCTTCTGCCACCGAGAGCCTCCCACTGGCCAGTACGCTCCCATAGAGAGTGGCTCCTCATGGTACTGTTGACTAAACAATGGCGACTGGCGACACCCAGGGGGAGAGCCTTCTCTGTGGGAGCACCTGCCCTCTGGAACGAATTGCCCCCGGAGTTACGAATTATCCCTGACCTATGCACCTTCCGCCGTGCTCTTAAAACTTTTCTTTTTCAACAGCCGGACTGGCGTAAATACGAATTTTATTAATCTTAATTGGGTTTGTTAGTTTTTAATCTTATTATGGGCCGAATTATTTAATATGTTTTTAAATTGTTTTAACTTTTGTATATCTGTGTTTTATTCTGGCTGTTCACTGCCCTGAGTCCTTCAGGAGTAGGGCAGTATAAAAAATTAAATTAATTAATTAATACATGCAACGTGTCGCTTAACCACCGTGGCAAGAAAAGTCATAAACTGGGGCACGCTCCTTTAACAAATGTTTTACTTTGCAACATAAATTTGGTACTCAAAATTCAGGACAGAATTAGAACAGAACAGAAATAAAACAAAACAGAACTAGAATAGAATAGAATACAGAACAGAAAACATAACAGAATACAGAATAGAAAAGACTATAGAATAGAATGAGAATAGAACAGAATAGAATAGAATGCAGAATACAGAATAAGAGAGATTACAAAAAGAACAGAACAGAACAGAATAGAGAACAGAAAATAGAATAGAATAGAATAATAGAATGGAACAGAACAAGAATAGGAATAGGTAGTTCCGGTTCCGGCTCCGGCGGCGACGGGCGAACTTAGGGTTCGCTCGCCGCTTTGTTCCTTTTCCTGCCCCCCCACGGGGGCGAGAAGCCCCTTGTTTGGGGCTTCTCCCGTAAAGCCTGCTCGACAGGGAAGCCCCCCCCCCCACGGCAGTGGGGAGAGCGACCCTGCTCCTCGGCTTAGGCGGAAGAGGACATGCTGCGGGGGGGTCTTCCCTTCGCCAATGGTTGGCGGCACCATTTAATTCCATGAAGAGAGACGATCGGAAGAGTCGGGAGGCTTTTCGGGACCTCAGCTGCGAGCGGAGAGTGAGCGTTTAAAACTTTTTTTTTCTTGTACTGTCAGCCGGGCTGAAAGGGACTGGAGGGGGGTGTTTGTTCCCAAAAACCCCCCCTTGGACTAAAAGCGGCACTCGGAAATGCCTCGTTGAGAGGAATCGGAAACTTTTAATCCGGATGGTCTTTAACAAGGGAAAGTACTTTGCGGCTTGCTTGCAATTATGTCTCTAGGTCTGGCTGAAACAGTTTCTTTTTTGCTTTTTAACCGCTTTCTCCCTCGGGCTCTGAGTTTGGGCGGAAAATGGCTTCTCTTTGTCCCCGACTGACTATGACCTATGGAAAATTACCAGTGTCTCTTTGTCATTTGGACTTCCTCTAATTATTGATGAAGAATTTTCTTTTTTTGGATTTGTGTTTTCCTTTCTGGATTGCCTTCGTTATTATACCTATGGAGTTGGAAAAGTGTTTCTCTACTGGTTTCTGAATTTTGCAGCTATACAACTTTAAGAACTTTGGACTCCTGATCTGCCTCACCAGCCCCACCCTAAAAACGCCATTTTACTGGCACGGATTTTAACAGCTAAACATGGCACAAGAAGCAACGCTGGCACGCCTTGAACAAAGAATGACTGCCCTTGAATCTGTTATACAAAATTTGGTATTAGAAATTAAGGCCCAGAGGGCAGAAAATGTCAACTTTAAAAAGGAATTATTGGACACTCGAAAACAAGTGCTTGAGAATACACAGAAGAATGAAGAATTGAAAGGGGGGCTGGAGGGGGCTAAGGGAGAGATTAAAAATGTTTCTAATGAGGTTGTGGAAATAAATGGGCATGTGACTAGGATAGATATGGAAAGGATGACATACTTTTTGAGATTTCAGAATGTTTCTGAGATGGATGGTGAATGTCTCCCTGATCTTATGAGTACAATTATTGCAGACTATTTACATAAACCTAAAGATGAGATCAGAGGGGACATTGACCTAGTCTACAGAATAAATTCTGCATATGCCAGGATGAATGAAGTACCCAGAGAGATACATGTAAAATTTGTTAGAAGGTCAACCAGAGAGGAAATCTTGAAGGCGCAAAGAGGGAGTCCTATGATTTACCAACAAAAGGAGGTTACCATCTTGAAGCAGATTCCAAGAAAGATTAGAGAAGCTAGAAGGAAATTTTCCTTCTTGTCTAAAACATTGTTTGATCATGGGATCTGGTTCAAGTGGGTGATACCCGAAGGGATGCTGGTGTTCTGGGAAGGAGGTAGAGTGAAGATTAAAACAGTTGCTGAGGCGGAAGCCTTTCTTAAAAAACATTCCTCTGTCCTGGGAGAAGATCCAGGGGGGGCAGGGGGAGCCATGGCCCCGTCCGCTGGGGGCCCGGGGGAGAAGGGGGAAGATACAATTGCCAAGAGACTTAGATCTAAAAAATAACTTTGCCCGTGTTTTTTTTTGAGTAATATTGTATGATATTTGTAATCTGGATTTTTGTAATTGACTGACAGTATATAACTGAAAAATTTAGGAATATGTACTTGCTCCCAGCTTGTAGTGTTATGTGAAATGTTTCTTTTCTTTCTTTTTAATAATGTAACTTGTGGTACCGGAGGAGCCGACGACTTTGACGTGACTACTCTCAAAATTTCTATGTAACCCTTACCCTACCCCACAAAAAATGTAAACTCAATAAAACTTTTTCAATATAAAAAAAAAAAAGAATAGGAATAGAATATAACATTCTAGGGACCACCCAGTCTCCAAGCCAGGCCCCCAAGAAGGATGGCAGGCAGCAGTTCAGCCTGGGGTGGGCAAAGGGGGGGTGTTGTCAAAAGAGGGGGTCAAACCCTGCTCAAGGACCCCTCCCCATATTTATGGGGGTGGGTGGGGGTGTCCTTAAGTCAAAACCAGCTGTGTGTGTGTGTGTGTGTGTGTGAAACCCTGGCCCAAGGAATGTTCTTTCTGCGCCAACTCAGGAAGCTCAAACTGCCCAAAGAGCTGCTGATTCAGTTCTACAGAGGAATTATTGAGTCTGTCATCTGCACCTCTATAACTGTCTGGTTTGGCTCTGCACCCCAACAAGACAGACACAGACTGCACAGGATAATCAGAACTGCAGAAAAAACAATTGCTACCTGTTATGTACTGAAGTATTGTGATTGGTTAAGGCCCTGTGGGTCCAGAGTATAAATTACAGGGATTTCTCTGTTGTTCCACAGTTCCAGTTTTGAGTCAATAAATGCTGTTGTATCTATGCTGGTCTGTTCTTGCCTACTGAAGCCCATTACACAATACTACCAACCTGCCTTCCATTGAGGACCTGAATACTACACGAGTCAATAAGAGGGCTGTGAAAATATCTACAGACCCCTCACATCCTGGACATAAATTGTTTCAACTTCTACCCTCAGAACAACGCTATAGACTAGCACTGCACACGAGAACTTCACAAAAGGACATTTTTCCGGAAGGGGAGGGCCAGCGAGGGAGGAGCCAGGCAGGCAGCCGAAGAGGAGAGCTGTGCGTGGCGGGGCTCCAGCCGGAGCCCGCGCGACCCTGAACTTTGCGCCGCCGACACGATGCGCTGAGAGCAGCCAGCTGGAAGCCCCGCCGCCGCCGCCTCCCCACCTGGCTCGTCCCGGGCACCCATGGCGGGATGGGTGGGCGGTGGTGGGGCTTCCGGCCGGCCGCTCTCAGCACACCGTGGCGGCGGCACAAAGTTCAGGGCTGCGTGGGCCCCGCCACACACAGCTCTCCTCCCCTTCCGCCTGCCCGCCAGCCCGCTCCGCCCGCCGCTTCCTGGCCGTGCCTCTGAGCACATGCAGAGCGCCCACCGCCCACCCGCCGCTGCCTCCCCAGGCAAAAATGGGGACATTTTTAAGAGGACGCAGGACAAATTCTTGAAATGCGGGACTGTCCCGCCAAAAGCGGGATGTCTGGTCACCTTACTATAACCCTGTTGCTTGTATCTCTACGATTTATATTGTTTTGTTTCCTAGTATGATTCCATTGCTTATTAGTAACCTATGACTATCACTAAGTGTTGTATGTTATGATTCTCGATGAATGTATTTTATTTTTATGTACACTGAGAGCATCTGCACCAAAGACAAATTCCTTGTGTGTCCAATCACACTTGGCCAATAAAGAATTCTATTCTAACCCTGGCCCACGGACCCCCGTGGGCCGTGGGGGTGGGTGGGTTTACGGCAAAGCCAGCCTCTGGGAGTGACTCCCCCATCCCCAAAGTCTCCCTGCCAGGCCCCAAACTGGCAGAAAAAAAGCAACAGTCCAGCTTGGGCCACTGCCCCAGCGGCGGGGGTGGCATCCCCAGGAGGGAACAGCCGCTCCTTCCCTCTTACCTCCACCCGCCCCGTCTAGGCCGTAACTGCTCTTCTCGGTATAACACCCCACCCACGCGCGCGCGTTCTCTACGCGACTCCCGCGGCTCTTCCCGCTACACACATATCCCACCCACCCCCCGTTGTCGGACGGGCTTTCGGGGGGGGGGCGAAAGGGGGGGGCGCCGTCAGGTTCCCCCCCCCTCCCTCCCTCCGGGCGGTCCCCCCTCCTTACCTGTGCCGGCGCCCCCCCCTCCATGGTCCTTTGTTGCCCCCACCCACGACGGGGCGCAGCGCCGCACAACAAGGCTCAGCCGGGCGGAGGAGGAGGAGGAGGAGGAGAAAGCGTCGCGGGGTCCTTGCGACCGCCGGATGGCTTTGCAGGCCCGGGCGCGCCGGCGTAGAAGGGATGCGCCGCTGCGTCAAAACCTCCGCCGCTGTATATAGAGTTCAGGTTGGACTACCAACCACCTTACGTGCGGTTCCCCCGCGGTCAATATATTTTTACACGGTGCTGTTTTTTGTTTTTGTTTCTCCCCCAATGTTGGTTTTGTGTTCTTCGCCAAACGAAGCCTGCCAAATGGAGCCGGGCGGCTGCAGAAATAAAATGATTGATTGATTTCCGTCATAGTACCGGTATGAACAATATGGGATAGTAATTTAATTTAATAATAAATTGATAATAAGGCTAATGAAATAAAAATCAAATCAACATAAACATCAAACTAAAACCAATACTAATACTACACAAGTTTAATAACAGTTCGAATGATGGATTGGATCATGACACGCTTGAAAGTAAAACAGGAAGACTGGAATTGGGGGGGGGGGGGGGGTGTCTGTCTGCCAAGAACAAAGAATGCTTATCAACAAGAAATATGCATGGGTAAAACATGTAGCAATTATGGGGAGCTAGGTGACAGTTTGCAGACCTCAGCTAAAAGTTAGAGGCGAAGAAAGGCTACAGCAAATGAAATGTCTATTAGATAACTCCTGGGGCATTCATTAGCTAAGACCTAGGAATGGGACAGCTATAGACCAATAGAACAAATTGTAGAATTATTACTAAAATGTTTATTAGATGATGTCTCTTGTTATCCCACCTTCTCCTTTAGTGAAAATGTATAAAAGCTTTCTTAATCCTTTGTTCTTGGTTCTTGGCCTTTTGTCCAGGAACCCTTTTCCTTGGAGGACTCCAATAAAAAGCAAACAGAAAACCTGCACCTCCTGTCTGGCGTTCATCATTGGCTTCGGCACCAGGCTCAGACCCGAATTGGGGACATCACAATCTCCTATTTTCTATTTCTATCTCTATTTTCTACTAGTTGTTCCCGCGACGCAATGCTGTGGCCCAGTCTGTAAAACCTACCTACCTACCTCCGGTATTTCTCCCTCTCCCTCCCTCCCTCCTCTTTTTTCTCCCGCTCTCCCCCTCTCCCTCCGTCCATCCTTCCCGACGGGGGTGTGCAGAAGAGGGTCAGCCACAGCAGAGGGTCAGCCACAGTGGTGGGGGTGTTCAGAAGAGGGTCAGCCACAGTGGTGGGGGTGTGCAGAAGAGGGTCAGCCACAGCAGAGGGTCAGCCACAGTGGTGGGGGTGTGCAGAAGAGGGTCAGCCACAGAAGAGGGTCAGCCACAGTGGTGGGGGTGTGCAGAAGAGGGTCAGCCACAGCAGAGGGGGTGTGCAGAAGAGGGTCAGCCACAGCAGAGGGGGTGTGCAGAAGAGGGTCAGCCACAGCAGAGGGTCAGCCACAGTGGTGGGGGTGTGCAGAAGAGGGTCAGCCACAGAAGAGGGTCAGCCACAGCGGTGGAGGTGTGCAGAAGAGGGTCAGCCACAGCAGAGGGGGTGTTCCGTCGTCTGTTGGTCCGGCCCTTTTCCTTCTTGCTCGTCTCTACCTGTCTATACCCTCCCCCCTCCCTGGTACCCCCTAAAATGGACAGCAATTTATAAACTAAAAAACCCCTAAAACCGCGCTTCGCCCACCTCTCCGGATTAATAAATCCCTCATCAAGGCGGGCCCTCGATAAAGCGGAGGGCCAAACCTGTGAGAGCGGGGACTCTCGCAGTCGCAATAGGTCAGTTTTAGAATACATTTTGATATAGATAAATAATTAAATAAATAATTATAAATAAATATAAAATGTAAGAATAAAATACATAATGGGTCATGGGTTAAAATTGATATTAAAAAGCATCGTTGGCACAGTTTAAGATGTAAAATTTCATAAATAGGTGACACATAAATAAATGAATTTAAAGTGCATCAGTGAGGAATGAGTTTGGGATTTCAATTCGGCTGCTTCAATCCACAAGGTCTTTAACAGGATATAGGTCTATGAAGGTCTTACAAGGACCATAGGGGGAAAGGTCTCAAAAGGTCTTAAAAGGTCTTAAAGTTGCGTTCTAGGACTTGGTCTTTAAAAGTCCGCTCAAGATCACAAATTTGGCGCCATCTGCGCTGGAAGGGAGTCTATTCTCCCCGATGGAAAGTCCTCTTATGTCTAGGAGAGGTCGGATTAGGCCCAGGCCAGCCGTACATCCACCTCCCGGCCCAGCCCGGCCCAGGTAGGCCGGAGACACCATCAGCCTGCTCTCCAGCCCCGGGCCTGTTTTAAAAGGCCTCTCCCGCCGACCGATCACCAGGGCCATGGGGTAGCATTCCTTCCTCTCCCGACTGGAGGTTCGCCAGCACCTTCTGGCCGCCAACGGCCCAGCCAAATATCCGACGGCCCGGTCGGCGTCCACCGCCACCATGAGGACGCCGGGGACACCAACCTCTGATCCGGTGCTCCCACCACCGTCTCCGTCGCCGTTCCTGTGGCTAGCCTCCGCTTCGGCGCTCTCACCGCCGTCTCGCAACCATCTGAGGCCATCTTCCGGCCTCCTCGGCCAGCCTGGCATCCAGCGGCCCGGCCGGCGTCCATCGTTGCCCCAAGGCCACCGAGAACACCGACCTCCACTTCGGCGCTCTCACCGCCGCTTCCACCACCGCCGCCTTCTCCACTGGCCTCCATGCGGCGCTCCCACCGCCGTCTTCCACTCCCATAGCCATCTGCAGCCGTCTTCTAGCTGTCTCACTCCCTCCGGGTGTCTCCGGCGCGGCCAGCGGCCGGCGCCATCACGCGGACACTGAGGACGCCGACCTCCGCTCCGGCGCTCTCACCGCCACCGGCGCCGTCTCCGCTCCCACAGCACCTGCAAACCTCACCCTGGGGTGCCAGGGTGGATCCCTCATCGATCCCAGCCCTCAAGAAGGTAAGAGAGGGCTGGGGCACACAGAAAGAGGCCAACGAACTCCATGGCCCACACGGAACTCTAAAACTAGCCCGCCATCTTCGCGCAAGCGCAGTCAATAACCATTATTGGTTATTGCTTAAAAGATGGGGATTAGCTTAAAAGATGGGGACAAGGGGGTAATGTTATTTTATGAGAAATCTATATTATGTTGGGTGGGAGGAGGGGGGTACAGTATTTGTAACTGAATTACATTATATGTATGGGGGGGCTAAAGGGGGGGAATTTGTTTGTATAAAACTCTTTCAATAAAAAAAAAAGAGAGTAAGCTACATTATTTCCCCATTTTGAACTTCTTGAGGCTAGAGGGAGGAGCTTTTGGCCGTGAGGAGGGGGGCAAGGAGAAACAAAGAACTACAAGAGAGTAAGCTGCATTATTTCCCCATTTTGAACTTCTTGAGGCTAGAGGGAGGAGCTTTTGGCCGTGAGGAGGGAGGCAAGGAGAAACAGAACTACAAGAGAGTAAGCTGCATTATTTCCCCATTTTGAACTTCTTGTGGCTAGAGGGAGGAGCTTTTGGCCGTGAGGAGGGAGGCAAGGAGAAACATAGAACTACAAGAGAGTAAGCTGCATTATTTCCCCATTTGAACTTCTTGAGGCTAGAGGGAGGAGCTTTTGGCCGAGATAGAGGGGAGGCCAAGAAACACAGAGGTCTAACATATCTATAAAGCAAAAATAGAAATAATACATTCTAGATTTGTGCGCTTAAGACTGTGATTGTATTTTATTTCAAAATGACTGGCTTAGTTCAATGTAATAACTGTTTTGCACCTGTCTTCCGCAGTACTCTTTTCAAATTTGGATACTGTCCCCTTTGCAGACAAATTAATAGATTACATAGACACATCACATATCTTGAATCTGTAATTTGTGCTCTCCAGGCAGAAATTAAGTGTCCAATTCGGCCATTCCACCCTGTGGAGATGCCACACTACCAGCTTCCTCTACCGCAAAGATCCCACAGAAGAAGAGCAGTTTGGACAACTGTGGGATCTGGCAGGGTGAGAGCTGTGAACCACAAACACAAAACTTTTGCTGTGTCCCAGCATAACAGATATAGCGCCCTTGCTGATCTTAATGGGGACACTAAAGTGACAGGTCAAGGTAATAATGACGACTCAAATAAGCAGGGGATTGTGGTCCAAAGTGAAGAACTTACTTCAGAAATGCAAAAGTGTGAATCAGGGATCATGCATCAGTCACACAACAAGAGCAAGGTACCCAAAAAGAGAAGTCACCTTCTGATTGGTGACTCAATCGTAAGGGATGTAAACTTAGGTAAGGATATGGAGGTTTTGAAAGATGTCAGATGTTTGCCGGGTGCTACAGCCAGCAGAGACAAGAGGCGTATTCTTAAGATACTCAAGAATGCAAGTAAGGACTGTGAAGTTGATGCTATTATACATCTTGGCACAAATGATCTGTCCCAAAAAGATGTAGTTTCTGTGCAGAATTATTTCCAGAGTTTGGGGTACGAACTTAGTAGTACAGGTTGTAGGCTTATCTTCTCAGAGGTTATGCCAGTATACAAGGAACAAAAAGAAAAGGGCCAGCGCATAGCAGAGTTTTATGTGTGGCTAAAGGAGTGGTGTAAAAAGGAAGGCTTTGGTTTTATTAGTCATGATGCCTGCAGCTGGTCCAATGATAAACTGTACAAAAGAGATGGTTTGCACCCATCCAAGAAAGGGACTGAGTTACTTGGCATTAAATTCACAGATTTCCTGGATAAACATTTAAACTGAATAGTGGGGACAGAGAATCAATAGATAAAGAACATTTCTGTCCCCAGCAAACTAAAATTCATAGGGTTATCAGTGCATGTAACATAGATGTTTGTGCGGGTAATATTATCAGCACTGCTGTCAAGCAAAACCAAACAATTAACAGTGAGTGCCATACCATGTGCATGAACCATCAAGTGACAAAGAAATAGGGGCAAAGAGAACCATAGTCAGGCATAACACAGGTTACGTAGACAGTAAACACAGGGTCAATCAAAATGGACTCAAATGTCTATACACCAATGCACAGAGTATGAGGAATAAACAGGGTGAATTAGAAATTCAAGTAAATGAGGGCAGATATGATATTGTTGCCATTACAGAAACTTGGTGGGATGAAACCCACAAATGGAACATACAGCTAGAAGGATTTAAATTATTTAAAAGAAATAGACCAAATAAAAGAGGAGGTGGAGTTGCACTATATATAAGAAATAATTACATCTCTACAGAAATAGAGCACAACAATGATGAGAACTATCTTGAATGTATTTGGGTCAATATTAAAGGTTGGGGGGGGGATGATATTGTCATAGGTCTATACTACAGGCCACCCAACCAAGCAGAGGAAGTGGATGAACTTTTTGCTAACCAGCTAACTAAGGTATGTAGGAAGCACACTACAATAGTAATGGGAGATTTTAACTACCCTGACATCAATTGGGAAACAAACTCTGCACCAAGTGGAAGATCCAACAGGTTCCTAACAAACCTAGCAGACAACTTTGTTTCCCAAAAGGTAGAGAAGGGAACAAGGGGATCAGCAATATTGGACTTAATTCTCACTAACAGAGAGGAAATGATAGAAGGTGTAGAAGCTACAGGAACTTTGGGGGCAAGCGATCATGAAATACTGGAATTCAACATTATGCAAACAAAAGTAGTAGAACAAAGTCAAACTAGAGTCTTAGACTTTAAGAGAGCGAATTTCAATAAACTTAGAGAGAGCTTGGGAAGGATTCCATGGATGAGAATCCTCAAGGGGAAAACAACTCAAGAAGCTTGGGAAATTTTGAAAAATGAGATTATAAAAGCCCAGTCCAGCGCAATACCAATGAAGAAGAAAAATAACAGTTCCCAAAAGAAACCAGCATGGCTGCATAAAGAACTCTCTGACAAATTGAAAGACAAAAAGGATAAATATAAAAAGTGGAAAGAGGGGGACATAACTAAGGCAAAATATCAGCAAATAGCCCGAGCCTGTAAAGATGAAGTGAGGAAAGCTAAGGCTCGCAATGAAGAAAGGCTTGCCAAAAAAGTAAAAAATAACAAAAAAAGCTTCTTCCAACATGTTAAAAACAAGAAAAAAGTTAAGGAAACAATTGGTCCACTGCTGGGAGAAAATGGCAAGAAGATGATAAGCAACAGGGAGAAAGCAGAACTATTTAACTCTTTTTTTGCATCTGTCTTTACACAAAGGGATAAAACAGTCCAACCAATCAAAAACAGCACCACAAAAATCAGATTAGGAACACAAGTTGAAATAGGGAAGAAAATGGTAAGTGAGCATCTGTCTGCCCTGGACGAGTTCAAATCACCAGGACCGGATGGATTACACCCCAGGGTTCTGAAGGAACTGGCAGACGAGATCTCAGAACCACTGAACTATATCTTTCAGAGATCCTGGAGCACCGGGGAACTGCCAGAAGACTGGAAAAGAGCTGATGTGGTTCCCATCTTCAAAAAAAGGAAAAAAAATAGATCCAGGAAACTATAGACCCATCAGCCTGACCTCAATACCAGGAAAGATTCTGGAAAAGATAATTAAGCAACAAATAAGTGAACACCTAGAAGCAAACAAAGTAATAGCCAAAAGCCAACATGGGTTTGTCAAAAACAGATCATGCCAGACTAATCTAATTGCATTCTTTGACAAAGTGACAAAATTAGTGGACCAGAGGAATGCTGTCGATATAATTTACTTGAACTTCAGTAAGGCATTTGATAAAGTAGACCATAACCTACTATTAGATAAAGTAGAAAAATGTGGGTTAGACAGCATCACCACCAAATGGATTCGCAACTGGCTGACCAACCGCACTCAACGTGTAGTCCTCAATGGAACTGCATCTACATGGAAGGAAGTATGCAGTGGAGTCCCCCAAGGCTCTGTTTTAGGCCCAATACTCTTCAACATCTTCATCAATGATTTGGATGAGGGGATAAATGGGGAATTCATCAAATTTGCAGACGACACCAAGCTGGCAGGAATAGCCAACACTCCAGAAGATAGGCTTAAGATACAGAAGGATCTTGACAAACTTGAACATTGGGCACTATCTAATAAAATGACATTCAATTGTGAAAAAAGTAAGGTTCTACATTTAGGCAAGAAAAACAAAATGCACAGGTACAGTATAGGTGGTACCTTGCTCAATAGTAGCAACTGTGAGAGGGATCTTGGAATCCTAGTGGACAACCATTTAAATATGAGCCAGCAGTGTGCAGCAGCTGCCAAAAAAGCCAACACAGTTCTAGGCTGCATAAACAGAGGGATAGAATCTAGATCAGGTGAAGTGTTAATGCCACTGTATAGTGCCTTGGTAAGGCCACACTTGGAATACTGCATACAGTTTTGGTCGCCACGATGTAGAAAAGACGTGGAGACTCTGGAAAGAGTGCAGAGAAGAGCAACCAAGATGATTAGGGGACTGGAGACTAAAACATATGAAGAACGGTTGCAGGAGCTGGGTATGTCTAGTTTGATGAAGAGAAGGACCAGGGGAGACATGATAGCAGTGTTCCGATATCTCAGAGGGTGCCACAAAGAAGAGGGAGTCAGACTATTCTCCAAGGCACCTGGGGGCAGGACAAGAAGCAATGGGTGGAAACTAATCAAGGAGAGAAGCAACTTAGAACTAAGGAGAAATTTCCTGACAGTTAGAACAATTAACCTCTGGAACAGCTTGCCTCCAGAAGTTGTGAATGCCCCAACCCTGGAAGTCTTTAAAAAGATGTTAGATAGCCATTTGTCTGAAATGGTATAAGGTTCCTGCCCACGCAGGGGGTTGGACTAGAAGACCTACAAGGTCCCTTCCAACTCTGCTATTGTATTGTATTGTATTGTAACCAGTCAACATGCTTTCCAAAGGATACAATGTAGAATGATGGTTTTTCCTTTTTGTATTTTTGTTTTATTAAAAAAAAAAATCAAAAAAAAAAGTTACTAAATTTCTACTTATTAATCATCAAGGGATGGCTAATCTTTTGTTGTCAGCTTTCATTGTCAACCAGTAGCGAAATAGTCTCATCTCTCTTGCCATTTGTGGTTTCAATCTTCTATTGTTCTCCCTTGCAAGGTTGTTGTAGACTTCTTTCCGCACTTTACTGTTCAACACAACTCTCTCTTTTTTTTTTATATTGAAAAAGTTTTATTGGTTTTTACAAATTTTTTAAGGTAGGGTAGGGGTAGGGTAAAATACAAAAATATTTTGAGAACTTTCACGTCGAGGTCGTCGGCCCCCCCGGGGCTGCATAATAAGACATTGATAATACATTTTCCAATAATACTGCAAGGTGAAAACAAATGCATACATCATAAATTCTAAATTCTATGCTGGCAATTGTGTACAAACATCCAGATAAAAAGTTATACTGTATTAATAAAAAGCAAAGTCATTTTTTAGACCTAAGTCTCTTGGCAATTGTATCTTCTTGTTCTCCTTCCTGGCCCCCAGCGGGCGGGGCCGTGGCCCCCTCCGTCCCCCCTGGATCTTCCCCCAGGATAGAGGAATGTTTTTTAAGAAAGGCTTCCGCCTCAACAACTGTTTTAATCCTTACTCTTCCTTCATCCCAGAACACCAACATCCCTTCTGGCATCGCCCACTTAAACCAAATCCCGTGGTTAAATAATTTTTTAGATAAGAAGGAATACTTCCTCCTCACCTCTCTAATCTTTTTTGGGATCTGTTTCAAGATGGCGACTTCCTTTTGTTGGTAAACTAAAGGCCTGTCTCTTTGCGCCTTCAAAATTCCCTCCCTGGTCGACCTTCTAACAAATTTAATATGTATCTCTCTGGGTACTTCATTTAACCTGGCATATGTTGAATTAATTCTATAGACTAGGTCAATGTCCCCCCTGATCTCCTCTTTAGGTTTATGTAAATAGTCTGCTAAAATTGTACTCATGAGATCAGGAAGGCATTCACCAGTTTCCTCCAAAATATTCTGAAATCTTAAAAAATATGACATTCTTTCAAAATCCATCCTAGACATATGACCAGACAAATCTGCAATTTCAGTGTTGACATTTTTAAGTTCTCCCTTCGCCCCAGCCAACCCCACTTCCAGCTCCTCGGTCTTCTGCGTGTTCTCCATCAATTTTTTTTGTGTTTCCAAAAGTTCACGTTTAGAGCTACACTGGTCTCTCCTCATCGCTTTAATTTCCAGCACCAAGGAGTTTAATGCTTCCTCCATCGCCGTCATTCTTTGTTCCAATCCCGAATTCTCTGGTTGTTTTGAAGCCATGATAAGCTATTATAATCAGTGCCACTAAAATGGCATTTTTTGGGTGCGGCTGCTGGAGCCAGTCAGGAGAAAAAAGTTCAGCTCAGAGTTGTAACCAGCTGTAGAGCCCAGAGAAGAAACAGTTCCACAGTCAATTGTTAAAAAAAGAGAAGGTATTCCAGGGAAGGAACCAGTTATTCCAGAAAAATTTTTCCATTAGTAAAAAGAGACAGTCCAAATTACAAAGAAATGTTGGTGATTTTCCATAAAAAAATAGTCATTCAGGAACAAAGAGGAGCCATCTTCCACCGCCCAGCCAGGCAGCCAGCAGGAGAGAGTAAAAAAAGAAATTGTTTCAATAAAGCCGGACTTAGATACATTGTATAGAAACAAGCCGCAAGTCACTTTCACTCGGTCCGCAAAAGTCCGGATGAGAAATATCCGCTTCCTCGCAATGAGGAGCCATTTCTAAACGCCGCTGTTATAAATCCGAGGGGGGGTTTAACAAACACCCCCCTCCACGTCTCTTCCAGTCCAAGCCGCCAGCAAAAAAAAAGTTTTAAAGTCACTTACTCTCCGCCCTGCATCTCAAGCCCCAGCAAAGCCATCCGACCTGAGCGCTCCGTTCTCTCCGAATCCATTATTTACTGCCGTCCTCCGTTGGCGAAGGGAACCAAGCCCCTCGCAGCATGTCTTCTTCCACCTGGACCGAAGACAAGGACCGTTCCTCCAGCTGCTGCCAGCAGGACCAGTCCAGGCAAGCCAGCCCTACGGAAGGACCCCCCCAAAAAGAAAAAGGGGGGGCACCTCGCCCCGTTAGGGGCAGGAAAAAGAGCAAAACGGCGGACGAACCCCAAGGTTCGTCCGTCGCCGCCAGAAGCCGGAACAGGAAGTCAACACAACTCTCAAATGGTATCATTGCCCTCCTTCTGTTATTAAAAGTTGTTTATCTTTGGTCGTCAGACGTGCTTCTGGAAGAATTTCTCCTCTTACATCTATCATCAATTCTTTTTTCCCCTCTTCTTCTTGGAGAGCGAGATGGAGTTCAAATTATTCAGGTTCCCTTTTCAAGGTTCCCATCCTTCTGCTTTTTCCCACATTTGGTCCATTAGTAAAATCCTCTGTTATCTTATCTTTATCTTCACCTGAGAGGGGTATCTCTTTATCTTCTACATCTTCTTCCTTCTCTTTAATTTTTGGGGCCCCCATTTCTTCATATTTTGTTGTAATAAGCACCAGTTTTCCCAGTATCTCATCAATTCTTCTATATCCTTCCAAAAGGTTTAAAATTCCAGCCAAAAAGTTTTGGTATTCCAAAGTATCCTCATCTGGGTATTGAATCATGTTACAAAAAAAAAAAAATTAATCCCCACTGCCACCCTGGTCTAAGGCCTATTTTATCTTTTCCTTTCAAATTAATTTAAGTCACAGGTTCTGTTGTACTCTTCAAAGGAGAAGGGTTCTGTATTTCCCCCCCTTTTCCTTCCTTTGACTAAACAATTTTCAAAGAGCACCTGTAAAAAACAATTCATGTCCTTGAGTCTTTATCAGTTTCTATAAACAAATTATAAACCCTTCATCCGAGTAATCAACAATCTCCAAAAAGAAAAAAATACATTGTCTCAACAGGTTCAGCCTCTAACCTCCCAGTGGCAGTGTTGCTACTTTTCACTTTCTAATGTGTCTCTCTTCGTTATAAAAAAATAAAAAAATTAAGTTCTTATTGGAATTTTAGTAGCAAATCATAAGAAGAATTATAAAAGTAAGAATATGGCTTTAGTCCAAGACTCAAAAAATAGAGTAAAAAAAAAACAGAAGAAGAGGAAACAATCCGTTCACTTTAAAAGGAGAGAGAAAAAAGAAACCCTGTTATGGGCGTTTCAATCCACAGTTGCAAAGAACAAAGGAAAAAAAAACTTTCCAGATCAGTCCAAAGTAGGTTAATTCTACCACTTGTTTCTTTTGCTTAAAGGATTAAGTTTTACTTAAAAAAAAAGTTTCTTTGGGCAAAGTATCTCAAAGAAAAAGAAACCCTTCCAGATAGACTCACTTCCTCATTCAACTTCTGTCTGGAGCCGTCCCCGTCTTTGTGAGCCTGGGGGCTGCCTGTTTGCCACAGAGTAGAAGCGCTCCCCTTGTGTCAAACAGGGACTTTGCGGTGTCCCTGTGGCCAGCAAGGCTTCGTCTTCTCGGTCGCCGTCCCTCCGAGACAGTTTAGGTCCAAATGGACCGATCCGTGGCAAAAGTATCAACGGAGGTTTCAGACCATCGAGACCTCACGTTGTGCCGACGCGATGCTGGCTCCTCCCTTCCAAACATCATTATTCTTATCATACACATACTAGCCGTTTTATATCTTTATCTAAGTGTATTATTATTTTTTAGTTTTCTTCATTTCCAAACTCCTTTTTTCCTCCAACCTTTGGTAAAATACTTCTCAAATCATATAATATTCAATTTGCTCTTTCTCTTTAATTGCTAATGTTAGTCTATTTATTTCTGCACCTTCTCATCAATAGGGATCTCTACACTTTTCCAATGTTGTGCAAATACAATTCTAGCTGCAGTTAATACATGAATGATTAAATGTACCTTCTCTATATTATAAATTTCAGGTAGAATTCCCAGCAGAAATGTTTCTGGCTTCAGCTCAATGCATTGTTGTATCATCTCTTCCAACCATGCCTTAATTTTTGTCCAATATTTCTTTGCCTCTCCACATGTCCACCACAAAGATCCAGGTATTTGGTGGCACTTCCAACATTTAGCTGAGTTGTCTTTAAACATCTTTGCCAACCTCGCCGGTGGTAGATGCCATCTGTAAAACATCTTGTACAAATTATCTTTATATGCAACAGACATTATTAATTTGTAATTCCTATCCCACAATTTCTGCCATTTATCCAATTCTATCTTATAGCCAAAAATTTTCATCCATGCTATCATTGTCTCTTTTACTTATACGTAATTATACAGTTTCTTTATTAATCTTTCTTCTGTTCCTGTTAGAATTTTATCTAACTCTGTTAATTCTTTGTAAAAGCCCTGTAATTTAACATCTTTCTCATATCTAGACTATCTGCACACGAGAATACCACGTTATATTGATCCCTTGCTCCCTCATTTCTTCTTTTGTTTTAAGTCCCCCTTCATTTGAAATATCTTTATATCTAACAATGTTTCCCATATTAATAATATTTGGGTGAATCAATGCTTCCATTGTTGAAAGCCAAACTGGTATCCTCAAATAATGTTGTTCTTTAATTTTCTCCCACACCAATAATAATGCATTCCTTATGTAATGTCTCTGAAAATATCCATGTATCTTATTTTTCCCATACCATAAACATGCATGCCAGCACAATTGCAGATCACGTCCTTCCAAAGTCAATAATCTTATATTCCTCAGTACAATCCACTCTTTCATACATGTTACTACTGCCGCCTGGTAGTACAGTTCCCAATTTGGTAGTTTCTTACTATTTCTTACTAGCCATTCCTGGCCACGCATTGCTGTGGCCCAGTCTGGTTAAATGGCCAACCAATCTGTGTGCAGATCTACACCTGCACACACAAACACATATTTCTGTATTTCTCCCTCTCTATCCCTCTACCTACCTACCTACCTACCTACCTACCTACCTACCTACCTACCTACCTACATACCTACCTACCTACTGTATTTCTCCCTCTCCCTCTCTATCCCTCTACCTACCTACCTACTGTATTTGTCCCTCTCCCTCTCTATCCCTCTACCTACCTACCCACCTACTGCATTTCTCCCTCCCTCTCTCTATCCCTATAGCTGCCTAGCTAAAGGATGACATAATACCTGTGGCCCACTGCTCTCCATCTACCTATCTTTTTTACTATTTTTTACATTTCCGTTGCGTGTTCCTGGCACAGGTGTGACATCTACACAATCTATATATATCATTGGTGCCGTATTTGAAAGGAACGTTGTGTGAAAATTTGGAAGTGATTGGTGCAGTACTTTTGGAGATTAGCAGTTTTGAACAAACTCTTGTTACATTTTTATTTACATAGATATCTTGTATCATTTTCAGACCAATTCTTGCTTGCCAAATATGTATGCATTATTTTATTCAGTTGTTCAAAATATTTCTTTTCCAGTTTTAATGGAATTGTCTTGAATAGGTACAATAGCCTTGGCAGTATATTCATTTTAATTGCTGCTATTCTTCCTACCAAAGATAATTGCAAATTCTTCCATTTTTCCAAATCTACTTGGATTTGTTTCAACAATTTATAATAATTATCTTCTTTAATTGTTACGCATCGGGGGCGTGGCTAATGATCGAGTAGAGTGAGGACGTTTCCTTCATTTCGTAGGGTTTTTTTTTCAATGAAAATGCGGATTAAAGAGGTTAAAATGCACCGTTAGAAGCCAAAACTATTTACAACGGTCTTGGAAAGGCGGAGGAGACAGCAGATTGATTTTTAGAGCGATAGGTCAAACCGGACTGCTTGAATTTTAAAGTTTCGTTTCTTCGTGGGAAGGCAGAGGATTGACCGAAGGCGGCCGAGGTAGGAGGGAGTTGCCCTTTGTCTTGATAAACACCGTGATTTGCATGTTTTTTTACTTGCTACGAGGCATAAGCACAGGCTTGAAAGTTAAGTAAACAGTGGAAGATTAGCTGATAGCACGTGGATGGCAAGTCTATTGAACTTTTGAACCTTTTAAGTGGAGTGTTTGCTGGATGTAGCGAGTAAGTTTCCTGGGCAACGCCTAAAAAAAATGGACACTTGAGGAGCTGGAAGATATACTGTATTCTTATAAACTGAATTATAGCCCTCTTACTTTTGTTTTGGCTTCTTTGGTGCATTAAATGCCGTCTCAGCTTTATTTTACTTGGGTTTTTGCCCTTATTCTTCAATAAAGACCCTCTTGGCAGAGAGGTTTAACTCTTTTCTTTTTTTAAAAAAAAGAGACTATTGATTCAACATGACGACTCAACAGCCTTCTGAACTTGAACGAATCATCGTGGCATTAAATACAATTGGGGAAAAACTAACTGGTCTAACTGACCGTATGGATAATATGACATTGGAAATCCAAAAAACCAAAGAGGAAATAAGCGAAATGAATATTAATTTTGCAAAGCAGAACGTGGAGATTAAATTTATGAAGGATGAAATTGAACAGATTCATGTACATGAGGCGCAGACCGATCGTAAGATTGAGGGGATCTTTTTTAAAAATCAGCAACAAGACAGGAGAATTAGTCTTTTGGAAGAAGATGCAAGAAAATATAATGTTGTTATTCGTGGAATTCAGGAGGATAAGATGGATAATCTGAAGCAAAGAATGTTAAAATGGCTGAATGAACTTGATGCATCAATTGTATATACGGCAGCAGACCTAGTAAGTGTTTTTAGAATTGGCTATAAGAGACAAAGCGGAGCTAATAGAAATGTTCTAGTGAGATTTGCAAACCTCGGAGATAAACTAGAGATTATGGCAAAAATAAGGGACCTGGGAGAAGTCCCAAAATTTGAGGGGAAAGAAATTCAAGTTTTTCCAGACATATCTAGAGAAGAAAGAGCATGGAGATTTTTTTTAAAACCAGTTACAAAGGTCTTGAGAGACAATGGTATTAAGTATAATTGGAGACCACTACAGCAGTTGAAATTTTTTTACAAGGGGAGAATGCAAACTATTACTCCGGAAACAGATGCAATAAGACTAATACAGGAGTTGGGGCTGATTGAGAAAGACGAGGATTTAACAGAGATTAAAGATCATATGCTTAAGATGGGTGGAATACAAGTGGAATCTCCAACATTGGAGGAAAAAGGAGCAGTTGGTGGCCAAGATCCTAAAAGTTTAAAGCGGAAAGAAATCTCTCCGGCAATGTCCGAGCATAAGAAAACTCGTGAAGAAACAAAGCGAGCGTTAGACAAGGAGGAGGATCTTAGAAGAAAGCAGGAAGCTGAGTGCGGGGAAAAACCAGCGTTATCTTCTTTCTTTGAAAGTGGAATATAAGAACAGCCCGAAAGAAATGACCCGATCATGGGCATGTCCCCCCCCCCCCACTCTTTATATAGAGGCGCAACCCGAATGAGGATGTGGGGGATGAAGACTAATTGTTATTTGTTGTTGTGTTTTATGTTTGTCTTTGTTTTTTTTTTATTTGGTGGTGGGATTGGAGCACGGAAAGGAAGAAGAGGGGTTAAGATTAAGAAAATCACAGTTTAAATGCGGTTTATAAAAATAATGACATGGAACGTGAAGGGAACAGGGAATCAAATTAAGAGGAGGAGGTTGGAGCTCAAAATTAAAAGAGACCGACCAGATATACTATTTTTGCAAGAAACTCATCAAAAATCTGAAGGTTTAAATAGAATGAATATAAAGGGTATGCAAATCTATGAAAAATCTTTTGGGACTTCTAAAGCAAGAGGTGTTGCAACATTGATATCAGATAAGGTATATTTTGAAAAAAAACAAGTAATAAGGGATGAAGAAGGAAGATATTTAATAATTGTGGGAAATATCAACGAGCAAAAAGTGACACTGGTTAACTTATATTTACCGAATGATAAACAAAATGAATTTCTTGGGAAAATAACTAAAATCTTGGAAACTGAAAGGGTAGGGAAAGTTATTGTGGCTGGGGATTTTAACCTAATTAGGGACAAACTAGATAGTACAAACCCTACTCGTTATAGAGAAACAAATAAAGGGGGGATTTTAAATAAATGGATACTTCGAAATAACGCTGTAGATGCTTGGAGGGAGTTGAAAGGTACGGAAAGGGTATACACTTTTTGCTCTAAGATATATAATACATATTCAAGAATTGACTATTTTTTTGTTTCTAAAGATTTGTTAAATAATATAGATAAAATAGATGTGGGAATTTTTAAGGATTCTGATCATGCAGAGATAACGATGGAAATAGATTTTAACTTTGAGAAGAAAGGAAGAAGTTGGAGATATGATGAGAAACTGTATAAGAATGAGGGAGATAAAAAATGGATACTTAAAAAATGGGAAGAAAGCTGGAGATTGAATGATACCGGAGAGGTTAAATTTGAAATTGTCTGGGACGCTATGAAAGCTGTTTTTAGAGGGGAAAGTATTAAGTTATCAAGTAGGAAATATAGAGAATATAGAAATAAAACGGAACAGAATATAAGACAGATTAAGGCATTGGAGAGTCAATTCTTACTTACGAAGGATAAAAAGTGCTGGGAGGAATTAAATTTACTAAAAAATAAATTGATTAAAGATGATGTAGAATTGGTCAAAAAAATATAAGATATTTAAACAGAAATTTTTTTGAATTTAGCAATAAAAATTCTAAGCTATTAGCAAGGATGGCGAAAAATAAAAGTGAGAAGAGGGAAATTGGCTCTTTGATAGATGAAAATGGTACAAGATGTTATAAGATAGCGGAGAAATGTGAAGTAGTTAAGACTTTCTTTCAAAAATTATATTCAAAAAAATCAATTGATTTGGAAAAATTGGAAAATCATCTTAAAAAGTATGTAGTGAAAATAGACCAAACCTATAAGGATTTGATGGAAGGGGATATAACACAGGACGAGATTAAGGAAATAATACAAGAGATAAAACTAGGAAAGGCTCCAGGTGAAGATGGACTTCCCGCTGAGTTTTATAAGGATTTTAAAGAAATAATAGTACCAAAATTACAAAAATTATTCAATGGAATTTTATACGGTGGTGAAGTTCCGACCTCATGGAATAGAACAGTAATATCAATAATTCCTAAGCCAGACAAAGATGTGGAGCGGATCGAGTCCTACCGACCCATTTCTTTAATTAATCAGGATGCAAAAATATTCACTGCCATTATAAGTAAGAGATTAAGTAGGTTTATAGATAAATATATAAGCTATAATCAAGTAGGTTTTGTTAAAGGTAGATATATGAGCGACATAATTAGAAGAGTATTAAATATTATAGATGTAGCCGAATATAATGGTGATAAAATAGGTATAGTATCATTAGATATTTTTAAAGCCTTTGATTCTGTACAATGGGAAACTATTAAAGTAATTACTGAGGCATTAGGCTTTGGTAATAAATTCATACATGTTATTTCAAAATTGTATCAAAAAAGTAGTGCAAAAGTGAAGGTAAATGGAATAATGACGGGAGAGATTACCCTGGAAGCAGGTACGAGACAAGGATGTCCCTTGTCTCCAATATTATTTTTATTGGTTGTGGAAATATTGACTAAAATGATAGAAGAAGATGAAGAATTGAAAGGGTACAAGGGATATAAGATAAATTTGTATGCAGATGATACTTTGATTATTTTGAAAGATATAGAGAAAGACCTGAGGAAGATAAATAAACACTTGAAAGAATTTGAGGAAATGACAGGTTTGAAAGTAAATTGGTCAAAATCTGAACTATTAATGGATAAAAGTGGCAAGGAGTGGGAGAATATGCAAGAACAATTCGGGATAAGAATTAAAAATACATTGAAATATTTGGGAATAACACTTTCACTTAAAGTTAAGGAATTGAAAAAAATTAATTATGATGTGATGTTGAATGAAGTAGAGAAGAAGATAGACAAATATAAAGAGATAAAGCTGTCTTGGTTTGGCAGAATCACAATGTGTAAGATGATGTTGCTACCAAAGTTCAATTTTTTATTTGAGATGCTACCATTAAATCTGACAGAGAAAGATATGGAAGGATATCAGAAGAAATTAGATAAATTCTGTAATGGTGGGAAAAGACCTAGGTTAATGAAGAAAATGTGGTATCAAAACCAAAAGGAAGGTGGATTGGGAATTCCCAATCTACTTAATTATTACCGGGCCTATAGTATTAGAACTGTGGTAAAAATACTTAAAGGAGGAGATGGGCACTGGGGAGATTTAGAGTTAAAAGATATTAAAAGATTTGGTCATGCATGGTTTCTAGACAAAGCAAAATCAAAAAAGATAATCAATAGTTATTGGTTAAAGGGATTGAGTAAAATTTGGAATAAATTTGTTAAAATATTAATCCCAGATATAACCTTTTTGGGAAAGACAATTGGAAACTGGCCGATTAAAGCCAATACAACCCGTGAGAAAGTAATTGAAGAGGAAAATATAGAAAGTATAATAGACTGGTTAAAAGCCTTAGGAAATGAAAGCAGAAAAAAAGAAATAATGGAAAAATTGGGGTTAAATTGGTTTGAAAAAATACAGATAGAAAAATGGACTACGAATGTAAGGGGAATATGTAAAATAGGTAGAAACGAAACTGAATTTGAAAATCTAGTATCTCAAATTATTAAGGACGAAATTGGGTTAAAAGGACTCGTTAGTAAGATATACAAGATTATAAATTTCAATGAGAAACCACAAATGGCAATGAAGATGAATTGGGAGGAAGAACTTAAGATTAAAATATTAGACTCAGATTGGAATGTGAATTGGAAGAGTCGAATCATGAGGATTTTATCCATAAGGATTAAAGAGCATAATTTTAAAGTTGTTTGGAAATGGTATCTGACTCCATTGAGGTTATCATTGATGGATAAAAAAATAAGTAATAAATGTTGGAGGTGTAATATGGAATTGGGAACGTACGAACACATGTGGTATAAATGTGATAAAGTTAAAAAGTTTTGGCAGAAATTGGAGGAAACGATATTTGAAATAATGAAGAAAAGAATAACATTGAGATTAGAAACTATATTATTATTGATAATTAAGGAATTAGAATTAACAAAACATGAGAAAGAATTGATTAGAATTATGATTATAATGGGCAGAATTATAATAGCAAGATATTGGAAAATAGAGACGAATATTAAAATAGAAGAGTGGTATTGTGAAATGTGGAAATTAGCTTTAAATGATAAAATGACATGTGATATTAAATTTAGAGAGGGTGTTTATAAAAAAGATGTTTTTTGGAAGACTTGGAAGCCATTTGTGGACTATGCACTTGGGACCTTGGATGCTTCAACACCTGTACCCAGAGAACGTGGATTTTGGAGGACTTAAAGATATTTGAAGATATCTGAAGAATCAAATTTTCCTTTCCATTGTATAGCACTGGGTGAAACAGTGTATCGTACTGTATATGTTATTTTTGTTATAGTGTTCATAAAAATAAAAAAAATATATAAATAGAGAATTGTTACGCATCTTGCTGTCAGTTGGATCCCTAAATATTTAACTTTCTTTACTATCTGAATGCCTTCCCTCTTTACTAATTCTTTTTTTATTTATTTATTTATTTAAATTTATATCCCGCCCTTCTCCACAGAGGACCCAGGGCGGCGCACAGGAAATTTAAAAACATACAAAATACAATAAATATAATTTAAAAACTATTAAATAAACCTATCCTGCGCTAAAACCAAATTTTAAAAACCCAATTTAAAACTATCTAAAAGTCCCCATGGGAGGTTAGGCTAGGCCGGCTTGTTGAAACAAATATGTCTTTAGACATTGGCGGAAGAGGCAGAGGTCGGTGATGGTACGTAATTCAGGAGGTAGGTCATTCCAGAGGGCTGGCCCCGCCACAGAGAAGGCTCTCCCCCTGGGTGTCACCAGTCGGCATTGTCCGGCCGACGGCACCCTGAGGAGGCCCTCTCTGTGGGAGCGTATCGGTCTAAGGGATGTATGGGGCAGGAGGCGGTCTCGCATATAACTAGGCCCCGAGCCATGGAGCGCTTTAAAGATGGTTGTCAAAACCTTGAAGCGCACTCGAAAGGCCACAGGAAGCCAATGCAGCTCGCGCAGGATCGGTGTTATGTGGGAGCACCTAGTGGCTCCCATAATCACCCGCGCGGCTGCGTTTTTGCTTATCTGTGAGATTTTTAACTAAGATTTTAGTTTTCTCTTTATTTATTTTCAGCCCTGCCACTTCTTCTTTTTTAATATAATTTTATTGTAAATTAGTAACAGAAAAAAGAACATAAATAAGACATTGACAAGACAAAACTACACAGACACAACTGGGAGTAACCTACCCCCTATACGTACACAGTTACCAAGTAACATCCTATACCATCTTACTACATTTCCAGATATTCCAACTATTTCTATTTGTCTATATCTTACATTTATCAATTCCCCATAACTGCCACTGCTCCATACATTCGTTTTATTTTCCATCTACATATCTACATTGTATATCCTTCCCTATCTCTCATCCCGTAGTCTCTTTACCTCCATCCAGTCATACCATTTTTCCCAACTTTGATAAAATATTGCTTCCTGTCTGTCTTTAAGAATGTATGTTAGTCTGTCGCATTCAGCACACCAGAAGATTTTGTTGATCATTAGTTGGTCTGATGGTAGTTCTTTCCCTTTCCAAAACTGTGCGTATACTATTCTGGCTGCAGTGGTCATGTGTGTGAAAAGATACCAGTCTATCTTCCTTATGCCTCCGGGGTTTATCCCCAATAAATAAGCCTCTGGTTTTAATTGAAAGGTGGTTCCTATAATCTCCATAAGCCAATCTTTTATCCTACTCCAATATCTTTGGGCTTGTGGACATGCCCACCATTGATGGTAGAATGTGCCCCTGGCTGACTCGCATTTCCAGCATTCTTCAGGCGTTCCAGGGAACATCTTCGCAATTCTTGCTGGTGGTATATGCCATCTGTAGAGCATCTTATATATATTTTCTTTAAAAGACACTGCCATCGTTAATTTTACTGTTTTATTCCATATTTCTTGCCATTTTTCAAGATCCAGTGAATACCCGAAATTTCTCCCCCAGGCTATCATCGAGTCTTTGATGATTTCGTCACTTATATTTCGTGTCAGCAAGAGGTTGTATACTTTAGAAATACATTTTTAATTAGTTTCCAAAAGGGCCTTATCGAATTCTTGTGGGGAAGTGAAAATTCCCTATGTAGCTTTGTCTTTCTGGTATCTTGACTGTATTTGCGTATACGCGCACCAGTCCAAATTAATTCCTCATAATTTTAAATCTGTTTTGGACCTAAGATTACCTCCGCCATCTAGCAGTTCCCTATAAGTCACAAGTTTGTCCAAATTATATAAAGTTGGGTACATGACTGCTTCAAGAGTCGTGATCCAGTATGGAGTCTTACTATACATCAGTCCTTTAGTCTTATCCCATATCTTAATCAAACATCCCCTTACATAGTGGTTCATAAAATACTTGTATTGACCTTCTTTTGTTGGGCAAAGAAAGTAGTGCCATCCCTGCTGTAAATTGTATCCTTCGATCGTTAGTATGCGTTTCCTCTCTAGTGTGATCCAGTCCTTTATTCAAACCAGGCAAGAGGAAACAATCCGTTCACTTTAAAAGGAGAGAGAAAAAAGAAACCCTGTTACGGGCGTTTCAATCCACAGTTGCAAAGAACAAAGGAAAAAAAAACTTTCCAGATCAGTCCAAAGTAGGTTAATTCCACCACTTGTTTCTTTTGCTTAAAGGATTAAGTTTTACTTACTTAAAGTTTCTTTGGGCAACAAAAAAGTTTTGTTGGCCAAAGAAAGTAGTGCCATCCCTGCTGTAAATTGTATCCTTCGATCGTTAGTATGCGTTTCCTCTCTAGTGTGATCCAGTCCTTTATCCAAACCAGGCAAGAGGCTTGATAATACCACTCCCAATTTGGAAGCCCCAAGCCTCCCCTTGTTTTATGCTCCTGCATCATTTTTCTTTTAATACGCGATTTTTTCCCTTGCCAAATGAATTTGCCAGTTATCTGGTCCATTTTATTTAAAAAAATCCTCTCTAATCTTGCAGGAGCCGTTTGGAAAAGGTATATCTGTTGTGAACTGAGATAGAGAGGGTCCAGACCCGGTTGATCCAACGGCTTTTATTAAAGGTAAACAAGTACAACAACCACGGTACGTATTAAGAACAAAAAGCGCGCGCCTTCTCTCTGACAGCTCCTTTTATATGGAGCTGTCAGAGAGCCGGCCAATCCGCGCGTCTCCCGCTTCAGCCACAGCCAGTCGCGTCTTGGCCAATCAGACGCGACTGGCTGTTGCCGGGGAATTCAAACGGGTGTCAATACATAACACTCCTTTCCCCCCAGCGAGTACGCATGCGGGCCCATTAGCATACGTACTCGCTGAGGTAGGCGGGGCTGCGTCGACTCCGCCCAGAGCGCCTCAGATCGACTTCGGGAGGCGGAGGAAGAGGACGTGTCCGATCGGGCTCCTCCCTGCCGGGGGTGTAGTCCCGGACGACGTCAGAGCGGCCTAGCGAATAGCCGGAAGCCTCCAAAAGAGGTAGGACGGGGCGAGGGGGCGTGGCGATCGGTTTGAGCACACAGTCAAGCCCCCGGCGCCGAGGGGAGGAGTAGGCCGGGCCTGATAGTCCTTGTGGTTTTGGGCGAGCAGGGGGCCGAGTTGTCTGCTGTCGGTAGGATGCGTCCCAGGGCCCCCCCAGGCAGGGCTGTTCCATCGTCGTCAGCCCCGGGGACGGTCCTGCTGTGGAGTTGGAGCCCGCCGTGGGCCGGGGCTCGGCCGGCTGGCTCAGGTCGGATAGCGGAATGTCGGTCGCTGGGTCCGCGGATGTCGGCTGAGGGTTCGGATCATCCGGCACTGGGTGGCGACGCCTTAGCTGGTCCACATGGCGCCGCCACTCGGATCCGTCGGGCCTCCGAACCCTATAAGAGCACGGCCCGGTTAGTGTGTCAATGGTGGCAGGGACCCATCGGGGATCTCCTGCAAAGTTTCGGGCGTACACTTCCTCACCCGCGGTGAAGAGGCGGGGAGGGGGAACCCCCAGGTTGCACGGCTGCACCTCGTTGTAGAGGGGGTGCAGTCGGTCCAACTCGGTTCTCAGGCGGCGGCCCATCAGCAGTTCCGCGGGGCTTTTCCCTGACGCCGGGCAAGGCGTAGAGTGCTGACCAAGCAGGTAAGCATCTACCCTTGCCTGCCAATCCCCCCCGGCCATCCTGCCGAGGGCCTCCTTGGCCGAGCGAACGGCCCGTTCCGCCCGGCCATTGGCGGCAGGGTGGTAGGGGGCGGTAGGCGCGTGACGGATCCCCAGGGAGGCCAGGAATTCCTGGAAAGTGGAGGAGTGGAATTGCGGGCCGTTGTCGGAGACGAGGGTGTCCGGCAACCCGTGCGTTGAAAATAGGCGCCTAAGCGCGCGCACGGTACTCTCGGCTGTGGTGGAGGCCATGAGAACGACCTCCGCCCAGCGGGAGTAAGCGTCCACCACCACCAGGAATGTCCTGCCGTGGAAGGGGCCGGCGAAGTCGATGTGGACGCGAGCCCACGGAGACTTGGGGGCATCCCAGGATCGGGAAGGTGACGCCGGAGGGGCAGAGCGGGTGGATTGACAAGCCTGGCATGCGCCAACGAAGGCGGCCACCTCCTCGTCCATGCGTGGCCACCAGACGTAGCTCCTGGCAAGGGCCTTCATGCGAGCTATGCCTGGGTGGTTGGCATGGAGGGCCTCGAGTACCTGACGGCGCAGGGGCTGTGGAAGGATGACACGGTCCCCCCATAGCAAGCACCCACTGTGGAGCGACAGCTCCAGCTGGCGGGCCTTGAAAGGCCTGAATTCGGCGGCCACGGCGGCCGACGGCCACCCCCGCAGGACCCAAGTGGAGACCCGAGAAAGGACGGGGTCGGATCTGGTCCGGGCCGCCACGTCCGAAGACGTGAGGGGAAGCCCGGCGTAGGCCACAGACAGGACGGAGAGGGCCGGTACCGGCTCCTGGTCCGCCTGAGGGAGGGGGCAGCGACTGAGGGCGTCTGCGTGCCCCAGGTGTTTGCCCGGACGGTAAAGCAGCGCGTACTCGTACGCGGCCAGGAATTCCGTCCACCGTGTCATCCTGGGCGAGAGGATGGGGGGGGTGGGCCGGTCACCGGCCAGAAGCCCAAGGAGAGGCTTGTGGTCAGTGAACACGGTGAACGAGCGGCCGTACAGGTACTCGTGAAACCTTTTAATCCCGGAGACCACAGCCAGAGCCTCCTTATCGATCTGGCTGTAGTTCCGCTCTGCTGGAGTCAGTGTCCGGGAGTAAAAGGCGATGGGGGCCTCCGAGCCATCGGGCAGGACATGGCTCAGGACAGCCCCCAGTCCGAAGGGGGAGGCGTCAGCCGCTAGCGTCAGGGGCTGGCTTGCAGAATATTGCACTAGCACAGCCCTTGACGTCAGCAGCTCTTTGACAGCCGCGAACGCATGCGCTTCGCGGCTGCCCCAGAGCCAGACCGCCGAGCGATCGAGCAATCGATGCAGCGGCTCGGCTAGTGACGCCTTGTGCGGAATGAAGGGGGCGTAGAAATTGACCAGGCCGAGGAATGCCTGCAGCTCCGTCTTGGAGCTTGGCACTGGGGCCTTGCGGATGGCCTCGACCTTGGCAGGAGCGGGGTGGATGCCCTGGGCATCAACAACGAAACCCAGGAACTCCACCCTCGGCACAGCAAACCTGCATTTGCTGAGCTTTAATTTAAGACCCGCGCCCCTAAAGATGTGGAGGACCTTCCGGAGTACTTCGGCGAGGTCTGACAGGCTGGCAGCAGCTATCAAGACATCGTCGAAGTACGGCACGACGCCCGGGAGCCCGTGGAGCAATCGCTCCATGAGGCTCTGGAAGATCCCCGGGGCAACGGAAACGCCGAATTAAAGACGCCGGCAGCGAAAAGCTCCTCGGTGAGTGACGATGGTCTGGGCGTCAGCCGCATCGTCATCCACCGGTAACTGCTGGTAGGCCTGAGCCATATCCAGCTTCGCGAAGATGCGCCCCTGCCCCAAAGAGTGGAGCAGGTGCTGCACTACGGGAACCGGATATGGGTTCGCCTGAAGCCCGCGGTTGATCGTCGACTTATAGTCGGCGCAGATGCGTATGGACCCGTCGGGCTTAATGGGGACCACAATAGGGGTCTCCCATTTCGCCTGGTCGACGGGCTCCAATACGCCCTGCGCCACAAGACGATCCAACTCCGCGTCAACCCGTGGCTTCAAGGCGAACGGCAGCCTGCGGGCCTTGAGCCGAATTGGGGCCACCTGGGGGTCAAGGTTGAGGGAGACCGGGGTGCCCCTATAGGAGCCCAGCGAGCCGTCAAATACGTCCTTGAACTCGGCCAGGACCGCCTCAACGGCCGAGGTGGCGGGCACCCGATGGACTCGCTGGATGGAAAGGCCCAGGGCGTCGAACCAATCAAGGCCTATGAGCGCGGGAAGGGGGCGCTCGACAACTAGAATGGGGAGGGCCCCGGAAAAACGTCCGTACGCCACGCGGACCCGGTGCAGGCCCAATACGGCGATGGGGTTGCCCTGATAGTCCCGGAGCATTGCGTCTGGGCTGGAGAGGTCCCCGGGTGACAGGTTGGGGCACAGAGCTCTCAGCTGTCCCCATGAGATGAGGGACCGGGACGACCCCGAGTCAACCTCCATGGACAAGGGGCGTCCTTCAAGGAATAGGGAGGTGGAGATTCGCCTACGGTCATCGGCTGCGATGGGGACGGTATCCCTGAAGTCGGACATGGCGTAGCAGGCCGCATCCTGAGCCGGGCGTCGGTTAGGGGGTCGTCTCCCGTAGGCCGGAACGGGTGGCGGGGCCGTGTCCTCGGGCCGGCGGGGTGTCTGGTCCGCTTGACGGGACAGGAGAGCGCGGCACGAGCGGGCGATGTGGCCCCGTCTGTCGCACCGGCGGCAGATCGTGTCCTTATACGGGCACACGCTCCTCGCATGGGCACCGCCGCAACCAGCACAGGCGGCCCCTTTACGAGAGGCGCCCGGCCTGGCGTTACTGCGGCCGGAGGCCTGTAGGCGGGCCACGCTGTCATAGGGCGAGCTGTCATCCAGGGGGTCGAGTGGGGCCAATTCGTCCACGAGGCAGGCTCTCGGGGAGGGCAACGGCTGGGCAGGCTGGCCCAGGAAGAGATCGGAAGTGGCATCCGCCAGCTCCGCGGCCCTGGCGTCCTCGACGGCTTGCTCCAGAGTAATGTCCGAGCGAGCCAGGAGCCGGCGGCGGAGCTTGATGTCCCGGAGCCCGGCCACGAACTGCTCGCACAAGGACTCGTCGAGGAACGGGGCCGGGAATTCGCAAAGGAGGGCAGCCGCACGCAGGGACTGCATGAAGTCAGTCACCGACTGTGTCGGCTGTTGGCGGCATTGCCTGTAGGCGCAGCGGCGCGAAATCTTAGAAGGTGCCGGCGCGAAATGGGCCTTGAGGCGGGTTTGCAGCACGCCCCAGTCCAAGTCCTGAACCGCGGCTGGGGCGGCAATGTTCCGCGCGACCGCAAACACTGTCCGGCCGCCGCAGCCAAGGAAAAGACCCAGGCGTCTTGCAGGGGTGATTTCTCCGGACACGTCCGTGAGGAGAAAGCACTCAAAACGTGCTAGAAAGGCCTCCCATGACTCCGCCGACGGGTCGTAGGTCGCGAAGGGAGGAAGCGTGGCCATTTTCGTGAGGCAAAACAGACTTGCCCGCGCAAATGCAATGTCTCTTCGATCCGTAGGGTGAAGAGGTCTGATTAGGAGGATCGATGCCGGGCCCCAGTCTTCGTCGCCAGTGTTGTGAACTGAGATAGAGAGGGTCCAGACCCGGTTGATCCAACGGCTTTTATTAAAGGTAAACAAGTACAACAACCACGGTACGTATTAAGAACAAAAAGCGCGCGCCTTCTCTCTGACAGCTCCTTTTATATGGAGCTGTCAGAGAGCCGGCCAATCCGCGCGTCTCCCGCTTCAGCCACAGCCAGTCGCGTCTTGGCCAATCAGACGCGACTGGCTGTTGCCGGGGAATTCAAACGGGTGTCAATACATAACACTATCCATTTTGGCAGCACGTGTGCCTTTATCACTGCCACTCTTCCTAGCAGGGATAGTTGTACATTCCTCCACCTGTCTAAGTCCTGTTCCATTTGTAAGTTTGTCATAATTGTTTCTCCTTATTGCAGAGCATTTTGAAGTCAACCATATACCCAAATATTTTATTTTTTTAACAGTTTGTATTCCCAGTGTATTCTCTAACTCCATTTTCCATGTCCCCTTAATATATTTTGCAAGCAATTTAGTTTTATCTCTATTGATTTGCAGACCTGCTACAGCACCGAATTCCTCAATATTTGTTAGCAAATTTGGCCCCGATATCATTGGGTCTTCTAATAAAAAAACAAGATCATCCGCAAACGCTTGTAATTTGAATTTTTTTTTTCTGATTTTAGTTCCTTTTACTCTTTTATCTTGCCTAATTTTATTTAATAGGGGTTCCAATGTTAGAATAAACAGCAGTGGGGACATCGGACACCCTTGCCTCGTTCCCCTACCTATTTGTATCTCTTCTGTTGTTTCACCTTCAATTAACACTCTTGTATATTGTGACTTATAGAGTGCTTGAATAGCTTGTAAAAACATAGGTCCAAAGTCCATCTCCTCAATTTGCCGCAGAATAAAGTCCCAATTGACTCTATCGAATGCTTTTTGCGCATCCAGAAACATCAAAACCATTTCTTTATCCGAGTGTGTTTCATAGTATTCCATTGTATCCATAATAATTCTAACATTATCTCTAAGGTATCTATTTGGCAAAAATCCATTTTGATCTTGGTGGATGTATTCATTTAGAAAAATCTTTAATCTTTCCGCTAGTATTGATGTAAATATTTTGTAATCTGTATTGAGCAAGGAGATGGGTCTATAATTTTTGATCAACATTCGATCAGAATCTGGTTTGGGGAGCAGCGTAATGTAGGCCTCCATCCACGACCGGGGGACTGCGCCCTTAGTTAACACCTCATTGAATAGGTCTTTCATATTTAACAATAATATATCGTATATTTCTTTGTATAATTCAGCTGGCAGTCCATCCGGTTCTGGTGATTTGCCACATTTCTGCTTTTTAATCGCAATTTCAATTTCTCCTTCTTTAATCTCTGCGTTGAGAATATTTTTCATCTTTTCTGATACCTTAGCTAATTTCAAACTTTCACAATATATCCTTACCTGCTCCTCATGTATTCTCTCCTTTTGGTATAGTTTTTCAAAAAAGTTTTGAATCACCCTCTTTTTCCCTTCCATGTTCCCCACAAGAGTTCCCTCTTCATCTTGCAGTACGTCTATTTTTCTTGCTTCTGCCTCTTTTCTTAGTCTATAGGAAAGCCACTTACCTGCTTTATTGGCATGCTCAAAGAAGTGTTGCCTCCCCCGTTTGAGTTTATTCGCCAGTTCTTCTTGATCTAATAACGTTAGTTTATGTTTAAGGAGTTCTTTTCTCTCTCTTATACTCTCATTACCTGGGTCTACCTGCAATGCCCTCTCTTCCTTCTCTAAATCTTCTAAGATTTTGGCCCTTTTTTCTCTTTCCAATTTCCATTTATGCGCCGAAAATTTTATCGTATATCCTCTTATAACAGCTTTCATTGTGTCCCATATAGTTTGTAACGAGGAGTCTTCCCGCCTATTTTCCTCATAAAAGAACTTTAATTCTTTTTTTAGTCCCATAACAAATTCTTTCTCCCTTACCAAATCTGTCCTCATTGTCCATCTTCCCCTATTCTTCTTTCCTTTCCAGCATAGTGTTACTGGATTATGATCCGCCCATTCATTAGGTCCAATTTCTATTTCTATGGCCAATCAGCCCTGCCACTTCTTCATATTCTTCTATTTTTTTATTAATTTAGGCCCTGTTGTTAATGGATCTTCCAAAATAAAGGCTAGATCATCTGCAAATGCCTGTAATTTGTATTGTTCCTTTTTAATTTCCATGCCTTTTATCTCTATGTCTTGTCTAATATTTCTATTCAGTACTTTCAGCGTCGCTATAAACAATAATAGAGACATTATTGTTATAATAGAGGGCATCCTTGTCTTGTACCTTTCTAACTTTCTCAGTCATATCTCCATATACCATCACTTTTGCGGTTTGCTTATGATATATTGCCCTTATCATTTCAACAAATCTCTCCCCAAAGTCCATCTTTCATAACTGTGCTAACATAAATTGCCAATTCACATTGTCAAATGCTTTCTGTGCATCTAAGAAAATCAACGCCATTTGCTTCTCTGGATGTGCTTCATAGTACTCCAAGGTATTCAAGATTATTCTCGTGTTGTCTTTAATTTGTATCTTTGGTAAAAAAAAACATTTTGATCTGTATGTATGAATTGATTTAAAAATTGTTTTAGCCTTTCTGCAATTATTGACGGGAATATTTTGTAATCTGCATTTAACAAGGATATTGGCCTGTAATTTTTTATTTGTTGTAAATCTGCATCTTCTTTCGGTATAAGAGTGATATACGCTTTCATCCATGAATTCGGTACCTTTGCCTCTAACAAAAGTTCATTAAATACTTCCAACATTGGTTGACTCAAAGTTTCTTGCAGTTCTTTATATAGTTCAGCTGGTAGACCATCCGGTCCAGATGTCTTCCCATTTTTTTGCCTCTTAATTGCTTCTGTTAACTCCATCATAGATATACGTTCATCTAGTGATGTTTTAACTGTTTCAGGTATTTTAGGTATTTCCACCTTGATTTTGATTTATTTTCTCTTCTGATATTAACTCTTGCTCATATAGCTGCTTATAATAATTCTGAATCACTTTCCTTTTCTCTTCATTTTGGTAGCAAATTCCCCCTTCATTGTCCATTCATTTGTCTATCAGCTTCTTTTTCCCCTCTTTTTTTAACTTATACGCCAGCCATCTTCCTGGTTTGTTAGCATTTTCAAAGACGTTTTGTTTAACACTTTTAATTTTGCGTGCTTCTTCTTTCTCCATTAAACTCATTTTATGTTTCATTAAGTCCATTTGGTTCTTTATTTCCTTTTTTGTGGCTCTTTTTGTAATTCTGTCTCTAAAGCCTTGTATTCTTCTAGTATTCTTTGTTTTTGTTTCTTCTTTCTGTTCTGCTTCCCTCTGTATGTTATAACTAATTCTCTGATGTATGCTTTGGCTGTGTCCCAAACATTTTGTAATGATGTTTCTTCTTTTCTATTCTCTTTGAAGAAAAAATCTAGTTCTTTTTCCATAAATTTAATACATTCCTTTTCTTTTAATATTTCTTGATTCAATGTCCATCTCAGTGTTCTTTTTTGTCCTTTCCATGTGACTTTTATTGGATTATGATCCGCCCAGTTGTTTGTTTCAATATTTATTTCTTTTACCTTGGCTTTCAGTTCTGCTGTCATCCATATCATATCTAAATTTGACCAAGACATATGTCTGTTCAAATAAAATGAATATTGGTTTTCTTTAGGGTGCATTTCACATCAAACATCTTGAATAGCTAGTTCTTCCACCATTCTTGAAAAGACTTTAGGCAGTGTTTTCCTTGCCTTTTTATTTACTTTTCTAGTTTTATAGTTCATTTCTGTATCCACAATTGCATTAAAGTCTCCCAGGATACAAATATTTTCATATTCCAATTCTGTTATTTTTTCATGGAGTTTTTTTTATAAAAAACCTCTTGGTTGCTATTTGGTGCATATATTGCTACCAAAAGTATCAGTGTATTATTCATCATTATTTCCACCATCAAAATTCTCCCTTCCTCATCTGTAAAAACTTGTTTAGCATTTATTGTTTCTTTTATATACAAGGCTATTCCCCTTTTCTTTTGTAGTGATAAAGCAGTATCTAATTTACCAATTCTCGGATATTCCAATACTTTCATATGTTGTTTTTTTATATGTACTTCTTGCAAACAAGTTATGTCTAATTTTAATTTTTCTAATCTATGGAAAATCTTTTTCCTTTTTATCACCGAATTCAGTCCATTTATATTGATTGACATTAATTTAAATTCTTCTTCTATGATTAATTATAGATAGGTTTTGTCGCTCTAGTGTCGTTCTTATCTCTCTTGGTTCTTTTGCTCTTGCCTCTTCTCTTAGCTCTATTTCCTCCTGGTCTCTTTCATCTTCTTTTTTTTTTTTTTTTTTTGCATGTCCGTCTCTTCCAGCCCTTCTTCTTGTCGTCTTGTCTCTTCTTTATCACTAATTCTCATTTCCTCTTGTGGCCCCAAATATTGTTCATAAAATTGTTCTGCTTTCTCTTTGGAGTCCAATCTGTGTCTTTGCTCCATCCAAGTCACCAATATTCCCTCCGGAATCAGCCATCTGAAATTTACTCTGTGTTTGATTAGTTGTCTTGTTGAAAACTGGTATTCTCTCCTTATTTCTCTTACTCTCCTCAAAACCTGTTTTAATACTACAATTTCCTTATCCTTGTATTTTAAAGGTTCATCTCTCGCTCTTTGTAGAACTTCTGGCTTCATTGCTTTTTTTAAAAATCTCACATGGACCTCTCTAGGAAGGCTATGTCTCGCTGCATATCTGGTGTTAACTCTAAATATCTCATCAATATTTCCCCCCAAAAAATTATTTGTCCATCTCTAGGGCTCCTGTCAGTAACTCTGCCATTTTTTCTGCTAGATTTTCTACTTTTTCTTCCTCTATATTCTGAAATCGTAGATAAAAGTCGGCCCTGTCGACTTCCAGTAAAATTATTGTTCCTTCTTTATTTTTATCTGCTAGTGTCGGTCATCAGCTTCATTCACTTTTTCATCTCTGCGTTCAACTTATTTTTCTACTTGCTGTATACGTTGTTCATTATTTGCCATCATTTGTTGGACTTTCTCTAATTTGTCTTCTACTTTCTCTAATTTATCTTCTACTTTCTCTAATTTATCATCCACTTTCCCTATTTTTTTCTTTGACTTCTTTAAAATCATCATGGAACGCTTGAATATTTTTTTTTCAGTTGTGACTGCATTGCATTCACTTTCTCTTGTTGACCTAGGGTGGCCAAGGTCTTCTGTCCCGAGGAACACGAAGTTGCCCATGAGTTTGTTGACGATGGTGCTGATGCTGTTTTCCTAATCTTGAATCTCTTTAAATCTTTGTAATATTTATAATCCACCATGGAATGAAAAAAAGTATCCAATTATAATCCAAAAAAGAAAGAGAATTAAAAAAAAACCAAAACCAAAAAAATCAAAAGAAAAAACCAGGAAAAGGACTGCGGGGGGGGGGGGGTTCTTGGGGGTCTGTCTGAGCTTGGTGGGTTTCTTACAGTTGTCTCGTTACCCAACTAGGGAAAATCATCAGTGCTAGAAGGGAGGGTGGTTTGCAGAGGCAGGAGGTGGAGGGGGGAATACTGTGGGGTCCTTGTGGTCTCAAGAGTTTGGTGGTTTCTTTGTAAACGTTTCATGACCCAACTACATACTAGAACTAGAACAGAACATACTAGAACAGTGCTAGAAGGGAGGGTGGTTTCCAGAAGCAAGAGGAGGAGGAGGAGGAGGAGGAGGAGGAGGAGGAGGAGGAGGAGGAGGAGGAGATGGAGATGACTGTGAGGTCCTTGTCCTCTCTGAGCTTGGTGGTTTCCTTAAAGACATTTCATTACCAAATTAGGTAACATCAACAGGCTCTGCACCTCACCAAATCTCAGAAGAACACGAAATTCACTTTCTTCTGCTTTTCCTTCCCCAGAAGAGAGCTGGCAGCCAAAAATTATTAAGCAGGAAGAGGAGGAAGACGATGGGCTGGAGATGCATCTTAACCGGCTGGAGGCTGCCACTGCCACACAATGTGTCACCAACGGACTCCACCAGGTTGTGTGAAAACCGAGCAGTCCTGAGTTCGTTCTGCTTGGCTCTGGGGCTGCCAATGAGGAGATCCTATTGGTGGACTACCAAGTGAGTCCTTTTGTTCGTGGGTCCAGACCTGAACTGAGGAAGCTGTCCCACTGGTGCCTGGAATGAGGCAAAAGCTTTGGCTTTAAGTCTGAGTTGGAAATGCACCAGTCCAAGCACGCAGGGCAGAATTCCTACATCTGCGACGAATGCGGGCAGAGCTTCATGGAGCACATGGTGCTGTCAGGGCAGGGTGCCTGTGCCGTGGGCCATCCCTTCAGCCTTTCCGGGAGCCAGAGAAAGGGGCCATCCCTACTCAGCGAAGCCGGGGTGCAACGCAAGGAGCGTAAGGAACTGTCTCTGCAGGAGAAAGTCCGCTTTCTAGAGATGATCGAAGGGCCCAAGGTCTCGCAGAGTAAACTAGCCAAGCGGTTTGGGGTGTCCCAGCCCCAAATTTGCCGTATCATCAAGAACAAAGAATCAAGAACATCCTGGCCGAATGGAGGAAAAATGCCAACCAGGGTCGCAAACGGAAGCTGGAGGACAAAGGTGCAGTTGGCAGTGAACGAGCGTTCTTGCAGTGGTTCGAACGCAGCTGCGGACACCCGTTCCCTGCTGAGGGGAAACTTTGGCAAGAGAAAGTCACCTTTGGAGGCAGAGAACCGGGCTTGGAGACCACCTTCCAGTGGCCAAAGAGATCCCCAGCCAAGCCAAAAACAGACCCCAGGAGGACCCTCCCAGAGAAATGGAGCCAGGAACTTCTGAAGGAGGTGGACAACGAAGACGAGAATCGCTGGGAAATTACGACACTGCCCTGTATCCTCAGCCGCTACGACCTTCCCAACGTCTATGCTTGTGGGGAGACGGGGATGCTGTTTAGAGCGACCCCTGAACACCTGGTGTCCCAGAGAGGCAGCGAAGCCCACGACCAGCTGACTGTCTTGCTCTGCGCCAACAGATAAAAAGGACGTGTTGATTGTGGGCAAGGCTGCGCGGCCGTTTGGTTACCTTTGGGGATTGTCTTCTGCAACCTACAAGACAAACAGTAGGGCCTGGATGACCCCTGCCATCTTTTCCGAGTGGCTTCAGAAGTTCAACGAGGAGATGAAACAGCAGGAGAGGCAGGTGGCGCTCTTTGTCACGCAGTGCAGCGTCCATCCCTATGCAGAGCTCTCCAACATCCAGATGGTCTTCATGCCTCCTCATCTCGTGTGGTTGCCTCCTCTGGAGCAAGGGGTCATCCAGACTTTTAAGTGCCACTACCGGAGAAGGATGCTGACCCATCTCTTGGTCAAGGACCATGGCAAAGTCTCCAGCCCAAACATCAAACTATCCAGGTTCCTCACCCTTCTAGATGCTGTCCACCTGGTGGTCCAAGCGTGGTTGGAGGTGTGTCCTCAAACCATATCAAACTCTTTCAAAGCGGCGGGCTTCAGTGTGAATCCCCATCTGCTGACCCCTCCGTTGGAAGTGGTCCGAGCTCTGGGCTGCAAGGATCAAGACCAGTTTGAGCAGTTCATTTTGATGGAAGAAGGGTTGGAGTGTTTTGGAGACCAGGAGAGTGTGGACCCAACAAAGGAGGTCCTTGAACCCCAAGAACCCATCTTGGCGAGAGCAGAAGAGGAAGAGGAGAAGGAGGAAGCAGCCCTCTTCCTCTGTCCCTCCAAGACTGATGTTGTGGACAGCTTGGCGAAGCTGCGGCGCTACCTGGAATGCCATACGGTGTCGCCCAACACCTTCCAGACATTCTACCAGCTGGAGGACCTAATCCACGCCCTGGCTCTGTCCAACATGCAGTTAGTCAGAGCCAAACCCTGCCAAGTTTGACTCCCAACGTAGACCTTGAACGGACAGAGCACTCCAGATCCTGAAACGGGTGTCCAGAAATCCATCAAGGCGTGCTTTTGGGCTTCTGGACACCCTGTAGAGTCTCCAAGTAGTTTTTGGCATGTAGTGTTGAGTGAGAATCCTGCTGTTTTCCCCCTGAGAATTAGCAGCATGCAGAGAAGAACTGCAGAGTATCGGGTTTCTAGTGAGAAACGAGGGGGAGAAAACTCACCCACTCCCTTCTTGCAGAGAATCTGGGGAGGGGGTGGTGGACAGCAGGGGCTTCCATTTGACCCCTGTTCTGGCTTCTGCTTACACATCAAGGGTGAGTTTGTTCTTGTTGTCCAATTGTGGTTTCTAGACCATAGTTCAGTCTGGGTACCCCTCTTCGATAGTGGTTAACAGCAGGTTTGCAAATGTAGAAATGCAGCCATGTGTGAATAACAGAAAGGCCTGGGAGTTGCTGGGGAGGGGCAAAGCCATGACAACCCCCCACATGCAAATGATGGGAGTCTGTCCCCTGCAACAGATGCAAAGGACAGCCTCTGCACCCCTCATACAAGGGGCTCAGGGCCTCTTCCTGACTTGTACTCTGACTTCACGGATGGAAATGGTCTTCTAACCAGATGCCAATAAAGTGTTGAAAGGCTTGGAGTGAGTGTCTATGCACGTTGGTGTGTTGCTTTTGACACAAGGGCAACCCTATTCTGTATCACAGTAATAATTGCACAACTTTGTTGGCACACTCAAGTTTACTTTGTTCTCTTTGCAGCCTCACAACCACAACACAAATACAGTAATTCTCTCTCTCTCTCTCATCTATCTATCATCTATCATGTCATTCTATCCATCCATTATCTCTCCCTAACTAATCTACTATTGATGCATCTATCCACCCAATTCATCCCTCCTTCCATCTCCTGTTTCTTTATCTATCTATATCTGTCTATGCATCCATCCACCCAATTCATCCCTTCATCATTGGGGAATTTTTCTTATTTATCTATCTATCTATCTATCTATCTATCTATCTATCTATCTATCTATCTATCTATCTATCTATCTATCTATCTATCTATCTATCATCTATCATGTCTCTCTATCCATCTCTCTACCTAACTAATCTACTGTCAATCCATCCATCCAATTCATCCTTCCTTCCATCTCTCCTCAGTCTGTCTTTCTGTCTTATTTCTCTCTCTCTCTACTTCCATCCATCATCTACTGTTGATCCATCCATCCAATTCATCCCTCCTTCCATCTCTCCTTTGTGTGTCTTCTCTCTCTTGTTCTATCTGTCCCTCTACCTACCTACCTCTCTATCGTATCATCTCTTACCTCTCTATCCTATCATTATATATTCTATATACATTTATATATCATCTATTTATCCATCTATCCAACCATCCACCCATGTACATATATAGGTGTCTATATCTATTTATACATATTATCTATCCATTCCATAATCCATCCCTCCTTCCATCCGTTCCTCCATCAATTTTTCTTATCTATCTAGCCATCCATCTGTTCATTCCTCCCTCCCTCTATCCATCCAGTCATCTATTATCTATCTACATCCATTCATCATCTATACATCTATACACAGCTGTCTGACTCCCTTCACAAATGCGTTGATTCACTTAACAACGGTGGCAAGAAAGACCATCAAATGGGAGCAAAACCTCCTTTTGCAACCGTCTCACTCAGTGGCAGAAATTTGCAGCTCAGTTGTGGTTGTTATGTACAAGACTACCCATATTATAATTGCCAATTAGTGTGAGAAGCTGTTTTTTTCAATTCAATTTTTGAATGTTTTAAACAAATTAGTTCTGAACAAAATCTAACAAAATTTATTGTCTCTGAATTCCGATTTTTTTTTCTTTTTAAAATCAAACAGACTTTTGCAATAGAATAGAATAACAGAGATGGAAGGGACCTTGGAGGTCTTCTAGTCCAACCCCCTGCCTAGGCAAGAAACCCTACACCACTTCAGACAAATGGCTAGACAACATCTTCTTAAAAACCTCCAGTGTTGGAGCATTCACAACTTCTGGAGGCAAGCTGTTCCACTGATTAATTGTTCTAACTGTCAGGAAATTTCTCCTTAGTTCTAAGTTGCTTCTCTCCTTGACTAGTTTCCACCCATTGCTTCTGGTTCTACCCTCAGGTGCCTTGGAGGATAGTTTGACTCCCTCTTCTTTGTGGCAACCCCTGAGATACTGGAACACTGCTATCATGTCTCTCCTAGTCCTTCTTTTCATTAAACTAGACATAGCCAGTTCCCGCAACCGTTCTTCATGTTTTAGCCTCCAGTCCCCTAATCATCTTTGTTGCTGTTCTCTTCACAATATGCTTTGTGTGTATTCTAACTGCATTTGTAAATGTTTTAACAACTCCAACTGAACACCTTTCTAGACAACGTTTCTCAACCTTGGAAATTTTTAAGGCAGATGGACTTCAGTTCCCAGAATTCCTCAGTCAGCCTGCGTTAATTTGTGTAGAATTCAATTCCCGGAATTCCCCAGCCAGCATGGCTATCTAGGGAATCCTGGGAGTTGAAGTCCACCTGTCTTAAAAGTTGCCAAGCTTGAGAAACATTGTTCCGGAGCACTGTGGGTAATGAACACTTACAAAATCCCAACTATTATTCATATATGCAGATTAAAAAAAACCAATTGAATATTCATTAGATCGTGCCCAAATCAAATAAATCTTTTTTCCCAGCAAAAGAGCAGCTGATAGAACATTTCGAATTCCGGAAAAACAGATCCCTGTTGCAGATGCTGAGCTTATTCATACCTGGCACCAAGGACTTAATGTGGAACCCAGAGGTGGAAGGAACCCAGAGGTCATCTAGTCTAACCCTGGTGAAAGACTCTACCTGATGCATCAGTTGTTGTTGGTCCTGTGTGACCCCGTAATCCCTTGCGGGGTCTAACCCTAACCCTAACCCACCGTTTCCCCCTTAAGATGTGCAGACTTCGACTCCCAGAATTCCATGCTGGCTGGGGAATTCTGGGAGCCTAAGTCCACACAGCTTCGGAGTAGAGAAGCGCTTCCTGAAAGGGACAAATCAAGAAGCAAGATGGATTGTCTAGCATTCCCAGTGTTGATGGCCTTTTGCGATCAGGATCTCTCCTCAATGGCGATGGGACCCAGGAACCAGAGCAGCAATGGGCTCAGGAGTACCCAGGTTGCAGATGGGCTGCTGTCCTGATCTCTCCTGACTATGACAGACCTGGTTAAGGGTTGTGACTTGGGACAGAACCCAGGTTTTACATCTCTGCAGCTCCTCATTCTGTGTAAGGGTCATCAGATGCTGGATATAAACCGGGTTTTTCTCTTAAGACAGGGGTCCACAACTCCCGGGGTTGCAGTCTACTACCGGGCCTTGAGCTCTTTGGAACCAGGCCGCAGAAGTGGCGGGTGGGCGTGCGTGAAATCTGGACTCATACTGGATTGTGCACTTGTGCAACCAGTGGCCGAAAGCGTGCACACTCGCTTTTTGGGCAAGCATGCCAGCCACCAGGGGTGGATTTCAAAATTTTTGGAACAGGTTCTGTGGGTGTGGCCTGCTTTGTGGGAGTGGCTTGCCGGCCATGTGACTGGGTGGGAGTGGCTTGCCAGCCATGTGACCGGGTGGGAGTGGCTTGCCGGCCATGTGACCAGGTGGGAATGTTAGCAGCTGCTGGAATTATGTTTGTACAACAGTGGAAAAACAGATATGAAAATGAATAAATACTACAATGTGCAGGAATAAATAAAGTGACAATTAAAATCAAGAAGGCTTTGAATATTTTCTCACGTGGGATTTGTTTTAGCAATTGCTAAGTAACAGAAACAGAAAATAGAAATCCAAAAGTATGAAAGACAACACCAATTATGTAAGGAAAGGTCACTAAAATGCACCAACCTGGCAGCCCATAGAAAAGCAGCCACTTTATAAACCTGGTCTGAAAGAGTACGAGGCCTAGTTTCTGAATAAAAATACTTAATTACAATATTAATACTTGTTCATTAAATGTATAAAATGCATTCACAGCCATCTGGCACCAGTGCAATTATAATAAGATATGTAAATAAGCATTTCTCATAAAGTTGTAAATCAGATACTGAACAAATTTTTGCAAAAATATCTAAGCACTTTTGCTTCAAGAAGTCCCTCAGCACAAATCTAATATATGTATATGAAAAGGAAGAATGTAGCTATTAGATTCTATAATAAAATTATGTGTATTTGTGGGAGCATTTGGCTTTAAGCAGGAGAAGGGGGGGAATATAGGGGAAGAAAATGAAAGTAAATAGAGGAAACAGAATATTTGTAAGAATATTCCTATTTCCAAGGAGTTCAGAGAAAATGCCAGGAGGGTGAGCAGTCAGAGAATGACAATGTGTTAAATGATCCTGAAATGGCTGCTCCCCTCCGCGGGGAGGCGGAACCTGAGTTACCAATTTGGTTCCGCCCCAGGCGGCTGATGGACCCAGATGGGTTCCAGGCGGCGCTTGGGCCACTTCCTGTACCCCTGACCCGCGCCCCGATGGAGGACCTCGTGGCCGCATGGAATATTGCGACCACGGGAGCCTTGGATCGGGTCGCGCCCTTGCGGCCTCTCTTGCGGCGCCGAGCCACCCTGGCTCCTTGGTTTACCGAGGAGCTGAGGGGGATGAAACGCCACAAGAGATGCCTAGAGAGAAGATGGAGGTCTACCCGCTCTGAATCTGACCGGACACAGGTAAGAGCCCATTTACGGACTTACATTGTGGCGCTGAGAGTGGCCAAACGTCATCACTGTGCCACTCTCATAGCATCCGCAGATAACCGCCCTGCCGCCCTGTTTAGGGTGACCCGCTCCCTCCTTCAACAGAGGGTGCGGGAAGCCCCCCTACAGGGCAGAGCAGAGGAATTTGTGTCTTATCTGCAGGAGAAAACCGCTCAGATACAGAATGAGTTAGCCCCCATTGCTGGCCCAGTGGAATGCCACGAGGCGGTTCTTGTTTGGGAGGAGTTTGACTCCGTTACTTCCGAGGATATGGACAGGTTACGTGGGCGACTGCGAGCCACCACATGTTTATTGGACCCGTGTCCCTCCTGGCTTGTACTGGCATCCTGGGAGGTGACACGAGGCTGGTTCCAAGAGGTTATCAACGCATCCTTGAGTGAGGGTTCCTTGCCTGCTTCCCTAAAAGAGGCTATGGTGAGGCCCCTCCTTAAGAAGCCCTCTCTGGATCCAGCTTTATTAAACAACTACCGTCCAGTCTCCAACCTTCCCTTTCTGGCGAAGGTTGTTGAGAGTGTGGTGGCACAACAGTTTCCCCGTCACCTGGAGGAAGTTGACTATCTAGACCCGCGCCAGTCCGGCTTTCGGCCCGGGCATAGCACCGAGACGGCATTGGTCGCATTGGTCGATGATCTCTGGAGGGCCAGAGATGGGGGTTGCTCCTCCATCCTGGTCCTATTAGACCTCTCGGCGGCTTTCGATACCATCGACCATGGTATCCTATTGCATCGGCTGGGGGGGTTGGGGGTGGGAGGCACCGTTTTACGGTGGTTCTCCTCCTACCTCTCTGGCCGATCGCAATTTGTGTTGGCAGGAGAGCAGAGGTCGACCTCGAGACCCCTCACATGTGGGGTGCCTCAGGGGTCGGTCCTCTCGCCTCTCCTGTTCAACACATATATGAAGCCGCTGGGCGAGATCATCCGTGGTTTTGGGGTAGAGTATAATTTCTACGCTGATGATACTCAGCTGTATATATCTACCCCAAACCACCCCAACGATGCCGTAGCAGTGATGTGCCAGTGCCTGGAAGCCGTGCGGATCTGGATGGGAAGTAACGGACTCAGGCTCAACCCGACCAAGACCGAGTGGCTGTGGTTTCCGGCTGCCCGATTCAACCAGATGATTCCATCTCTGGCCATAGGGGGCGAACATCTTGCCCCTGTGGATGGGGCGCGCAACTTGGGTGTCCTCCTGGATACCCGGCTGTCCATGGAAGATCAAGTGACAGCCGTGGCCAGGAGGGCGTTTTACCAGGTTCGCCTGGTACGCCAGTTGCGCCCCCTATTGGATCGGGACGCCCTTCGCACAGTCACTCATGCTCTCGTGACATCTCGACTGGATTATTGCAACTCTCTCTACATGGGGCTCCCCTTGAGGTGCACCCGGAGACTTCAGTTGGTCCAGAACGCAGCCGCGCGAGCAATTATGGGCACCTCCAGGTTCGCCCACGTTACACCGCTCTTGCGCGAGCTTCACTGGCTACCTGTCGTCTTCCGGGTGCGCTTCAAGGTGTTAGTTATCATCTTCAAAGCGCTCCATGGCTCGGGACCTAGTTACCTGCAGGATCGGATCCTGCCCCATACATCCTCACGGCCGATTCGCTCCCACAGAGAGGGACTTCTCCGGGTGCCGTCCACTAGACTTTGTCAGCGGGCGACGCCCAGGGGAAGGGCCCTCTCTGTGGCAGGCCCAGCCCTCTGGAACGACCTTCCCCCCGATATTAGGACAACTACGGACCTCCGCTCCTTCCGTCTGAAACTAAAGACACATCTTTTTTGCTTGGCCGGCCTAGGATAGGATAGTCTCTGTTAAGATTAAGGGATTTTATGAGGGATTTTAGCGCAGGGACATATGTTTAATCTATTTTTAACTTAGTTATTTATTTATTTATTTATTTATATTTAAGGTTTTAATTCTGTATCTGTTTGGTTTTAGTTGCTTTTAATACCCTGTGCCCCGCCTCAAGTCCCCTCGGGGAGAGAGAGCGGGATATAAAAATAAAATTATTATTATTATTATTATTATTATTAAATCCTGAATTCTTGTGGGTCTTTTCTGTCATAACTTTGAATAGTAAACTGAACAAGTGGTTGCTAAGGAAGGACTCTCTGTATTTTAGTGGACGTACACAAACATGTAATTTTTCCTCATCAACCTGAAATAATCCAAAGCAAGATGAAGGACTTGTCACTGATGATGACAAACTATAACTAGACCATGCCAGTTCTAATGTGAGTGTTTAGAAATATCCCACTTCTCAGTCTGTGACTCAGAGAAAGTAATTGGCTGAAAGTCACTCAGCCCAGTTTCCAGGTGTAGTGGTGGCTTCCAGTCCAGCACCTTAACCACTATACCACACTAACTCTAAGACAGATATTAGTTAGCTGCAGTTTCATAGGCCTGCTTTCAAGGACCCCGGAGTAGCTTGTTAATGCATTCTCCTTCAAAGCGGTTCCTGCACATTAGTTGACCAATCTAATGAATAAACAAATGGACTAATCACCCCGCATGGAAGAAAAGCCCTGACAGGTGCCTTGTCTGTCAGATATATAAAGCGAACAGCCTTCTCATTCGCGATGTTGGGCTAGAGGAGTCCCCAAACTTGGCAACTTTAAGACTTGTGGACTTCAACTCCCAGCATAGCTGGCTGGAGAATTCTGGGAGTTGAAGTCCACTAGTCTTAAAGTTGCCAAGTTTGAAGACCTCTGGGCTAGACTATCCGATTTCTAAGCCAGGATTACATGGCTTTAGGGATCTTAAAGCCAACGGCAGCGGCGGGGTAAAGCTGCGGCTGATAGGGTAAAATAAATGAGGTCCTTTACAATGAAGGACCAAAGGCCGTCTCGGTCCGTCCCTCCTGACTTGCACCTCTTGGGAAAGGCTGAAACGGCCCAGCAGCGGCTGCAGTTATAGGGCCAAGCTCCACCGATACAGCTTCCTCTTACTCACCCTGCGGTTCGGGGCAGCGTTCCAACGCCGGGGGCAGAAGGAGCCACGGCTAAGGAAAGCCCTACAGGCTCTAGAGAAGGTGAGCGCTACAGCCATGGCCGATCCTGCCCAGCGGCTGCAAAAACGGCGGCTGCAAGGAAGGCCCAGGCGTGGGAAGGAGGGGGGGGGACGGGACGCGAAGAGAGGCAAATCCCCTGCGGCTCCTCCTCGCTGCTTCCCCCGATGGGAAACTGGGAGCGAGCGAGGGAAGCAGCCGGGCTGCCCGGCAAACTTTGCCAATGAAGGGGGCCAAGCAAGGTGGGCACGGGACGCCGACATCTAGAAGCCGGCGCCCACTTGGGCTTTTTTCCCTTTTTTTTAGCCTTCGCCCGTGGACATTGGCGCGCAGTGGATGCGCTTACTCACCGTGCGTTGTGCCACGCAGGCAGACCGGACCCTTTCGCGAAAACGGGCAATTTCTAAGTGGAAAGCTCAGAAAGGGCGTCCAAGAGAACCCAGCGTGGAGCTTAAAGCCGGGGGTGAGAGGCGGTTGCGGAGGAGCGCGGGGCGCGTGCAAAGTTGGCAGGCTCGCCCGCGCCTCTCCACAACTTCTTCCCACCACTGGCCAGCGAGTTTAGCGCTGGCTAGGCGGTGGTGGGGAGGGGCGTGGACGTGCGCGGGGGGGGGGGGACATACTTACTTCCGGGTCCACGGTCCAAAGGGATCGCTCGGGATCGGGAAATTTGACGAAAGGGCTCGCGGGATCCCGTGCGAACCCTTAGAAACCCACCCCTGCCAGCCACTCACCCAAACAGAGCCACATGTGTGCACTTGCCCACTGCTTGTGCAGAACCATACCCTCCACCCTCTCCCAGTCGCATCACAATGCAGGAAAGTTTGGGGAACTCAAAAGTTTGGAGAACTTAAGACGAAGTTCTCCTTCGGCATGTCCTCTGGCCAGGGAAAGGTGGAAGAACAAGAAAGGCACTTGTACAGCCCACCACCTTCAAACTGCAAAACTTCGTGCCATCAAGACCCTTCCCGCTGCCCCCCTCTGCAAATCTGCTCTTCATCCCACCCATATCACAGCTGGTGGCCCCAAAAAGGTCCCATCCCTCCCTTCTTAAAGCATGCTGGCTGGGGGATTCTGGGAAGTCCACCCTTCTTAAAGTTTCTAAGCCTGAGAACCAGTGCCATATTCTGATGAACCAGGATGTTAAACAAGACTAGCCCACTTTAGCTAGTCCACCATGTGAATTTAACCCGTGTGATGTTGACATAACAACAACCCAGCAAGAATCTTCTCGAAATAAAGCCATTTTTTCCAAATTCGAAATTCCCACTCTTCCGCAGCCCGTTACACAGATAGTCCCCAACTTACAACCATTACTTTAGTGACCGTTCAAAGCAAGGCACTGAAAAAAGCAATTTGTGACCCTTTTTCACACTTACAACTGTCACATTATCCCCGTGGTCACATGAACACAATTTAGACACTTGGCAACTGACTTGGACTTATAATAATAATAATAATAATTTAATTTCTAGACACATGAAAATACAAACAATTAAATAAAAACAAATTAAACAGTAAACCCTGCGCTAAAATTCCCCAATACCAATTCACTAAAATCCTATAACCCTATAATACTATAGTAGAGAGGCTACCCTAGGCCGGCCAAGCAGAAAAAGTGCGTTTTCAATTTCAGACGGAAGGAACGGAGGTCCGTGGTAGTTCTAATATCGGGGGGGAGGTCGTTCCAGAGGGCCGGGCCCGCCACAGAGAGAGCCCTTCCCCTGGGCGTCGCCCGCTGACAAAGTCTAGTGGCCGGCACCCGGAGAAGTCCCTCTCTGTGGGAGCGAATCGGCCGTGAGGAAGTATGGGGCAGGATCCGATCCCGCAGATAGTCATATGACAGTCATAGCATCCAGGGGGTCTGACAGTCAATGGGGAAGGCGGATTCACTTCACGACCGTGCACCTCCTTAACCAATGCCATGATTCACTTAAAAACTGTTGCAAGAAAGGTCATAAAAAAGGGGGGGGGAAACATCCCTTCCTGCGTTTCTGGCTTAATGATGGCAATTTTGCGCTCGATCATGGCCGTTAAGTCAAGGACCGTCTGTAATAACAGCGGGGTGAATATAATAAAGAGATTTCTTTTGCTGGTAAGAATCAAATTCAATAATACATGTTTATTTCTTTCACTGATCGATTTAGAGAATCTCCGAATAGTTGGGGAATGAAAATGCTCCTCATTCTACACCACGTTTCTGTCCGTCACAGCAGCCATCAGTCCAGACTGGAGCAGACTGTGCAGGAGAAGTCTACCTTACATTCTTTTCAGCTTAAAATTTAACTTAAAACTTCTCTTCTTTTTCACCGTTCTTTTTAAAATTGTGGCTGAAAAAAAAGAGGACAATCAAGGAGGCAAAATTCCGAAGTCACTTTGGCCTACACAACACGACAATCAGTGGCTGGTGTGAGTGTGTTTTCAGTGCCATCTTGACTTTTTCACCCTAATCCTAACCGTGGCATGAATCTCTACCTTCATTTAAAAATATATATGCCAAGATAAAAATCTCTTCCAGGGACTTCCGGTTCCGGCTCCTGCGGCGACGAGCGAGCCTAGCGCTCGCTCGCCGTTTTGTTGCTTCTTCTGCCCCCCCCACGGGGGCGAGACGCCCCTTTTTTTGGGGTCTCCCGTAGGGCCGGCTCGGCAGGGACGCCCCCCCTCACGGCGGTGGGGGAGGCGACCCTTTTGCCGCGGCCTAGGTGAAGGAGAACATGCTGCGGGGGGTTCTCCCTTCGCCAACGGCTGTCGGCGCCATTCACTTTAATGAAGAGGGCTGAGCGGAAGAGATCGGAAGGTCTGCCGAGGCTTCAGCTGCGAGGGAGAGTGAGTTTAAAAAAAGACTTTTTTTCCTTGCTGCCAGCCAGGCTGAATGGACTGGGAGGGGGGTGTTTGTTTTCAAAAACCCCCCCTCGGACTTAAGCGGCACTTAAAAATGGCTTCTCTGGAAGAGAAAGCGGAAATCTTAAATCCGGACTGTCTTTAACAAGGGAAAGTGGAATGCGGCTATTTGCAACATTGTTTCTAGGTCTGGCTGGTTAAAAATTTTTTTATTTTACTACTCTCTCCTCTGGGCTCTGAGATGGGCGGTGAAAAGTGGCTTCTCTTTGTCCCTGCCTGACTATTTTAACTATGGAAAATTCCCAGCGTCTCTTTATAAGTGGGACTCTCTCTGGATATTAATGAAGAATTCTTTTCTGTTGGATTTGTGGTTCCTTTCTGGATTACCTTCGTTATTATAACTATTGAGTTGGAAAATTGGCTCTCTCTTGGTTCCTGAATTTTACAACGTTCCAACCTTGATCTGAACTTTTGGCTCCCGGTTAGTCTCACCAACCCCACCCTGAAAACGCCATTTTGGTGGCACTGACTTTAACAGTTAATCATGGCTCAAGAAACAGCACTGGCAAGTTTAGAACAACGGATGGCTTCTCTTGAAACTGTTATACAAACTTTGGTAAACGAAATTCAGGCCCAGAGGGCTGAAAACATCAATTTCAAGAAGGAGCTATTGGACATAAGGAAGCAAACGCTGGAAATTACACAGAAGACTGAAGAATTGGAAGGGGGGTTGGTGGGGGTTAAGGGAGAGATTAAAAATGTTACTAAAGAGGTTGAGGAAACAAGTGGGCATGTGTCTAGGATTGATATGGAAAGAATGACATATTTTTTGAGATTTCAGAATGTTTTTGAGCAACCTGGTGAATGCCTCCCTGATCTTATGAGCACAATTTTAGCAGACTATTTACAAAAACCTAAGGATGAGATCAGGGGGGACATTGACCTAGCCTATAGAATTAACTCAGCATATGCCAGGATAAATGAAGTGCCTAGAGAGATACATGTGAAATTTGTTAGAAGGTCAACCAGAGAGGAAATTTTGAAGGCGCAGAGAGGGAACCCCTTAATTTACCAACAAAAAACGGTCACTATCTTGAAGCAGATTCCTAGAAAGATTCGAGAAGCAAGACGGAAATTTTCCTTCTTGTCTAAAATTTTATTTGATCATGGGATTTGGTTCAAGTGGGTGACACCCGAAGGGATGCTGGTGTTCTGGGAAGGAGGAAGAGTGAGGATTAAAACAGTTGTTGAGGCGGAAGCCTTTCTTAAAAAACATTCCTCTATCCTGGGGGAAGATCCAGGGGGGACAGAGGGGGCCACGGCCCCGCCCGCTCGGGGCCAGGGAGGAGAAAAAGAAGATACAATAGCCAAGAGACTTAGATCTAAAAAATAACTTTGCCTTGATTTTCCTGAACAATTTTGCATAATATTTTCTGGATTTTTTGTAAATGTCTGACAGCATGGAATTGAGAATTTAGGTATATGTACTTGCTTTTACCTTGTAGTGTTATGAAAAATGTTTTTTTTTGTTATTTTTTTATTGTGTATTTTGAGGTCTCGGAAGGGCCGACGACTCTGACGTGAATGCTCTCAAAATTTCTTTGTATCCCTTACCCTACCCTATAGAAAAAATGTAAAACCAATAAAACTTTTTCAATAAAAAAAAAAAAATCTCTTCCAGGGACAGGCAGTTCTCGACTTACAACCGCTTGTTTAGTGACCGTTCCAAGTTACGGCATCACTGAGAAACATGACTTAGGACTGTTATTCACACTTACGGAGCGATCAAAATTCAGATACTCGGCAACCGACTTGTATTTATGACGGTCGTGGTGTCCTGGTGTCAGGCAAACCCCTTTTCCTATGAGCAGTCCACCGATTCGCTTAATGATGGCATGACTTAACTTGACAACCGCAGAGATTCACTTAGCAACAGCAGGCGGAAAGGTCATCAATTGAGGCAAAACTCACTTCAGACACAATGGAAATTGGGGGCTGAATTGTGGTCATTAAGCCGAGGACTATCTGGATTTGTGAAGTTGTATGAGTCTCCCTCTTGTCAAAGCAAGGCTGAGAATATTTAGAAATTCTTGACAGACGTTTCAAATCCAATGTAAAATATACAAGTAGTCCTTGACTTAATGACCATTTTTTTTGGTTAGTAATAGTTTTAATTATTTTTTCATAAACACAAATGGTACAAATTTCACAGAAAGCCACATCAGAGCACATCAAAAAGCCATCTTCCATTATGAGTTACCAATTTTTAAGAATCTATTAATCCTTTTATATATAAAGTATACCTATGTAGTGGCATTCTGTTTATAAAACCAACGGAGAGAAGAAAAAAGAAAATATAAATTTAAAAATCAACAGTCCACTCTGAATTATATCCTCTAGGAAACATGCTAACCAGGCGTTCATAAATTCTGTGCATCTCTAAAATAGTTATTCATAAGTAATCTCATTTTATAATTTTTAAATCTGGAATTTTATCATATACCTTAATATCAATATCCCACAATTCTTATCAAGTATTTCAATATCAATCTGTTTCTTCTTTAAAAGTGTCTTTAAAATCTGACCATCTATTTAACATCCCTTATTTGCTCCCAACATATCAATATAAATTCCATATTACTAAAATATAAAGTATAAAATGAAAGACAAGCTTAAGTTTTACAAGTAGTTATTGACTAATTAATAATTCTTCAACAACATTCTATAACCATCTAAATATATAATTAATTGTTAATCATCTAAATATGACAGTTCTCATTATCAATTTTATTTTATTTTATTTATATACCGCCCTCTTTCCCGAATTGGGACTCAGGGCGGTGCACAGGGATAATAAAAAGATAAAATACATATAAATACAATCAATTAAATAGATTTAAGATTAAATTTAATAATTTTAACCCATGCTAAAATAATTTAAAATAAATCAGTATTAACTATCATTTTTCCATTATTCTTAATTTATTATGGATTAATCTTATTGTAAGTATCTATAATAATTAAGTATCAAATTAACCAATAGTCCTTTAATGATATTTTGAACAGAGTCTAGCTGGTCCTTAATCATCAAGTAATAGTAATTTTCCTTATCAGCCAGTATCTTTCCATTGGTAAATTAAATTTATCTCTTCTACTACTTGTGGTCTCCATTTTTTTATGTCTTTTTCCGAGTCTTTCATCAGCTTTTTTTGGCAGTTTATTATCCAATATAACTGTCGAATCATAACGCTGTCCAGTTTCTGTCTTTGCATAATGTTTATTTTTAAGTATCATGATTGCTCCTGGGGGAGATTCTCCTTTCTCTTCTATTTTTCTTATCTTTTCTTCTCCTTGGAGATCAAGCTGGGGTTCAAATTCCTGGTGTTCTTTTGAGGTTTCGTCTATGTCTCCAGCATTTAATGGGTTAACATCATTATCCTTTTCTTCACTTATTTTAAGTTCATTGTCTTGATCTTTTTCCTCTTTTTCCAATTGATCATCGTTTAATGTAGTTAATAGCTTTCTGAACATATTATTAATTCTTTTATTTCTTTCTTTTATTTCATTTAAGATTTGAATCATAAGTTCTTGATTTTCTTTAGAATCATATATGTATGTAGCCATGTTAGCAAATCCAAAACCAAGACACAAAGAGTTAAGTCTGATTGTCTTCCTATCTTGTTATTTCAAAACATCAGAAAGCTTAACAGCTCCTAAATCTTCAGCAACGATTCCCAGAGGCAATTACATTACAATGTAACAGGGTAATTTAGAAATGTTTCAATGTTCTTAGATAAAGGAGGAACAGAAACAGAAAAAAAAGTAAAAGTATAGTCCTTAGTCAAAGTTAATCCAGTCGCTTTCAGCACAAACGGAAGTGGCTTTGTTCTTGTTTGTTCTCACGTTTCAATCCGCCATTTCAAAAGATTCTATTAATAGCAGAAACCCCTCAGGTCAGTTAAATCCTCCGCTTATTTCGAAATTCAAGACTTAAAAAAAGGAAAAAAAAGGTTTCTTAGCAAAGTATTTAAAAGCAAGATAGAATACCTTCCCGGTGTTACACTTTCTCTTTAAGAAATTCCTTTCCTCTAATAATTCCTCCCTAATATTATAAAAGTGTAAAATCAATAAACTTTTATTCAAAAAAAAAAGAAAGAAATTCCTTTCCTCCAGAGCTCTTCCGCTGCCTTGTCCTCCCGCAAGGGGGGGGGGGGGTTCCTTTCTGTCGCCCTTCAAAAACTTTCCCTTCGTGTCAGACAGGGGTTTGCGAAATCCCTGTGATCAACGAAGCCAGTTTTCCAGTCACCGTCCCTCCAAGACGGCTTAGGTTCCTATGGAACCGAGGGGGCAACAAAAGTTCAAACGTGGTCCCTGCTGCTTAGAGACCTCTGTTTGTGTTGGCGCAGTGGCTCCGCCCTTCTGTCAACTTAATGACCATTTTTTAATGACGATGCAAAATTAGAACCGCCTAAGTGACTCACAACAGGTACCTACAGGACCATCACATCCACTTCAAAGAGCTCACAATTTGGGCACTGGGCAACCGGCTGGCATTTATATTGTGATGTTTTGTGTGGATTTTTGGCATTTATGTTTTTGACGTTTTGTGTGAATTTTTGGCATTTATGTGTGATGTTTTGTGTAGGTTTTTTGGACAATTTTGTGATGTTTTGAGTGGATTTTTGGCATTTAGATAGATAGATAGATAGATTTTATTTTTCTATACCGCGTCCTCTCCCCAGGGGGACTCGGAGCGGTGCACAGGGAAAATTAAAACAGCATAAAATATATACATAAATAAATACAATAAAAACAAATTAAATCAACTGTCCCTGTACTAAAATCCCCATTTTAAAATTAACATTCCCTAACCCCTGAGGTAGAGACTAACCTAGGCCGGCCAAGCAGAAAAAGTGAGTTTTTAATTTCTGACGGAAGGAGCGGAGGTCCGTAGTTGTTCTAATGTCGGGGGGAAGGTCGTTCCAGAGGGCTGGGCCCGCCACAGAGAAGGCCCTTCCCCTGGGCGTCGCCCGCTGACAAAGTCTATATGACTGTCATTTATATGACTGCATGGCATTTTGGCATTGATGTGACCTTTTGTGTAGATTCTTGGCAGAAAAATGTCCCTTGGCAAAGCTGGATTCACTTAACGACCACATTGATTTGGTTAATGATATGATTGGCTTAATGACTGCGGTGATTGCCTTCACATCCACAATAAAAAGGGTGGTAAAACCAGGTCTGACTCTCGACTTCCAACTTATGAAGGAAATTCCAGTCTTAATCGTGATCATAAAGTGAGTACTACCTCTACCGACTGTTTCTCAGGGAAATTCCTAATATCTCAGGACACTTTGCATCTTCTCTGCCCCATCCATGTTTTGGAGAAAAAAAGAGGATGGGGTTTCTTGTTTGTTGGAAAAGACAAAAAACACACACACACGATACAAACACATCCAACACAAGAGCCAATCCAGCGGGTGATTTTTATCCCCATTTATTAACTTTAATGTAGGTTGTAAAAAGGGTGCAGGACAAGTAACAACCACTGGCCTATCTGAGCATCAAGTTACAGGTACATTTTGAAGTTATTCCCAGCAGCCCTTGGGGCACTCAAGAGAGTCCCGGTGGAAATGGCCAACTTGCGCTCTCCCAAAAAGGTTGCTGATTCGAGTCTGAAGTTTGGCAAGCGCTCCGTTTCAGGAGACGGACAGAGGTGCCATGATACGGCCTGTGGCTCACACTTCCCCTCTTCCCGCCAGCATGGGCAATGCTGGCTCCATTTTCCTTGTACAGAAATTATGGTTAGGTGCCCAAGCCAGGATGGTGGAGTCTACGGGAGTGAACGGGGCGGTTAGGCTTGTTCCGGATGAGAACGAGGCTGCTTCTGTAGACCAGGGGTGTCAAACTCAAGGCCCATGGGGTGGTTAGATCCAGCCCGCTATGGAAACAGTGAACGAGCAGTCTGTGGTGCGCCTCTGCGTGGCCCTCCTGCACTCCGTTTTTGGCCGTGACGGCCTCCTGCAACCCTCTGCCAGTGAAAACAGATCCCAGGCAGGCTGTGCATCCCCCCAGCTCCATTTTTGCTGGCAGAGTGCATCAGGAGGTCATCACGGCCAAAAACAGAGCTTGTGATGTGGAGCTGGCCATGCCCCCCTCCTCCCGAGGTCAAACACAGCACTGATGCAGCCCTCAATGAAATCGAGTTTGACACCACTTCTGTAGACTGACAAGAGGTTAACTTTGACCTTTTGTCGGTCATCAGAAACAGCCACGTTCTCTCATCCGGAACAAGACTAGCCGTCTCATTTGCTCCCGTAGATGCCACCATCCCGGCTTCAACCAGAGAAGCCCCCCACCTCATTAAGGGGATCCTCCCAAGAAGCCATTGAGGTACTCCTTCAATTGGCCGCTACTGCCTTTAATCCAGCCATGTTTCTGATGTCATGCATATACAACACAGAACATAGGCACTATCCCCATATAGGGAGATACAGGCAGCAGATACGATCTCAATCCTGGCGGGTTCGCCAAATTTCCGATATCTCAGAGGGTGCCACAAAGAAGAGGGAGTCAAACTATTCGCCAAGGCACCTGGGGGCAGGACAAGAAGCAATGGGTGGAAACTAATCAAGGAGAGAAGCAACTTAGAACTAAGGAGAAATTTCCTGACAGTTAGAACAATTAACCTCTGGAACAGCTTGCCTCCAGAAGTTGTGAATGCCCCAACCCTGGAAGTCTTTAAAAAGATGTTAGATAGCCATTTGTCTGAAATGGTATAAGGTTCCTGCCCACGCAGGGGGTTGGACTAGAAGACCTACAAGGTCCCTTCCAACTCTGCTATTGTATTGTATTGTATTGTAAATGGAAGCCGAGAACTGGCATGCAAGAGGATAGATTAACGGGCTGGCGAGAATGCTAGGTAGCCTCTTACCGCTGATTTTGGGGGAGGGGGCTTCTAGGCGATAGAACTGGTCTTACTCACCGGGAAACATAACCAGTTCCCAAAATCTAGTTATGACTCTGTGCGTGGTGATGTCTCTGAGTTTCTCCTGCTTGGACAATCCTGGTGAGAGAGGGCTTCCCTGCTTGGTGAAGCAGCAATTCAGGGAGTACAGGACGAAGCGCCCTGAACCAAGCAGGAGCATGAAAGTTTTCCATATGCTGCTTAACCCTATCCACTGTTCTTGAATCCCAACATTCGGCTCATCTCACTTCATCATGCGACCGGCATGCTTTGCCTATGGCATGGAGGAAGAAACGAGGCGATGCCTCTCCCACCGTGGCGGGGCGACATCAACCACAGTCAAGCTGGCTCTGGGAAGTGAGAAGTGTCACAAGGGATAAATATAAATTTATTTATTTAAATAAACATATATCAAAACCTTTGTACAAAGGTCCACAAAGGTCCTCAGGTCCACATCCTAGGCATCGAAGTTGGCAGAAGGGCCTTTCAGGAGGTCCACCAGGATATCCAAGAGCTGGCTGTGTTGGTGATGGAGGTCACCGGGAATGGCCACCATCTCGTAGCAGAGGCAGGTTTCCACCATCTGGGAGAGAGCCACCCGGAAGTCGTGGAGCAGCCATATGGTATATGAGTCGCCTTCCAGGACCAGCAGGTCACTATCCACCAGGGAGATGGTGGCGCGCCAGCCATCATCTTAGGGAAAAGAACAAAGAGAGGTGAAAAGGCGGTACTTAAGGACGAGAATTCTTTTTAAAAAAATATATATTTTATTTATTTTATTTTTAAACACAACATAAAAATCCTTAATCTCACATGTTATAGAACGTGTATCTGCTGATTACAAAATATTTTCATACATCTCTTTGATATTCATCCAGGTTACATATTATTTCATATTATTTCAAGTACATCACATCAAATATATTTATAAACTTTATCTTTTTCATGCCTTCCTTAATTAATTATAATTGTATTATACGTCCTTCATTTTAAAACATACCAATAAAAACTTAGAACATAGCCACATGTTGGCATCATATTTGTTAATTCTACTATCCTCCAAAATCATTATTCCCTGTAGCCTATTTGAACCAAACATCAATAATATTTACTCATCTCCTTTAATAAATCCTATTCAGTATTCATTCCCAATTACCACTTATAACTATGCATATATAAACATTTATTATCACTTTCAATTACTTGTCTAACTATGTCTATTATCACTAAATTTCCCTAATCTCAACTGGTTTTAAGTTAATCTTTTGTCTATCAGCCTATATCCTTTCAGTAATAAAACAATATCACATCTTCTGCCATTTGTGGCATATTTCTCCTGAACATATCCTTAATCCAATTTGTGTGGACTTCTCTTTGCAGTCCATCATTTGTAAATTATTTCCTGTCGTTTTGGAGCCCTTCTTCTTCTTCTTCCTTAGTCAGTTTAATTTTAAGTGTCATAGTTGTTATCAATGGTGTTACTAGTAATGTTATATTGCCAGAGCAGGAAGAACGCAGTCGAACCCTTCCAGTTAAAAAGCAACTTTATTCACGCACAGAACACAGAAACCTGAAACCTGGCCTCTCTCTGGCTGCCGGTCATTTTAAGCAAATGCTAGTCAGATGGAGAGCCAATTGAATGGCTGCTTTTGCCCCGCCCAAACGGCCGGCAAGTAGCAGCCAATCAGAACGTCCCAACAGTCTCCAATGCAAACAGATCTGACTTTCCCGAATACGACATTCCTTCCCCCTGGATAGCGCACGCGTAGTCCTGCAAATAGGCAGGTCTCTGCCTCGTGCGCTGGGATCGCCGGAGTTGGGGCGTGTCCGTCACAGGGGGTGGAGTATGGTCTTCAGCCGGCGTGAGAACGGGAACTTGAACGTCCACTGGAGCTTCCTGGTCTTCCGCCGGCGCATAAACAGGAACTTCGACATCAGCTGGAGCTTCCAATGGTACAACATGTTCAGACAAGTCAGGCGCCGAAACTGCTTTGGGAACTCCTGCCAACCCGTTGTCCGAACATGGTGGGTTTGGACGGCTGATGGTAGTAAAACGTTCACAGGACTCATAACTGGACTGCAGTCCGGAGACCTCTGGCGATCGACGGCGCAGCTGGTTCACATGTCGCCGCCATTCGCGGCCATCGGAAAGTTGGACCCTGTAAGAACAGGGGCCAGTCACATTAATTATGCGTCCGGGTACCCATTTTGGATCACCCGCGAAATTATGCGCATACACCCCTTCCCCCTCAGAAAAAACATTAGGATACTGGGGAGGGAACGGAGCGGTGGCATCAAAAGTCGGATGTAACCTATCAAGCCTTGTGCGTAGGCGGCGGCCCATAAGGATCTCCGCCGGACTTTTCCCTGTAAGGGGGCAAGGAGTAGAATGTTGGCCCATAAGATAGGTAGCAATTTTGTCCGGCCAGGAGAAGGGTCCCATACGGCTTAATGCTTCCTTTGCTGACCGAACCGCGCGTTCCGCCAATCCATTCCCCGCAGGGTGATATGGAGCCACCAAAGCATGTCTGATACCCAAACCTGCCAAGAATGTTTGGAATGCAACAGAAGTGAACTGCGGTCCGTTATCAGAAACTATGGTATCGGGCAGCCCATGAGTAGAAAATAATCGTTTCAAAATGGCTATAGTGGCTTCAGATGTAGAGCTGCTGACAGGAATAAGTTCTACCCACTTGGACAAAGCATCAACAACCAGGAAAACTAATTGACCCCCTATTGGACCCATAAAATCAATATGGACACGGCTCCATGGAGCGGGAGGACGGTCCCAATCCATGACAGGGGCAATGGCGGGAGCAGGACGTGATTGCTGACAAGGCGTACAACGCTGCACCCAAAGGGCTATGTCTGCATCCATGCCCGGCCCCCAAACGTAACTACGGCCCAACGACTTCATCCGTACAATGCCCGGATGACTATCATGCAGTCGGGCAAGTACGAATTGACGGAGATCTGGTGGAATCACTACTCTGCATCCCCATAATAAACATCCCTGCAAGACGGACAATTCGGTCCGCCTTCGAAAATAAGGAATGAACTCAGGGCTTGGTGACTGTGTGGGCCAACCCCTTTTGACAAAGTCCAGCACCTGGGCCATCACGGGGTCTTTCCCTGAATGACAAGCAACATCGGTAGTAGAAATGGGCAAATTTAAGTCATTGACCAAGAAAACAGGTAATGAAGGGGTTGGGTCTTCTACTAAGACTGGCAGAGGGCAACGACTTAACGCGTCAGCATGCCCGATGTGCTTCCCCGGCCTATAGACCAGGGAGTACGAATAAGCTGTTAAGAATTCGACCCAACGAGACATTCGTGGGGAGAGAATTTGGGGAGTAGGTCGGTCACCAGCTATAATACCCAGCAACGGCTTGTGATCCGTCACTAATTGGAAAGGCCGGCCGTATAAATAATGATGAAAACGTTTTATGCCCGCAACCGCAGCAAGCGCCTCCTTGTCCAGTTGACTATAGTTCCTTTCAGCTCTGGACAGCATTCGAGAATAGAAAGCAATTGGTGCCTCCATCCCATTTGGATAGACATGGCTAAGTACTGCCCCCACGCCAAAAGGAGAGGCATCACAGGCAAGAACTAAAGGAACACGTTCATCATATTGGACAAGGACAGCGGATGATACTAGTAATTTTTTTACGGCCGCGAACGCTTGAGCTTCGCGGTCAGTCCACTTCCAGATTGTAGCAGAATCCAACAAACGGTGGAGCGGTTCCGCAACGGAGGCCTTATGGGGAATGAAGGACGAATAAAAATTTAAAAGACCCAAAAAGGCTTGCAGTTCTGTTTTGTCCTGAGGCGTAGGGGCATTAGTAATGGTGGCTACCTTGGCAGGAGTGGGATGAATATCCTGTTCATCAATAAGATATCCCAGGAACTCTACGGCTGGTACACCTAATTGGCATTTTGAGCGCTTAAGTTTTAAACCAGCCTTCCGGAACCTATAAAACACCGTCCTCAAGGTTGCGACCAAATCTGCTTTACAAGGGGCGGCAATAAGCACGTCATCGAAGTATGGTATTACTCCAGGTAACCCATGGAGCAAACGCTCCATTATGCTCTGGAAGAGTCCAGGCGCTACACTTACTCCAAATTGCAACCGGCAGCATTTAAAAGCCCCACGGTGCGTGACTATGGTCTGCGCAAGCGCTGTCTCCTCATCTACGGGCAGCTGTTGATATGCTTGTGCCAAATCTAACTTGGCAAAAACTTTCCCGTTCCCTAAAGAATGTAATACATGTTGCACTACGGGAACAGGATAGGGATGCGCTTGTAATGCCTTATTTAACGTCGATTTAAAATCGGCGCAAATTCTGATAGATCCATCTGCTTTAAGGGGAATCACAATAGGGGTTTCCCACTTCGAGTGATCGATTGGCTCCAACACCCCCTGGGCCACCAACTTATCTAATTCTGCATCCACCTTGTCCCTCAATGCCAGGGGAACACGGCGTGCCTTAAGCCGAATGGGAGCCACAGCAGGATTAAGATTGAGGGAAATGGGAGTGCCGGTATATTTCCCTAAAGCCGAATCAAACACATCAGCAAACTCCCGAATTAACCCTGTGAAATCATCCCTCAAGGACACGGAGTGTATTCCTGCAATGGACAGACCTAACACCTTGAACCAATCCAAACCTAATAATGATGCTAAAGGTTTACCCACAACAATGACAGGTAATTTGCCATTAAACTGGCCATAACAGACAGTGAAATGCCCACTCCCAATGATAGGAATTAAATTTCCCTGATAATCCCGTAGTCTGACAGGGCAATCTGAGAGTTTATGGCGCGAAATGTCAGGAACAATCCTCCTTAGAGTGTCCCAAGACAGAATAGTCTTTGCAGAGCCAGTGTCCAGTTCCATGGGACATGGTTGGCCCTCTAATAAGACTGTAAGGGAAATTTTACCGCAACCACCCTCAGGATAGGACGCTGAACTGACAGTCCACGCAGGGCCGGTGGCACTATCACCATCAATGTAATAACAATTCCGATGACGTGTAACTTGTCTGAAGCCCCGGCGAAATTCAGGAACATCATGTGAGGATAAGCGAGGAACCGGTGATGAGGCACGGCACACAGCAGCCAGATGGCCCTTCTTGTTGCAACGGCGGCACACAGCATTCTTAAATTTACAATTAGGACGCAGATGCTTTCCCCCACAGCTGGAGCAACTCTTTCCACCGTGAGAGGGCTGAAATCCGATCTCACTAGAGTGTGAGAGGCGGCCAATTTTCTCCTCTCCCTCCGACAGCAACTTTTCCTCCTCCCTTTGGTAGTTAATAGAAGGGGAGGGAGGGGGAGGAATAACAGCTTGATGGAATTTGTGAATCTCTGCGATGGATATTTCAGCCATTTCAGAAGCGCGAGCCTCATCCACAGCCGACTGCAGGGAAAGCTCCGCCCGTGCTAACAAACGACGCTGTAGCCGGGAATCACGAACACCCGAAATAAACTGCTCCAACAAGGCCTCTTCTAAGTCCACAAACTCGCAGTAAACAGCAGCAGCACGTAAAGCAGCCATATATTGTCCAACAGACTCAGAAGCCCCTTGAAGCCTCTGACGAAAAGAATGTCTCCTAGCGAATTTAGACGGGGCTGGGGCATAGTGCCCTTTCAATTTCGACAGGAGTACGTCCCAAGTAATGACATGGACTGGAATAGGGGCAGCCAAAGCTCTGGCAGTTGCAAACATGTCTGGCCCACAGTAATTTAGAAACAGCCCCCTTTTCCTGTCTGCAGGCAACGCGGCAAGGTCATTTGCTTGAAGGAAACATTCAAAACGCTCCATATAAACTTCCCAGGTTTCCTTGTCAGAACGAAACTCTGGAAAAGGGTGAACTGTTGCCATATTTTAAAAAAACAACAACAATAAAAAGAGAACCGGGTTCAAAATCACAAACCTTCGTCGCCAGTGTTATATTGCCAGAGCAGGAAGAACGCAGTCGAACCCTTCCAGTTAAAAAGCAACTTTATTCACGCACAGAACACAGAAACCTGAAACCTGGCCTCTCTCTGGCTGCCGGTCATTTTAAGCAAATGCTAGTCAGATGGAGAGCCAATCGAATGGCTGCTTTTGCCCCGCCCAAACGGCCGGCAAGTAGCAGCCAATCAGAACGTCCCAACAGTCTCCAATGCAAACAGATCTGACTTTCCCGAATACGACAAGTAAAGTTTCTTTCTTTAGTATCATTTTGTTGTTTTTTTTATCTTTTGTTGTTTCTTCTTCTATATCTTGCCATCTGAGGTTGAGTTCCCATCCATCTAATTCATCTTTCCATGTTCCACTTTTCCCATTGCCAGATATAAGCCACTCATCGAAAGGTTCAACCATTTTAGTTTCTTTGTGGTTATTTTCCTTTTTGGTGTTTAAGGGACCAACCTCTGTTTTTTCCATTTGATATGTAACTCCATCCTTTTCCTCATATTCTCCAATTAAATGTTTATTTTTTTTTCAAATGAATTAGAACATTGCTGTATTGCATCCATTATATCTTGCAAGGAAACATTTTTCCATTGTTGTTTAGTATATACCATTGTCTCCAAATGTTGATGAAAAGAAATGGGCTGCTACTTTAGTTTAGGGAATGCTTTTAACAGACTCAATTTCACAATCGGTCTCTAGTTAAAATTAGGCTTCAAAAAAGCATTTGTAAAGAAAAAAACCAGTTCTCCTTTCACTTTTAAGCAAACTGCAGTTCTTTGAACATTCCACCTATTTTTGCAAGTAGCAGCGCCATCTTCCCTTCTGTTATTTCAATCAGTACAATTTTTCTTGTTTCTTTTTATATCTTAGTTATTTCAAAAAGAAATCAAGTTCTTTGGTATTCTTAAGTGTAGTAGAAAGAGGAGAAAAAAGTTTAAAAGTCACACAAACTAATGAAAAGGAAGAGATTTAGTCCAAGGTTGTAAACAGAAGACAAAAAAAATAGAAAAGGAAAAAACTTACTTCGTTTCTTTTAAGAGTTCTTCATAGGTTCCGTTTAAAGTATCAATTAGAAAGGTTATGATAACCCACTGACCAAGTCCTCCTGTGCTTAATTCCGCAGCTTATTATTATTGGGTTTTTTTAAAGTTTCAGCTTAATTTAAAAGTTTTTTACGGACTGTCTCTTTTGCAGCTGTCTCTTTAAGGCAATAAACATTCCACAGCTAGAATACACTTTCGTTTCTCCTTCTTTTTGTTGGGGCCGTCTGCAACTTGCCAGGCTGGGGGAGGCTGTCTGTTTACCGCGGATTTGAAGCCCTTCCTTTGGATCAAAACAAGGACTTGCGATATCCCTGTGATCAGCAAAGATTCAGCTTCGTCTTCACTGGCCCTACAGGACAGTTTAGGTCCATCTGGACCATCCAGCGGCAAAAGAATCAACGATGATCCTGCAGCAGCAGGGTCAAGCATTGTATCGTTGTGACGCAGGTCCCTCCAAGGACGAGAATTCTTCATATATTAATTTATGTGTTAAAAAATATCCAATCATATACGGTGCTATGTATCATATTGACTTCATACAATTCAATTATTGGCCGTTTGAACTTATGACAACACTGAAAAAGTGACTTATGGCTGATTCGGACACTTACTACTTTTGAAGCATCTGCGTGGGTACGTGATCAACATTCCGACACCTGGCGAGGGGTGTGGCCTAAATCTGAGGAACAGGACGTGTTCTCCAGGGGGCTCTCCGAAGAACCGTCAGACTCCCTGCTGTGTTGAGGGGTGTTTAACCATAACTGTCCTGGGGGGGTCAGTGAAGAGGGGGTGCAAGTGGGTGTGGTCCAGGAACCCACAATTCCTTTAAAATGCCTGCAACTGCCTCCGGACCCAAAGCAGGGAAGGCAGCCATTATGAGCTACTGCGGCTGAGTGAATGCAACAAAGCATGGAAAATCAGTGAGGTGATCGTCTGGGTGAGATAATAAGATTGCTTGAAAGTACAACATTCCTTTAAATTAACTTTAACCTCCGGTTGAAACCTCCAACATTCCTGTAAATTAACTTTAACCTCTGGTTGAAAACTTTCATTTAAAGAAAGAGTGGCAGGAGACAGCGGGGGGAGCGGGAGCTAGAAAGCTCTCCCACCCTTGGGCCAGCAGCGAACAGACAAAGCCATTAGCAAGACAAAAGGAACGATAGATCTTGAGAACTGCTTAGGGCAGGGGTGTCCAAACTTAGGAACTTTAAGACTTCTGGACTTCAACCCCCAGAATTCCCCAGCCAGCCATGGCTGGCTGGGGAATTCTGGGGGTTGAAGTCCAGAAGTCTTAAAGTTCCCAAGTTTGGACACCCCTGGCTTAGGGGTTAGAAAGCAAATTGGAATCTTTTGGTTTTTGACTTTTACTCTGTGCTTTTGATTCTCTCGATAACTTTTGATAATCTCTATGAGTTGCTTTCAAAGCCATGAATTTAAAAGATAAATATGATGAATTAATTGCCTGCATTGCCATCCAGTAGTAAATGTTGGCTGAATAAAAGCTGGCTAAGAAGGACTGACCTTGAGCTATTGTTGATAATACCGAATTGATGATATAGTCCCTCTAGAAGAAAGAAAATAAGACCAGCTGTGTAATCACTGTGTTGCGCTCTCTTGCTACATTATAATGGGCTGCTGAGAATGCCTTTCTGACAGCGTGTTTTTTGCCCCTTTTTTACTGGAAGAAGAAACTTGGATAACCCAGACAACATATACTAAAGGTTTTCTCTGTTTTTTTCCTCCTTTTGTTCATTTGGCTACTTTGGGTCCTCTTTTACCTACCCAAATGTTTATCTTTTTCTTTCCTTTTTTTCCCATCTTTTTTTCTGCCTTTTTGCAATGAAGTGTGGATTACCATTGTGGAATTAATTTTGTGGCTCCCCCCCTTTTTTTGGGGGGGGGAGTGCTTTTTCACAAATCTTTTTTTCTTGTTTCCTTTCTTGTTTCCTTTTTTCATTTCACATTGGCATTATAAAGTGAATGGATTAAGGTAGCAATAACCTGAAGACTGGGTCCAAGAACATGGTTTATTGGAGGCTGATGCTTGGGCTGCTGTGGGTGGCTCCAGGATTACAATCAATCTACTAATTTACGCTTCGGATTATCAAATTTGATTATAACTCAAATACAACAATGTCAGAAACAAATACCAAGATGAAGAAAATAACATCTACCTGTACACCGCCCAGTTCAGTGACACAGAAAGCAACAGGCATACCAACGCAACAAGATAAAGCCATCTTGGAGCTAAAAAGTATGTTTTATATTGAAAAAGTTTTATTGGTTTTTACCATTTTCGAAAAGGGTAGGGTAAGGGATACAGAAACATATTAAGAACTTTCGCGTCGGGATCATTGGCCCTTCTAGGGCTTCATAATAAAACATTAAAAGAACATTTTTCCAAAAGTACTACAAGGTGAAAATAAGTACAAGATTCCTAAATTCTCCATTCTATGCTAGCAGTCGTGTACAAACATCCAGACATAAGGTTATACAATATTAATAATAATTAAAAAAAAGCAAAGTTATTTTTTCGATCTAAGTCTCTTGGCAATTGTATCTTCTTTTTCTCCTCCCTGGCCCCCAGCGGGCGAGGCCGTGGCCCCCTCCGTCCCCCCTGGATCTTCCCCCAGGATAGAGGAATGTTTTTTAAGAAAGGCTTCCGCCTCAGCAACTGTTTTAATCCTTACTCTTCCTTCATCCCAGAACACCAACATCCCTTCCGGCATCGCCCACTTAAACCAGATCCCGTGGTCAAACAATTTTCTGGATAAGAAGGAGTACCTCCTTCTCACCTCCCTAATCTTTTTTGGGATCTGCTTCAAGATGGCGACTTCCTTTTGTTGGTAAATTAACGGCCCCCCTCTCTGCGCCTTCAAAATTCCCTCTCTGGTTGACCTTCTAACAAATTTAATATGTATCTCTCTGGGTACTTCATTTATTCTGGCATATGTCGAATTTATTCTGTAGACTAGGTCAATGTCCCCCCTGATCTCATCTTTAGGTTTATGTAAATAGTCTGCTAAAATTGTACTCATGAGCTCAGGAAGGCATTCACCAGATTCTTCAGAAATATTCTGAAATCTTAAAAAATATGACATCCTTTCAAAATCCATCCTAGACATATGACCAGACAAATCTGCAATTTCAATGTTGACATTTTTAAGTTCTCCCTTTGCCCCAGCCAGCCCCCCTTCCAGCTCCTCAGTCTTCTGTGAATTCTCCAGCACTTGCTTCCGTGTTTCCAGAAGATCCTCCTTGAAACTTTTATTATCTGCTCTCAAAGCTTTAATTTCCTGCACCAGAGCTTGTAACACTGATTCCAAAGATGACATTCTTTGTTCCAATCCTGCCAATTCTGATTTTGATGCCATGGTAAGCTGTTAAAGTCAGTGTCACTAAGATGGCGTTTTTTGGGTGGGGCCGTTGAGGCAGATCAGGAGAAAAACAGTTCAAGTGAAAGTTGTAAAAGAATTCAAGACCCAGCAGAGAAACACTTTTCACAGTCAATAATTTTAGCAGAGAAGGCACTCAGGGAAGGAATCAATTAATCCAGAAATTTCTTCATTAGTAGAGAGAGAGAGTCCATTTCACAAAGAGATGTTGGTAATTTTCCAAAGGTAAAAATAGTCATTCAGGAACAAAGGGAACCATCCTCCACCGCCCCGTCTGAGAGCCAGGAGGAGAAAATAACCAAAGAAAAATTGTATCAAGCCAGCTGGACTTAGATACATTGTAAAGAAATAAGCCGCAGATCACTTTCGCTTATTTCAAAGCAGTCCGGAAACAAAGTATCCGCTTCCTCGCAACGAGGAGCCATTTCCAAATGCCGCTTTAAATCCGAGGGGGGGTTTAGCCAACAAACACCCCCCTCTATGTTCTTTCAATCCAGGCTGCCAGCATAAATAATGTTGAAAATCACTCACTCTTCACCTCGCCGCCAAAGCCCCAGGGAGCCTTCCGACCCGCACGCTCAGTTCTTTTAAATTTGCTGATCGTTACCGTCCTCCATTGGCGAAGGGAAACCCCCCCCGCAGCATGCCTCCCCTCGCCTAGACCGAAGACAAGGGCTGTTCTCCAGCCGCCGCTAAGAGGAACAGACCCAGGCAAGCCAGCCCTACAGGAGGCCCCCCCCAAAAAAAGTATGTTGCAAGCCATACACGTGTATCTCAAGAAGCAAATAAACGAAGTAGAAGAGAAAGTGGGCAAGGTGGAAGACGAATTGAAAGAAATCAAGGAAATGATGGGGAAAAATGAGCAGAGACTGCAGAAGGTGGAAGAAAAGACAGAAATAACAGAGAAAAAAGTGAAGGAGATGGATTATAGACTGATAACAATTGATAAAAAGCAAGATGGATCCAGTATACTTTGGGAGATGGAACGATCTGAATTCTACTTAAGAATTCAGAACATTGAAGAGGAGAAACGAGAGAACTTAGCAGAGAAGATCACAGAAATCCTCTCAGTGGCCACAGAAATGAGTAAGGAACATATTTTAGGTGGAATGGACAAGAAATTTAGAGTACATACAAGATATGCAATTAGAAATAACTTGCCCAGAGAGGTACATGTAAGATTTATTTTAAAAATTCTAAAAAATGCAATATTGCAACCAACAAGAAGTACCACAAATACAAGTCTAGAGAGATAGTGGTATTGAAGCAAGTTCTAAGGAAGGTCAGAGAAATAAGAAAGGAATACCACTTTCTGACTAAGTGTCTGATTAAAAAAGGGGTGAGTTTTAGATGGCTTGTTCCAGAAGGGATTTTGGTAAACTGGCAAGAACAAAGGCAAAGACTAGATACACTAGAGAAACCAGAATTATTTTATGAACAACTCTAGCTATCCCGGCCATGCGTTGCTGTGGCCCAGTCTGGTTAAACCTACCTACCTACTGTATTTCTCCCTCTCTCTCTATCCCTCTACCTACCTACCATCTGTATTTCTCCCTCTCCCTCTCTATCCCTCTACCAACCTACCTACCTACCTACTGTATTTCTCCCTCTCTCTCCTATCCTTTTACCTACCTACCTACCTAGAGAGAGAGGAGAGGCGGGGGGGGGGAGTTGGAGGCATGGGCGGCGGAGGAGAGAGAGGCTGCTGAGGAGGCGACCTTCACGGATATGACGCAGACCGCTCCACCGCTTGTTCAAGTAACGTGAGCTGAAAAGCGGCCAGGTGGGAGGGGTTGCGAAGGGGATGGGGGCGAGTGAGGGAAACACACAGAAGAGGTGCAGTTTTACATTATTTTTTAATAACAATTTTTATTGGTTTTTACAAATTTTATAACAGGGAAAAAGGTATGTAGGATATAGGAAAGATATTTTAGGGCTTCCATGTCGGAGGTGGTGGTCGCCTCCGGGGTTCCATACAAACAGTAAGGTTTTTTTCTTCGGCATAAGGTGGAAGGGAATACATATATATCATATCGTAAATTACATGCATTCAATCATTTGTTTCTATTGACATCCGTAATAATAATAATAATAATAATAATAATATTTATTTTATATACCGCGTCCTCTCCCCAGGGGGACTCGGAGCGGTGCACAGGGAAAAATTAAAACATTATAAAATATGCATACAAGAATAAATACAATAGAATAAAAACGAATTAAATTTAATTGTCCCTGCACTAAAATCCCCATATTAAAACTAGCATTCCCTAACGCCCTAAAGGTAGAGACTAACCTAGGCCGGCCAAGCAGAAAAAGTATGTTTTTAATTTTTGACGGAAGGAGCGGAGGTCCGTGGTTGTTCTAATGTCGGGGGGAAGGTCGTTCCAGAGGGCAGGGCCCGCCACAGAGAAGGCCCTTCCCCTGGGCGTCGCCCGCTGACAAAGTCTAGTGGACGGCACCCGGAGAAGTCCCTCTCTGTGGGAGCGAATCGGCCGGGAGGATGTGTGGGGCAGGATCCGATCCTGCAGATAGCTAGGTCCCGTGCCATGGAGCGCTTTAAAGATGACAACTAGCACCTTGAAGCGCACCCGAAAGACGACAGGCAGCCAGTGCAGCTCGCGCAAGAGAGGTGTTATATGGGTGAACCTAGAGGTCCCCATTATTGCTCGCGCGGCTGCATTCTGGACCAGCTGAAGTCTTCGGGTGCACCTCAGGGGGAGCCCCATGTAGAGAGAGTTACAATAGTCCAGTCGGGATGTCACGAGGGCATGAGTGACTGTGCAAAGGGCATCCCGATCCAATAGGGGGCGCAACTGGCGTACCAGGCGAACCTGGTAAAACGCCCTCCTGGCCACGGCTGTCACTTGATCTTCCATGGACAGCCGGGTATCCAGGAGGACACCCAAGTTGCGCGCCCCATCCACAGGGGTAGAGATGTTCGCCCCCTATGGCCAGTGATGGAGTCAACTGGTTGAATCGGGCGGCCGGAAACCACAGCCACTCGGTCTTGGACGGGTTGAGTCTGAGTCTGTTACTTCCCATCCAGGCCCGCACGGCTTCCAGGCACTGGCACATCACCGCTACGGCATCGTTGGGGTGGTTTGGGGTAGATATATACAACTGCGTGTCGTCAGCGTAGAGGTGGTACTCTACCCCAAAACCACGGATGATCTCACCCAGCGGCTTCATATATGTGTTGAACAGGAGAGGCGAGAGGACTGACCCCTGAGGCACCCCACATGTGAGGGGTCTCGAGGTCGACCTCTGCTCTCCTGCCAACACAAATTGCGATCGACCGGAGAGGTAGGAGGAGAACCACCGTAAAACGGTGCCTCCCACCCCCAACCCCCCCAGCCGATGCAATAGGATACCATGGTCGATGGTATCGAAAGCCACTGAGAGGTCTAATAGGACCAGGATGGAGGAACAACCCCCATCTCTGGCCCTCCAGAGATCATCTACCAACGCGACCAATGCCGTCTCGGTGCTATGCCCGGGCCGGAAGCCGGACTGGCGCGGGTCCAGATAATCAACTTCCTCCAGGTGACGGGGAAACTGTTGTGCCACCACACTCTCAACAACCTTCGCCAGGAAGGGAAGGTTGGAGACGGGACGATAGTTGACTAATAAAGCTGGGTCCACAGAGGGCTTCTTCAGGAGGGGCCTCACCATGGCCTCTTTAAGGGAGGCAGGCAAGAAACCCTCACTCAGAGAAGCGTTGACAACCTCCTGGAGCCAGCCTTGTGTCACCTCCCAGGATGCCAGTACAAGCCAGGAAGGACACGGGTCCAATAAACATGTGGTGGCTCGCAGTCGCCCACGTAACCTGTCCATATCCTCGGAAGTAACAGAGTCAAACTCCTCCCAACCAAGACCCGCCTCGTGCAATCCCACTGGGCCATCGATGGAGACTAGCTCGTTCTGAATCTGAGCGATTTTCTCCTGCAGATAAATCCCAAATTCCTCTGCTGTACCCTGTAACGGGGTTTCCCGCACCCTCTGTTGAAGGAGGGAGCGGGTCACCCTAAACAGGGCGGCAGGGCGGTTATCTGCGGATGCTATGAGAGTGGCACAGTGATGGCGTTTGGCCACTCTCAGCGCCACAATGTAAGTCCGTAAATGGGCTCTTACCTGTGTCCGGTCAGATTCAGATCGAGTAGACCTCCATCTTCTCTCTAGGCATCTCTTGTGGCGTTTCATCACCCTTAGGGTGGCTCGCCGCCGCAAGAGAGGCCGCAAGGGCGCGACCCGATCCAAGGCTCCCGTGGCCGCAATATTCCATGCGGCCACGAGGTCCTCCATCGGGGCGCGGGTCAGGGGTACAGGAAGTGGCCCAAGCGCCGCCTGGAACCCATCGGGGTCCATCAGGCGCCTGGGGCGGAACCAAATAGATGACTCAGGTTCCGCCTCCCCGCGGTGGGGGGGTAGCGGTTGGAAAGTCGAGCCGGAGAAGTGAGTGGTCTGACCATGACAAGGGCGTGATGACTATATCCCCTATACCCAGATCACTCTTCCTTTGGCCTGAGACAAAGATGAGATCCGGTGTATGTCCACCCTCGTGGGTGGGGCCTTGAATTAATTGGGTCAGGTCCATGGCCGTCATGGAAGCCATGAACTCCCGAGCTACCCCGGATGATTCGCCCGCCGATGGCAGATTAAAGTCCCCCATGACTAAAAGTCTGGGGGTCTCAACTGCCATCATAGCGATCACCTCGAGGAGCTCGGGCAGGGCTGCTGTTACATAGCGGGGAGCCAGGTATACAACCAGCAAGCCCAACTGCCTCCCTAGGCCCCACTTCACACAGAGGGACTCACAACCGGTGGTCTGTGGCACAATGGTCTCTCTCGGCTCCAGACCTTCCCTAATAATAACCGCTACCCCACCACCCCTGCCTAGGGCCCGGGGCTGATGAAAAGCGTGGTAACCTGGTGGGCACATTTCAATGAGGGGGAGTCCTCCCTCGTGGCCCAACCAGGTCTCCGCAATTCCTACCAGGTCCGGCTCCCCCTCTGACACAAGGTCATGGATGAGGGGGGCTTTGTTGACCACAGACCTGGCGTTGCAAAACATCAGCCGCAGGCCCTGGCTCTGTACTCCCTGACCACCTAGCCTGCGGGGGTTGTGACACTTGACCGTTTGTAGCCATCGGCCTCGTGCCCCCAACCGGGAGGATGGAACTTGTGTCCCATCGGATCTGCCTCTCCCTGCCACCCTCTCGATGGGTAGGCCCTCCATGGAAACGACCCATGTATCCCCCCTCTTAGCGGAACCATCCGCCTCCTTCCGTAGTCTGCTGGCTCGGCCCGTTCCCTTCTTGCTAGTCTCAACCTGTCTATACCCTCCCCCCTCCCTGGTACCCCCTAAAATAGACAACAAATTTCTTACTAAAAAACCCCTGAGGCCGTGCTTCGCCCACCTCTCCGGATTAATAAATCCCTCATCAAGGCGGGCCCTCGTTAAAGAGGAGGGCCAGACCTGCGAGAGCGGGGACTCTCGCAGTAGCATAAGGTCTGCCTTAGAATACATAATTATAATTATACTATATAAATATAAATATATAAATACATAGACACATAAGTATATAAATATATAAATACATAAATATATAAATATATAGATATATAAATACAATACAAATATAAATATAAGATATAAAATGGGTCGTATAGTTGATTATGGGGAGCATCGTTGGCAAGGATTACACTATGTAAAAGAAAATCATTTTTGTGGTCTGAGTCTTTTAGCTATTGTGTCTTCTTCTTCCTTCCCGCCAGTGGGCGGAGCCATGGCCCCTCCCATTCCCCCATTTTCGTCCTCCAGGGTTGAGGAGTGTTTTTTAAGAAAGGCTTCCGCCTCTTCAATTGTTTTAATTCTTACTCTCCCCCCCTCCCAGAACACCAACATTCCTTCAGGCATTAACCATTTACAATACAATACAATAGCAGAGTTGGAAGGGACCTTGTAGGTCTTCTAGTCCAACCCCCTGCATGGGCAGGAACATTATACCATTTCAGACAAATGGCTGTCTAACATCTTTTTAAAGACTTCCAGGGTTGGGCAATTCACAACTGCTGGAGGCAAGCTGTTCCAGAGGTTAATTGTTCTTACTTTTAGGAAATTTCTCCTTAGTTCTAAGTTGCTTCTCTCCTTGGTTAGTTTCCACCCATTGCTCCTTGTCCTGCCCCCAGGTGCCTTGGAGAAAAGTTTGACTCCCTCTTCTTTGTGGCACCCTCTGAGATATCGGAACACTGCTATCATGTCTCCCCTGGTCCTTCTCTTCATCAAACTAGACATACCCAGCTCCTGCAGCCGTTCTTCATATGTCTTAGTCTCCAGTCCTCTAATCATCTTGGTTGCTCTTCTTTGCACTCTTTCCAGAGTCTCCACGTCTTTTCTACATCGTGGCGACCAAAACTGTATGCAGTATTCCAAGTGTGGCCTTACCAAGGCACTATACAGTGGCATTAACACTTCACGCGATCTAGATTCTATCCCTCTGTTGATGCAGCCTAGAACTGTGTTGGCTTTTTTGGCAGCTGCTGCACACTGCTGGCTCATATTTAAATGGTTGTCCACTAGGATTCCGAGATCCCTCTCACAGTTGCTACTATTGAGCAAGGTACCACCTATACTGTACTTGTGCATTTGGTTTTTCTTGCCTATATGTAGGACCTTACTTTTTTCACAATTGAATTTCATTTTATTAGACAGTGCCCAATGTTCAAGTTTGTCTAGATCCTTCTGTATCTTAAGCCTATCTTCTGGAGTGTTGGCTATTCCTGCCAGCTTGGTGTCGTCTGCGAGAACCACACCCCCTTTTTATATAATTTTTTGGATAAGGAGGAATACTTCCTCCGAATCTCTCGAATCTTTTTTGGGATCTGTTTCAAAATAGCAATCTCATTCTGCATATAGGGGGCAGAGCTGCCGCCGGTGCAGCTTGAACGTGTTTGCAGGAGTGCCTCCCAGTTTTATTTTATTTTATCTATTTTTAGCACTCCAATTGGGTCCTTTTTATTTCATTAACATTTTTCTGTGGAGATAATAGCGTAGAATATAACACAACTAAAAACTTTTGTTTGCTGCCAAGAACTAAAAAGGCATGGGGAAAAGAAAGAAACGCCATAGCACCAGCCCGAGATCTTTTCCTCCTGTGAAAACAGCAAAACAGCCAAGAATCGAGGAGCTCCTTGCCAGCAAGAGATCTGTAAGTAAAATAAACCTCCCCCCCATCCCCAATAATCTGGAGAGATTAGAACATGACCTGACAAAAGTTGTGGAAAAACAGCATTTACTAGACTTTGCTGATCTGGCGAGAGGGGAACAAACTGAAAGCCAGCACGTCTCACAAAGAATTAGCCCAATAACTTCCCACTTGGAGGCTGAGCTAAAAGCTAAAAAGGCGACCAATAAACATATAATTCAGAATACAGAGACTCTACCCTGGAAAAATTCGACTGAGTTTATGACAAAACTTGATTATCTAGACCCGCGCCAGTCCGGCTTCTGACCCGGTCACAGCACCGAGACGGCATTGGTCGCGTTGGTTGATGATCTCTGGAGGGCGCGGGATAGAGGATATTCCTCTATCCTAGTCCTGTTAGACCTCTCAGCGGCTTTTGATACCATCGACCATGGTATCCTATTGCACCGACTGGGGGGGTTGGGGCTGGGAGGCACCGTTTTGCGGTGGTTCTCGTCCTACCTCTCTGGTCGGTCTCAATATGTGTTGGCAGGGGGGCAGAGGTCGGCCTCGAGGCCTCTCGTTTGCGGGGTTCCTCAGGGGTAGGTCCTCTCGCCCCTCCTATTCAACACATATATGAAGCCGCTGGGTGAGATCATCCGTGGTTTTGGGGTGGGATATCATCTGTACGCTGATGATACTCAGTTGTACATATCCACCCCAGACCACCCCAACGATGCCGTTGAGGTGATGTCCCGGTGCTTGGAAGCCGTACGGATCTGGATGGGTAGTAACAAACTCAAGCTCAACCCGTCCAAGACTGCGTGGCTGTGGTTACCGGCACCCCGGTTCAGCCAGATTACTCCATCTCTGGCCATTGGGGGCGAAACACTGGCCCCCGTGGAGAGGGCGCGCAATTTGGGTGTCCTCCTGGATTCCCGGCTGTCCATGGAAGACCATGTGGCGGCCGTGGCCAGGGGGGCGTTTCATCAGGTTCGCCTGATGCGCCAATTGCGCCCCTTACTGGACCGGGCTGCCCTTCGCACAGTCACTCAGGCCCTCGTGACATCCCGACTCGACTACTGTAATGCTCTCTACATGGGGCTTCCCTTGAGGTGCACTCGAAAGCTACAGTTAGTGCAGAACGCAGCCGCGCGGGTGATTTTTTTGAATATTTATTTGTATAACCGCGTCCTCTCCCCTAGGGGACTCGGAGCGGTGTACAGGGAGGAATAAAACAGCATAAAATATATACATGAATACAATAAATACAATAAAAACAAATTAAATTAGACTATCCCTGCACTAAAATTCCCATTTAAAATTAACAATCCCTAATCCCTGGGTAGAGACTAACCTAGGCCGGCCAAGCAGAAAAAGTGAGTTTTTAATTTCTGACAGAAGGAGCGGAGGTCCATAGTTGTTCTAATGTCGGGGGGAAGGTCGTTCCAGAGGGCTGGGCCCGCCACAGAGAAGGCCCTTCCCCTGGGCGTCGCCCGCTGACAAAGTCTAGTGGACGGCACCCGGAGCAGTCCCTCTCTGTGGGAGCGAATCGGCCGGGAGGATGTATGGGGCAGAATCCGATCCCGCAGATAGCTAGGTCCCGAGCCATGGAGCGCTTTAAAGATGAGAACTAACACCTTGAAGCGCACCCGAAAGACGACAGGTAGCCAGTGCAGCTCGCGCAAGAGCGGTGTTACATGGGTATACCTTGCGGCACCCATTATTGCTCGCGCGGCTGCATTCTGGACCAGCTGAAGTCTTTGGGTGCACCTCAAGGGGAGCCCCATGTAGAGAGAGTTACAATAGTCCAGTCGGGATGTCACGAGAGCATGGGTGACTGTGCGAAGGGCGTCCCGATCCAATAGGGGGCGCAACTGGCGAACCAGGCGAACCTGGTAAAACGCCCTCCTGGCCACGGCTGTCACTTGATCTTCCATGGACAGCCGGGCATCCAGGAGGACACCCAAGTTGCGCGCCCCATCCACTGGGGCAAGATGTTCGCCCCCAATGGCCAGCGATGGAGTCAGCTGGTTGAATCGGGCAGCCGGAAACCACAGCCACTCGGTCTTGGTCGGGTTGAGCTTGAGTCCGTTTCTTCCCATCCAGATCCGTACGGCTTCCAGGCACTGGCACATCACCGCTACGGCATCGTTGGGGTGGTTTGGGGTAGATATATACAGCTGAGTATCATCAGCGTAGAGATGGTACTCTACCCCAAAACCACGGATGATCTCACCCAGCGGCTTCATATATGTGTTAAACAGGAGAGGCGAGAGGACCGACCCCTGAGGCACCCCACATGTGAGGGGTCTCGGGGTCGACCTCTGCTCTCCTGTCAACACAAATTGCGATCGGCCAGAGAGGTAGGAGGAGAACCACCGTAAAACGGTGCCTCCCACCCCCAACCCCCCCAGCCGATGCAATAGGATACCATGGTCGATGGTATCAAAAGCCGCCGAGAGGTCTAATAGGACCAGGATGGAGGAGCAACCCCCATCTCTGGCCCTCCAGAGATCATCGACCAACGCGACCAATGCCGTCTCGGTGCTATGCCCGGGCCGAAAGCCGGACTGGCGCGGGTCTAGATAATCAACTTCCTCCAGGTGATGGGGAAACTGTTGTGCCACCACACTCTCAACAACCTTCGCCAAGAAGGGAAGGTTGGAGACTGGACGATAGTTGGTTAAAAGAGCTGGATCCAAAGAGGGCTTCTTAAGGAGGGGCCTCACCATAGCCTCTTTTAGGGAAGCAGGCAAGGAACCCTCACTTAAGGATGCGTTGACAACCTCTTGGAGCCAGCCTCGTGTCACCTCCCAGGATGCCAGTACAAGCCAGGAGGGACACGGGTCCAATAAACATGTGGTGGCTCGCAGTCGCCCACGTAACCTGTCCATATCCTCGGAAGTAACAGAGTCAAACTCCTCCCAAACAAGATCTGTCTCGTGGCATCCCACTGGGCCATCAATGGGGGCTAACTCGTTCTGTATCTGAGCGATTTTCTCCTGCAGAAAAGTCACAAATTCCTCTGCTCTACCCTGTAGCGGGGCTTCCCGCACCCTCTGTTGGAGGAGGGAGCGGGTCACCCTAAACAGGGCGGCAGGGCGGTTTTCTGCGGATGCTATGAGGGTGGCACAATGATGGCGTTTGGCCACTCTCAGCGCCACAATGTAAGTCCGTAAATGGGCTCTTACCTGTGTCCGGTCGGATTCAGAACGGGTAGACCTCCATCTTCTCTCTAGGCATCTCTTGTGGCGTTTCATCACCCTTAGCTCCTCGGTGAACCAAGGAGCCAGGGTGGCTCGCCGCCACAAGAGAGGCCGCAAGGGCGCGACCCGATCCAAGGCTCCCGTGGTCGCAATATTCCATGCGGCCACGAGGTCCTCCATCGGGGCGCGGGTCAGGGGTACAGGAAGTGGCCCAAGCGCCGTCTGGAACCCATCAGGGTCCATCAGGCGCCTGGGGCGGAACCAAATTGGTGACTCAGGTTCCGCCTCCCCGCGGTGAGGGGCAGCGGTTGGAAAGTCGAGCCGGAGAAGTGAGTGGTCTGTCCATGACAAGGGCGTGATGACTATATCCCCTATACCCAGATCACTCTTCCATTGGCCAGAGACAAAGATGAGATCCGGTGTATGTCCACCCTCGTGAGTGGGGCCTTGAATTACTTGGGTCAGGTCCATGGCCGTCATGGAAGCCATGAACTCCCGAGCTACCCCGGATGATTCGCCCACCGATGGCAGATTAAAGTCCCCCATGACTAAAAGTCTGGGGGTCTCAACTGCCATCGTAGCGATCACCTCGAGGAGCTCGGGCAGGGCTGCTGTTACATAGCGGGGAGCCAGGTATACAACTAGCAAGCCCAACTGCCTCCCTAGGCCCCACTTCACACAGAGGGACTCACAACCGGTGGTCTGTGGCACAATGGTCTCTCTCGGCTCCAGACCTTCCCTAATGATAACCGCTACCCCACCACCCCTGCCTAGGGCCCGAGGCTGATGAAAAGCGCGGTAACCTGGTGGGCACATTTCAACGAGGGGGAGTCCTCCCTCGTGGCCCAACCAGGTCTCCGCAATTCCTACCAGGTCCGGCTCCCCCTCTGACACAAGGTCATGGATGAGGGATGATATTATTTTATTTATTTATTTTATTAAATTTATACCCCGCCCTTCTCCTTGTTAGGACCCAGGGTGGCGCACAGGCATTATATAAAACCATAAATACAATATACATCAATTAAAAACATATTAAATTAATTCACCCGTGCTAAAACCCGTTATTAAGACCATAACCAAATTATAATTTATATTTAAAAGTCAGACGCGGGGGGCTATCCTAGGCCGGCTTGTTGGAATAAGTACGTCTTAAGACGTTGGCGGAAGAGGCGGAGGTCCGAGGTAGTGCGAAGGTCGGGGGGTAGGTCGTTCCAGAGGGCCGGGCCCGCCACAGAGAAGGCTCTTCCCCTGGGTGTCGCCAGCCGGCATTGCCCGGCCGACGGCACCCGGAGTAGGCCCGCTCTGTGGGAGCGGACCGGACGAAGGGATGTATGGGGCAGGAGGCGGTCTCGTATATAGCTAGGCCCCGAGCCATGGAGCGATTTAAAGATGGTGGTCAACACCTTGAAGCGCACTCGAAAGGCCACAGGCAGCCAGTGCAGCTCGCGCAGGAGAGGTGTTACGTGGGCTTGCCTAGAGGCACCCATAACCACCCACGCAGCCGCATTCTGCACTAACTGCAGCTTTCGAGTGCACCTCAAGGGGAGCCCCATGTAGAGAGCGTTACAGTAATCCAGCCGAGATGTCACGAGCGCTTGAGTGACTGTGCGAAGGGCCCCCCGGTCTAGTAAGGGGCGCAACTGGCGTATCAGGCGAACCTGATAGAACGCCCCCCTGGCCACGGCCGCCACATGGTCCTCCATGGACAGCCGGGAATCCAGAAGGACGCCCAAGTTGCGCGCCCTCTCCACGGGGGCAAGATGTTCGCCCCCAATGGCCAGTGTTGGATTTATCTGGCTAAACCGGGGTGCCGGAAACCACAGCCACTCGGTCTTGGACGGGTTGAGTTTGAGTTTGTTACTACCCATCCAGACCCGTACGGCCTCCAGACACCGGGACAGCACCTCGACGGCATCGTTGGGGTGGTTTGGGGTGGATATGTACAGCTGAGTATCATCAGCGTACAGATGGTACTCCACCCCAAAACCACGGATGATCTCGCCCAGTGGCTTCATGTAGGTGTTGAACAGAAGTGGCGAGAGGACCGACCCCTGAGGAACCCCACATGTGAGGGGCCTCGGGGCCGACCTCTGCCCTCCTGCCAACACCCATTTCGACCCTAGATGCTCCCATATAACACCTATCCTTCGCGAGCTGCACTGGCTTCCTGTGGTCTTTCGGGTGCGCTTCAAGGTCCTGACGACCATCTTCAAAGCGCTCCATGGCTCGGGACCTAGTTACATGCGAGACCGTCTCCTGCCCCATACATCCCTACGGCCGATTCGCTCCCACAGAGAGGGCCTTCTCAGGGTGCCGTCGGCCGGACAATGCCGACTGGCGACACCCAGGCTAAGGGCCTTCTCTGTGGCGGGCCCTGCCCTGTGGAACGACCTGCCCCCTGAACTCCGTACCATTACTGACCTCCGCCTCTTCCGCCAGTGTTTAAAAACACATTTGTTTCATCAAGCCGGCCTTGCATAGCCTCCGCTGTTGACTAGTTTAGATAGTTTTAAAATGGGGGGGTCTTAATTGGTTTTTAGCACAGGATTTCATATTTAATAAGCTTTTAAAATTTTATATTTTTGTATTGTGTTGTATATTATTTTAATTTTCCTGTGCGCCGCCCTGGGTCCGTTTGGAGAAGGGCGGGATATAAATCGAATAAAATAAAATAAAATAAAATAAATAAAATAAAACAATGCCTCCTAACTGCCCAAACGGTAGTCTCAATATTCGAACAATTAATTGCCATCCAAAACGATGTAGAGACATTGAAAAAAGACCTAGCAGTTTTTCTTCGAATTCAATATCGGGCCCCAGATACCTCCACTAAAGTTCTTGCAGAAGATCTGGATAACTCCAATATGCAGGATAAAGGAGAGGAAAAAGAACAAAGTGCCAGAGAAGCGGCAAAAGAGTCAGATAAAAGGTGGCAGAAAAACAGCCCCTCCCCGGATAAGGCAATGAGAGAGAAAGGTATCAATAAAGAAGTCAGGAAAGCATCTGTCCCTCAATCACAAAGATCACACCGCTCACTACAAACCCAACAGATCGCTTTTAGAATTCAGATGAACAGACTTAATTATGGACGCTGGAATTCCAGAAGTGCAATTTTACATTCCCTAAGCCAGCTTCTTCACTGTCACAGGGATATGATCGATCTCCGTGCTCTGGAGTGGTTACCTGAAGTCCCAAATTGGAAGCGGATTCTCCTCTCATTCAAACAACCTACCATACCACAGATGCTTTTCAAGATGAAGGCATACCTAACCTCCTTTCAAATCTTTCCCGTCAGAGTCTTTGGTGAGGAAAAGGTTACTCCATTAATTGCTAACAGGCGAGCTCCCAAGGTGGCTGCCCCCTCCTTATCTTCAACCTTGGGAAAGGGAGAGAAAGGCAGTGGGAGACAAACAGCCTTGTCCAGAGAAGAGACACTTAACAGCACAGAAGCTGGTCTCATTAATGCTTTTGGTGCGCTTCCAAAGAATGAACAAGACAATATATTATACAAATTAGAAAACTTAAAGAAATCCTTATTGGTTACAATGGACACTGCAGAGCCACTCATAGATCTGGTTTCCCCAATAATTGAGCCTCTCACTTCCCCTCCAGAGGACAAGAGAGTGTTTGAATACAAGATCATGGAAAATAGAAATCAAGACCCAAAGGGGTTATTGGGGAGCTCTGTAGAGATGGAGATGCACTCATCCCTGTATGAATATCCCACGGTACCTTCAGCACCTAACCAAGAGACTGAGAGTCGACCCACGTCGGAGCCTCCATCTCAAAGAATGAAATGCGACCTAATAACGCCTTCTCCTACACCCAGAGAAGAAGTATCGGAATGGCAAGCTCTGTTAGCTGGTGCTAATACCTCTTACTCTGAACAAGTCCCTCAAGAGTCTACACACGACTTAAATGGTACCTCCCTACTTTTAAAGAAGGCCAACCCAGTGTGCGGTGACACCTCTATGCATGGTAACAACCAGACAACTTCCCTCTGTATAAAGCAAGTATCCTGATGAGCTGCAAAAGAAGATCCACTTTCCCTCATAACCTGGAATATAGCGGGTTGGTCTGTCCCATCAAAAGACCAACTATTTTTTGAATATATATCACAATTTGACATTCTCTTCCTGCAGGAAACCTGGGCTGCCACGGAGATTCAATTAGATGGTTATTGGGTTAACTCAATCCCGGCTGATCCAAGCAAGGTGTGGGGGAGAGCTAAAGGGGGTATTGCAACATTAGTTAATACAGCCTTGCAATTTAAATGTATACCGCTGCCACCTTTCCAGTCATGGGTTGTAACTACATTACTCTTATTTAAACAGGTGGAGATTTTGCTTTTTAATATCTACAGTACATTCCTCCACTTAATAAGAATAATGTGATTAACAAGATTTGGGACAGCATAGAAGACTTTATTTTTGACTGTTCAGTCAAACACCCTAAAGCTGTAATAATCATAGTGGGGGGGGGGGGGGCTTAAATGCTAGAATGGGACCAAATGACCATGCATTATTTAAGCAATTTAAGATCCACTATGAGGAAAATGTAACAGGAGAATCTTCTCATACCAGACAATTTAAAGACCCTAAAGCTAACTGGGCAGGTCTGTATGTAAGACAAATGACTGTACGTTTAGATCTTTGTATCCTTAATGGGTCCCCTTGGGGTGACTATCCAGCAGAATACACTTATCGGGGAGCAGGAAGAAAATCCACGGTAGATTACTGGATAATATCTTATGAACTTCTGAATTTCTTACCGAAGATGGAGATAGACTCACGATTGGAAAGTGATCATAATTCATTACTCCTTACCCTCACACTGCACCAATCTCTAAGGGCAAGCTCAGCCTACCTCCCCAGTTTAGAGAAGCGAAATAATCAGGTTAAAATTACATGGAATGAGAAAAACGCCAACAAAGTGGCCAAATGGATGATAGCCCCTGAAACAATAGAGCTTCACACTTCTCTACTAAGGGACAAGTGTGGAGGACCTTATGTAGAGACTTTTGAAACCTTAATTTTAAATTTGAACTCAGCGCTCAGGAACAGATCACCAACTCACCCCAAAAGGATGGTTTCAAAGACTAAAAAATGGTTCAATAGAGACTGCGTGCAATTAAAAAGGATATATAATATGGAGTACAGGAAAAGTAAAAAGGCCCCTTCTGAGGATCACACTCACTACTTAAAGCAGCTGAAAGCACAATACAAGAACCTTCTAAAAGAAAAGAAAAGTGCGGCTCTGAAGGAGTCTTGGCACAGACTAATTATGGCAGTCAGGACAAAAAATACATCCCTTTTTTGGTACATCACTAGGGGACTGGGGAAACCACCCCTACCCCCAACAAATCAGGTTCCGATTCATGCTTGGGAAGAATATTTTAGGGAGCTTTACACAGATCCCGACGTTGTAACCAATGAGAGCCAAACTAGTTTGGACCAAACTCCTTGCTGGCTCCCTGTCACACCAGAAGAAATATCCCGGTTGATCGGAGCCCTAAAGGCCAATAAGGCACCTGGGGCTGATAATGTCCTCCCAGAAATAATAAAAAAGAATGCCAGTTGGTGGGCCCCACTTTTAGCTTCATTGTTTACATTTATAGATAAAACAGGCCATATGCCAAGAGACTGGGGAGTAGCAATTATTATACCAATACATAAAAAAGGTAATAGAAATGACCCAGGCAATTATAGACCCATTAGTCTCCTGAGCGTTATTAGTAAATTGTATGCCAAACACCTAAACAATAAACTTCAGGACTGGCTAATTTCAGGGGGGATAATCAAAGATGAACAGGCCGGATTTAGAAAGGAAGTTCAACGGTGGATCATATCTTGGTACTCCACCACTTAGTACAAAAATACACATGTAAAAAAAAATCCTCTCTTTTTGTAGCCTTCCTTGATTTTAAGCAGGCCTTTGATTCAATATCCAGGGTTACCCTCTGGGATAAATTAAAAGGCACCACCATCGATAAACGCCTCCTTTTCCTCATACAAAAATTGTATGCCAATTCCACTTTGAGAGTGAGATGCAACCCCCAAGGGAGTTTAACCGGCCCTGTAAGGGTACAGAAAGGGGTACGGCAGGGATGCATCCTGTCCCCCTCCCTCTTTAACTTCTATATCAATTCTATGATTGATCTCCTACAGAACCCTGACTTCCATCCCCCTAGCCTAGCACAACGCAAAGTTCCAATTCTCTTATATGCTGATGATGCCGCTATTATCTCACAAACCCCCGTAGGACTGAAGAGAGCCATCAGGGCAACACTTAACTATTGCAGGCAAAACAAGCTGGTCCTGAACTTTGAGAAATCAAAAATTCTAGTTTTTGCTAAAAGACCTAGCCAATACCCCTGGAAAATAGAAGGACATAGTCTGGAACAGGTTAGAACATTTAGGTACCTGGGGGTGGTTTTCCATGCACAAGGGACGTGGAAGGCACACCTGGATAACATTTTTCAAGTAGCCACTAGGTCCTCAAACGCAATTAAACATTTCTTTTACACAGGTGGCGGCCAGTTAGTACCCGCTGCCCTAAAACTTTTTGAGGTCAAAACATTGGCACAAATACTATATGGGGCACAAACAGGAATCCTCATAAAGAAAGACTTGATAGAAACCATACAATCCAAATTCCTGAGAGCCATCTTGGCTGCACCCAATGGAACTCCAAATGCCCAGTTAAGAATTGAGGCAGGTACGCCTCAAATTCAGGTAAGAGCCTGGAAGATGATGATCATCCATTGGCTTAAAATGCAATTCTTTCCAGAGGGGCTCTCCCCACTAGTGTTGATTGACAACTTCCCCTCCCCCTGGAACCAGGCAATTGAGCACAAGCTGGGCACTTATGGGCTCTCACCGGTACTCTTAATGTCCCTGGACTTTGATCAAGCGAAGCAAGTAGTAACTAATAGAATGAAGGACATGGAGTTCCAAGAAGAACTAAATAGATTACCTTTCCATAATAGGAACAGAATCAAACAGGGTGTGTGGGAATCAGCAAGATATATATATATATATATATATTTTGCAAAAAAAGTTTTATTGGTTTTAACAATTTTTTACAGGGAAAAGGTATATAGGGTGTAAAAGAACATTTTAGAGGCATCCATATCGGAGGTGCAGGCCACCTCCAAGGCTTCATACAAAGATTAATTATTTTTCTATTTAAGGTGGCAGGAGTTACATATGTATCATTTCATAAAATTCATGCATTCAATAGTTTCTACAAAACATCCAAAAGAAAAAGTTACAGTATATTAAAGGAAATCATTTTTGTAATCTGAGTCTTGTAAATATTATATCCTCATCCTCCCTCCCACCAGTGGATGGTGCCATAGCCCCTCCCGTTCCCCCATTTTCTTCCTCCAGGATTGAGGCATATTATTTTTTTGAAAAAGAAAAAGGTTTGCGCCTCTTCAATTGTTTTAATTTTTACTCTCCCCCCCTCCCAGAGCACCAACATTCCTTCAGACATGAACCATCTGTCGCAGATCCCATTTTTATATAGTAATTTTTTTTCCAATAAGAAGGAATAATTCTTATTGTCTGGTATATTTTCCGAGACCTGTTTCAGACTGGCAAGTTCTTTTAGCTCATATATCAATAAACTATTGCGACGTGCTCTCAGGGTCTCTTCCCTTGTCAGCCCTCTTACATGTTTAATATAGCTCTCTCTGGATACATCACTTGTTCTGGCATATGCTAAATTGTAAGGCATTCTTTCAAAATCGATTTTAAACATACAGCCATCAAAATCTATTAATTCTTTTTGTGACTCCTTTATCTTTTCCCCCATCTCCGCTACCCCCCTTCCCCCCTTCAATTTTTTGTTTGTTTCCCACTAGTGTCCCTTGCATCTCCAAAAGCTCAGATTTTGATCTTAACCTGTCCTTCCGAATCTCTGTTATTTCTTCCATTATGCTTTGGAGAATTCCCTCTATTGATTGTAGCATTTCCATAGTGAGAGTTTTAAGTTCTTGACACTAATATGGCGTCCGCAGGGCGAGGAGCTCGTGAGGTCCAAGAAAAGGAAAAGTCAGTGTCCAAAGTTAAAAATACTCTGCTTAAATTCCAGGGAGAAAAGGTTTTTATAATCAGTTCTGATATAAAAGAAGGCACACGTTGGGAGAAACCCCAAAAGTCACTTGCGTTGGTTTTTCAGTAAATTTTCCAAGCTTGTAACAGTGAAGGAAAAGAGAAAGTTCTCAGCCATGTTTCCCCGCCATGTTTCCCCGCGCCATGTTTCCCCGCCCTTTGGTGGTCAGGCAGAACTAGTGAAAGTCATTTCTCTTGCAGCGAAACTCAGATACTAAGTAACAATGGCTAATCCACATTCAATAGACTTCCAGTTTCACTTATTCAAAATCGGATGTTACTTTTTGCCTCTTCCCAAGCCCGGGGAGGATTTTAAAATAGAGCTTGATCTCAGGAGGGTTCTCTCTTTTCCAAAACCCCCTCCATTCTTCTTTTCTTAAAAGAACTGAAGGCATCAAAATCTCAAAATCAACTCACTAACCACACAGCAGACCACAGAGCCTCGGTGCTTCCCGCAGCCCCGGATTTCAGCCTTCTTCTAGCTATCTGCGGGATCGGATCCTGCCTCACACATCCTCACGGCCGATTCGCTCCCACAGAGAGGGACTTCTCCGGGTGCCGTCCACTAGACTTTGTCAGCGGGCGACGCCCAGGGGAAGGGCTCTCTCTGTGGCGGGCCCAGCCCTCTGGAACGACCTTCCCCCCGACATTAGAACGACCACGGACTTCCGCTCCTTCCGTCTAAAATTAAAAACACATCTTTTCTGCTTGGCCGGCCTAGGGTAGTCTCTCTCTATGGGGTTTTAGTTACTTATAATTGGGAATTTTAGTATTTTAATGGGGCATTTTTTAGCACAGGTATATGTTTAATTTGTTTTTAATGTGTTTGTATATTTATTGTTTTAGTTTTCCCTGTGCACCGCTCCGAGTCCCTATGGGGAGAGGGAGCGGTCAACAAATTAAAATTATTATTATTATTATTATTATTATTTTCTGTTGTTCCGGCGCTCCATAGGCAAAAGGGACTCTTCCCCCCGCATTTTGTTCCCCAACTCCTGGGACGAGGCGGGTACCCCCCCCCCCCCGGACAGCTGTCTGGGTAGGGGTCTCCCGCAAGCCGTCCGTCCAGTTAGGGGGCTCTTTTGCAAAGCCCCCGAGCGCCCGAAGGCACCGTTGGAGAAACAGGCGGCGGACGAGTCAGAGACCCGTCCGTTGCCTCCGGAAGCCGGAAGCGAAGTCCGGAATCAGCAAGATATTTAAATGACCTCATCTTCCCAAAACAAAGAATAGCTTTCTTCAGAGCCAGATTTAACATTCTACCTTCAGCACTTCTCCAGGGCAGGTATAAGAGAACACCTATAGTAGAACGAGTTTGTATATGTGGTAAAAGAGAAGTGGAAGATATCTCACACGTTCTACTACACTGTGAGCTATACAGAGCTTGCAGGTCTGCATATATTCTCCCCTTATTAGAGAGATTACCAGGGAGGGCAGGCAATTTTTATCTGGACTTCCTCCTCCAGGACACAAACCCGGCTACTACGCATGCAGTGGCAAAATTCTGTGCTTCCGCAATGTCCATAAGAAAAAAATTGGTTATAGAAGGATAGTTGTGATCTTGTACCAATCATTTGGACATATCTCTAACAATTTCTGGACCATGGTTTTTACATACATACTTAACGCTTTTGCACCTAGGTAAACCAGCAAATGACCTGAACAAAATGAGAACATGTATGCTACTTTCCACTTATAATGCTGACATTTTTTAAATTATATCTTAAAGTTAGTACTTTTTAATATATGGTTAAATGTAACGTGTATTGCTGGTCTCTGACCGTAATAAAGATTTATTCTATTCTATTCTATTCATTCTGCATATATATCAGAGCGCCATCTCTCTGTGCTCTCAGAATCTCATCCCTTTTTCACCTTCTTACAAATTTGATATGTATCTCTCTGGGTACGTCATTTATTCTGGCATATGCTGAATTAATTCTGTAAATCAGGTCAATGTCCCCCAAATATATTCCTTACTCTTTTTAGTATAATCTGCTAAAATTGTAGACATTAAATCTTTTAAATTTTCTGAAGGTAATTCAGGAACATTTTGAAACCTTAAAAAATAAGACATTCTTTCAAAATCCATTCTAGACAAATGACCAGCAAGTTCTACTATTTCTTTTTTAGAATCCCTTATCTCCCCCCTCATCTCAACTGCCCCACCCTCCAGACCATCAATTTTTTCTTTATTTTCCATTAATGTTCTCTGTGTCTCCAAAAGTTCCAATCTTGAACTCCGATCACTGGACTTTCCGATCGCCACACCTCACCACGGGGAGGCGGAGCCTGATATTCCTATATGGTTCCGCCCCAGGCTCCTGATGGACCCGGCAAGGTTCCAGAGGGAGCTTGGGCCAATTCCTGTGGACTTGCCCCGCGACTCGACTGAGGACCTAGTGGCTGCATGGTTAAGTGCGGCCACGGGGGCCTTGGACCGAGTCGCGCCCTTGCGGCTTCTCTTGCGGCGACGAACCACCCAGGCTCCTTGGTTTACCGAGGAGCTTAGGGAGATGAAACGCCACAAGAGACGCCTAGAGAGCAGATGGAGATCCTCTCGCTCCGAAGCCGACCGAACACTAGTGAGAACCTATATTAGGACTTACATAGTGGTGATAAGGGTGGCCAAGCGTGAATATTGTGCCACCCTTATTGCATCCGCAGATAACCGCCCTGCCGCCCTGTTTGGGGTGACCCACTCCCTCCTTCATCAGAGGCCGCGGGAAGCCCCTTTGCAGGGTCGAGCAGAGGAATTTGCGATTTATCTGCAGGAGAAAATCACTCGGATTTGGAATGAGCTACCCTCCATCGAGAGTGGTCCAGTCGGACTGTCCGAGGCTGTTCTTGTGACACCATCCTGGGAGGAGTTTGACTTTGTTACTACCGAGGATATGGACAGGTTGTCAAAGAGACTTAAGGCTACCACATGTTTATTGGACCCGTGTCCCTCCTGGCTTGTACTGGCATCCTGGGAGACGACACGAGGCTGGCTCCAGGGCATTGTCAACGCATCTCTGAGTGAGGGGTCCTTGCCTGCCGTCTTGAAAGAGGCGGTAGTAAGGCCCCTCCTCAAGAAGCCGTCCCTGGATCCAGCATTGTTAGAGAACTATTGTCCGGTCTCCAACCTTCACTTTTTAGTGAAGGTTGTTGAGAGTGTGGTGGCCCAACAGTTTCCGCGACACCTGGAGGAAATTGATTATCAAGATCCGCGCCAGTCCGGCTTCCGACCCGGTCACAGCACCGAGACGGCATTGGTCGCGTTGGTTGATGATCTCTGGAGGGCGCGGGATAGAGGATATTCCTCTATCCTAGTCCTGTTAGACCTCTCAGCGGCTTTTGATACCATCGACCATGGTATCCTATTGCACCGACTGGGGGGGTTGGGGCTGGGAGGCACCATTTTGCGGTGGTTCTCGTCCTACCTCTCTGGTCGGTCGCAATATGTGTTGACAGGGGGGCAGAGGTCGGCCTCGAGACCCCTCTTATGTGGGGTTCCTCAGGGGTCGGTCCTCTCGCCCCTACTATTCAACACATATATGAAGCCGCTGGGCGAGATCATCCGTGGTTTGGGGGTGGGATATCATCTGTACGCTGATGATACTCAGGTGTACATATCCACCCCAGACCACCCCAATGATGCCGCCGAGGTGATGTCCCGGTGTTTGAAAGCCATACGGATCTGGATGGGTAGTAACAAACTCAAGCTCAACCCGTCCAAGACTGAGTGGCTGTGGCTTCCGGCACCCCGGTTCAGCCAGATTACTCCAACTCTGGCTGTAGGGGGCGAAACACCGGCCCCCGTGGAGAGGGCGCGCAATTTGGGTGTCCTCCTGGATTCCCGGCTGTCCATGGAGGACCATGTGGCAGCCGTGGCCAGGGGGGCCTTTCATCAGGTACGCCTGATGCGCCAATTGCGCCCCTTACTGGACCGGGCTGCCCTGCGCACAGTCACTCAAGCACTCGTGACATCCCAGCTCGACTACTGTAATGCTCTCTACATGGGGCTTCCCTTGAGGCGCACTCGAAAGCTACAGTTAGTCCAGAATGCAGCCGCGCGGGTGATTGCGGGAGCTCCTAGACACTCCCATATAACACCAATCCTGCGTGAGCTGCACTGGCTTCCTGTGGTCTTTCGGGTGCACTTCAAGGTTTTGACGACCATCTTTAAAGCGCTCCATGGCTCGGGACCTAGTTATATGCGAGACTGCCTCCTGCCCCATACATCCCTTAGACCGATACGCTCCCACAGAGAGGGCCTTCTCAGGGTGCCGTCGGCCGGACAATGCCGACTGGCAACACCCAGGGGAAGAGCCTTCTCTGTGGCGGGCCCTGCCCTTTGGAACGACCTACCCCCTCTATCCTAGTCCTGTTAGACCTCTCAGCGGCTTTTGATACCATCGACCATGGTATCCTATTGCACCGACTGGGGGGGTTGGGGCTGGGAGGCACCGTTTTGCGGTGGTTCTCGTCCTACCTCTCTGGTCGGTCGCAATATGTGTTGACAGGGGGGCAGAGGTCGGCCTCGAGACCCCTCTTATGTGGGGTTCCTCAGGGGTCGGTCCTCTCGCCCCTACTATTCAACACATATATGAAGCCGCTGGGCGAGATCATCCGTGGTTTGGGGGTGGGATATCATCTGTACGCTGATGATACTCAGGTGTACATATCCACCCCAGACCACCCCAATGATGCCGCCGAGGTGATGTCCCGGTGTTTGAAAGCCATACGGATCTGGATGGGTAGTAACAAACTCAAGCTCAACCCGTCCAAGACTGAGTGGCTGTGGCTTCCGGCACCCCGGTTCAGCCAGATTACTCCAACTCTGGCTGTAGGGGGCGAAACACCGGCCCCCGTGGAGAGGGCGCGCAATTTGGGTGTCCTCCTGGATTCCCGGCTGTCCATGGAGGACCATGTGGCAGCCGTGGCCAGGGGGGCCTTTCATCAGGTACGCCTGATGCGCCAATTGCGCCCCTTACTGGACCGGGCTGCCCTGCGCACAGTCACTCAAGCACTCGTGACATCCCAGCTCGACTACTGTAATGCTCTCTACATGGGGCTTCCCTTGAGGTGCACTCGAAAGCTACAGTTAGTCCAGAATGCAGCCGCGCGGGTGATTGCGGGAGCTCCTAGACACTCCCATATAACACCAATCCTGCGTGAGCTGCACTGGCTTCCTGTGGTCTTTCGGGTGCACTTCAAGGTTTTGACGACCATCTTTAAAGCGCTCCATGGCTCGGGACCTAGTTATATGCGAGACTGCCTCCTGCCCCATACATCCCTTAGACCGATACGCTCCCACAGAGAGGGCCTTCTCAGGGTGCCGTCGGCCGGACAATGCCGACTGGCAACACCCAGGGGAAGAGCCTTCTCTGTGGCGGGCCCTGCCCTTTGGAACGACCTACCCCCTGAACTTCGCACCATCTCCGACCTCCGCCTCTTCCGCCAGTGTTTAAAGACACATTTGTTCCATTTAGCCGGCCTAGCGTAACCTCCACAAATGACTATTTTAGACAGTTTTAAATTTGGGGATTTTAATTTGTTTTTAGTGCAGGATGGTATCAAATAAGTTTTTTAAATTTTTTACTTGATTTTGTATTGTATTTTAAATTCCTGTGCGCCGCCCTGGGTCCTTTTGGAGAAGGGCGGGGTATAAATTTAATAAAATAAAAATAAAAATAAATAAATCATATCTTTCCGAATTTCTTTTATTTCTTTCATTATATCTTGTAGAGTTTTCTCTATTTTTTTTTTTATTTTTTTTTTAATTATAATTTTCAACAAATTATACATCTACACATAAAATTTACTTCTTTTTTTTTTTTTTTTAACAATAATCAATAATCCACCCGGTGCTATACAAAACGAAAGGAAGAGTTGGTTCTTTGGATATCTTCAATTGTCTTTAAGATCTCCAAAATCCACGTTCCCTGGGTACAGGTGTCGAGGCATCCAAAGTTCCAAGTGCATAGTCCACAAATGGGTTCCAAGTCTTCCAGAAAATGTCTTTTTTATAGACCCCCTCTCTGAATTTAATATCACACGTCATTTTATCATTTAAGGCTAATTTCCACATTTCACAGAACCATTCTTCTATTTTAATATTTACCTCTATTTTCCAATATCTTGCTATTACAATCCTACCCATTATAATCATAATTCTAATCAATTCTTTCTCCTGTTTTGTTAACTCAGGTTCATTAATTATCAATAACAATATATTTTCTGATCTCAATATTATTATTCTTTTCATCATTTCACCCATCATTTTTTCTAATTGCTGCCAAAACTTTTTAATTTTCACACATTTATACCACATATGTTCATAAGTTCCCACTTCCATATTACATCTCCAACATTTATCGCTCATTTTTTTATCTATCAATGATAATCTTAATGGGGTCCAATACCATTTCCAAACAACCTTAAAATTATGCTCTTTAATTCTTATAGACAAAGTTCTCATGATTCGACTCTTCCAGTTCTCATTCCAATCCAAATCCAATATTTTAATCTTAAGGTCTTCCTCCCAGTTCCTTTTCATTACCATTTGTGGATTTCCATCAAAATTTATAATCTTATATATCTTACTAACGAGTCCTTTTAACCCAATTTCATCTTTAATAATTTGAGATACTAAACTTTCAAATTTAGTTTTATTTCTATCTATTTTACATATTCCCTTTACTTTCATAGTCCATTTTTCTACCTGTATTTTTTCGAACCAATTCAACTCCAATCTTTGGATTACTTTTTTTTTCCTACTCTCAATTCCTAGAGCTCTTAACCAATTTACTATATTTCCTATATTTTCATCCTCAATTACTTTATCCCGACTTATATTAGTTTTAATCGGCCAACTTTCAGTTGTCTTCCCCAGGAAAGCTATATCCGGGATCAATTTTTTAACAAATTTATTCCAAATTTTGCTCAGCCCCTTTAACCAATAACTATTAATTGCCTTTATTTTTGCTCTATCTAGAAACCATATAGACCCAAATCTCTTAATATCTTTTAGCTCCAGATCACCCCAATGACCATCTCCACCTTTAAGTATTTTTATCACGGTTCGAATATTATACGCCCGATAATAATTAAGTAGATTGGGAATTCCCAATCCACCCTCTTTTTGATTTTGATACCACATTTTCTTCATTATTCTTGGTTTTTTCCCACCATTACAAAATTTATCCAATTTCTTCTGATATTCTTCTATATCTTTCTCTAACAAATTTAGTGGTAGCATCTCAAACAAAAAATTGAACTTTGGTAACAACATCATTTTACACATTGCAATTCTACCAAACCAAGACAGCTTTATCTCTTTATACTTATCTATCTTTCTCTCTACTTCCTTCAACATCACCTCATAATTAATTTTTTTCAATTCTCTAACTTTAAGTGAAAGTGTTATCCCCAAATATTTCAATGTGTTCTTAGCTCTTATCCCAAATTGTTCTTGCATACTCTCCCACTCCTTACCATCTTTATTCATTAGTAATTCAGATTTTGACCAATTTACCTTTAATCCTGTCATTTCTTCAAATTCTATCAAATGTTTATTTATCCTCTTTAAATCTTTCTCTATATCTTTCAAAATAATCAAGGTATCATCCGCATACAAATTTATCTTATATCCCTTGTACCCTTCCAATCCTTCATCTTCTTCTATCAATTTAGTCAAAACCTCCATAACTAACAGGAATAATGTTGGGGACAAGGGACATCCCTGTCTCGTACCTGCTTCCAATTTAATCTCTCCCGTCATTGTTCCATTCACCTTTACTTTTGCACTACTTTTTTGATACAATTTTGAAATAACATGTATAAATTTATTACCAAAGCCTAATGCCTCAATAATTACCTTAATAGTTTCCCATTGTACAGAATCAAAGGCTTTGAAAATATCTAACGATATTATACCTATTTCATCACCATTATTTTCAGCAACGTCTATAATGTTCAATACTCTTCTAATTATATCACTCATATATCTACCTTTAACAAAACCTACTTGATTATAACTTATATATTTATCTATAAAACTATTTAATCTATTACTTATAATAGCTGTAAATATTTTTGCATCCTGGTTGATTAAAGAAATGGGTCGGTAGGACTCGATCCTCTCAAGATCTTTATCAGGTTTAGGAATTATAGATATTACTGTCTTATTCCATGACATCGGGACTTCTCCACCATGTAAAATTCCATTAAATAATTTTTGCAGTCTTGGTATTATTAGTTCTTTAAATTCTTTATAGAATTCAGCAGGTAATCCATCTTCTCCTGGGGTCTTCCCTAATTTTAACTCTTGTATTATTTCGTTGATCTCCTCCTGTGTTATATCTTTTTCCATCAAATCTTTATATATTGGATCTATTTTTATAGCATATTTTCCAAGATGATTCTTCAATTTTTCTAAATCGATTGGTTTCTTTAAATATAATTTTTGAAAAAAATTCCTAGCTATTTCACATTTCTCCAACCTCTTATAACACCTTGTACCTTTTTCATCTATCAGAGAACCAATTTCTCTCTTTTGAGTTTTATTTTTCGCCATCTTTGCCAATAACCTAGAATTTTTATTACTAAATTCAAAAAAATCCCTATTTAAATATCTTAAATTTTTTTTAACTAATTCAATATCTTCTTCTATCAATTTAGTTTTTAATAAGTTCAATTCCTCCAAACATTTTTTATCTTTCGTAAGTGAGAATTGGTTCTCCAATATCTTAATTTGTCTTGTATCCTGTTCTATTTTAGTTTTATATTCCCTATATTTTCTACTTGACAATTTAATACTTTCTCCCCTAAATATTGCTTTCATCGTATCCCAAACAATTTCAAATTTGACCTCCCCATTATCATTCAATCCCCAACTTTCTTCCCATTTTTTGAATATCCATATTTTGTCTTCTTCCTTTTTATACAATTTTTCATCATATCTCCAACCTCTCTCCTTTTTCTCAAAGTTAAAATCTATTTCCATCGTAACTTCTGCATGGTCAGAATCCTTAAAAATTCCCACATCTACTTTATCTACATTATTCAACAAATCTTTAGAAACAAAAATATAATCAATTCTTGAATAAGTATTATATACCTTAGAACAAAAGGTATACACCCTTTCAGAACCTTTCAACTCCCTCCAAACATCAACCACACTATTTCGAAGCATCCATTTGTTTAAAATTTCCCCTTTATTTGTTTGTCTAAAGCGGGTAGGATTATTACTATCAATTCTATCCCTAATTAAATTAAAATCCCCCGCCACAATTACTTTCCCTACACTTTCTATTTCCAAAATCTTAGTAATTTTATCAAGAAATCCCTTTTGTTTTTCATTCGGTAAATATAAGTTAACCAATGTCACTTTTTGCTCATTAATATTCCCTATAATTATTAAGTATCTTCCCTCTTCATCTCTAATTACTTTTTTTTTCTCAAAGTATACCCTATTTGATATCAATATCGCAACTCCTCTAGCTTTAGAGGTCCCAAAAGATTTTTCATAGATCTGCATACCTTTAATATTCATTCTATTAAAATCCTCCGATTTTTGATGAGTTTCCTGCAAAAATAATATGTCAGGTGAGTCCCTTTTAATTTTAAGCTCCAATCTTTTCCTTTTTATATGATTGCCTGTACCCTTCACGTTCCATGTCATTATTTTTATAAACCGCATTTAAGCAGTAACTTTTTTAATCCTGACCCCTCCTCTTCCTTTATGTGCACACCCAACACCAGACAAAAAAGACATACAAAAAACACAACAAAAACAAACTTAAGACACAACCACAACAAATAACAATTAATCTTCACCCCCCACATCCTCGTTCGAGTTACGCCTCCATATAAAGAGTGTGGGGGGGGGGGAACGTGCCCATGGTCGGGTCATTTCTTTCGGGTTATTCTTATTTTCCACTTTCAAAAAAAGAAGATAACACTGGCTTGTCCCCGCACTCAGCTTCCTGCTTTCTTCTAAGATCCTCCTCCTCCGCTGACGCTCTCTTAGATTCTTCACGAGTTTTCTTATGTTCGGACATTGCCGGAGAGATTTCTTTCCGTTTTAAGCTTTTAGGATCACCACCGACTGCTCCTTTTTCCTCCAATGTTGGAGATCCCACTTGTATTCCACCCATCTTAAGCATATGATCTTTAATTTCTTCTAAATCCTCGTCTTTCTCAATCAGCCCGAGCTTCCGTATCAATGTTATAGCATCCGTTTCCAAAGTAATAGTTTGCATTTTCCCTTTGTAAAAGAATTTCAATTGTTGTAACGGTCTCCAATTATACTTAATATCATTGTCTCTGAGGACTTTTGTAATTGGCTTTAAGAAAAATCTCCATTCCCTGTCTTCCCTAGAAATGTCTTGAAACACTTGAATTTCCTTCCCCTCAAATTTAGGGGGTTCTCCCAGTTCCCTTATTTTTCCCATAACTTCTAATTTGTCTCCAAGGTTTGCAAATCTCACAAGGACATTTCTATTGGCTCCACCTTGTCTCTTATAACCAATTCTAAAAACACTTACTAAGTCCGCTGCCGTGTATACAATCGACGCACCAAGTTCATTCAGCCATTTTAACATTCTTTGCTTCAAGTTATCCGCCCTCTCCTCCGGAATCCCGCGAATAACAATATTATATTTTCTTGCTTCTTCTTCCAAAAGACTAATTCTCCTGTCTTGTTGCTGATTTTTCAAAAAAATCCCTTCAAACTTACGATCAGATTGTTCCTCATGAGCAAAAATCTGTTTAATATCATCCTTTATAGAGTTAATTTCAATATTTTGCTTTGCAAAATTAACATTCATATTATTGACCTCTTCTTTAATATTTTGAACCTCCAATGTCAAATTATCTAAACGATCAGTTACAACAGTCAGTTTTTCTCCAATCGTATTCAATGCACCTATAATCCGTTCAAACCGTTCAAATTCAGAAGGCTGTTGAGTCATCGTATCAAATCAGTAATCTCTTTTTTTTTAAAAAAAATTTTTTTTTAATTTAAACCTGCCAAGAGGGTCTTTAATGAGAAAAAAAAACAGAAACCCAATGGAAAATAGCTGAGACGGCTTTTAAAAACACCAAGAAGCCATATCAAAAGTAAAAAAGGCTGGAATCCAAACTCATAAAATGCAAAGCCTGTATATATATATTTTTTTTAGCTTGCCAGAAGCTCTCGCTACGTCCAGCATAAACAACTCACTTAAGTTCAACAGTTTGCAGTCCACATAACTCTTTCGTTTATGTCTTGTCTTGTAGCAGATAAGGGAAACTTACAAATCACGCTTGTCAAAACAGAGGCAAGCTGCCGACGCCGCTTCGATCAAACCTTTGTTCTTTGTTCTCCACGGAGAAACGAAACTTTGAAATTCAAACAGTCCGGTTTGATCTATCGGTGCAGAAATCAGTCAACACGGTCCTCTGCCTTTCCGACCCCGTTGTAAACAATCTCGGCTTCTAACGGTGCATTTAATCACTTTTAATCCACAGTTTATTAAAAAAAAACAACCCTACGAAATGAAGGAATGCCCTCAGCTACTCGGCCATAAGCCACGCCCCCCGAGTTTTCTCTATTGTTGATAGTTGAGAAGCCTCTCCCGGTGTTTCTTTTTGCAACATTGCACTAATCTTAGGCTGCTGTGTGTCCGGACTGGCTCTTAATGAGGCTGGAGCAGAAAGAGTTTTTCCATATGGAGGCTTTTTTGATGCCATGGTAAAAGTTTTATGTTCTTGTAATTAAGATGGTGTCTGAAGAGCTGGCAGTCCGTGAGATCGAAGAAAAGGGAAAAGTCTTGTCTAAATTCAAAATATAAATTCCATAAAGTCCAGAGAGAAAAAATTTACAATCAAGTCCAGTGAAAAAAGAAGGCACACAATAGGAGAAATCCCGAGAGTCACTGAGATGGCATGTGTGTACGTTTTGCAGTGCTGTAAAAATGAAGGAACGTTTAAAAAGTAAGCAAAAAAGTTTCTTACTGGGAACAAAGAAGCGCCATTTTTCCGCCTTTTTGGCGTTTGAGAAGAATTAGTGAAAGTCCATTTCTGCTGTAGCAAGATTCAGATGCAAAGTATCAACCGCGAATCCACATTTAGCAAAAACTTTCATTTTCACTTGTTAGATAACCGGATGTTACTTTCTCCCTCTCCCTGCACCCGGGGAGCATTTTAAATCGCCGCTTGTTCCAAGAGGGTTTTTTTTAACAAAATCCCCCCTCTATTCTTCTTTTTAAAAAGTTGAAAACATTCAAAAATTCAGAAACCAACTCACAAGCCACTCTGTTGCAACGGAGCCTCGGCACTTCCACCAACTCCGGCTTTTCAGCCCGCTGCTTCAATTTCTGCGGTTCCAGCGATGCTTCGGCGAGGGGGACTCTTCCCCCCGCATCCTGTTCTCTGGCTCCTGGAGCGAGGCGGGAACGACCCCCCCCGACCGCCGTCGGGATGGGGGGTTTCACTGCAAGCCACTCGTATGGTTGGGGCTCTTTACAAGAGCTCTGTACCCCCAAAAGGGCCACTAGAGAAAACACCACCGTCGCCTCCGGAAGAGCTGCAGTTTTACATTTGTGTGGCGTGTACCTGGCACCAGTGTGCCATCCACACAATCTGTACGTATCATTGGTGCTGCACTTGTAAGGAACGTTGTGTGAAAATTTGGTGGCGATTGGTGCAGTAGTTTCTGAGATTAGCAGTTTTGAACAAACTCATAGTTACATTTTTATTTATTTATTAGCTGTACCCGCCACGCGTTGCTGTGGCCCAGTCTGGTTAAACCTCCCTCCCTCCCTCCTGTATTTCTCCCTCTCCCTCTCCCTCCCTCCCTCTTCTTCTCCCTCTCCCTCCCTCTCCCTCCCAGTGGGGGTCTACAGAAGAGGGTCAGCCACAGTGGTGGGGGTGTGCAGCAGAGGGTCAGCCACAGTGGTGGTAGGGGTGCAGCAGAAGGTCAGCCACAGTGCTGGGGGTGTGCAGCAGAGGGTCAGCCACAGCAGTGGGGGGGGCAGAAGAAGGTCAGCCATAGCAGAGGGTCAGCCACAGTGGTGGTGGGTGTGCAGCAGAGGGTCAGCCACAGTGGTGGTGGGTGTGCAGCAGAGGGTCAGCCACAGTGGTGGGGGTGTGCAGAAGAAGGTCAGCCATAGCAGAGGGTCAGCCACAGTGCTGGGGGTGTGCAGAAGAAGGTCAGCCATAGCAGAGGGTCAGCCACAGTGGTGGTAGGGGTGCAGCAGAAGGTCAGCCACAGTGCTGGGGGTGTGCAGCAGAGGGTCAGCCACAGCAGTGGGGGGGGGCAGAAGAAGGTCAGCCATAGCAGAGGGTCAGCCACAGTGGTGGTGGGTGTGCAGCAGAGGGTCAGCCACAGTACTGGGGGTGTGCAGCAGAGGGTCAGCCACATTGGTGGGGGTGTGCAGAAGAAGGTCAGCCATAGCAGAGGGTCAGCCACAGTGCTGGGGGTGTGCAGAAGAAGGTCAGCCATAGCAGAGGGTCAGCCACAGTGGTGGGGGTGTGCAGAAGAAGGTCAGCCATAGCAGAGGGTCAGCCACAGTGGTGGTGGGGGTGCAGCAGAGGGTCAGCCACAGTGGTGGGGGGGTGCAGCAGAGGCTCAGCCATAGCAGTGGGGGTGTGCAGAAGGACAGCCATAGCAGAGGGTCAGCCACAGTGGTGGTGGGGGTGCAGAAGAGGGTCAGCCACAGCACTGGGGGGGGGGGTACAGCAGTGTACGTGGGGGTGCAGTGACGGGTCCGCAGCGGGTGGCGGAGGCAGGTGGGGGGGCGGGGGGGTCAGAAACGGCGGCGGAGGCAGGCAAGGGCAGGCAGGGGTGTCAGAAATGGTGGCAGAGGCAGGCAGGGGATTGGGGGTCAGAAACAGCAGCGGAGGCAGGCGGAGGCAGGCAGGGGTGGTGGTGGGTCAGAAACGGTGGCAGAGGCAGGCGGAGGCAGGCAGGGGGGGCGGGGGGGTGTCAGAAACGGCAGGCGGCAGCCAGCAGCGGAGCAGAGAGAGGCCACTGAGGAGGCGACCGTCACGCATATGACGCAGACGGCGCATGCAAGTGACGTGAGTTGAAAGCGGCCCGGTGGGAGGGGGGCGAGTGAGCGAGTCGCAGTTGGACATTTGTGTGGTGTGCAGGTGGCACCGGTGTGCCAGCCACACAATATGTACGTATCATTGGTGCTGCACATGTAAGGAACGTTGTGGGAAAATTTGGTGGCGATTGGTACAGTCGTTTTGGAGATTAGCAGTTTTGAACAAACTCATCGTTATTTTTTTATTTATATAGATATAGAAGAAGATATAGTAGCACAGGAGGGAATGCTGGTAAGAGAAGAGGGAGGGGCTAAATGCCAGGAAGCTAAGGGAAAAGATCAAAGGGAGATGGAGAAAGAACAGGAAGAGAAAGCGCTAAGAGAAGGAGCAAGGGCCAAAGAGATAAAGGAGCAGAGGGAGCTAAGAACGACTAGATCAACTAAACCTATAAATCAATGACATGGAGGAAGAAATAAAAGTAATCTCCATTAACATAAATGGACTAAACTTGGCAATAAAAAGAACATTCAACAAATTAGAGAAATTGAAATTGGACATTATATGCTTACAGGAAGTACATGTTAGAAAGCAACACAGAAAATTTTTGGAACAGGTAAAACTAGGCAATTTATATACAACTCTGGCTGACCAAAGTAAAAAGGAAATAGCATTATATATTAGAAAGACAATACAATCAAATAAAATCTTTGAAGATGAGGAGGGAAGAATACTGATGATAGAGATAATGATGAATTTGAGAAAGATATTATTAGTGGCAATATATGCCCCAAATGATAAACAAGAAGAATTTTTTGGGAAACTACACAAAAAGATAATAGAATATGAATATGAAGATATATGTATACTAGGAGACTTTAATGCAATCGTAAATAATGGAATAGACCATAAATCTACAAAGATGAACAAGAAGCCGAGAAAAACCCTACCCAAAACATTTTTCACAATGGCGGAAGAATTAAATTGGGAAGATGTTTGGAGAATAAGACACCCGAAAGAAAGACAATATGCAGTCTACTCAAACAGACATTTGTCATGGTCAAGAATAGATATGATGTGGATGTTAACAGAGCTAACACTCAAAACATTCAAGATAGACATAGACATAAGCACATGGGCTGATCATAATTCAATAACAATGACTTCGAAGGGACAGAGGAAAAAGGGGAGATGAACTTTAAACTCAAGAATATTATTATATATTTTTTTTGTATAACAATTTTTATTGATTTTACAATTTTATAATAGGAAAGGGTATTTAACAAATATTTTAGAGCTTTCATGTCAGGGTTGGTAACCTCCTCCAAGACTTCATACAAAATAATTTCAATAAAAGGTGGAAAGAAATACATACATTTCATATCATAAATTCCATGCATTCAATCATTTGTTTGTGTTAACATCCATGTAGGAGTTACAATACAAATAAAAAAATCATTTTTGTGATCTTAGCCTCTTTGCTATTGTTTCTTCTTCTTCCTTACTGCCGGTGGGCGGAGTCATGGCCCCTCCCGTTCCCCCATCTTCATCCTCCAGTGTTGAGGCGTGTTTTTAAAGAAAGGCCTCTTCTACTGTTTTAATTCTGGCTCTGCCTCCCTCCCAGAACACCAACATTCCCTCTGACATTAACCATTTGAACCACACCCCTTTTTTATATAATTTTTTTGATAAGAAGGAATATTTCCTTCTTATTTCTCAATTTTTTTTACGGATCTGTTTCAATATGGCAATCTCTTTTTGTTGATATATCAAAGGTCCTCCCCTCTGTGCTCTCAGAATCTCATCCCTTGTTAACCTTTTTACAAATTTAATATGAATCTCTCTGGGTACATTATTTTTTCTGGCATATGCTGAATTGATTCTATAAATCAGGTCTATATCCCCCCAAATATGTTCTTTATTCTTTTTAGTGTATTCTGCTAAGATCATGCTCATTAAATCTTTTAAATTCTCAGAGTCTGACTCTGGGACATTTTGAAACCTTAAAAAAAGACATTTTTTCAAAATCCATTCTTGACATATGACCAGTAATATCTGCAATATCTTTCTGAACTTCCTTCATCTCTTCCCTCATCTCAACTGCCCCTCCCTCCAACCCATCAATTTTTTGTTTATTTTCTGTTATAGCTCTTTGTGCCTCCAGTAATTCCAATTTTGTGCTTATATTGTCTTTCCGTATCTCTCTTATTTCCTTCATTATGCTTTGCAGCATCTCCTCTATTGTTGGTGGAGTGTCCTCTCCTGATGTTTCTTTCTGGAGCATTGTAGAAATTTTTGCCTGCTGTAGGGATGGGATGGCCTTTGTAGAAGGTGGAGCGGAGAGTGATTTCCCCATCGGAGGTTTTTTTGCTGCCATTGTTAAAGTTTTAAGTTCTTGTGACAAAAGATGGCGCTGAAGGGCAGTCAGTCAGTGAAGTCCAAGAGAAGGAAAAGTCTGTATCAAAGTTCAAAATTTTGTACTGTTTAAAATCCAGAGAAACAATTGTATCATCCAATCCATCTAAAAAAAAAAGAGTAAAAAGGCTCGCAATGGGAGAAACACCGAGAGTCGCTTGGGTGGCTTTGATCTTGTAAAAGTGAAGGAATGTTCTCAAGTCAAAGAATGTTTATTGCTGGGAACAAAGAAGCGCCATCTTTCCGCCCCGTTAGCGGCAGTGAAGAATCAGTGAAAGTTTCATTTTAACTGTGGCAAAGATCAGATACAGTTTCTTTAGCAACTCCCCATATAGTAATACATTTCCCTTTCTTTAATGTTAGTTCGGATGTTTCACTTTCTCCTCCTCCCCGATCCCGGGGGGTGTTTTAAAATGCCGCTTAATTCTGAGGGGGGGTTTCTGGCAACTCCCCCCTCTAATTCTTCTTTTCAAAGAGTTGAGTGCATTAAAGTCAATAACTCACAATCCGCGCAGCTGTCCAGAGTCTCGGTGCGGTCCTCCAACTCCGGCATTTCAGCCCGTTCTCCAAACTTTCATTGTTCCAGCACTCCTTCGGAGAGAGGACTCTTCCCCCCACATTCTGTCTTTCAGCTCCTGGAGCGAGATGGGCACAGCCCCCCCCCCCCCGACCGCCGTCTGGGTGGGGGCTTCACACAGCCACTCGTACGGTGGGGGCTCTCTACAGGAGCCCCCCTGCCCCCGAAGGCGCTCACCAAAAGAACCAAGCGGCGGACGTGTCAGAAAACACATCCGTCTCGTCTGGAAGCCGGAAATGATCTCAAACTCAAGAATATTAAATGAAAACATTTTCCAGCAATATATAGAAAAAAAATTGACATATTTCTTCCAGGAAAATAGAAAGGAAGACACATCATTACAGAATGTATGGGACACTTGTAAAGCATATATCAGAGGCCTTGCCTTTAGGGAAAAACAATAGACAGAACAGACAAACTCAAAAGAAGTTGGAATCAGAGTATAAAAGTTTGGAGACGGAGCTGTAGAAAAACTCACAAAACAAAAAAAGTAAAACATATGTTGGAACTGCAAAAACATAAATTGAACCTGATAGAAAATGAAGACTTGGCAAATAAAATAAAATCGGCAAAACAAAACCTTTTTGAAAATGCAAATAAACCAGGACGTTGGCTGGCTTACAAGATGAAAAAGGAAAGAGAAAAAAGGCTGATAAGCCAATTGGTGGATGAAGAAAAAAATAATTGAGAACTACTACAACAAGTTGTATCAACATGAGAGGGTTCCAGAAGGGAAAATAAGACAATTCTTAGAGAAAACTAGAATAACTAAAATCCCAGAAAAATTCAACAATGCACTAGAAGAATGAATTACAATGATGGCGGTAACAGAAGGCATCAAAAGACAAAAGAAGGGGAAAACACCAGGACCAGATGAATTACTGGCAGAACTGTACCAAACTTTACAAGAAGTATTGAGTAATGTAATATTGGGACTATTTAATGACTTATTAAAGGAGGCAAAGATACTAGAAACATGGACGGAGGCATATATAACGCCTATACCAAAAGAAGAGTCAGTTCTACAACAAGTAAAGAACTATAGACCTATTTCACTATTAAATGCGGATTATAAATTTTTTGCATCAATAATGGCAGAAAGGCACTTCCGGTATCCGGCTCCAGCGGCGACGGGCGAGCCTAGGGCTCGCTCGCCGCTTTGTTGCCTTTTCTGCCCCCCCACGGGGGCGAAACTCTCTGGTTACCGGAGGTTTCCCGTAGGGTCGGCTCAGAGGGAGCGTCCCTCGTCACGGCGGTGGGGAGAGCGCTCCTCTCTGCGACCTAGGTGGAGAGGAACATGCTGCGGGGGTTTTTTCCTTCGCCAACGGCTGTCGGCGCCATTCGCTTTAATGGAGAGGGCCGAACGGAGAGACCGGGCGGATCACCGAGGCTTCAGCTGCGAGGGAGAGTGAGTTTAAAAGAACACCTTTTTTTTTCCTTGCTGCCAGCCAGGCTGAACGGACTGGGAGGGGGGTGTTTATTTCTAAAAAAAAAACCCTCGGATTTAAGCGGCACGTTAAAATGGCTTCTCTGCAAAGAGAAAGTGGAAACTTTCACTCCGGACGGTCTTTAACAAGGGAAAGTGGAATGCAATTCTTTGCAACATTGTTTCTAGGTCTGGCTGGTTAAAAAATTCTTATTTTGCTACTCTCTCCCTCTGGCTCTGAGATGGGCGGTGGAAGTGGCTTTTCTTTGTCCCTGCCTGACTATTTCAACTAAGGAAAATTTCCAGCGTCTCTTTGAAAGCAGGACTCTCTCTGGATTTTTGAAAAAAATTTCTTTTGATGGATTTGTGATTTCTTCTCTGGAATACCTTCGTTATTACTATTTGCTGACCTGGGAAACTGTGTCTCTTTTGGTTTCTGAATTGTTTGCAACTTCACAGCCCTGAACTGAACTGAGCTCCTGATTTGCCCCACCAGCCCCACCCGGAAAACGCCATCTTGGTGGCAGTGACTCTAACTTTTAACCATGGCACAAGAAGCAGCACTTGTAAATTTGGAACAAAGGATGGCTTCTCTTGAAACCTCTATGCAAACTTTGATATCAGAAATAAAGGCCCAGAGGGCTGAAAATATTACCTTCAAGAAGGAGCTACTGGATACCCGGAAGCAAGTGTTGGAGAACACACAGAAGAATGAAGAACTGGAAGGGGGGTTGGAGGGGGCTAAGGGAGAGATTAAAAATGTTTCTAATGAGGTGGGGGAAATAAATGGGCATGTGTCTAGGATAGATATGGAAAGAATGACATATTTTTTGAGATTTCAGAATGTTCTTGAGGAATCTGGTGAATGCCTGCCTGATCTTATGAGTACAATTTTAGCAGACTATTTACATAAACCTAAGGATGAGATCAGGGGGGACATTGACCTAGCCTATAGAATTAATTCTGCATATGCCAGGATAAATGAAGTGCCTAGAGAGATACATGTGAAATTTGTTAGAAGGTCAACCAGAAAGGAAATCCTGAAAGCGCAGAGAGAGAAACCTCTAACTCACCAACAAAAAACGGTCACTATCTTGAAGCAGATCCCTAGAAAAATTAGAGATGCAAGAAGGAATTTTTCCTTCTTGTCTAAAACCTTGTTCGATCACGGGATTTGGTTCAAGTGGATGACACCTGAAGGGATGCTGGTGTTCTGGGAAGGAGGAAGAGTGAGGATTAAAACAGTTGCTGAGGCGGAAGCCTTTCTTAAAAAATATTCCTCTGTCCTGGGGGAAGATCCAGGGGGGACGGAGGGGGCCACGGCCCCGCCTACGGGGGGCCAGGGAGGAGAGAAAGAAGATACAATAGCCAAAAGACTTAGATCAAAAAAATAACTTTGCCTTGATTTTTCTTAAACAATTTTGCATAATATTTCTATCTGGACTTTTTGTAAATGTCTGACAGCATGGAACGGAGAATTTAGGTAAATGTACTTGCTTTCATCTTGTAGTGGTATGGAAAATGTTTTCTATGTTAACTTTTTTATTGTGTATTTTGAGGTCTCGGAAGGTCCGACGACTCTAACGTGAATGCTCTCAAAATTTCTTTGTAACCATTACCCTATCCTGTTAAAAAATGTAAAACCAATAAAACTTTTTCAATATAAAAAAAATAATGGCAGAAAGAATGAAGAGACTTTTAAATGAATTCATACACATAGACCAAAATGGATTTCTCCCTAAGAGATAGATCAGAGACAATATGCGAATTGTATTGAATACGCTAGAGTACTATGAAGCCCACCCAGAGAAGCAAATGGCGTTGTTATTTCGGGATGCACAAAAGGCCTTTGATAATGTGAACTGGCATTTTATGATAATGCAACTTTAAATGATGGGATTTGGTGAGGGATTTATTATTATGATTAAAATGATATACAATAACCAATTGGCAAAGGTAATGGTAAGCGGTGATATGACAGGAAAGATAGCAATTACGAAGGGAACTAGACAAGGATGTCCACTATCACCATTATTTATACTGACACTAGAGATTTTGAATAGAGAAATACAACACAATAAAGAGGTAAAAGGTATGAGGGTCAAGAAAGAAGAATATAAATTACAAGCATTCACGGATGATTTGGTGTTTATGATGGAGGATCCAATACAGGTGAAACTCAAAAAATTAGAATATCGTGCAAAAGTTCATTTATTTCAGTAATGCAACTTAAAAGGTGAAACTAATATATGAGAGACTCATTATATGCAAAGTAAGAGAGTTCAAGCCGCGATTTGTTATAATTGTGAGGATTATGGCTTACAGCTCATGAAAATTTTCATGAGGCTGAAAATCTGGGTGCGTCTTATAGACCGAATACAGCATTTTTTTGCCTCCTGAAGCCCTGCCCCTTCACCAAAATGGCCATGCATAGCCTTATGGAGGCTTTCAAAGAGTTCCTGGAGGGTGGGGAGGGCAGAAATGCCCCCCCAGCCCCCAGGAGCACTCTATAAGCCTCCATAAGGCTATGCATGCAATTTTTTAAAACAAAAAATGTGCTCATTTTGTGCTCATTTTTGGCACCCCCACCCCCCCAGGATCGCTCTGCAAGCCCCCCCAAGGCCATTCATGCCTTTTATTTGAAAGAAACTGGGCCCATTTTTGCAAACAACGGGCCATTTTGGCGAGGTTTGCAGAGTGCAAAAGCTACGTTGATCAAGTGTTGTCCCAGCAGAAACAAAGTTTTAGGTGCTACAGGTTGTCAGGGATTTCCTTCTCCAGCACATGGATAAATACACCTGGAAACATCAACCTACCTACCTACTGTATTTCTCTCTCTCTCTCTCTCTCTCTCTCTCTCTCTCTCTCTCTCTCTCTCTCTCTCTCTCTCTCCTGTATCTACCTATATATCTACCTACCTACTCTCTCTCTACCTATCTACTGTATTTCTCTCTATCTCTCTCTCTATTTCTCTCTATCCCTCTACCTACCTACACTTTCTCTCCCTACATACCTACTGTATTTCTCTCTCTCCCTCCCCCTCTATCTACCTACCTACTCTCTCTCCCTCCCCCTACCTATCTACTGTATTTGTCTCTCTCTATTTTCTACTACCAAGGAAAAAGCCACATGCCCATCAACACTGCCAGGGAAAGCAACTGCATATAAACAGAGCGCAAACTCCACTCCCTCTAGCACTGATGATGCTAGCTAGTTGGGTCGTGAAACGTCTGCAATAAAACCGCCCAATTCAGAAGGCACCAAGGACACCCCCAGTCTTTTTCTTTTTCTACCTCCACCTCCTCATCCTCACAAATCCCATTCTCTTCCAGCATTGATGATGTTACTACTTGTGTCATGAAACGTTTGCCAGAAAACCACCCAGCTCAGACAGCACCAAGGACCCCACAATCTTTCCCCCTCCTCCTTTTTCTTTCCCCAAACCTTACTCCCTTCTGGCACTGATGACGTTCTCTAGTTGGGTCATGAGATGTCCGCAATAAAGCCCGGCCATCAGGACTCCCTTCACCAGCTTCTCCTCTTCACTGTACTGAACCTTCATAGAGGTTCTCAGAAAACTGCTTCACGAGGCCTGCCCGGGGGGGGGGGGGGGGAGAGAACCAAGGAAGTCTCCATCCAGCACAGGAGTCTCCAAATTAAAATGACTGGTGGATCTTCTTTCCTTTCTTCCTAATTCCCCATCTCCTTCCCACCTTCCGTTCACCTCTTTCCTTCCATCCAACCATCCATCCTCCGCCTAACCATCTCCTTCCTCCCTCTCTCCCTCCTTCTTTCCTTTCTTCCCAACTCCCCATCTTCTTCCTTCCTTCCATCCATCCTTCCCCCATCCATCTCCTCCCTCCCTCCATCCCCCTCCTTTACTTTTCTTCCTCTCTGTCCTTTCTTCTTAATGCCCCATCTTCTTCCTTCCGTCCATCCATCTCCTTCCTTCCTTGCCCCATCCATCTCCTTCCATTCCTTCCTTCCTTCTGTCCTTCCTCCCTCCCCCATCTCCATCTTTCCTTCCTTCCTTGCCCTGGAAGGTGAACTGTGGCAGCACAGTGCTTAGAATGCAAGTATTACAGCTCCACTCTGCTCACTGTCAGTGGTTCAATCCTGACTGGCTCAAGGTGGACTCAAGCTTTCCGTTATTCTGAGGTCGTAAAATGAGGACCCATATTGTTGGGGGGGGGCAATGACATGCTGACTCGCTAAACCTCTTAGAAAGGGCTGTAAAGGACTCAGGTATATAAATCTAAGGCAGGGGTGTCAAACTCAATTTCATTGAGGGACATATCAGGGCTGGGGTTGACTTCGGGGGGGAGATGGGCATGGCCGACTGGGTGGGTGTGGCCAACTGGGTGGGCGTGGCCAGCTTGACACCACTCCCCAAACTGCTGGCATGTTTCCTCTTAGCATTGGGTAGACCGGACCTAACCCTCGCTTTGCATTGGGCAAACCTGGCTAAACCCACACAGGCTGGCCCCTTACATTTTCCAGGACGGCCCCATGAGTCAGATCCAACCATATTGCGGGCAGGATCTGGCCCACGGGCCTTGTGTTTGACACCCCTGATCTAAGGACTATTGCCAGCACTAAGATGGGAAAAGAGAAGGACAGACGGCTGTGTCACTCGAAAGAATGAGCCACTCACCACTGATGAAGCGCAAACTCGGGGCATAGAGCAAGTAATCCTGCAGGTAGTCATTGCGAGTGCGACTGTCTCCGTGCCACAGGATGTCCTCCCAGCCTGCCACAGCCCGCACGAAAGCCAGGTGATCACTGCCGCTTTCTCGACTCAGCACAGCCTTGGCCTAAGGGGCAACCATTGCAAAGAATGACAGAATCACAGAGTTGGAAGGGACCTTGGAGGTCCTCTAGTCCGACCCCTGTTTAATAATAATAATTTATTAAATTTCTAAACTGCCCCCTCTCCCCCGAAGGGACTCGGGGCGGTGTACAGGAAAATTAAAAACATCTAAAACCATAACAATACATACATAATTAAAACCGAATTAAATAATAACCCTGTACTAAAATTTATAAAAACATTAAAAACTGTATCCCATTAAAACCAGATTAAATAATTTAAACTACAGACTGGGGCGAGGAGCATAAATTAAGCCAAGCCGGCCTGATGGAACAGATAGGTCTTAACTTTTTGGCGGAAGGAGCGGAGGTCCGTAGTAGTTCTAATATTGGGGGGTAGGTGGTTCCAAAGGGTCGGGCCCATCACAGAGAAGGCCCTTCCCCTGGGCGTCGCCCGCTGGCATTGCCTAGCGGACGGCACTCGGAGAAGTCCCTCTCTGTGGGAGCGAATTGGCCGAAGGGATGTATGGGGCAGGATACGATCCCACAAATAACTAGGTCCTGAATAGGAGTCCCTGATAGAATCATAGAGTTGGAAGGGACCTTGGAGGTCATCTAGTCCGACTCACAGCTAAAGCAGGAGACCCTTACAGAATAACACAGAAGGTACCTTGGAGATCATCTAGTCCAACCCCCTGTTCAAGCAGGAGACCCTTACAGAATCTTAGAGTTTATTTAACGGCTTAGAGAATATAAAACCACATTTAAAACAATAAAACTAATAAAAAGAATAAAATAAATTAATATAATGAAATCATAATAAAATCATGCCCCACCCAGGCAACAGCAGATCACACAAGCCATTTAATGGGATCCATCCCACTCTGGATTCCCCAGGCCCTCTGGCAGAACCAGGTCTTCAGCGCCTTCCGGAAGAGTTTAGAGTTTATTGGTTTTTTATACCACCCTACTCCCGAAGGACTCAGGGTGGTGTACAGCCAAAATAAAAACAAATATATAAAAGTTAAAAGAAAGCTTTTAAAAGACATAATTAAAATATTGGCCGAAACATGGAAAAAAACCCAAACTAACCCTGATTAAAATAATAAAAATTTAAATTTAAAAATTGGGAGGCTCTCGGTGGCAGAAGGCGATCTCGTAGGTACCCAGGTCCTAAGCCATGGAGCGCTTTAAAGATGGTAACCAACACCTTGAATCGCACCCAGAAAACTACCGGAAGCCAGTGCAGCTCGCGCAGGAGGGGTGTTACATGGGAGCGTTGTGTCGCCCCCATAATTACCGCATTCTGGACCAGTTGAAGCCTCAAGGTGCTCTTCAAGGGAAGCCCCATGTAGAGAGCATTGCAGTAGTCCATACGGGAAGAGACAAGGGCGTGAGTGACTGTGCGTAGGGCATCCCGATCTAGGAAGGGACCCAACTGGTAAATCAGGCGAACCTAATGAAAAGCCCCCCTGGCGACAGCCGTCATATGATCTTCTAAGGACAGCTGTGCATTCAGGAGGACACCCAAGTTGCGAACCCTTCCTGTGGGGGCTAAGGTCTCACCCCCCATAGCCAGCAATGGAACCACCTGACTGTAACAGGATGCCGGGAACCACAGCCATTTGGTCTTGGAGGAGTTGAGCCTGAGCCTGTTCCTCCCCATCCAGATCCGCACGGCCTCCAGGCACTGGGACATCACGTCAAGGGCAACATTGGGGTGGTCTGGGGACGAAATGTACAGCTGCGTATCATCAGCGTACTGATGGAACTTTACCCCAAAACCCCAGATGATCTCACCCAGTGGCTTCACATAAATGTTGAACAGAAGGGGCGAGAGGACCAACCCCTGGGGCACTCCACAAGTGAGACACCTTGAGGACGACCTCTGCCCCCCCGCCAACACAAACTGTGAACGGTCAGAGAGGAAGGAGGAGAACCACTGAAGTACAGTGCCCCCCACCCCTAACCCCTCCAACCGCCGCAGCATGATACCATGGTCGATGGTATCAAAAGCCACTGAGAAGTCTAATATGACCAGGACAGAGGAACAACCCCTGTCCCGAGCCCTCCAGAGATCATCGACCAATGCGACCAATGCCGTTTCCGTGCTGTACCCAGGCCTGAAACCCGACTGCTACGGATCAAGATAGACAGCTTCGGAGTTCCGGTTCCGGCTCCAGCGGCGACGTGCGAGCCTTGGGCTCGCTCGCCGCTTTGTTGCCTTTTCTGCCCCCCCACGGGGGCGAGACACTCCGGTTACCGGAGGTCTCCCGTAGGGTCGGCTCGGAGGAGACGTTTCTCCTCACGGCGGTGGGGAGAGCGATCCCCTCCGCGACCTAGGTGAGGAGGAACATGCTGCGGGGGGTTCTCCCTTCGCCAACGGCTGTCGGCGCCATTTACTTTAATGTAGAGGGCTGAGCGGAGGAGATCGGAAGGCTCGCCGGGGCTTCAGCTGCAAGAGAGAGTGAGTTTTAAAAAGACTTTTTTTTTCCTTGCTGCCAGCCAGGCTGAACGGACTGGGAGGGGGGTGTTTGTTTCCAAAACCCCCCCCTCGGACTTAAGCGGCACTTAAAAATGGCTTCTCTGGAAGAGAAAGTGGAAATCTTAAATCCGGACTGTCTCTAACAAGGGAAAGTGGTATGCAGCTACTTGCAACATTGTTTCTAGGTCTGGCTGGTTATAAAGAATTTATTTTTCTACTCTCTCCTCTGGGCTCTGAGATGGGCGGTGGAAAGTGGCTTCTCTCTGTCCCTGCCTGACTATTTTAATCATGGAAAATTCCCAGCGTCTCTTTACAAGTGGGACTCTCTCTGGATATTAATGAAGAATTTTTTTCTTGTTGGATTTGTGATTCCTTTCTGGATTACCTTCGTTATTATAACTATTGAGCTGGAAAATTGTCTCTCTCTTGGTTTCTGAATTTTACAACGTTCCAACATTGATCTGAACTTTTGGCTCCCGGCTAGTCTCACCAGCCCCACCCTGAAAACGCCATTTTGGCTGGCACTGACTTTAACAGATAATCATGGCTCAAGAAACAGCACTGGCAAGTTTAGAACAACGGCTGGCTTCTCTTGAAACTGTTATACAAACTTTGGTAAACGAAATTCAGGCCCAGAGGGCTGAAAACATCAATTTCAAGAAGGAGCTATTGGATACCAGGAACCAGGTGCTGGAAAACACACAGAAGACTGAAGAATTGCAAGGGGGGTTGGTGGGGGTTAAGGGAGAGATTAAAAATGTTACTAAAGAGGTTGGGGAAATAGATGGGCATGTGTCTAGGATTGATATGGAAAGAATGACATATTTTTTGAGATTTCAGAACGTTCTAGAGGAATCTGGTGAATGCCTCCCTGATCTTATGAGCACAATTTTAGCAGACTATTTACAAAAACCTAAAGATGAGATCAGGGGGGACATTGACCTAGCTTATAGAATTAACTCAGCATATGCCAGGATAAATGAAGTGCCTAGAGAGATACATGTGAAATTTGTTAGAAGGTCAACCAGAGAGGAAATCCTGAGGGCGCAGAGAGAGAACCCTTTAATTTACCAACACAAAAAGGTCACTATCTTGAAGCAGATTCCTAGAAAGATTCGAGATGCAAGACGGAAATTTTCCTTCTTGTCTAAAACATTGTTTGATCATGGGATTTGGTTCAAGTGGGTGACACCCGAAGGGATGCTGGTGTTCTGGGAAGGAGGAAGAGTGAGGATTAAAACAGTTGTTGAGGCGGAAGCCTTTCTTAAAAAACATTCCTCTGCCCTGGGGGAAGATCCAGGGGGGACGGAGGGGGCCACGGCCCCGCCCGCTGGGGGCCAGGGAGGAGAAAAAGAAGATACAATAGCCAAGAGACTTAGATCGAAAAAATAACTTTGCCTTGATTTTTCTGAACAATTTTGTATAATATTTTCTGGATTTATTGTAAATGTCTGACAGCATGGAACTGAGAATTTAGGTATATGTACTTGCTTTTACCTTGTAGTGTTATGAAAAATGCTTTTTTTTTGTTATTTTTTTATTGTGTATTTTGAGGTCTCGGAAGGGCCGACGATTCTGACGTGAATGCTTTCAAAATTTCTTTGTATCCCTTACCCTACCCTATAGAAAAATGTAAAACCAATAAAACTTTTTCAATACAAAAAAAAGATAGACAGCTTCATCCAGGTACCTGGGAAGCTGTTGCGCCACCACACTCTCAACAACCTTTGCCACAAAGCGAAGGTTGGAGACTGGACAACAGTTTGCCAAAAGCGCCGGGTCCAGGGAAGGCTTCTTGAGGAGGGGCCTCACCACCACCTCTTTCAAAGCGGTGGGGAAGAAACCCTCTCTCAAAGAAGCATTGATAATACCCTGGAGCCAGCCTCGTGTAACCTCCCGGGTGGCCAGCACCAACCAGGAGGGACACGGGTCCAATAAATATGTGGCAGCACTAAGCTTACCCAAAATCCTGTCTCCGTCCTCGGGAGTCATAGGGTCAAACTCCTCCCAGATAACAGTCTCAAGACCTGCCTCCATCACCCCATCTAGCCCTACCCAGTCAGAGTCCAGCCCTTCCCAAATCGGAGTGATTTTGTCTTGCAGGTATTGTACAAAATCCTCAGCTTTACCCTGCAAGGGGTCCTCCCGCGCTTCCGTATGTAAGAGGGAGCGGGTCACCCTAAACAGGGCGGCTGGGTGATTTTCTGCAGATGCAATAAGAGCGGAAAAGTAATTAAACTTTGCCGCTTTTATCATCACTAGGTAGGTCTTGATATAAGACCTCACCAGTGTCCAATCAGATTCGGAACGGCTGGCCCTCCAACTGCTCTCTAGGCGTCTTTTCCGACGCTTCATCTCCCTCAGCTCCTCAGAGAACCAAGGAGCCAACCGGGTTCGGCACCAGATCAGAGGCCGCAAAGGCACGATGCGGTCCAGAACCCCAGCAGCCGCCCTGACCCATGCGGCCACCAGTTCTCCAGCCGAGTCGTGAGCCATAGCCTCAGGGAGTGGCCCAAGCTCCGTCAGGAACCTATCAGGGTCCATCAGGTTCCTGGGGCAGAACCACCTAGTTGGTTCCACCTCCCTGTGGGGGTGGTGGGGGTGTAGCGGATTGGAAGTCCACCTGAAGGAGCGAGTGATCTGACCATGACAAGGGTTCAATGGCTATATCCCTTCTTCCCAGATCCTTCAACCACTGACCAGAGACAAAAATCAAATCCAGGGTGTGTCCCCCGATGTGCGAGTATTAGAGTGGGGGCCGTTCTAATTTCTGGGGGAATGATGTTCCAGAGAGAGGGAGCCATCATGGAGAAGACCCTTTTTCTGGGTCCCACCAGGTGTATCCCCCTCAGGGATGGGACCCACAGCATTCCCTGCCTCTCCGCTCTGATGGGTCAGGTAGATGTGACCGGCAAGAGACGGTCCCTCAGATAACCTGGTCCCAAGCCATGAAGGGCTTTAAAGGTGACAACCAGCACCTTTAATTGCACTCGGAAGCAAATCGCCAGCCGATACAGCTCCTGCAGGAGAGGTGATAGATGTGCGCACCAGGGTCTGCAGAAAACCATGCGGGCCGCTGCATTTTGCACCAACTTGAGCTTCTGGATGCTTTTCAAGGGCAGCCCCATGGAGAGCATGTTGCAATAGTTAAGACGGGAAGTGACTAGGGCAAATGTCTGCAACCTTAAAGACTCAAAGAGCCATTTGGATTTGTTTCTCACACAAAACAAAACACCGGGAGCCACAAAACCTGGGTGGGTGTGGCCAAATCGATGTCACTCACTCCCGAGTCACATGACACCCCCCCAGTCACATCTACCCAGGTTTTGTGGCTATGTTTTGTTTTCTATGGGAAATATATATATATAATAAACACACACACACACACACACACACACACTTGCTCCCTCTCTCTCCCTCGCCCCATCTCTCTTTCTCCCTTTCTTCCTCTCCCATCTCTTTCTCCCTCTCCCCTCTTTCTCTCCCTCTCTTTCTCTCTCTCTCCCTCCCTCCCTCTCATCTCTTTTTCTCCCTCCCTCCCTCTCCCCATCTCTGTCCCTATCTCCCTCTCTCCCATCTCTTTCTCTTTCTCTCTCCCTCTCCCATCTCTTTCTCCCTCGATCTGCCTCCCTCTCATCTCTTTCTCCCTCCCTCTCCCCATCTCTCTCTTTCTCCCTCTTTCTCCCCTTCTCTCTCTCTCTCTCTGCTGAAGAATGATCGCCAGCCGCGGTGGAGGCTTCCCTTCAGGTGACCCTCCTCCCCCTCTTGTGACCCCCTGGCTGGTTATGGCAGGGTCGGGAGGGTGCACACACATGGGCGCTCCTCAAGCGAGCACCAAAGCAAAGTGGCCATTCGCTTAAAGAGGGTCTTAACAGGATGTAAAAGGCTTCCCTCCTTCACTAAGGCTCTGGACATCGCCTTGCCTTGTGTCGTCACCCCCCCCATCCCCGTGTCCCCCCCCCCCCCCGGCATGAAAGGAGGAGGGTCGCTGGAGCATTATTGCAGGAGCGAAGCGGCCCTGTACCTGCATTCGTGCCATATTTGCACATAAAGCAGCCTTCACTTCCTGCTGCTTCGGGCTGGAGCTTGCACGCTTCACACTCGGCCGAAGAGCTGCCGGGCAGGGGGAACGACACAGCAAGGCGATGGCCGGAGCCTTAGTGCAGGAGAGGAGCTGCATCCTTTTGCGTCCTGTTAAGACCCTCCTTAAGCGATTGGCCAGCTGCCCCACGCACGCCTTTGCTGCTCTGTGGTGCTCCCTTGAGGAGTGTCTCCTTGTGCGTGTGCACCCTCCCAAACCCACCACAGCCTGCCAAGGGATCGCGAGAGGAGAAGGAGGGGGGGGGAGAGATTGGCTGACAGGCGAGCATCTTTGGGGAGGGCTTTCTCCGAGACTCACCCCTGGGGTGGGCGTGCAAGGTTTGGTGGGGCCAGCTCCCTTTTCCCACTGCCTGGAACATCAAAGCTGTGGATGGGTGCTGCTGGCCTGTCCCCCTTTCCAATGTCCCCTCCTCCTGGATCCCATTCCCACCCCACCAGCCCTCATGTCAGTCCCGTCTGGGTCAGGCCAGTGTCTCTGGGTGGAGAGCAGGTTGCACATCTCCCCAAGCGACCAAGGCACGCCCTGCACAAACAAGGGCCAGAAGAAGCTGCACAAGAATGAGTTGCTGGAGTATCAGCCCCGGCTGCTTCTCAATCCCCGCCTTCTCAGGCCAGGTGAGGGAGAGGAGGGAGAGGTCAGTCAGTGATGGGACAGGGAGCCACAGCAGAGGACCGAAAGAGCCGCATGAGGCTCTGGAGTTGCAGGTTGCTGACACCTGAACTAGGGCATGAGTGACTGTGAGTATGGATTGTTGATACAGGAAAGGGCGTAACTGGTGCAGAACCCGTAGTTGCGCAAAGGCCCTCCTGGCCACAACTGCCACCTGCCCTTTGAGCAGGAGTTGTGAGTCCAGGAGAACCTCCAGATTATTCACAGGGTCTGTTTGGGGCACTGCCACCCCATCCAAAACCAAAGTTGGCAATTCTTCCTGAGCCAACGAACCCCAAACCCAGAGCCACTTGGTCTTGCCATGGTTTAGTTTAGCCATGGTGTGGCCTGCTGGTCAGCGGAGGCCTTGGTGCGGCCTGCTGGTCCCGGTGAGACTCTCCCCCCCCCAGGTTCCCCCGGTATATCATCTACGGGGGGGGGGGGGGTGAGAGCGAAGCAAGAACAGCCCGAAGGAAGAACAGTCCCAGCCACCCCGTTGAAAGCCCCTGCCCGAAGGAAGAACAGACTGAGCCGACCGACACAGACTATTATTTTTATCAATACCTTCTGTTTGACTTGCACTTTTATCTAGGCGTTCCTTCCCTTAGAGCCAGCAATGGAGTCACGGGATGCTTTCATACTCAAGGTCCGCCCTCCTTTACCTGCGAGAGTCTCCCCTCTCGCAGGTTTGGCCCCCTGGTCTATCTCGGGCCCACCTCAAGGATGGATTAATTAATCCAGAGAGGTGAGCAAAGCGCAAGCTCAGGGGGTTTTTAGGCAAATTTTTAATTCGGCTTTTAAGGGGTTCTGGGGTGGGGGGAGGGTTTATTCAGTCAGAGGGGGGTCAAGATATAGGGCCGGCTGGCGGAAGTAGGATTATGGAGGGGTCCACGAGGGAGGGGGGATCGGGGGTCATCTCTGTTGAGGGCCGTCCCATTCGATTGGTCTTGGGGAGGGGCAGGGGCGGTGGGAGACAGGATGTCCATCGTGGGTTAGGGGCTCGTGGTTGCTGGTTACGGGCGATCGCTTGCCCCAACCCCCTGTGCTCCACTCGTGGGCTAGGCGGTCAGGGATTACAGAGCCGGGGCCCTAGGCTGATGTTCTGCAACGCCAGGTCTGTGGTGAACAAAGCCCCCCTCATAAATGACCTTGTGTCAGAGGGGGACCCGGACCTGGTGGGAATCACGGAGACCTAGTTGGGCCCCGAGGGGGGTTTACCCCTCGTGGAAATGTGCCCACCAGGCTACCGTGCATTTCATCAGCCTAGGGCCCTAGGCAGGGGTGTGGGGGTGGCGGTTATTGTTAAGGAAAGTCTGGAGCCGAGGGAGACCACTGTGCCTCAGACGACCGGCTGTGAGTCCCTCTTCGTGAAGTGGGGCCTAGGGAGGCAGTTGGGCTTGCTGATTGTATACCTGGCTCCCCGCTATGTAACAGCAGCCCTGCCCGAGCTACTCGAGATGATCGCCACGATGGCGGTGGAGACCCCCAGACTGGTAGTCATGGGAGACTTTAACCTGCCGTCGGCGGACGAAACATCCGAGGCAGCTCGGGAGTTCATGGCTTCCATGACGGCCATGGACCTGACCCAAGTAGTTCAGGGCCCCACTCATGAGGGGGGACACACGCTGGATCTGATTTTTGTCTCTGGACAGTGGAGAAGTGATCTCGGAACAGGGGATTTAGTCATCTCACCCTTGTCATGGACAGATCACTCTCTCCTTCAGATGGACTTTCCAACCGTCACACCCCACCGCGGGGAGGCGGAACCGGAAACACCGAGTTGGTTCCGCCCCAGGCGCCTGATGGACCCAGAAAGGTTCCAGAGGGAGCTTGGGCCAATACCTGTGTCCTTGCCCCGCGACCCGACTGAGGATCTAGTGGCCGCATGGTATAGTGCGGCCACGGGGGCCTTGGACCGAGTCGTGCCCTTGCGGCCTCTCATGCGGCGTCGAGTCACCCAGGCTCCTTGGTTTACCGAGGAGCTTCGGGAGATGAAACGCCGCAAGAGACGCCTAGAGAGTAGGTGGAGATCTTCTCGATCCGAAGCTGACCGAACACTAGTGAGAGACCATATTAGGACTTACTTAGTGTCGCTAAGAGTGGCCAAACGTGAGTATTGTGCCACCCTTATTGCGTCCGCGGAAAACCGCCCTGCCACCCTGTTTGGGGTGACCCGCTCCCTCCTTCACTTGAGGCCGCGGGAAGCCCCTTTGCAGGGTCGAGCAGAGGAATTTGGAGTGTTTCTGCAGGACAAAATCACTCAGATTCGGAACGAGCTGCCCTCTACTGAAAGTGATCCAGTCGATTTGTCCGGTGCTGGTCTTGAGATAACACCTTGGGAGGAGTTTGACTTTGTCACTACCGAGGATATGGACAGGTTGCGGAGGAACCTTAGAGCCACCACATGTTTATTGGACCCGTGTCCCTCCTGGCTTGTACTGGCATCCTGGGAGGTGACACGAGGCTGGCTCCAGGATATCGTGAATGCGTCTTTGGGCGAGGGGTTCTTACCTACCGCCTTGAAAGAGGCGGTGGTGAGACAACTCCTCAAAAAGCCTTCCCTGGACCCAGCATTGTTGGTAAATTACCATCCGGTCTCCAACCTTCACTTTCTTGCGAAGGTTGTAGAGAGTGTGGTGGCTCAACAGTTTCCTCGTCACCTGGAGGAAGTTGATTATCTAGACCCACGCCAGTCTGGCTTCCGACCCGGACACAGCACTGAGACGGCATTGGTCGCGTTGGTGGATGATCTCTGGAGGGCGCGGGATAGAGGTTGCTCCTCTATCCTAGTCCTATTAGACCTCTCAGCGGCTTTTGATACCATCGACCATGGTATCTTATTGCACCGATTGGGGGGGTTGGGGCTGAGAGGTACCGTTTTACGGTGGTTCTCGTCCTACATCTCTGGACGGTCGCAATGGGTGTTGGCAGGAGGGCAGAGGTCGTCCCCGAGGCCCCTCACATGTGGGGTTCCTCAGGGGTCGGTCCTCTCTCCCCTTCTGTTCAACACCTATATGAAGCCGCTGGGCGAGATCATCCGTGGTTTTGGGGTGGAATACCATCTGTACGCTGACGACACCCAGCTGTACATATCCACCCCAAACCACCCCGACGATGCCGTCGAGGTGCTGTCCCGGTGTTTGGAGGCCGTACGGATCTTGATGGGTAGTAACAAACTCAAGCTCAACCCGTCCAAGACCGAGTGGCTGTGGTTTCTGGCACCCCGGTTCAGCCAGATAAGTCCAACACTGGCCATTGGGGGTGAACAACTAGCCCCCGTGGAGAAGGCACGCAACTTGGGCGTCCTCCTAGATTCCCGGCTGTCCATGGAGGACCATGTGGCGGCCGTGGCCAGGAGGGCGTTTTATCAGGTACGCCTGATACGCCAGTTGTGCCCCTTACTGGACCGGGGGGCCCTTCGCACAGTCACTCAAGTGCTTGTGACTTCTCGGCTGGATTACTGTAACGCTCTCTACATGGGGCTCCCCTTGAGGTGCACTCGAAAGCTACAGCTAGTTCAGAATGCGGCCGCGCGGGTGATTATGGGTGCCCCAAGGCAAGCCCACATAACACCTCTCCTGCGCGAGCTGCACTGGCTGCCTGTGGTCTTTCGAGTGCGCTTCAAGGTGTTGACGACCATCTTCAAATCGCTCCATGGCTCGGGGCCTAGCTATATACGAGACCGCCTTCTGCCCCATACATCCCTTCGTCCAATCCGCTCCCACAGAGAGGGCCTTCTCCGGGTACCGTCGGCCGGGCAATGCCGGCTGGCGATGCCCAGGGGAAGGGCCTTCTCTGTGGCAGGCCAGGCCCTCTGGAACGACCTACCCCCCGACCTTCGCACTACCTCGGACCTCCGCCTCTTCCGCCAACGCCTTAAGACGTACCTATTCCAACAAGCCGGCCTAACGTAGCCCCCAGTTTCTGACTATATTTATAAATTTTAATTTTTTAGGGTTTTAAAGGGTTTTTAGCACGGGTTTTAAGTTAATTTAATATGTTTTTAATAGTATATATTGTTTTGTAATGGTTTTTAATAATTTGCCTGTGCACCGCCCTGAGTCCTAACAAGGAGAAGGGCGGGGTATAAATTCGAAAATAAATAAATAAATAAATAAATAAATAAATAAACCTGTTGCTCCCCATCCAGCCCCTAACAGCCTCCAGGTACTGTGAGAGGGAGGACAAGGCATCACTTAACTCACCATGGACCGAGACATACAGCTGAGTATCATCAGCATATTGGTGATACCTCAGTCCATGGTGACGGATGATCTCACCCAGCAGCCTCATCTAAATGTTGAGTGCCGAGCCCTGAGGAACCCCACAAAGCAGTGGGCGAGGGCTGAATCTCTCCCCTCCTATCAACACTGACTGAGCAGCCACAGAGGAAGGAAGTGAACCAGGATAGCACAAGGCCTCCCACTCCCATCCCCCGAAGCCGCTCCAGAAGGATACCATGGTTGACGGTATTGAAAGCTGCTGAGAGGTCAAGTAGAGCAAGGATGGATGCATTACCCCCATCCTGCTCCTGCCAGAGATCATCCAAAAGCACAACCAATGCCGTTTCTGTCCCAAGTCCAGGCCTGAATACTGACTGGTAGGGGTTGAGATAATCCATTTCATCCAGAAACCTCTGGAGCTGCCGTGCAACCACCTTCTCAACAATCTTCCCCAAAAAGAGTCCAGCGATGGATTCTTAACAAGAGGGCAGACCACAGCCTCATTAAAGTGCTGGGGCACTACCCCCTCCTGTAGGGAAGCATTAATCACCACCAGAGTCCACCCGCTTGTCACCTCCTGGGAAGCTTTCACAAGCCAGGAGGGACATGGGTCTAAAACACAGGTGCTCCCTAAGATCCTGTCCACTTCCTTAGGAGCAATAGGGTCAAACTGTTCCCAAATAACTGGGCAAGAACCTGCCTCAGGGGCTTCCACCAGACCAGCAACCACATCGGCATCTAACTGGGAATGAAGTCAAGCGATTTTGTCTTCCAGAAAATCTGCAAATTCCTCAGCGCACCCCTTCAGGTGGACCTCAGTGCCCTCCCCCAGGAGACAGCCCTGGGTCCTAACAATGGAGAAGGGCGGGGTATAAATTCGAAAAATAATAAAAATAATAAGTAGGAGTATCATAGAATAACAGAGTTGGAAGGGACCTTGGAGCCCCCCACCCCACCCCCCGGCAACCTGTCAGGGCTCCCTCACCCTGTCCACCTCCGTTTGGTTCTGCAGGCTGCTGCTGAAAGGGTCCCTGGTCAGGCAGGAGATGATGAGTAGGAGGGGCTGGATGCAACGGTAGATGGAAGCCAGCACAATGGCCTTGGCCAGCTGGGGATCAGTGGAGATCTGGGCCAGGCACTTGCCCAGTGTGGTCAGTGCCTCTCGGAGATCCAGCACTCCTGGGAAGGGATTTCACCGTGAGCACACAGAGAAATTAAATGAGAATCACTGAAGCTGGTCCTTACCCATTCCCCCACCCCTGGAAATTCACCGATTTCCTGCAGGAGGATGACAACTTCATCCACGGCTTTGATGTCAGGGCTGTCCAGGGCTTTGGAGAGGAACTCGATGGCCTGCAAGAGAAAAGCAAAAACAATTCAATTGAATTGAGAACAGAGAAGGAAGGGACCTTGAAGGTCTTGTAGTCTGACCCGCTGCTCGAGCAGGAGACCGTAGAGCGTTCTGGACAAGTGGTGGTCCAGGCTCTTCTTAAAAACCTCCAGTGATGGGAGAGCCCACAACTGGATGTTATTGGAACAGCAGGCTGGACTAGATAACTTCCGAGGTCCCCTCCAACTGTGTGATTCAGTAATTCTTTAAGGGTCTCCTGTTTGAGCAGGGGCTGATGACCTCCAAAGTCCCTTCCAACTCTGTTATTCTGTAATTCTCTAAGGGTTTCCTGCTCAAGCAGGGGGTTGGATTAGATGACCTCTAAAGTCCCTTCCAACTCTTTTTATTCTATCACTAGCTGTTCCCGGCCACATGCAGTACTTTCGGAGATTAGCGGTTTTGAACAAACTCTTGTTACATTTTTATTTATATAGATTCTGTAAGGCTCTTCTGCTTGAGCAGGGGCTTGGACTAGAAGAACTTCGAACTCTGTAATTCTGTAAGGGTCTCCTGCTTGGGTAGGGGGTCGGACACTAGTAGGGTACCTCTGTCCTTAAGTGAGTCTAAAACATCAGAAAATACACTCTAGGAACCCCCTCCTGTGGGTAACCAGTGGAACTGCTCACCACAAGAAGCTGTGGGTGCGCCACCATTGAGGTTTTTTAAGAAGGAACCCTAATCCTAACCCTAATGGATAATCCTAACCCTAACTTAAACCTAACCATAAATCAGACCTAACCCAAACCTTAAACCTAACCCTAGCAATAAACCTAGCCCTAGACCTAATGCATAACCCTAACCCTAACCTAGCCCTAACCTTGAACCTAACCATGGCCCTAATGCATAACCCTAACCCTAACATAGCTCTAAGCCTAACCTTAAACCTAACCCTAATGTATAAGCCTAAACCTAACCTCACCCTAAACCTAAACCTAGCAATAACCCTAACTCTAATGCATAACCCTAACCTTAATTTTAAAGCTTCAGGAGATGAAACGCCGCAAGAGACGCCTAGAGAGTAGGTGGAGATCTTCTCGATCCGAATCTGACCGAACACTAGTGAGAGACCATATTAGGACTTACTTAGTGGCGCTAAGAGTGGCCAAACGTGAGTATTGTGCTACTCTTATCGCGTCCGCGGAAAACCGCCCTGCCGCCCTGTTTGGGGTGACCCGCTCCCTCCTTCATCTGAGGCCGCGGGAAGCCCCTCTGCAGGGTCGAGCAGAGGAATTTGGAGTATTCCTGCAGGACAAAATCACTCAGATTCGGAACGAGTTGCCCTCCACTTGTGGTCCAGTCGAGGCGTCCAGCGTTGGTCTTGAGATTACACCTTGGGAGGAGTTTGACTTTGTTACTACCGAGGATATGGACAGGTTGCGGAGGAACCTTAGAGCCACCACATGTTTATTGGACCCGTGTCCCTCCTGGCTTGTACTTGCATCCTGGGAGGTGACACGAGGCTGGCTCCAGGGCATTGTGAATTCATCTCTGAGTGAGGGGCACTTGCCCACCGTTTTGAAAGAGGCGGTGGTGAGGCCCCTCCTCAAGAAACCATGCCTGGATCCAGCTTTATTAGAGAACTATCGTCCCGTCTCCAACCTTCACTTTTTAGTGAAGGTTGTTGAGAGTGTGGTGGCTCAACAGTTTCCCCGACATCTGGAGGAAGTTGATTATCTAGACCTGCGCCAGTCCGGCTTCCGGCCCGGTCACAGCACCGAAACGGCATTGGTCGCGTTGGTAGATGATCTCTGGAGGGCACGGGATAGAGGTTGTTCCTCTATCCTTGTCCTATTAGACCTCTCAGCGGCTTTTGATACCATCGACCATGGTATCTTATTGCACCGATTGGGGGGGTTGGGGCTGAGAGGCACCGTCCTACGGTGGTTCTCGTCTTACCTCTCTGGTCGGTCGCAATGGGTGTTGGCAGGAGGGCAGAGGTCGTCCCCGAGGCCACTCACATGTGGGGTCCCTCAGGGGTCGGTCCTCTCGCCACTCCTGTTTAACACCTACATGAAGCCGCTGGGCGAGATCATCCGTGGTTTTGGGGTGGAATACCATCTGTACGCTGATGACACTCAGTTGTACATATCCACCCCAAACCACCCCAACGATGCCGTCGAGGTGCTGTCCCGGTGTCTGGAGGCCGTACGGATCTGGATGGGTAGTAACAAACTCAAACTCAACCCGTCCAAGACCGAGTGGCTGTGGTTTCCGGCACCCCGGTTCAGCCAGATAAGTCCAACACTGGCCATTGGGGGCGAACAACTGGCCCCCGTGGAGAGGGCGCGCAACATGACGTCCTCCTGGATTCGCGGCTGTCCATGGAGGACCATGTGACGGCCGTGGCCAGGGGGGCGTTCTATCAGGTACGCCTGATACGCCAGTTGCGCCCCTTACTGGACCGGGGAGCCCTTCGCACAGTCACTCAAGCGCTTGTGACATCCCGGCTGGATTACTGTAACGCTCTCTACATGGGGCTCCCCTTGAGGTGCACTCGAAAGCTACAGTTAGTACAGAATGCGGCCGCGCGGGTGATTATGGGTGCCTCAAGGCAAACCCACGTAACACTTCTCCTGCGCGAGCTGCACTGGCTGCCTGTGGCCTTTCGAGTGCGCTTCAAGGTGCTGACGACCATCTTTAAATCGCTCCATGGCTCGGGGCCTAGCTATATACGAGACCGTCTCCTGCCCCATACATCCCTTCGTCCGATCCGCTCCCACAGAGAGGGTCTTCTCCGGGTGCCGTCAGCGGGGCAATGCCGGCTGGCGACACCCAGGGGAAGGGCCTTCTCTGTGGCGGGCCCGGCCCTCTGGAACGACCTACCCCCCGACCTTCGCACTATCTCGGACCTCCGCCTCTTCCGCCAACGTCTTAAGACGTATCTATTCCAACAAGCCGGCCTAGGATAGCCCCTACTTCTGACTTTTAAAATTAAAATTAATTTGGTATGGTTTTAAAATGGGTTTTTAGCACGGGTCTAATAATTTAATATATTTTAATCGATTTTGTATTTTGTATTTTGTGGTTTTAATAATGCCTGTGCGCCACCCTGGGTCCTAACAAGGAGAAGGGCGGGGTATAAATTTAATAAAATAAATAAAATAAATAAACCTAACCCTAGCTTAATCCTAGTCTGAATGCATAACCCTAACCCTAACCTAGCCCTAATACTTAACCCTAAACCTAGCCGGAGACTCTACCACAACTAGAAAGAAGCAAAACTGAAGGTCAGAAAGCATCTCCTGACCCTGGAGAACCGCACAAGGATGAATCCCACCCCACCCTACCCCCCGGTGCATGTCTCCCAGCACCCACTGATTTAATCATTGAGAAGGGGGAAGGATAGTCCACCCCCCCCTCTTCGAAAGGGCCAAGAATTCACGTGAAGAAGGCCTCCCCATCCAGTTGACAGAGCCAACCTTGGTCTTCAGATCGTAGCACTCCTCCTTGTGGGTCCCACTGTCCACCACATGCACGATGTCATTGATGGTGATGGAAGTCTCGGCAATGTTGGTGGCCAGGACGATTCTTCGAACACCGGGGGGAGGACGGGGGAAGATGCTCTGCTGGTCCATCATTGGGATATTGGAATGAACTAAAGGGGGGGGGGGGATGAATACAGCCATCCATCTTGGATTCTCATTTTCCTGGATGTACTGTGTCTTTTATAGTAATAGCACACTACGGATACAACCAAAATGTTTCCACCAGCCTCGGTTCTGGGCCCACCCCAGGGAGCAACGGAGGGCGGGACTAGCCTCTTCTTCACCTGGTAAGATAAGGTAGCGGCTGTTGTGGGACCCCAGGATTTCCAAAAGATGTTGCTGGACCCCTTTAATCTCCTGCCAGCCCGGAAGGAAGCATAGGATGCCACCTGTGAAGAGAGGACAGGGTACATCCAGTTTCATGAAAAGTAGGATTAGTGGGTGACAGGATAGCAGTTTTCCTGTATTTGAAGGGCTGCCCCAAAGAAGAGGGGGTCCACCAATTCTCCAAAGCACCAGAAGGCAGGAGAAGCAATGGATGGAAACTCACCAAGGAGAGGAGCAACCTACAACTAAGAGGAAATTTCCTAAGAGGGAGAAGAATTACCATATTTTTCGGACTATAAGACGCTTTCCCTCCCCCCCATAAGTGGATGGAACTGTCTGTGCGTCTTATAGAGCGAATATTGTGGTGGGGTGGTGATGGTGATGGTGCAGTGCTGATCAGCTGTTCTAGGTGGCAGAGATTGCCGTTGCCTATTGCCGCCACCCATTTGTGGTGATCGGCAGCAAATATACTGTGGCGGCAGTGAACGGGCCACAGAGGCAGATTTTTTTTTCTTGTTTTCCTCCTCTAAAGCTAATGTGCGTCTTATACTTTGGAGCATCTTATAGTCCGAAAAATATGGTAACTAGTGGAACTCCTTGCGATGAAAGGAAGGTGTGCAAGAGAATCACCAAGCTCAGAGAGGACCAAGGACCTCACAGTCATTGTCCTCCTCCTCCTCCTCCTCCTATTCTACACAATCCCCACCCACTTCTAGCCCTGATGATGTTACCTAGTTGGTCACAAAACGTCTCTAAGCTCAGAGAGCCCCAAGGACTGCACAATCCTCCTGCTCTTCCGCCTCCTCTCCACAACACCCCCTTCTACCACTGATGATGTTATCTAGTTGGGTCATGAAACGTCTGTGCAGCTTCTTCAGCTTCCACCATGTCTTGGGAAGGGAAGTAGATGATCTCAACATAAATCGCTGAACCATCTCTGGTGGCTCCCTCCGTGGTTTTCTTGTCTTCCTCCATGTTCCCCGAATCTCCTGCCCGGATTCGGGTTGATGCTTGGGGTTCAGGACCCCGGACAGCACCTCAGAGTTCGGGGGAGCTGGTAGAGTTTTTTAAAGAAGATTTGGGTTAATGTCAGGGTTCCAAGTAATACCCTCAACAAAAGAAGACTCCAAGGCTTGAGTTTCCTCAAAGTTCCATTTTATTAGAGATGTCATATTGGCACATCTGGGAAAACCCAAATCTGAAAGTTTCCAGGTTTACCCCACCCACAGGAAAGTTCAGGTCCCTGTCCAGCACCCACATGTCCATCACATGGTCCAATCAGGCACCGTCCCACCTGGAGATGCCTCCCAGTCACACCACTCCAGGTGCAGGGCAAGTAGAAAATGTGGCAGGCCTGAAGGCTCAATGTAAAAGATTGATGACGTCTGCAAGAAAGCCACCCAGCTCAAAGAGCATCAAGAACCCCAGTCATCATCCTCTTCTTCTTCCTCCTTTTCCTTCTCCTCCTCCACCTCATCTACACAACCCCCCCTCCCTAGCCCTGATGATGTTACCTAGTTGGGTCATGAAACGTCTGCAAGAAAGCAACAAAGCTCAGAGAGCCCCATGGATCCCACAGTCCTCCTCCTCTTTTTCTTCCTCTCCCCCTCACTCCTCTTCCTCCTTCTCCCCACTCCCTTCTAGCTTTGATATTACCTAGTTGGGTCATGAAATGTCTCCATAAAAACCACCTGTCAGGCCTGGAAGCCATCTTTTGAATTGGGCCTTCAGGCCTGCCATAATTTCTACTGTGGGGAAATGGGAGGGGGGATTATATGGAGTATGTGTCATGCTCGCTTCTACCTCCATTCAAGAAAGAACACACTTAAGCATATTTCAAATGATTAAGGTTACTTTTACTGAATAAGGAAAGGACAGCAGCAAAGGTTAAGCCAGGAATGGCTACTTTAGGCGCGAAGCATACATATCAAAGCATAAGCCAAACCCCAATAACCCATGACCCCCACACCAGCGTCCAATGCAATATCTTCCACGTTGTCAGATGGGTAACACGTCCAGAGTGGTCATCAGAATGGAATGTGATACCGTTAAGCCTAGCGATATCACCACCTAGCCCCATCTTCCTCCAGCACACATAATAACAACATCCCCCCACCCTCCCCGTTTCCATGGCAGCCAAGCATGCAGTAAAGCGAAGGCTGACATCCGGCCCTCCTCCAGAAGAAAAGTGTTCAACCCTGTAAAATAGACGAAAAATACAAGAACACATAACAACACACACAGAGAAGAAAAAAATAGAGTTCAAGGCTTATTAGGATACTTGGCATAAAACTGTCTCAGTAACTTTGGGGCCTTAACGTGGCGTTTGTCAACCCATTCATTATGGGAGGTGGGAAAGTCTTTCCAAACTACAAGGTACTGTACTTTGTTCCTATACACTCTGGAATCCAAAATGTCCCAAACTTCATAGTGTTGTTCCCCGTCAACCAAAACTGATTCGGGAGAACCAGGGTATGGTTTGCGAAGGTGCGAAAGGCGTTCAGGTTTCAACAGGTGGACATGGAAAATTGGGTAAAGGCGTCGATAGGATTTTGGAAGGTCCAGCTTAACAGAAACAGAACTTATTATTTTGGTGATCGTAAAAGGACCCACAAACTTCGGACCAAGCTTCTTGCACTTCTGAGGGTTATCCAAATATTTAGTAGAAACGTAAACTCGATCACCAACTTTGTACGGCGGAGGCACCGCTCGTTTCCTATCGGCGTACAGCTTATGCGATTCATGAGCATCATCCAATGTTTTCCGAATGATAGGCCAAACAGCCGACAGTTTACCACTCCAGTCCGAGAGCGAAAGAATTGTAGGAAGGTCATGAGGAAGCTCGGGGATTGGTACAAAGTCCTGACCATAAATTATTTTGAATGGGGTCATGCCAGTACTACTATGAACTGAATTGTTGTAGGCAACCTCAGCATGAATTAGGAGGTCAGCCCAGTCATCCTGCTGGAAGTTTATAAAACAACGTAAATACTGCTCCAGAACCGAGTTAGCCCTTTCACAAGCCCCATTAGTCTGCGGATGGTGGGAGGAGCTTAAGCCCTGGGCGGAGCCAATTAGTGTCAAAAATTCCTTCCAGAATTTCGAAGTAAATTGAACACCCCTATCAGAGATGATGCGCTTCGGGACGCCATGCAAGCGATAAATATGAGCCAGAAATAGTTTTGCCAAAGTCTTAGCCGATGGTATCTTCGAGCATGGTACAAAGTGAACTTGCTTGGAGAATAAATCTGTAACAACCCATATAACTGTAAAACCTTGGCTATTTGGAAGGTCAACAATAAAGTCCATAGATATCTCCTTCCAAGGAGCCTCTGGCCGCGCTACGGATTGGAGGAGACCGTGAGGTTTGCCAGGAGAACGTTTCGAAGCGGCACATATTGGGCAACTGGCGATATAGGATTCAATGTCCTTTTTCAGCGAGGGCCACCAGAACTGGCGTTTAACCAAATGCATAGTCTTTACAAATCCAAAATGACCAGCCAATCTCGAATCATGTGCCCTCTGTAAGACAAACGGTCGAAGCGTTGTAGGGACATAAATTTTTGATCCAATCCAAGGTAGATCATCTCTCAAAGTACAATCCCCAGAGTGGGCAGAATACCATTCATCGGTGAGAAGTTCCGTTTTAATTCTAGAGATTAATTCAGGTGGTGGGTCGGTCTGTAGAACGGAATGACTTCTGGTTACAACCGGGGTGGCCATGCTATACAGCGGAAGCACAGGTTGAATAACTGAAAGCTTAGAGGTGTCATATTGAGGCAGTCTGGATAAGGCGTCAGCCATGAAGTTTTTTCCCCCGGGGATGTATTTTAGGGTAAAGTTGAAACGATTGAAGTATTGAGACCAGTGCACTTGCTTTGGGGACAGCTTACGAGACGTCGTCAGGTACTCCAAATTTTTGTGATCAGTCCATACCTCAAACAGGTGAGGGGCACCTTCCAGAAAATGGCGCCAAGACATGAGTGCCCAACGAACCGCAAATGCCTCTTTCTCCCAGATCGCCCATCTTCTCTCAGTATCGGATAACTTACGAGAGGTGTAAGCGCAGGGTTGTAGTAGACCTTGTTGGTTGTATTGTAACAAGACAGCCCCAACTGCTACGTCGCTAGCATCTGCTTGAATCACAAAAGGGGCATTAACATCTGGGTGCTTCAGCACTGGTTCTGCTGCAAATAAGCGCTTTAGTTTTTCAAAAGCGGCTTGGCACTCCATAGTCCAGTTGAGGGGGGAACTTGGTCGTGGCTTGCTCTCTCCGTTTGTTTTGAGTAGGTTCGTGATAGGCAGAGCAATACTAGCGAAAGAAGGTATAAATTGGCGGTAAAAGTTAGCAAAACCCAAGAAACTTTGTAATTGTTTACGGGTACGAGGAGGGGCCCATTCTGTTACAGCTTTGACTTTTCCAGTGTCCATCTCAATACCCTCTGCCGAGATACGATATCCAAGGTAGTCTATTTTCTCTTGGTTAAATTCACACTTAGAAAGTTTAGCGTAAAGTTCGGCTGCTCTCGGTTTATGTAAAACAGAACGGACTAGTTTTACGTGTTACTCACATGTTTCCGTGTAGATGACGATATCATCAAGATAAACGATAACGCCCTTGTACAGGTGCTCATGCAATACTTCGTTGATCAGTTGCATAAAAACTGATGGCGCCCCCTGGAGGCCGAAGGGTAACACTTTAAATTGAAAGCACCCTAAAGGGCAGTTAAATGCAGTCTTCCATTCATCACCTTCTTTAATTCTTATTCTGTAATAAGCTTCTCTGAGATCAAGTTTAGTGAAGATTTTGCCTGTGGCCAAATGCGCTAACATGTCCTTCATGAGAGGCAGTGGGTAGACGTTGTGTTCGCATATAGTGTTCAGGAACCTGTAGTCAGTTACAAGACGGAGAGATCCATCTTTCTTTTCTCTAAACATTACAGGGGCTGCTACTCGTGGTCTAGCAGGTTCAATGAAACCTCTTTCCAAGTTTTTATCAATAAATTTGCGAAGTTCAACCATTTCACGTGGTGTCATAGAGTAAATACGTGGTTTGGGAAGTTGCACCCCAGGGAGGAAATCAATAGAACAGTCTGTAGCACGGTGGGGGAGCAGTTTGTCAGAGGATTTTTCACTAAAAACGTCTTTTAGGTCCCAGTACTCTTTAGGAATTTTTTCTTCCCCTGGTACTACTTCCAGTATGGGAACAACCTGGCCTGTGTTTACAGGTTCTTGGATGGGTACAGGTTCAACCAAAGATTGCATGGTGGGGCATTGCGGAACTGGTTCGGCGTCCGGGGTAGGAAGCATAGGTAAAGGAATTCGAACCCAACCGTCTTTCCAGTCAATCAGCGGGTTCCATTTCCGTAGCCAATTCAGGCCCAATATGACTGGGTTATCAGCAATGGGGGCAACAATAAAGTTAATGAATTCCTGATGGTGGTCACCAATAGACACCTGAATTGGTTCCGTTACAAACTGTGCTGGGTTACCACCTGCTACGGTACCATCCATCTGGCAGAAAGCTATGGGAACTTTTAAATTTTTAAGGTGAAAACCCATATGCTGTACTAAATCTTGGCTGATAAGGCATCGTGAACAACCAGAATCTAAAAGGGCTAGCACTTTACAATTGCGGCCACTAGAGGGAGCCAAAAGATGCAAAGGAATAGTAAGGGGCCCTGAGAGGGGACTCACCCAATTCTCGTCAGTTGAGTCCGTATCCTTCTCCCAGTCGTCCGGCTCCCTCTGCTGGTGATGGTCGGTAGTGAGATCCAGGGGTTCAGCTCCGTGCATCGCTTGCTTCATACGCATGCTCGGGGTTTTCGCGCGTTTTCTCACTTCCGTGGACGGCTGCAGGCAGGGTTTTTCTTTCACTTTGCAATCATTCGCCCAATGCCCCTCCCTCCCGCAGCGGAAGCAAGCATTAGACCGGGGAGAAGTGGGCTTTCCTTTCCTACTTTCCTTTTGGTAATCACGACCAAAAACGGGAGGGGGGGGAAAGTTCTTTCTTTCTTTCCCTTTCAACCTCAAACAGGCTATTGTTTCTGAGCAGATCAATTTCAACATCAGCGGCGAGATCAAACCAATCCTCTAGCATTTCTGCCGTATGTCTGTTGATACAGCTTTGATACAAAGTGGGGTTTAAGCCTTCAGTATATTCATCGATAAGAGCCTCAATGCTCCAACCTCTCATATAGGTGGCAAGTTCACGAAAACGTTGGCTATATTCTTGAACTGGCCTGTTTCCCTGGCGTAAATTTTTTATTTCAAGCCGTGCTTTTCTATGAAGGAGAGGGTCCTCGAACCGTCTTCTTAGAGCGGTCATAAATCTGTCGAAGTCTCCCATTAATGGGGAATTATCATTATGTAATGAGACTATCCAATCTGCCGCTCTCCCCTCAAGAGCCAGAGAAACAATTCTTATCTTAGACTCATCATTTGGTAATTCGCAAGCAAATTCTTTCACGAAATTGCTGACTTGCAGTAGAAAAAATCCCAGCTCTTTAGAGTTTCCTCCAAACTTAATTCCCAGGGGGGGGAGTCTTGACATTCTACGTGGAGCGGGGCTTGGGTCTCTCTGCTGAACAGCTCCTAGGCCGCTTTCCCTTGGTGTTTCAAAGCGTGGGGGGGGGTTTCTCTCTCCCTTGCCTGGGGGGGTGTCTTCCGCCCTAAGTCCTTTTGTTCCCAGTCTGAAGGGCTAGGATCCCTCCCCCACTTTCATTCTCTGGCACTCTTTATATCATCAGGTTGACGGATTAATGATCTAGCCACCTCTCTTAAGTGGTTCTCTTCCCCCATCTGTTCCCACAAGGGAGGGGAGTGGGCTTGTCTGCGTCGGGTGGTGGTAACCCCGGGGGCAATCTCTTCAAAAGCGGTTGCCTTCATCCCCACTCCCTCAGACCAGCGATGGCGAACTGGTTTATCTTTGGGTTTTGACTCCAGAGTAACATCAGCCAATAATTCCATTACTGACCTGGTTTCCTCTGTCAGGCCCGTCTGGTCGAGTGCTGTCGCTCCCAGCATCTCTTCTTTCCCTGGCTCCGACATTTGTCTTTGGTTTTATTGTTTTATTATTATTTTATTTTTATTTTATTTAAATTTATATCCCGCCCTTCTCCACAGAGGACCCAGGGCGGCGCACAGGAAATTTAAAAAACATACAAAATACAATAAATATAATTTAAAATAACTATTAAATAATCCTATCCTATGCTAAAACCAAATTTTTAAAAGACCCAAATTTAAAACTTCCTAAAAAGTCCCCATGGGAGGTTAGGCTAGGCTGGCTTGTTGGAACAAATATGTCTTTAGACATTGGCGGAAGAGGCGGAGGTCGGTGATGGTACGTAATTCAGGGGGTAGGTCATTCCAGAGGGCTGGACCCGCCACAGAGAAGGCTCTTCCCCTGGGTGTCGCCAGTCAGCATTGTCCGGCCGACGGCACCCTGAGAAGGCCCTCTCTGTGGGAGCGTATCGGTCTAAGGGATGTATGGGGCAGGAGGCGGTCTCGCATATAACTAGGCCCCGAGCCATGGAGCGCTTTAAAGATGGTCATCAGAACCTTGAAGTATTACACTTACTACTGAAGTTGTTAGCTCAGAGATAAGCGTGTAATGATTCCTGGCTTTCTGTCATGCTCGCTTCTACCTCCATTCAAGAAAGAACACACTTAAGCATATTTCAAATGATTAAGGTTACTTTTACTGAATAAGGAAAGGACAGCAGCAAAGGTTAAGCCAGGAATGGCTACTTTAGGCGCGAAGCATACATATCAAAGCATAAGCCAAACCCCAATAACCCATGGCCCCCACACCAGTGTCCAATGCAATATCTTCCACGTTGTCAGATGGGTAACACGTCCAGAGTGGTCATCAGAATGGAATGTGATACCGTTAAGCCTAGCGATATCACCACCTAGCCCCATCTTCCTCCAGCACACATAATAACAACATCCCCCCACCCTCCCCGTTTCCATGGCAGCCAAGCATGCAGTAAAGTGAAGGCTGACAGTATGGGAGTTATATAGTCAAAATAACATTCTTTCCCATAGAGTCAAGGTCAACTTGCCCTGCTGTTGTGTTATGACGCTGCATCACGTGCTAAGCATTTCTGTTAGTGCAGACTGGTTTTGGCCGGTTGGACACAAACATGGAAGCTAGCATGAAAAGTCACTAGTCATGCCCTGACACCTAACACCTTGGAGAAAAGTTCCCACCTTCTTGCAACGTGCTAACTACGTGCAACGTGCTAACTATCAACAAACAGCATGTAACGCCTATTTCTACTGTCTGATTTCCTTTTATGGTCATGATTTATGTATTGTTTACCTATGACAATCTATGCTTAACCCTGCCTTCTGATAAAGTTAATAAAAGGGCTTGCAGGCTTTTGTCTGTGCGCAGTCCATCCCGTTTCAGAGAAGATATGGGGTCGTGTTTCTTTTCTCCCTATCCGTGGGCTGGCCCGCCTGATAACGGCGTGAAAGTTATCACTACAACTGGTGTAACCCCGACGTGGATTCCAATTCATCATTCATGGTGCGGCCTGCCTTTGGTGTCGGTGTCGTTCACGTCCAGCCTCAGAAACTCCTCATGCTTATCCTCCGCCTCCGGGCCTCTCGAGCCAACTGTTTTACAGTTCCCTTCGTAAGTATGTGGAGCAGTTGTTCTAAAAAGCAGTTTCGACACATCTGTGATTTAGGAAACCCTCTGAAGGCTTCCAAAAAATTTTCTGATAAGGGCACTCCCTTGTCGCAAATTACAAAGGCTCAAATAATTGGACTCCTAAAATATGTTTGGCTTAAATGTCCCATCTATCCAGCAGATGGGTCAACTAAAGTTTCAATCTGGAATAGAATTTTAAAATATCTCAATGAGCCCCCAAGACCTCCTCAAAGCAGGGGGTGGCTACAGTAACATCGTCTGCCCCCCCTTACCATCAGCTTTGTCTCTCCCTGCTATAACAAAAAAGAAAAGCGGGGGGAGAGGGATTTTCACCTCTTTCAGCTCTTCCAGCTATCAGGAACAGTCTGTGTTAGTTTTTTTTATTTTTTTGATGCACGCTAGAATCCTTTTCGCAAGCGTTATCTATTGGCCTTGATAAATCATTGCATGGAATGTTTTAATTGGAACTTCAAAAGACAACATGTAATTGGCTTTCAGGAATGCAAAAGGATTTCTTGCATAGGAAAACTACATTGTAAGAATGTTTTAATTTTTTCTCTCTAGTTAGTGTCTCTGTTTAAATGTACATACAAGTTGGGATATGTTACTTAGTTTACAATGTTGCTAGATATAAGGTTATAGAGTAATAGGAATTTTGAACATTAAAGATTGTTTGTATATAAGTAAGGATAATGCACTTTTGAATTTTGTAGAATTTTCCTCTTATATCCTTTGCACATGTGTATGGAAATTCTCTCTCAGAACTTTAACTTTGATCAAAGCGTAAAGTGTGTTCTTTATTATATTCAAGCCTCCGTTTAAGTCTATTGTTTGGCATATTGTGACTTGAACGTTTTCTATGGGTTTCAATGAATTTTCGCCCAATGAGATTTTTTAAGGGTAGCCATATTTGGCTTCCCACACAGTTGAACTCCTTTTAGGTTCACAGGCATTCAATATGGTGGACCAGAGACACTGGTGTGGGCCACAGACGATGTCAAAGAGCGCTCCTGGTCATTTTTGCACCAGTGACATGGGCTTGGCTGGACACCAGCAGACCCTGAATACACTCAGACCTGAATGCCAAAGAGGCTTGAACAAGATTGTACTGTACTAGGTGAATAGATAATTTTTTTCTTTTGCTTTGTATGTGTGTATGTGAGGAAAGGTCTTTGAAGTGAATGAGTGTTGCATTGAAAGGTGTGTGTCTGTTGAAATAAATGTGAAATTTTAACTGTAAGGGAATGGTCACACCAAACCCTGAGTCTGAAAAATGGACGCCAAAAAGATTTTTGGTTGTGGTGTTGCAAGGAACTCACTTCCTGCTTCTTCCTTGAGCACCACCGGAACTTGCCTTACTTGTGGGTGGAGTGGCCATGTTAAAAATTAGTGCCCTCCTCCAGGTGGGGGTGAAGGAGGACCCCTCCTTCCGCTCCAATACTGCTTGCTCAGGTTGCAAGAAAAACTTTTTAAACTGAGCAGAAAAGCCTCAATGGAAAGGTGGGAGGGAATGCCCACTGGAGCCTCTCTCCCTCCCTCTCATTCAGACACAGTCAAAACAAGCAGATACCCACACATTCTTTTGCCCACAAACTTCCCCCCCTCTTGCCTGCGTCTCTCTGGAGGACAGAGGGAGGGGTGAGATCACCCACACCACACATAACACACACACACACACATCTTAAGGGGACTCAAAGTACATTCGCCTTAATTTTATCATCAACATACCCACATTTACCTACAATTAATCCCATTTCACTCTTTTTCACAACACTTTTGATTTTTCTTTTGGACATTTTTTGAGTTTTACGTTTATTTTAATTCATTGGCAGGAATGATTCTCTGCTATTTTGCCTGCATTTTAAAATTTTTCCACATGCTTAATGAGAGTTACCTAGCTTCCATAACAAGGAAGCTGATTTTTTCTCACATCTTTTTTTGATGTCAGATTTAATGTACCTCATCCTATGTTATTTGTTTGTTTGTTTCTGATATCTGCCTTTGGAAAAATTTCTTTCCATCTGAATTGTTTTTTTTTAAATTTTTTGAGTGTTGATTCCAAGTTTTTTGATCGTTTGTTTTACCCATTACTTCTTGCTTTGTCTGTAATATTTTTTCCACATTTGGAACTTACATTTAGGGGAGTCTTAGCTTCCCCTTTCATGCGAAGTTCAGAATCTTTTTCAGATCTTGCTCTTGTTATGATGATCAATTCTCCAATTACAAAAAAAAGGGGAATTGGTTGCCAAATGATTTTGCTCCCAGAAGCCTCTTTACCTCATGCCCCAGGGCAGATTTTTACAACCAATGGGGGCGCTATAAGGTGGATTAGCTACTATGATTGTTGATTTAACAGTTTGTTTTTTTCCATTCCTCTGCATTCTGAGGACAGATGCTTATTTGCTTTCACTGTCCCTGAGCTTAATAACTCCATGCCCACTTCACGTTACCAATGGAAAGTGTTACCTCAAGGCATGCTCAATAGTCCTACCATGTGTCAATTTTTTGTAGCGCATGTTTTAAATTCTTATCGAATCCAATATCCAAATTTCTTGATTTATCATTATATGGATGATATCCTAGTGGCTGCACCTGGCCCAAAGGGTACAGTTTTGAAAACTTTACCTCATCTTCAACAAATTTTACAACAGGGTGGTCTTTACATAGCTTCTGACAAAGTTCAAACTTTTCCTCTTTTTCAATATATAGGTCACAAACTACTTTCATCTCATACTGTTCCTGCATCTCCACAGGTACAGTTACCTCCAAAACCAACTTTACTTCAATTGCAGAAATATTTAGGTTCTATTAACTGGATATGTCCTTATTTAGGTCTTACTACTGTTCAACTTTCACCTCTTTTCAACGCCTTAACTAAAGGTAAGCAACCAGCAGACAAAATCCCATTGCAGAAAGAACACTTTGACACTATGCATTAAGTTAACCAAGCCTTGAAAACAAAATGGGTTGACAGATTGCTGGATGGTTTTCTTCTTGCACTTTTGATAATTAACACATTTCAATTACCTACAGCTGCAATTGTACAAGTTACACCTTCACTCTTAATTCTTGAATGGATACATCTTTCACACACTCCTCGCTCTACTTTAACTACAAAGCCAGCGCAAATGGCACTCCTTATTAATAAGGGTCGCCATCGTGCTAAAGCACTTGCTGGACAGGAACCAACTACAATCTATGTTCCTTCTTCTCTTGCTACTTGGGAAACTCTTTTGGCCTCCAGCGAGGCATTGCAGTATGCTCTTGCTGACTGGCCTGGTTCTGTTTCTTGTCATCCTCCTCCTGATCCAACTCCTTTTTTCTTCATTTCCAATTCCAGATGCTGTTACAGTTTTTTGCACCAAAATTACTCCACCACAGACTTCTGCCCAACGTGCAGAACTCTATGCTTCAATTTTGGCTTTTCAACAATTTTCTGATCAACTTTTTAACCTCATTTTGGACACTCTGTACGTTACACAGATTATTTCTTCTATCTATCAAGCCTATCTTTCACCTTCTATTGAATCTTCACTTTTGTCACTTTTTCTCACTCTTCAACACTTAATTTCTCAGAGAACAGATCTCTTTCATGTTTCTCATATAAGAAGCCATCAACCATTTCCAGGTATTATTCAACAAGGAAATGATGTTGCAGATCAAGCTGCTTCAGATGCTACATCTTTATCAACAGTCTATTCTGTTTCTTCCCTTATTCCTTGGGAAAGTCGCTCTTATTTTCATCAAAACAAAAAGGCGCTGATAAAACAATTTGGTATAACAACAGCAGAAGCAACTGCTATATTACAACAGTGTCCTACTTGTTCAGAGGGGGAGCCGGACCTGGTAGGAATTGCGGAGACCTGGTTGGGCCACGAGGGAGGACTCCCCCTCGTTGAAATGTGCCCACCAGGTTACCGCGCTTTTCATCAGCCTCGGGCCCTAGGCAGGGGTGGTGGGGTAGCGGTTATTATTAGGGAAGGTCTAGAGCCGAGAGAGACCATTGTGCCACAGACTACCGGTTGTGAGTCCCTCTGCGTGAAGTGGGGCCTAGGGAGGCAGTTGGGCTTGCTAGTTGTATACCTGGCCCCCCGCTATGTAACAGCAGCCCTGCCCGAGCTCCTCGAGGTGATCGCTACGATGGCAGTTGAGACCCCCAGACTTTTAGTCATGGGGGACTTTAATCTGCCATCGGCGGGCGAATCATCCGGGGTAGCTCGGGAGTTCATGGCTTCCATGACGGCCATGGACCTGACCCAACTAATTCAAGGCCCCACTCACGAGGGTGGACATACACCGGATCTCATCTTTGTCTCAGGCCAATGGAAGAGTGATCTGGGTATAGGGGATATAGTCATCACGCCCTTGTCATGGACAGACCACTCACTTCTCCGGCTCGACTTTCCAACCGCTGCCCCTCACCGCGGGGAGGCGGAACCTGAGTCACCTATTTGGTTCCGCCCCAGGCGTCTGATGGACCCTGATGGGTTCCAGACGGCGCTTGGGCCACTTCCTGTACCTCTGACCCGCGCCCCGATGGAGGACCTCGTGGCCGCATGGAATATTGCGACCGCGGGAGCCTTGGATCGGGTCGCGCCCTTGCGGCCTCTCTTGTGGCGCCGAAACACCCTGGCTCCTTGGTTTACCGAGGAGCTGAGGGTGATGAAACGCCACAAGAGATGCCTAGAGAGAAGATGGAGGGCTACCCGTTCTGAATCTGACCGGACACAGGTAAGAGCCCAGTTACGGACTTACATTGTGGCGCTGAGAGTGGCCAAACATCATCATTGTGCCACTCTCATAGCATCCGCAGAAAACCGCCCTGCCGCCCTGTTTAGGGTGACCCGTTCCCTCCTTCAACAGAGGGTGCGGGAAGCCCCGCTGCAGGGTAGAGCAGAGGAATTTGTGATTTTTCTGCAGGAGAAAATCGCTCAGATACAGAATGAGTTAGCCTCCATTGATGGCCCAGTGGGATGCCACGAGACAGATCTTGTTTGGGAGGAGTTTGACTCCGTTACTTCCGAGGATATGGACAGGTTACGTGGGCGACTGCGAGCCACCACATGTTTATTGGACCCGTGTCCCTCCTGGCTTGTACTGGCATCCTGGGAGGTGACACGAGGCTGGCTCCAAGAGGTTGTCAACGCATCCTTAAGTGAGGGTGCCTTACCTGCTTCCCTAAAAGAGGCCATGGTGAGGCCCCTCCTTAAGAAGCCCTCTTTGGATCCAGCTTTATTAACCAACTATCGTCCAGTCTCCAACCTTCCCTTTTTGGCGAAGGTTGTTGAGAGTGTGGTGGCACAACAGTTTCCCCGTCACCTGGAGGAAGTTGATTATCTAGACCCGCGCCAGTCCGGCTTTCGGCCCGGGCATAGCACCGAGACGGCATTGGTCGCGTTGGTCGATGATCTCTGGAGGGCCAGAGATGGGGGTTGCTCCTCCATCCTGGTCCTATTAGACCTCTCGGCGGCTTTCGATACCATCGACCATGGTATCCTATTGCATCGGCTGGAGGGGTTGGGGGTGGGAGGCACCGTTTTACGGTGGTTCTCCTCCTACCTCTCTGGCCGATCGCAATTTGTGTTGGCAGGAGAGCAGAGGTCGACCTCGAGACCCCTCACATGTGGGGTCCCTCAGGGGTCGGTCCTCTCGCCTCTCCTGTTCAACACATATATGAAGCCGCTGGGTGAGATCATCCGTGGCTTTGGGGTAGAGTACCATCTCTACGCTGATGATACTCAGCTGTATATATCTACCCCAAGCCACCCCAACGATGCCGTAGCGGTGATGTGCCAGTGCCTGGAAGCCGTACGGATCTGGATGGGAAGTAACGGACTCAGACTCAACCCGACCAAGACCGAGTGGCTGTGGTTTCCGGCTGCCCGATTCAACCAGCTGACTCCATCGCTGGCCATAGGGGGCGAACATCTTGCCCCTGTGGATGGGGTGCGCAACTTGGGTGTCCTCCTGGATGCCCGGCTGTCCATGGAAGATCAAGTGACAGCCGTGGCCAGGAGGGCGTTTTACCAGGTTCGCCTGGTTCGCCAGTTGCGCCCCCTATTGGATCGGGACGCCCTTCGCACAGTCACTCATGCGCTCGTGACATCCCGACTGGACTATTGTAACTCTCTCTACATGGGGCTCCCCTTGAGGTGCACCCGAAGACTTCAGCTGGTCCAGAATGCAGCCGCGCGAGCAATAATGGGTACCGCAAGGTATACCCATGTAACACCGCTCTTGCGCGAGCTGCACTGGCTACCTGTCGTCTTTCGGGTGCGCTTCAAGGTGTTAGTCCTCATCTTTAAAGCGCTCCATGGCTCGGGACCTAGCTATCTGCGGGATCGGATTCTGCCTCATACATCTTCCCGGCCCATTCGCTCCCACAGAGAGGGACTTCTCCGGGTGCCGTCCACTAGACTTTGTCAGCGGGCGACGCCCAGGGGAAGGGCCTTCTCTGTGGCGGGCCCAGCCCTCTGGAACGACCTTCCCCCCGACATTAGAACAACTACGGACCTCCGCTCCTTCCGTCAGAAATTAAAAACTCACTTTTTCTGCTTGGCCGGCCTAGGTTAGTCTCTACCTCAGGGGTTAGGGAATGTTAATTTTAAAATGGGGATTTTAGTACAGGGACAGTTGATTTAATTTGTTTTTATTGTATTTATTTATGTATATATTTTATGCTGTTTTAATTTTCCCTGTGCACCGCTCCGAGTCCCCCTGGGGAGAGGACGCGGTATAGAAAAATAAAATCTATTCTATCTATTCTATTGTAGTAAACAAGCGCATTCTATTCCTATGGGAGTCAATCCCCGAGAAACAGAATGTTGTCAAATTTGGCAAATGGATGTTACCCAATATGCTTCCTTTGCTCCATGGAAGTATATCCATGTGTCCATTGACACATATTCAGGTTTCATCATGGCTACCCCTCAAAGGGGCGAAGCTACAAAACATGTAATTAATCATTGTATTTGTACTTTTGCATCGTTGGGACGCCCAAATGAACTCAAAATTGACAATGGACCTGCTTATACAAGCACTGCATTTGCTGCCTTTTGTCAAAAATGGAGCATAATTCACAAATTTGGTATTCCATATAATAGCCAAGGACAAGCCTTTGTTGAAAGAGCAAACCAAACCTTAAAGCATGCTCTTAACCGTTACATTGGCTCACGGGGGAAAACAGCCCCTGGCCTCCCAGCTGTGCAAGACACTCTTAATTTGTGTCTCTATACTCTTAATTTTCTAAACCTGACTGGTCAACCTGCAATATCTGCTGCTTGTCGTCACTTTTCTTCTTCTCCCTCTGCTGAACATCAGCGACCACTTGTCTACTATCGGTGCCTACCTGACCTGACCTGGCGAGGACCTGCAGAGCTCATCACGTGGGGGCGTGGCTACGCCACCGTCGCCCTTCCTGAAAAGACTCTGTGGATTCCTGCTCGACACGTTCGTCCCTGTCATCTACCACCAAAGATCAAAGATGCAGATACATCTTCTTCTGATCCTGTCACTTCTCCAGATTCAACTGCTGCTTGTGACAACCATTGAGATCAGTAAAGGACTTTCAACTAAAGACATCAACAAAACAACATCAGGTACCAAAACACTACATCAACATACTGACTTTACAATACCTCCAGTCCCTTTGCGGCTGCAACAGGACCTTGATAAACATTTTCACACAGCCAAACGCAATGTGCTGTCTGGAGATACCACATATTGTGTACCTTGCATCAAAATCACATACTCACTGTTCCGCCAGACACCATCCCAAAACAAGAAAAAGATAGGAATTGTACATAACAAGACTATCCCCACCAGCTGACTGTTACCAATACACTTGCAATCCCGTTAACATCACCTTTCTTGTTCCACAAAACTGGCTAACTGCACAAAAGCCCCAAACAAATCTTTGGAAAAAATTGTTGACATGAAATTCTTGACACTGCCAGAAAACAATGACCTTGCTTGGTCCACCCCAGACGGACTGTATTGGGTTTGTGGACGTTTTGCTTACAACAAATTGCCATCAAACTGGTATGGGTCTTGCATCCTATCTACCATTCGCCCTGGTTTCTTCCTACTCCCACTACGACAACGACAAGATCTGGGAGTTCCAGTCTACGAAGAACTAGGCAATGTGCGAGACCGCAGAGACATTATAGACACAAAAGACATTCATAGAGGAGATTGGACTGACGAGGATTGGCCTCCAGAACGCATAATTGCCGTCTATGGCCCAGCAACATGGGCAGAGGATGGCACATATGGATATCGCACTCCCATATACATGATTAATAGAATAATTCGCCTTCAAGCTGTAATTGAAATTATAACAAATCAAACAGTATTAGCTTTACAACATCTAGCCCAAGAAAGTGCAAAGTCTAGAACATATATTATGCAGAATCGTTTAGCTCTTGATTACTTATTGGTAAAAATTGCTCATGTGCCTGTACAAACGTGGCATGGTTTAAATTTAAAAGAAATGTTTGGTTCATGGTTTCCAAAATTACCTGGTTTGCAAGCTATTGTAGCTTTAATTGGTATGATTGCTTTAGGATGTATTGTTTTACCTTGTGTTTTCCCTATTCTTGCTCGTGCAATTTCTAATAGTTTATCTTTGTTTGCTGAGAAACGAGCTATAGCTCACATCAACGCTTTGTGGGAACAGAAGTATGCTCCTGAGCCCCAGGGAGACCCCCTGGAGAAGAAACCGTTAACCTTGGGCAGCGATGAGGAGGAAGAGGTAATTTCCAAACACCGAATCAAGCCTCCCCTCAGGCTGCTGTATGGTGACGAAGAACATCTTTTTTGAAAAAATAAAAACAGAGGAGATGTTGCGTTATGACGCTGCATCACGTGCTAAGCATTTCTGTTAGTGCAGACTGGTTTTGGCCGGTTGGACACAAACATGGAAGCTAGCATGAAAAGTCACTAGTCATGCCCTGACACCTAACACCTTGGAGAAAAGTTCCCACCTTCTTGCAACGTGCTAACTACGTGCAACGTGCTAACTATCAACAAACAGCATGTAACGCCTATTTCTACTGTCTGATTTCCTTTTATGGTCATGATTTATGTATTGTTTACCTATGCTTAACCCTGCCTTCTGATAAAGTTAATAAAAGGGCTTGCAGGCTTTTGTCTGTGCGCAGTTCCATCCCGTTTCAGAGAAGATATGGTGTCGTGTTTCTTTTCTCCCTATCCGTGGGCTGGCCCGCCTGATAACGGCGTGAATGTTATCACTTCACCCTGCACCTGGAGGGGTATGACTGGGAGTCATCTCCAGTTGGGATGGTGCTTGGACTTTCACTTCGGTGGGGAAAACCTGGAAGTTTTCAGATTTGAGTTTCCCCAGATGTGCCAATATGACATCTATATAAATAAAAATGTAACTATGAGTTTGTTCAAAACCGCTAATCTCAGAAAGTACTGCACCGTTCGCCACCAAATTTTCACACAATGCTCCTTACAAGTGCAGCACCAATGATACATACAGATTGCATGGATGGCACACCGGTGCCAGGTACACACCACACAAATGTAAAACTGCAGCTCTTCTGTGTGTTTCCCTCACTCGCCCCCCTCCCCTTCGCGGCCCTGCCCACCCGCCCACTTTTCAGCTCACGTCACTTGCACGAGCAGTGGAGCGGTCTGCATCATATCCGTGAGGGTCACCTCCTCAGCGGCCTCTCTCCTCTGCCGCTGCCCACGCCAACTCCCCCCCTCCCCCAGCAAGGCTGCTGCCGAGTCAGCGGCCTCTCTCTCTAGGTAGGTAGGTAGGTAGGTAGAGGGAGAGAGAGAGAGAGAGGAAGAAATACAGTAGGTAGGTCTCTCTACCTACCTACCTACCTAGAGAGAGAGAGAGGAGAGAGAGGCTGCTGACTCGGCAGCGGCCTTGGTGGGGGGAGGGGAGTTGGTGGCGCTGGCGGCGGCGGAGAGAGAGGCTGCTGAGGAGGCAACCATTGCGGATATGACACAGACCGCTCCACTGCTCGTGCAAGTGACGTGAACTGAAAAGTGGCTGGGTGGGAGGGGCCGTGAAGGGGATGGGGGCAAGTGAGGGAAACACACAGAAGAGCTGCAGTTTTACATTTGTGTGGCGTGTACCTGACACCAGTGTGCCATCCACACAATCTGTACGTATCATTGGTGCTGCACTTGTAAGGAACGTTGTGTGAAAATTTGGTGGCGATTGGTGCAGTAGTTTCTGAGATTAGCGGTTTTGAACAAACTCATAGTTACATTTTTATTTATGTAGAATGAAACATGAATGAATGATGATGATATTATTATTTTCCAATTACACACGTGGGTGTCCACACCCCATTGGTCCTGATTTCCAACACAATCCCAGTTTCTCTTTGACCCCTCCCCCCCAACCCCGAATGCCCCCCCCCCCAAGATAAAGCCATAGGATTTGCCAGTAGTGCTAACCAGGTTCGGCTAAACGAACTGTCATTGGTTCTCCCCAACGCAATCCAAAGCAACCCCTATAAATTCTTCCCCGCAAACCCAGCATGGACCCACTTCTCTGGCGACCCCACCACAGTAGAGCAACAGGGGAACGGAGAGGACCACCCACCTTGTTCGCTGTGGGCATCGATCTGAAGGACAAGATCAGCGATCTGCTCAAGGTCCACAATGCATTCCTCATCCGATTGCTGGGGGTGTGGGGTGTGTGAAAAAGAGACACGGGACAAGCAGTCCTCGACTTATGACCAAAATGCAGTCCAACATTTGTTGCTAAGCAAGACATATGTAGCTAAATATATGTATGTATCTACTACTATCCATCTGTCTGTATCTATGTATCTTTCTGACTGTCTTTATTTGTATCTCTCTATCCCTATCTATCCATTATCTACCCATCCATCTCTATTTATCTCCCTGTCTTTATTTCTATGTCTCTATCCCTATTTATCCATTATTTACCCATCCATCCATATCTATTTATCTGTTCATCTTTATTTCGATCTCTCAATCCCTATCTATCCAATCTGTCTCATTTCTATCTCTCTACCCCTATGTATCCATTATATCCTATCTAACTATCCATCCATCTTTTATTTATCTCTCTATCCCTATCTATTTATCCATTATCTACCTTTCTACCTATCCCTCTATCCATCCAATCTGTCTTTTATTTCTCTCTCTATCCCGGGTGTTGGCAACTCGCGGCTCCGGAGCTGCTTGCAGCTCTTTGGGCCCTCTGCTGCAGCTCCCTGTCCCATCACTGGCTGGCCCGGCCCCTCCCTGTCACTCTTCGCCTGGCCTGAGAAGGTAAGGGTTACGGCGGGGGATGGAGAAGGGGCCGGGGCTGCTTCTCCGGCACCTCACTCTTCCTGGAGCTTCTTCCGGCCCTTGTTGATGCGGGGTGTGCCTTGGGGAGATGTGCAACTTACTCTCCACCCCAAGACAGTGGCCCAACCTGGCTGTGACCGACGACGCCCTCGCTAACACGAGGGCTGGCACGGTGGGAATGGGATCTGGGAGGAGGGGATGATGGAAAGGGGGACAGGCCCACAGTGCCCAGCCACGGCTTTAAGTTCAGGGCAGTGGGAAAAGGGGGCTGGCCCTGCCGAACCTCACCTGTCCACCAAGGGGGGGTCAGGCTCGGAGAAAGCCAGAGCCCAGATTTCCAAAAAGAAAAAAGAAAAAAGAAAAGGAGTAGCAAAGAGCCCCAAGGAGAGCTCCCTGGGCTTTCTGAGAGAGTGAGAAGAGACACAGACAGACAGAGATAGAACGTTGGTCCTTACCTGAATGTGTCTTTTCTGTAGAGGAGAGGGAAGGGTTACATGTGGGTATAGCCAAAGCTTGATTGGTCCAAAGACTGAGGGAATTTTCTTTAATTGTTCCACCATTCCCTATAGGGTCCCAGTTTCCACAAAGTCGAAGAACAATACCTGCAACAACATAAGCAGACCACAGGACCACCTGGGCCCTCTGCCTGGCTAACCCTATATCTAACTAGGGTGGGTTGTAACCCCTCCCTCTCCTCTACAGAAAAGACACGTTCAGGTAAGGACCAACGTTCTTTTTCCTGTAGAGTCGAGGGAGGGGTTACACGTGCGATGTACCCAAGCTTCGTCCCAGGGAGGGAACCTGAGACCCAGGAGGAGGGGCAGTCGCCACCTGCTGCAAAACCCTACGCCCAAAGGATGCGCCCGTAGATGTAAGTGCATCCAGCCTGTAGTGCCGGATGAAGGGGGTCAGGGACGACCAAGTGGCCGCCTGACAAATATCTTCAAACGGGGCCCTGGTGGCCCACGCCGCCATGGTGGCGGCATTCCGCGTTGAGTGGGCTGTGATCCCCAAGGGAGGAGTCTGACCAGACGCCTCATAGGCAGAGACAATGGCCTGTCTCAACCACCTACCTATTGTGGCGGAAGACACCCTGGCTCCCAAAGAGCCTGGTTGAAAGGAAATGAAAAGGGCCTCAGACCTGCAGATCTCCAACATTCGTCTGAGATATATGTGCAAAGCGCGTCGAACATCGAATCGATGCTACAGCTGCTCCCTCTCATAAGAGGGGGAGGGGTTGAAATTAGGCAAAACAATCTCCTGTGCCCTGTGAAAGGGGGAATTAATTTTTGGGAGAAATCCCGGATCCAATCTAAGGACCACCCTGTCCTGGTGAAATTGGCAGAGATTGTCCCTGGAAGAAAGTCCCCCCAGCTCGGAGATGCGCCTGGCCGACATGACTGCGACTAGGAATGCAACCTTCAAGGATAACAACCTGAGATGAACCGTCAGTAACAATTCAAAGGGAGCCCTGTCAGCCTTCGCTTTGCTGCATGCTTGGCTGCCATGGAAACGGGGAGGGTGGGTCTTGGGTTAACTATGTGTGCTGGAGGAAGATGGAGCGAGTCGGTGATATCTCAAACCTAACGGTATCACATTCCATTCTGATGACTGCTCTGGACGTGATGCCCACCTGACGTCCTGGAGGACATTGCATTGGACACTATTGTAGAGGGCATGGGTTATTGGGGTTGGCTTATGCTTTGATATACACGCTTCGCGCCTAAACTAGTCACTCCCTGCTTGACCTTCATTTGCTGTTCTTCTGTATTCAGTAAAAGTAACCTTAAACATTCTGAAATAAGCTTAAGTGTGGTCTTTCTTGAGTAATAGAAGAAGCGAACCATGACATAAAGCAGGGAGTCTTTTTTCACACTCATCTACAAGATAACAACTTCTGCAGTGAGTGTAATAAAACAATAAACCCCGGAACCAGATGTCGGAGCCCAGGAAAGAAGAACCGCTGGGAGCAGCCGCCCCTCATCCGACTGTCCTAAAAGAGGAACCAAGGTCAGTAATGGAATTATTAGCTGATCTTAGCGTGGACCCAAAACCCGAAGAAAGATCAACTCGCCATCGTTGGTCCGAGGGAGTGGGAATGAAGGGAATTGCTAAAGAAGACATCGCCCCCCCCGGGGTCACAACCACCAGGCGCCGGCAAGCCTACTCCCCTCCCCCCTTGGCCGAATTGTTCAAGGAAGAGAGGGACTTGAGAGAGATGGCAAGTGATTTACTCCGTCAAGCGGATGACAGAAAGGAGGCCCGAGAGAAAATGTGTGGGGGGGGGGGAATCCTAATCCTTCGGAGTGGGAAGGAATGATACAACAGCAAGAGACCCCCCCAGGAAAAAGAGAGGGAGAGCCCCCAACCACCCGCTGATACTCCTAGGGGAGGCACCCCAATGGCAGCCCAACAGGGAGATCCAAATCCTGCACCACGCAGAATTGCAAGACTCCCCCCCCCTGGGGATTAAGTTTGGGGGAAACTCTACCGAGTTAGGATTTTTTTTTACTACAAGTCAGCAACTTTGTTAAACAATTTGCCGCCGACTTGCGAGATGATGAATCAAAGATAAGAATTGTGTCTCTGGCGCTGGAGGGTAGAGCAGCTGATTGGATAGTGTCGTTACACAATGATCATTCCCCGTTAATGGAGGACTTTGATAGATTTATGACTGCTCTTAGAAGGCGATTCGAAGACCCCCTCGTTCATAGAAAGGCACGGATTGAAATGAAGAATCTGCGCCAGGGAAATAAATCAGTTCAGGCTTACACTCAACGTTTTCGTGAGCTCGCAATTTATATGCGCAGTTGGAGTGAGGAGGCTCTTATCGATAATTATACTGAAGGCTTAAACCCAACTATATATCAGAGCTGCATCAACAGACGCACGCCCAATTCCCTTGAAGATTGGTACCAGCTTTCCGCTGATGTAGAAATAGATCTAGCTAGAAGAAAACCCCTGTTAGATCTTGAAAAGGAAAGAGAATATGGAGTTTCCCCCCCTCCACCTTTTGGGAGGGATTACCAAAGGGAAAGTAAAGATCGGAGATCTGTTAAACCTCGCTCTGGTGCTTGCTTTCGCTGTGGAAAGGAGGGGCATTGGGCCAATAACTGCAAAATGAAGCAAAAGCCACGCCCGCAATCTTCAACTGAAGGAAAAAAGCCTGCGAAAACCCCAAACATGCGCACGAAACCAGTGATGTTTGGAGCGGAGCCTCTGGATCTATCTACCGGCGACCAACAGCAGAAGGTGGAGCCAGATGACTGGGAGAAGGAGACCTCCTCCTCTGACGAGAATTGGGTGAGTCCCCATTCTGGGCCCCTTACTATTCCTTTGCATCTTTTGGCTCCATCTAGGGGCCGCAACTGTAAAATACTTGCCCTTTTAGATTCTGGCTGTTCACGTTGCCTCATCAGTCAGGACTTAGTGCAACAAATGGGATTTCACCTAAAAAATTTAAAAGTTCCTATTGCTTTCTGCCAAATGGATGGTACTGTAGCAGGTGGTAATCCAGCACTATATGTAACTGAACCGATTCAAGTGTCTATTGGAGACACCCATCAGGAAATCATTAACTTTATTGTAGCCCCCATTGCTGACAACCCAGTCATTTTGGGCCTGAATTGGCTACGGAAATGGAACCCTCTAATTGATTGGCAAGAGGGATGGGTTCGCATTCCTTTACCTTTGCCTCCCACTATGCCAACCACACCGCCCCTGCACCCTGACGTGCAACCTCTGACTGAGCCGACACCACTCCAAGAACCTGTTAATGCAGGCCTGGCTGTTCCCAATCTAGAAGTGATACCAGGTGAAGATAAAATCCCTAAAGAGTACTGGGACCTTAAAGATGTTTTTAGTGAGAAGTCCTGTGACACTCTTCCCCCCCCACCGTGCTACAGACTGTTCCATTGATTTCCTCCCTGGAGTACAACTTCCCAAACCTCGCATTTACTCTATGACACCCCGCGAAATGGTTGAACTTCGCAAATTTATTGACAAAAACTTAGAAAGGGGTTTCATTGAAACTGCTAGACCACGGGTAGCCGCCCCTGTAATATTTAGAGAAAAGAAAGATGGCACTCTCCGTCTTGTACAGAATTATAAATTTTTGAATGCTATCTGTGAGCACAATGTCTACCCGCTGCCTCTCATGAAGGACATGTTAGCACATCTGGCTACAGGCAAAATTTTTACTAAGCTCGATCTCAGGGAAGCTTATTACAGAATAAGAATTAAAGAAGGAGACGAGTGGAAAACTGCATTTAACTGCCCTTTAGGGTGCTTTCAATTTAAAGTGTTACCTTTCAGCCTCCAGGGGGCGCCTTCTGTTTTTATGCAACTGATCAATGAAGTATTGCATGAGCACCTGTACAAGGGCGTTATCGTCTATCTTGATGACATCGTCATATACACTAAAACACGTGAAGAACACGTGAAACTAGTTCGTTCTGTTTTGCGTAAACTCAGAGCGGCTGAACTTTATGCTAAACTTTCTAAGTGTGAATTTCACCAGGAGAAAATTGACTACCTAGGGTATCGCATCTCGACTGAAGGAATTGAGATGGATCCTGCAAAGGTCAAAGGTGTAACGGAATGGGCCCCTCCTCGTACTCGTAAGCAATTACAAAGTTTCTTGGGTTTTGCCAACTTTTACCGCCAGTTTATCCCTTCTTTTGCTAGCATTGCTCTGCCTATCATGAACCTACTCAAAACGAACGGGGAAACCAAACCACGACCGGGTTCGCCTTTGAACTGGACTATGGAGTGCCAAGCCGCGTTTGAGAAGCTGAAACGTTTGTTTGCAGCGGAACCTGTTCTGAAACATCCGGATGTCAATGCCCCTTTCGTGATTCAAGCTGACGCTAGTGATGTGGCTGTCGGAGCTGTCTTATTACAATACAACCAACAGGGCCAACTACAACCCTGTGCTTACACTTCCCGTAAGTTATCCAATACTGAGAGGATATGGGCGATTTGGGAAAAAGAGGCATTTGCTGTTCGTTGGGCACTCATGACTTGGCGTCATTTTCTAGAAGGAGCCCCTCACCCGTTTGAAGTATGGACTGATCACAAAAATTTGGAGTCGCTAACGACGTCCCATAAATTGTCCCCAAAACAGGTGCGCTGGTCTCACTACTTCCATCGTTTCAACTTTACTCTTCAATACATCCCTGGAGGGAAAAACTTTATGGCTGATGCTCTATCCAGACTACCTCAATACGACAGTTCTAAACTCACAGTTGTTCAACCCGTAATTCCGCTAAGTGCAATGGCGACCCCAGTCGTAACCAGGAGTCACTCCATCGTCCAAACTGAACCACCTGCGGAATTGATAGCTAGGATTAAGACGGAACTTCTTACCGACGATTGGTATGCCACACACTCTGGGGATTGTACCTTAAGAGATGATCTACCCTGGATTGGATCGAAGATTTATGTCCCCACTACTCTGCGACCTTTTGTATTACAAAAAACTCATGACTCCAGGCTTGCTGGACATTTTGGATTCGTAAAGACTATGCATTTAGTGAAACGCCAATTTTGGTGGCCTTCCCTCAAAAAGGACATTGAATCCTATATTGCCAGTTGCCCTGTCTGTGCCGCATCCAAACGTTCTCCTGGAAAACCCCACGGTCTGCTCCAATCTGTAGCGAGGCCAGAGGCTCCTTGGAAGGAAATTTCTATGGACTTTATTGTTGATCTCCCAAGTAGCCAAGGTTCTACTGTTATATGGGTGGTTACCGATTTGTTTTCCAAGCAAGTTCATTTTGTGCCATGCTCCAAAATTCCATCTGCTAAATCTTTGGCTAAGCTCTTTCTTACTCACATTTATCGCTTACATGGCGTCCCGAAGCGTATCATCTCAGATAGGGGTACTCAATTTACATCGCAATTTTGGAAGGAATTTCTGAGACTGATTGGCTCCGCCCAGGGCTTAAGCTCCTCCCACCATCTGCAGACTAATGGGGCTTGCGAACGGGCTAATTCCGTTCTGGAACAATACTTGCGTTGTTTTATAAACTTCCAACAGGATGATTGGGCTGACCTCCTGATTCACGCTGAGGTAGCGTACAATAACTCGGTTCATAGTAGTACCGGAATGACCCCGTTCAAAGTAATCTATGGTCAGGATTTTGTACCAATCCCCAAGCTTCCTCACGACCCTCCCACAATTCATTCGCTTGCGGATTGGAGTGCTAAACTGTCTTCTGTCTGGCCCATTATACGAAAAACATTAGATGATGCTCATCAATCTCATAAGCTGTACGCCGACAGGAAACGAGCTGTACCTCCGCAATACAAAGTTGGAGATCGCGTATACGTCTCTACTAGATATCTGGACAGTCCTCAGAAATGCAAGAAAGTAGGTCCTAAGTTTGTAGGACCTTTTACGATTACTAAGATAACCAGCTCTGTTTCCGTTAAATTGGACCTCCCTAAAACCTACCGACGCCTCTATCCAGTTTTCCATGTCCACTTGTTGAAACCTGAACGTTTATCACATCTTCGCAAGCCTCACTCTGATGCTCCTGCACCCCTGGTGGTGGATGGACAACAACATTATGAAGTCCATGACATTTTAGATTCCAGAGTGCATAGAAATAAAATACAGTACCTTGTAGTTTGGAAGGATTTTCCTCCATCCCATAACGAATGGGTGGATAAACAACACGTGAAAGCCCCGAAGTTACTGAGACAATTCTATGCCAAATATCCTAACCAAACTTAACCTCTCTTCTTCCATTTTCTGTGTTGTTGTGTGGTTTTCTCTTTGTCATCTGTTTTTCAGGACTGAAGCCCCTTCTTCCGGAGGAGGTCCGGATGTCAGCCTTCGCTTTGCTGCATGCTTGGCTGCCATGGAAACGGGGAGGGTGGGTCTTGGGTTAACTATGTGTGCTGGAGGAAGATGGAGCGAGTCGGTGATATCTCAAACCTAACGGTATCACATTCCATTCTGATGACTGCTCTGGACGTGATGCCCACCTGACGTCCTGGAGGACATTGCATTGGACACTATTGTAGAGGGCATGGGTTATTGGGGTTGGCTTATGCTTTGATATACACGCTTCGCGCCTAAACTAGTCACTCCCTGCTTGACCTTCGTTTGCTGTTCTTCTGTATTCAGTAAAAGTAACCTTAAACATTCTGAAATAAGCTTAAGTGTTGTCTTTCTTGAGTAATAGAAGAAGCGAACCATGACAAGCCCCCATCAATGCCCTAAGGACCAGGGGCAGATCCCACGTGGGGAATCTATGCACCGGGGGCGGCCTGATGTTCGCCGCCCCTTTCAGGAACCGCTTTACGAGAGGGAGGTGAGAAAGGGAGTCGTGGCCTACCCCCCAAGCACCGAGGACAACGCCTCCACCTGCTGGCGTAAGGTGTTATGAGAGAGACTCCCATCCAGACCCTTCTGCAGAAAGTCAAGCACCTGAGCCACCGAAGCCTCGGTGGGAGGGATAGAAAGGGGCTCGCACTGTTAGGAGTAGACTCCTAGAGTTGGGTAGGCAATATATAATACCATGATGACAAAATGGTCATTGTGGCTTTAAGGATGTTGGAATGTTGGAATGCAATTAGGAAGTGCAATTATATCCACTATAAGAGGAAGCCAGCAGAACACATGCTCTCTCTCTGCCGGATTTGCTAATTGCTCCCTCTGCTTGAAGATCTATCTGACTGCTGGTGTGCTGTGACTAACTGTGTTTGAAGAAGGAAGATTGTGGTTTACTGACTGTAAGCAAACTACTATTTGTTAAAGGACTTTGTTTTGACTAACTAACAACCATCACTGCTTGTGAAGCAGTAGTATAGTTTTACAACACCAGTAGAGCTATTTTATTTTACTAACAGTGTCTGGTTTACTATTTGTCTGTTTACTAGCAACATTTACCCTGGCTGCATATTCCGCTGCACAACTTTCTGTCTCCCAACAGAGATATCCCCCAACACACACCATTTGACAAATGCCGACCACATGGAATTGTAAATCTGAGTGGTCGACAGTCGTCTAGATGCCTCAATGGTCGCAATGACTCGGGAGGACAGGTTGGCCGTCCTCAGGAGGTGCCGCTCAAGTGCCAGGTGGTCAATTGGAGCCACTGGGGCTCCGGATGGATCAATGCCCCCTGGCACAAGGCGACCTCCTCCTGAGGGATCCCCCACAGGGGAGATACGGACAGCTGGACGAGGTCTGCAAACCAAGGCTGCCTGGGCCAGTAAGATGACATGTGCCCTCTCTGCTACGACCTTCCTCAGGGTCCCCGGGATGAGTGGGGGGGGGAAAGGTGTAGAGAAGGCCAGGGGGCCATTTGCTCCATAGGGCATCCGTGCCTTCTGTGGTCCAGGTCTGGAAGCAAGAGAAGAATCTCGGTAGTTGGGCGTTGGCAGGTGTGGCAAATAGGTCCACCAGCGGGGTGCCGAATCAAAGACAGATCTTCTGGAATGAGTCCGGATGGAGTTGCCACTCGCTGTTGTCGACTGTGGTCCAACAGTCAATCGGCCTGCTGGTTGGCTGTGCCCGAGATGCGTTCCAAGATCACAGATAGTAAGTGTATCTCTATCCAATGTCCGAGTCTTAGGGCCTCTAGCTAGAGGCTCTGGGAGTGGGTACCCCCCTGATGATTTATGTGGGCTTTTGTGGCTACATTGTCCATCAGAAGAAGTACATAACACCCCACAATCGAGTCCTTGAAGTGTTGGAGGGACAGCCATGCTGCCTTCAACTCCAGCCAATTTATGTTGTGGCGCAGGTCCAAGGATGTCCAATGGCCCTGCATCAACCTGGAGTCCATCACGGCCCCCCAACCGAATAGGCTCGCGTCCGTAGTTATCGTCACCCTGTCCGACTCCCAAAACTTGCAGCCCTGCCCCAGGGCCGGAGAGAGCCACCACCAGAGAGACAGACGTACTTCCGCTGGCAGGTGAATGGATCGCAGGGAGTTGCTCAGAGGCTTCCATTGGAAATGGATGAGAGCCCACTGGAGAGGTCGGGAGTAAAGACGAGCTTAGGGCACTATCCCTATATACAACACCATCTTCCCGAGCAGCTGGGACAAGGTCAGGATGGTAACTGACAGGCTTTTGCGAACTAGGCCTAACAATGTGTGTAAACTGGTCAGGCGATCTGGAGAAAAATGAACCACCCCCTCCATCGAATCTATCACCGCCCCCAGATGGAGAATCCGCATGGAAGGAGAGAGGTGACTTTTGAGGAAGTTGACGGAGAATCCCAGTGATTGGAGGGTGAGCCAGAAATCCCAAACCGCCTGCGTGCGTGAGTGGGCCTTGTACCAACACGTCGTCCAGGTAGCAATGGAGTCTCACCAGAGATGAGTGCAGGTGAGCCGCCAATGCTGCCAAGACCTTTGTGAATGTGCGGGGGGCTTAGGCCAGACCGAATGGGAGGGCCCGATATTGGAAGTGAAGATCCCCATGAGAGAATCTCAGGTACCTGCGGTGTGCCGGAAGGATTGGGATCTGTAAATAGGCCTCCATGAGATCGATGGAGGCCATATAGTCTCCTGAATGGGTCCCTTGGAGAATGGACCTGAGAGACGACATTTAGAACCACCTGTATGTGAAGTTCCCAAGTTATATGCCAGTTATAAAAATATGAGACTTTACTCCAGCCAAAAGTATGCATGGAATTCTCCTCCCTTCTCAAGTTGATAGTAGTTATGGAAACACTTTAGACGTTGACATCCGGCTCCACTCAAGCGACCTGAGTAAAACCAAGTAATTTGAGTACACGTGTATAACTTAGGGATGTGTTCCTCCCCCAGGCTTGTTTGGATTTTCTGCATGGAATTTTGCTATAAGGCGATCAGCCTGGATATTTCTACTTTTCACCCAAGATGCCTCTTATAAGGGGTAGCCCTTCCACTTGATTAAGTATTGGAGTTGTCTCCTGTGCCACCTTGAATCGAGGATTTGTTGAACTTCATAATGGGTTTGGCCCCCTATGACCAAAGGGCCCGTGGGCTCCCGGGGTAGTGGTCTCAGAGTGGTTCCAATCACAGGTTTTAAGAGGCTACTATGAAACGCTGGGTGTATCTTCCACAACAATCAAGGTAGTTTCAATTGCACTGTGACTGGGTTGATGATCTTTACTACGGGGAATGGTCGCATAAACTTCGGCCCCAGTTTCTTGCTAGGCAGTTTTAATCTCAAATATTTTGTGGAGAGGTAAACCTTCTCTCCCACCCGGAATGGCGGTTGCGGAGCCCGGTGTTTATCTGCCTGTTTCTTATAGGTTTGTGCCGCTTTAGCCGGTGCCTTTTTGACATTTTTGCAGGTTGCTTTCAGCATCGACATTCAATCAGTCAAGCTGACTGAGGAGGGGGGATCTGTTGGATACTCAGGCATTGGGATGAAGTCCATATTGCACATTATTTTGAACGGCGTGAGTCCTGTGCTACTGTGAACAGAATTGTTGTATACGACTTCAGCAAAAGATAAAAGGTCTGCCCAATTGGACTGCTGATAGTTCACGTAGCACCTCAGATACTGCTCTATCATGGCGTTCAGTCTCTCTGCTGCCCCATTTGTGCTCGGATGAAAAGCTGAACTAAGACACTGAGGTGACCCAATGGACTGCAGGAACTCCCTCCAGAACTTAGCCTTGAACTGGACCCCTCTGTCTGAGATAATTCTTCAAGGTACTCCATGCAGTCAGTAGATATGATTCACGAACAATTTAGCCAGCTTGTTATAATAATAATAATAATAATAATAATAATAATAATAATAATAATAATAATAATAATAATAATAATAATAATAATAATAATAATAATAATAATAATATTTTTATTTTATATACCGCGTCCTCTCCCCAGAGGGACTCGGAGCGGTGCACAGGGAAAAACTAAAAACACAAAATATGTACATCAATAATACAGTAAAATAAAAATAAATTAAACTAATTGTCCCTGCGCTAAAATCCCCATTAAAAACTAATGTTCCCTAAAAAACCCCAAAGGAAGAGACTACCCTAGGCCGGCCAAGCAGAAAAAGTGTGTTTTTAATTTTTGGCGGAAGGAGCGGAGGTCCGTAGTTGTTCTAATGTCGGGGGGAAGGTCGTTCCAGAGGGCTGGGCCCGCCACAGAGAAGGCCCTTCCCCTGGGCGTCGCCCGCTGACAAAGTCTAGTGGACGGCACCCGGAGAAGTCCCTCTCTGTGGGAGCGAATCGGCCGTGAGGATGTATGGGGCAGGATCCGATCCCGCAGATAGATAGGTCCCGAGCCATGGAGCGCTTTAAAGATGACAACTAGCACCTTGAAGCGCACCCGAAAGACGACAGGCAGCCAGTGCAGCTCGCGCAAGAGAGGTGTTATGTGGGTGTACCTTGCGGTCCCCATTATAGCTCGCGCGGCTGCATTCTGGACCAGCTGAAGTCTCCGGGTGCACCTCAGGGGGAGCCCCATGTAGAGAGAGTTACAATAGTCCAGTCGGGATGTCACGAGGGCATGAGTGACTGTGCAAAGGGCATCCCGATCCAATAGGGGGCGCAACTGGCATACCAGGCGGACCTGGTAAAACGCCCTCCTGGCCACGGCTGTCACTTGATCTTCCATGGACAGCCGGGTATCCAGGAGGACACCCAAGTTGCGCGCCCCATCCACAGGGGCAAGATGTTTGCCCCCTATGGCCAGCGATGGAGTCAGCTGGTTGAATCGGGCGGCCGGAAACCACAGCCACTCGGTCTTGGTCGGGTTGAGCCTGAGTCTGTTACTTCCCATCCAGATCCGCACGGCTTCCAGGCACTGGCACATCACCGCTACGGCATCGTTGGGGTGGTTTGGGGTAGATATATACAGCTGCGTATCATCAGCGTAGAGGTGATACTCTACCCCGAAACCACGGATGATCTCACCCAGCGGCTTCATATATGTGTTGAACAGGAGAGGCGAGAGGACCGACCCCTGAGGCACCCCACATGTGAGGGGTCTCGAGGTCGACCTCTGCTCTCCTGTCAACACAAATTGCGATCAACCGGAGAGGTAGGAGGAGAACCACCGTAAAACGGTGCCTCCCACCCCCAACCCCCCCAGCCGATGCAATAGGATACCATGGTCGATGGTATCGAAAGCCGCCGAGAGGTCTAATAGGACCAGGATGGAGGAACAACCCCCATCTCTGGCCCTCCAGAGATCATCTACCAACGCGACCAATGCCGTCTCGGTGCTATGCCCGGGCCGAAAGCCGGACTGGCGCGGGTCTAGATAATCAACTTCCTCCAGGTGACGGGGAAACTGTTGTGCCACCACACTCTCTACAACCTTCTCCAAAAAGGGAAGGTTGGAGACGGGACGATAGTTGGCTAATAAAGCTGGGTCCAAAGAGGGCTTCTTCAGGAGGGGCCTCACCATGGCCTCTTTAAGGGAGGCAGGCAAGAAACCCTCACTTAAAGAAGCGTTGACAACCTCTTGGAGCCAGCCTCGTGTCACCTCCCAGGATGCCAGTACAAGCCAGGAAGGACACGGGTCCAATAAACATGTGGTGGCTCGCAGTCGCCCACGTAACCTGTCCATATCCTCGGAAGTAACAGAGTCAAACTCCTCCCAACCAAGATCCGCCTCGTGCAATCCCACTGGGCCATCAATGGAGACTAACTCGTTCTGGATCTGAGCGATTTTCTCCTGCAGATAAATCACAAATTCCTCTGCTCTACCCTGTAATGGGGCTTCCCGCACCCTCTGTTGAAGGAGGGAGCGGGTCACCCTAAACAGGGCGGCAGGGCGGTTATCTGCGGATGCTATGAGAGTGGCGCAGTGATGGCGTTTGGCCACTCTCAGCGCCACAATGTAAGTCTGTAAATGGGCTCTTACCTGTGTCCGGTCAGATTCAGATCGAGTAGACCTCCATCTTCTCTCTAGGCATCTCTTGTGGCGTTTCATCACCCTTAGCTCCTCGGTAAACCAAGGAGCCAGGGTGGCTCGGCGCCGCAAGAGAGGCCGCCAGGGCGCGACCCGATCCAAGGCTCCCGTGGTCGCAGTATTCCATGCGGCCACGAGGTCCTCCATCGGGGCGCGGGTCAGGGGTACAGGAAATGGCCCAAGCGCCGCCTGGAACCCATCAGGGTCCATCAGGCGCCTGGGGCGGAACCAGATAGGTGACTCAGGTTCCGCCTCCCCGCGGTGGGGAGTAGCGGTTGGAAAGTCGAGCCGGAGAAGTGAGTGGTCTGACCATGACAAGGGCGTGATGACTATATCCCCTATACCCAGATCACTCTTCCATTGGCCTGAGACAAAGATGAGATCCGGTGTATGTCCACCCTCGTGGGTGGGGCCTTGAATTAATTGGGTCAGGTCCATGGCCGTCATGGAAGCCATGAACTCCCGAGCTACCTCGGATGATTCGCCCACCGATGGCAGATTAAAGTCCCCCATGACTAAAAGTCTGGGGGTCTCAACTGCCATCGTAGCGATCACCTCGAGGAGCTCGGGCAGGGCTGCTGCTACATAGCGGGGAGCCAGGTATACAACCAGCAAGCCCAACTGCCTCCCTAGGCCCCTCTTCACACAGAGGGACTCACAACCGGTAGTCTGTGGCACAACGGTCTCTCTCGGCTCCAGACCTTCCCTAATGATAACCGCCACCCCACCACCCCTGCCTAGGGCCCGGGGCTGATGAAAAGCGCGGTAACCTGGTGGGCACATTTCAACGAGGGGAAGTCCTCCCTCGTGGCCCAACCAGGTCTCCGCAATTCCTACCAGGTCCGGCTCCCCCTCTGACACAAGGTCATAAATGAGGGGGGCTTTGTTGACCTGGCATTGCAAAACATCAGCCGCAGGCCCTGGCTCTGTACTCCCTGGCCACCTAGCCTGCGGGGGTTGTGGCACCTGACCGTTTGCAACCAACGGCTACGTGCCCCTAACTGGGAGAATAAAACTTGTCTCCCCTCGGACCTGCCTCTCCCCACGACCCTGTGGATGGGTATGCCCTCCATCGGGACGACTCTTATTTCCCCCCTCCGTCCGGATCCTTCCGCTTCCCTCCGCCGGCTGCTGGTCCGGCCCTTTCTTTCCTCCTCCGTCTCTACTTGTCTATACCCTCCCCCCTCCCTGGTACCCCCTAAAATAGACAATAATTTACGAACTAAAAAACCTCTAAAACCGCGCTTCTCCCACCTCTCCGGATTAATAAATCCCTCATCAAGGTGGGCCCTCGTTAGAGCGGAGGGCCAAACCTGCGAGAGCGGGGACTCTCGCAGTCGCAATAGGTCAGCTCTAGAGTGCATAGTATAAATTGATAATTAATATAAATAGGTTAAATAAATAAATAATTTAAAATGGGTCGCAATTCATTATTTAAAAGGCATAATAGCTGCTAAAATATTATATAAGATGTTAAATACAATAAAATTCATAAATTAAGTTCCAGGAGTGCATAATATGGTATCAGGCTCAAAGATCTTGGAATGTTCTTAAAGATTCCTCAAGAAGTTCTAAAATAGTTCTCAAACAGTTCTTACAGTTTGCCGAGGGTAGTCCATTACAGGGTATGAAGTGTGCCTGTTTGGAGAACAGATCTATTACAGTCCAAATCACTGTGTTTCCCCCACTTTTTGGCAACTCTACTATAAAGTCCATTGCGATCTCCTCCCACAGCCTCATTGGCTCTGCTACTGTTTGCAGCAGTCCGGGGGGTTTTCCCGGTCATCTCTTCATTGTGGCGCAGATGGTGCAACTTTTCACGTAACTATACACATCTTTCATTATGCCAGGCCACCAGAATTGCCTCCGGGCTAAGTGTAAAGTCTTTAGGAACCCAAAGTGGCATCGTGACTCCTCTGGAGAACTAGGGTACGTAGGGATTCTGGAACATAGAGTTTCGTCCCCTTCCATGCAAGGTCATCTCTTTTTGTCAAGATGTGTTGGTTGTTTTGGAAGCAGGGGTCTGCTAGCAGTTTGTTTTTTAGCCTCGTGGTTAGGTCGCTTGCGGGTTGGTTTTGCCAGTCATGGTGTTGCCGACTGGTGGTCACGTGGGCAGATATTTAAGTAGAGGGAATGATGGTGTCCACTACGTGCTCCCGTTCGCATTTGTACTGGGGCATGCGGGAGAGGGCGTCAGCTAGAAAGTTCCTCCCCCCTGGAATGTGCTTTAAAACAAAATCAAAATGGTTGAAGTGTTGAGCCCATCGGACTTGTTTGGGTGATAGCTTCTGTGGGGTCCTAACCGCCTCCAGATTTTTGTGGTCAGTCCAGACTTCGAACGGTTTCTGGCCCCCTTCCAACAGGTGTCTCCAGGTTAGCAGTGCCCATCTCACTGCAAAAGCTTCCTTTTCCCATGTGGCCCATTATCTCTCTGTGTCTGTGAGCTTGCAGGAGGTGTAGGTGCAGGGCTGCAGGTTTCCTTGGCTGTTTCTTTGGCGTAGCATTGCTGCCACTGCCACATTGCTGGCGTCTGCCTGGATCATGAAAGGTTGCTCGGGGTCAGGATGCTTCAGTACCGGCTCCTTTGCAAACATTTCTTTTAGTGTGTTGAACGCCTCTTTGCAGGTTAGGTCCCACTGTAGGGGTTGTCCCAGACAAGGTTTTGTTCCTGGGCTGTCAGGGGTTTGGTAATCTTCGCAAAGGAGGGGATGAATTGTTTGTAGAGGTTCGCGAACCCTAGGAAGCTTTGTAGCTGTCTGCGGGTGCGTGGGGGTTGCCAGCTTAGGATGGCTTGCACTTTGGCTGGGTCCATCTCTATTCCCTCATTTGACACTTGGTAACTCAGGTAGTCTAGCTGTGCACAGTGGAATTCTCGTTTTGATACCTTGACGTACAGGTTGGCTGCCAGAAGTTTTTCCAATACTTGGCGGACCAGGGGTACGTGATCATCCATGGTCTCAGTGTAGATAAGGATGTCATCTAGGTAGACAAGGACCCCCTTGTAGAGGTGCTCATGCAGCACCTTGTTTATTAACTGCATGAATACCCCTTGCAGTCCGAAAGGCATCACTTTGAATTGAAAGCTCCCTAGGGAGCAGTTGAACGCTGTTTTCCACTCATCTCCCTCTCTGATACGTACTTGGTAGTATGTTTCTCTGAGGTCTAGTTTGGTGAAGACTTTTCCCTTGGCCAGATGAGATAGGATGCCCTTCATGAGGGGGAGGGTGTATAGGTTCTGTATGCACACCCCATTTATCCCCCGAAAGTCCACACACAACCTCATAGTTCCATCTTTTTTTTCTTTGAAGAGGACTGGCACCGCGACCCGTGGCTTGGCTGGCTCAATGAAACCCCTTTCTAGGTTTTTGTCTATGTATTTGTGCATCTCTTGCATTTCCCAGGGTGTCATGGCATACAGTTTGGGCTTGGGTAGTTTTGACCCGGGGTTGATTTCGATGGCACAGTCTGTCTCCAGGTGAGGAGGCAGAACATCGTACTAAGCCTCGCTCAATACTTCTGTGAGGTCCTGATATTCCATCGGAATCAGTTCGGCCTCTGGGGTTTTGTTGGATGTGGTTGCCAGTTGTCCTTGTGGGTGTCAACATCCCGATGTTGCCATGGACCTTATCTGTTGGCCTTAACGAACTGAAAATTCTTGACATTCCTGTGGCAGGAAAGGATTCTTAAGACAGCCTGTGACTGCGCATGCATGCAATTATTTTAAATGTAATTGGGGAACGTGATTGATGACAAGCAGAGGGGAGGGGGCATAAGGGTGTAAAGGGCAGAAGCCATCCAATTATTGCCAGTTCTGGCTACAAACGAGACTCGCCATGATGTTACATTCAATAAACGGAAATTTCTTTGAACTTTTACGTGAGGCCGTGAATCATTTGAAGTTTCTCTTGGGAGCTTGACAGATAGCCAGAACTCTTTAAAGAAATCTATCAAGATTTCCGGGCAACCTGAGTCCCGTCTCCTCCAGGCATCACCTAATATCTGGAACGCCTGGAGGGATCAGGCCAGCATGGCAGAAGGTGGGCTATCCAAAGAAAGCGTCATTTCAGCTGGAGGCCAGCCAACCCCCCTGAACAGCGGAGCTTCAGACGTCCAGCCTGTAAAACCTTTCCCAGCAGCAGGAGCAAGGGAAGATAAGTACCGGTGGGATCTGACTCCTAAAGCAGCTGAGCTCGAATTTCCTTACCCCAATTCCCAGAAAAAAGGGGGAATCTCCAGTGAACTAGCAAGGGTGGACTGGATGTGGGATTGGGAACAAGCCAGGCGCCCACGGCTCCAGATGAGACCCCTGGGGGGTGCAGTAGAGAAGCTGAGGGAGGATTTTGAACAAGCCACTCTTCATGACGAGGGGCCAGCCTGCCGTCCGAAAGAGAGAGGAGGCATATCTGATCCTGCTGAAGGGAGGAGACGCAGGCTGGAGCGTAACCCCCCTCCCCCACTCAACCCAAGAGGAAGAAGCCCAAAACAGCAGCCAGCACCCCTCCCACGATGCAAGCGTGCTGCCAAGAGCAGACAACTCCCTCCGTCTCCCCCTCCTAGAGCTGAAGAAGATGACCGGCCATATCAAGCACGAGCATATAGAGGCCAGGAGGAAGACAGAGGAGGGAGGGAACTAAACGATCCACCCCGATTCAGGGGAAAGTTTGATGGTGACTCAGACCAGCTAGCTCTATTCCTTGATTCAGCTGATATCCACTTAGAATGCTATGGGCACCTCTACCCATCCCCCAGAGCCATGGTGAATGCCATTGCAGAGGGTTTTGAGGGGGAAGCAAAAGAATGGCTAGCAGCCCTCCATAAGCGGAGGGCTCCTCAACTGAGAGACATAGATGACTTCCTGCAAGTGCTAGAGGCCAGGTTTGAAGAGGGGGAGGAGGACCCATATGCAGAGGAGGAACTCAGCAACCTAAAGCAAAGAGGCCGCCCCATCAAAGAGCACATCCGTGAATTCAGGAGGATAGTTGGAAGACTACCCCCCCTTCCAGAACGGTTGCTGGTGCATTTTTTCCGAATAAGCCTGGATAAACGTATTGCCCAAGTAACTGCATATCGTGACATCCCAAACCAACTCTCTGAGTGGTTCCGAGTGGCAACAAAAGTCGACAGTGGACTGCGTGCCAACGACACAAGGAAGGAACCAGACACAAAGGAGAGGGGTCAACCTAATCTGAAACCACCCCGCCAAAAGAAAGAAATGGCACCAGAGCGAGACCTGAGACCAGCCCTCTCTCGAAGTTCCGTGAGGTGTTACAGATGCGGAGGGATGGGCCACATGGTAGCTACATGCCCATCCCCATCCCCGAAACCAAGGCCAGACCTACCACCCAGGGCCCGACAAGAACGAGGGCCCCGACGGGCTATCAACACTTCCAGGAGGGCTCTTCAAGCTGCAGGGGTCTCCTCCCTCCCAGGCGAAAGTGGTGAAACCCCAGGCAATGATGACCAGTCAATCGAACCCTATGACAGCAAGGACGAGGGAGAAAACGACCCAATGGTGAGTGAATCAATTTACCCTTTCCTTTTCCCAATACGCCTCACAACCCCAAAAACGGGAAAACAGGGGGATTTTCAGGCCCTTGTAGACTCAGGCTGCACTAGGTGCTTGATCAACTTAACCACAGTTCAGAAACTGGGGATCAGAGCGAAAAGATTGGCCCACCCGATTCGATTCGAGCAGGTTGACGGATCCCTAATGGGCGGAGCCTATGCCACTCACCTAACTGAACCAGTGAGACTAGAATTGGCAGATCACTGGGAAATAATTTGATTCATAATAGCCCCCAAAATGACAGAGGCAGTTATACTTGGACTTTCCTGGTTAGACAAGTGGGGACCAAGGGGCAAGGGGGCACCCGCAGACTTAGGATATCACCAGGTCCTCAACCCCTCCCTCATGAGCAAGCAGAAATACCACTCACATTGGGAGCCCCCCAAGAGAGCCCACGAGAACAACTGGCAACCACATCTGACAAACCCCCAGAGGCTGAACTGATTCCAGTGGAATACCAGGACCTCGCAGAAGTGTTCAGTGAGACAGAATGCGACATCCTGCCCCCCCACCGCGAAACAGATTGTGTCATTGAAATCATCCCTGGGGCAAAACTACCCAAACCCAAGCTGTATGCCATGACGCCTCGAGAGATGCAAGAAATGCGTGAATACATAGATAAAAACCTAGCAAGAGGGTCCATCGAGCCAGCCAAGCCACGGATTGCGGCACCAGTCCTTTTCAAAGAGAAAAAAGATGGAACTATGCGCCTGGTCGTAGACTTTCGAGGGATAAATGGGGTGTGCGTACACAACCTATACCCGCTTCCCCTCATGAAAGATATGCTGTCTCACTTGGCCAAAGGAAAAGTCTTTACCAAATTAGACCTCAGAGAAGCATACTACCGAATACGGATCAGAGAAGGAGATGAATGGAAAACAGCATTCAACTGCCCTTTAGGAAGCTTCCAATTCAAAGTGATGCCTTTTGGATTACAGGGAGCCCCAGCAGTGTTCATGCAGTTAATAAATGAGGTACTGCATGAGCACCTCTACAAGGGGGTCCTTGTTTTTCTAGATGACATCCTTATTTACACTGAGACCGTCGATGACCACATACCCCTGGTTCGCCAAGTACTGGAAAAACTTCTGGCAGCCAACCTGTATGTCAAACTATCAAAATGTGAATTCCACCGTGAGCGACTAGACTATCTAGGCTACCGAGTGTCAAATGAGGGAATAGAGATGGACCCAGCTAAAGTGCAAGCCGTCCTAAGCTGGCAACCCCCTCGCACTCGCAGACAGCTACAAAGTTTCCTAGGGTTCGCAAACTTCTACAGGCAGTTCATTCCCTCCTTTGCGAAGATTGCCAAACCCCTGACAGACCTCCTGAAGACAGGGAGCCCAGGAACGAAACCTCGTCCGGGACAACCCCTACAGTGGAGCCTAACCTGCCAGGAGGCATTCGAAACACTGAAAGAAATGTTTGCAAAGGAGCCGGTACTGAAGCATCCTGACCCTGAGCAACCTTTCGTGATCCAGGCAGATGCCAGCGACATGGCCGTAGGAGCAGTACTACTCCAAAGAAACAACCAAGGAAATTTACAACCCTGTGCCTATACCTCCCGCAAACTCACAGACACGGAGAGACGATGGGCCGCATGGGAAAAGGAGGCTTTTGCAGTGCGATGGGCACTACTAACCTGGAGACACCTGCTAGAAGGGAGCCAGAAACCGTTTGAAGTTTGGACCGACCACAAAAATCTGGTAGCTCTCAGAACCCCACGGAAACTATCACCCAAACAAGTCCGATGGGCTCAATACTTCAACCGTTTCGACTTCGTACTAAAGCACATTCCAGGGCAGAGGAACTTTCTAGCTGATGCCCTCTCCCGCATGCCTCAGTACAAATGCGAAAGGGAGCACGTAGTGGACGCCATTATTCCTTCTACTCAACCAGCTGCCCAAGTAACCACCAGGCGGCAACACCGTGACCGACGGAGTCAAACCACAAGCGATCTAACCACAAGACTCAAAACTGAGCTGCTAACAGACCCTTGGTTCCAAAACAACCAACACATCTTGACGAAGAGGGATGACCTCGCCTGGAAGGGGACGAAACTCTACGTTCCAGAATCTCTACGTATCCTAGTTCTCCAGAGGAGCCACGACGCCAAATTGGGTTCCTAAAGACTTTACACCTAGCCCGGAGGCAATTCTGGTGGCCCGGAATGAAGAAAGATGTGGATAGCTATGTAAAAAGTTGCACAGTCTGTGCTACAATTAAAATACGACCAGGAAAACCCCCGGGACTACTGCAAACAGTGGCAGAACCAACGAGGCCATGGGAGGAGATTGCAATGGACTTTATAGTAGAGTTGCCAAAAAGTGGGGGGAACACAGTGATTTGGACTGTAATAGACCTGTTCTCCAAGCAGGCACACTTCATTCCCTGTAGCGGACTACCCTCGGCTCACAAACTGGCTAAACTGTTTGTGAAGCATATCTACCGACTGCATGGAGTACCTCGAAGAATCATCTCAGACAGAGGGGTCCAGTTCACGGCTAAATTTTGGAGGGAGTTCCTGTGGTCCATTGGATCATCTCAGGGTCTTAGTTCAGCTTTTCATCCGAGCACTAATGGGGCAGCAGAAAGACTGAACGCCATGATAGAGCAGTACCTGCGGTGCTACGTGAACTATCAGCAGTCTAATTGGGCAGACCTTTTATCTTTCGCTGAGGTTGCATACAATAATGCTGTTCACAGCAGCACAGGACTCACACCGTTCAAAGTAGTGAGCGGCATGGACTTCGTCCCAATGCCTGAGTATCCAAGAGACCCCCCCTCCTCAGTCAGCTTGACTGATTGGATGTCGATGTTGAAAGCAGCTTGGGGAAATGTCAAGAAAGCCCTAGCCAAAGTGACACAAACCTACAAGAAACAGGCAGATAAACACCGGGCTCCGCAACGGCTGTTCCAGGTAGGAGAGAAGGTTTACCTCTCCACAAAATACTTGAGACTAAGACTGCCCAGCAAAAAACTGGGGCCAAAATTTGTGGGGCCATTCCCCATAATAAAAATCATCAACCCAGTCACAGTGATATTGAAACTGCCTCGATTGCTGGGGAAGACACACCAATCGTTTCATAGTAGCCTTTTGAAACCTGTGATCGGTTCCACTCTGAGACCACTGCCCCGTGCGCCCCCAGGCCCTATGGTCATAGGGGGCCAAACCCATTATGAAGTCCAACGAATTCTTGATTCGAGGTGGCACAGAAGACAACTCCAATACCTAATCAAGTGGAAGGGTTATCCCCTATCGGAAGCATCGTGGGTGAAACATAGAAACATCCAAGCTGACCGCCTTATAGCAAAATTCCATGCAGAAAACCCAAGCAAGCCAGGGGGGAGGGGGACGCATCCCTAAGTCATATACCTGCATTTAGATTGTTTTGTTTCCCATAGGTTGCTTTCGAGAAGTAAGGGGAGCCGGATGGCAACATCCCGATGTTGCCATGGACCTTATCTGTTGGCCTTAACGAACTGAAAATTCTTGACATTCCTGTGGCAGGAAAGGATTCTTAAGACAGCCTGTGACTGCGCATGCATGCAATTATTTTAAATGTAATTGGGGAACGTGATTGATGACAAGCAGAGGGGAGGGGGCATAAGGGGGTAAAGGGCAGAAGCCATCCAATTATTGCCAGTTCTGGCTACAAACGAGACTCGCCATGATGTTACATTCAATAAACGGACATTTCTTTGAACTTTTACGTAAGGCCGTGAATCATTTGAAGTTTCTCTTGGGAGCTTGACAGTGGGCTCTCCTGGGGGTTTCCAGCATGGGTGGTGTTTCTGCTTGCTGGTCTGGGATGGGTTGGGGGCCCCTTTTCTATCCTAAGTCTGCGGGTAAGCCCTTGCCACCAGATGGTCGGTCCCCACTTGTCTAGCCAGGAAAGTCCCAGTATGACTGCATCTGTCATTTTGGGGGCTATTATGAATCAAATTACTTCCCAGTGATTTGCTAGTTCTAGCCTCACTGGTTCAGTTAGGTGAGTGGTATAGGCTCCTCCCATTAGGGATCTGTCAACCTGCTTGAACCAGATTGGGTGGGCCAGTCTTTTTGCTCTGATCCCGTTTCAGGACTGTGGTTAGGTTGATCAAGCACCTTATGCAGCCTGAGTCTATTAGGGCTTGAAAATCCCCCTGGTTTCCTGTTTTTGGGGTGGTGAGGCATATTGGAAAAAGCAAAGGTTGCATTGGTTCACTCACCATTGGGTTGTTTTCTCCCTTGTCCTCGCTGTCATAGGATTCGGGTGACTGGTCGTTGTTGCCTGGGGTTCCACCACTTTTGCCTGAGGGGGAAGGAGCCTCTGCAGCCTGGAGGGCTTTACTGGACGTGCCGGTGGTCCTTGTTCTGGTCGTGACCTGGGCGGTGGGTCTGGCCTTGGTTTTGGGGCTGGGCATGCAGCTGCCATTTGGCCCATCCCCCGGCATCTGTAGCATTTCAGCAGACTTCGAGGGAGGGCTGGTCTCAGGGCCTGCTGTGGTTCCCCACCGGCTGGGTGCTTTCAGGTCAGGTTGACCTCTCTCTTGTGTGTCCGGTTGCTTTGCCATGTTGTTGGTGCGCAGCCCGCTGTCGACTTTTGTTGCTACTCGGAACCACGCAGAGAGTTGATTTGGGATGTTGCAGTATGCAGTTACCTGGGCAATTTGCTTCTCCAGGCTTGTTCTGAAAAAATGCACCAGCAGCCGCTCTGGTAAAGGGGTTAGCCTTCCTATGACCCTCCTAAATTCACAGATGTGCTCTTTGATGGGGCGGCCCCTCCGCTTTAGGTTGCTGAGTTCCTTTTCTGCATATGGGCCCTCCTCCACCTCCTCAAATCTGGCCTCTAGCAGTTGCAGGAAGTCATCTATGTCTTGCAGTTAGGGGGCTCTCCTCTTGTGGAGGGCTGCTAGCCATTCTCTTGCTTCTCCCTCTAGACCAGTGGTTCCCAAACTTTTTCAGTCCACTTCGTGCTACAAACTAATCCTCAGTGCCCCCCACCCAGTCGTGGAATTCAAAAATATTATTATTATTATTATTATTATTATTATTATTATTATTATTATTATTATTATTATTATTATTATTATTATTATTATTATTATTATTATTATTATTATTATTATTATTATTATTATTATTATTATTATTATTATTATTATTATTAATAAAATTTTTGATTTTGAAAAAGTTTTATTGAGTTTTAACAATTTTCTGAAGGGTGGGGTAAGGGTTACAGAAACATTTTGAGAACCTTTGCGTCAGAGTCCTTGGCCCATCCCGGGCTACATAATAAAACAATAGTAAACAAATTTATCAAAAAAAAAATACTACAAGATAAAGACCAGTGTATACGTATTACATATTACATTTCCAATTCTGAGATGGCAGACATGTACAAACATCCTGGTATAAAAAAGAATAGAAAGAAAAGTTAATAAGAAAAAAGAAAAGCAAGCAAAATCATTTTTTTGATCTAAGTCTTTTGGCAATTGTATCTTCTTTTTCTCCTGCTTGGTCCCCCGTGGGCGAGGCTGTGGCCCCCTCCGCCCCCCCTGGATCGTCACCCAGGACAGAGGAATGTTTTTTAATAAAGGCTTCCGCCTCAGCAACTGTTTTAATTCTCACTCTTCCTCCTTCCCAGAACACCAGCATCCCTTTGGGCATCGCCCACTTGAACCAGATCCCGTGGTCAAACAATGTTTTAGATAAGAAGGAAAATTTCCTTCTCATTTCTCTGATTTTTTTTGGGACCTGCTTCAAGATAGCGACAACCTTTTGTTGGTAAATTAGGGGACCCCCTCTCTGCGCCCTCAAAATTCCCTCTCTGGTTGACCTTCTGACAAATTTCGCGCCCTTGCGGCCTCTCTTGCGGCGCCAAGCCACCCTGGCTCCTTGGTTTACCGAGGAGCTGAGGGGGATGAAACGCCACAAGAGATGCCTAGAGAGAAGATGGAGGTCTACCCGATCTGAATCTGACCGGACACAGGTAAGAGCCCATTTACGGACTTACATTGTGGCGCTGAGAGTGGCCAAACGTCATCATTGTGCCACTCTCATAGCATCCGCAGACAACCGCCCTGCCGCCCTGTTTAGGGTGACCCGCTCCCTCCTTCAACAGAGGGTGCGGGAAGCCCCGCTACAGGGTAGAGCAGAGGAATTTGTGACTTTTCTGCAGGAGAAAATCGCTCAGATACAGAACGAGTTAGCCCCCATTGATGGTCCAGTGGGATGCCACGAGATAGATCTTGTTTGGGAGGAGTTTGACTCCGTTACTTCCGAGGATATGGACAGGTTACGTGGGCGACTGCGAGCCACCACATGTTTATTGGACCCGTGTCCCTCCTGGCTTGTACTGGCATCCTGGGAGGTGACACGAGGCTGGCTCCAAGAGGTTGTCAATGCATCCTTAAGTGAGGGTTCCTTGCCTGCCTCCCTAAAAGAGGCTATGGTGAGGCCCCTCCTTAAGAAGCCCTCTTTGGACCCAGCTTTATTAACCAACTATCGTCCAGTCTCCAACCTTCCCTTTTTGGCGAAGGTTGTTGAGAGTGTGGTGGCACAACAGTTTCCCCGTCACCTGGAGGAAGTTGACTATCTAGACCCGCGCCAGTCCGGCTTTCGGCCCGGGCATAGCACCGAGACGGCATTGGTCGCGTTGGTCGATGATCTCTGGAGGGCCAGAGATGGGGGTTGTTCCTCCATCCTGGTCCTATTAGACCTCTCGGCGGCTTTTGATACCATCGACCATGGTATCCTATTGCATCGGCTGGGGGGGTTGGGGATGGGAGGCACCGTTTTACGGTGGTTCTCCTCCTACCTCTCTGGCCGATCGCAATTTGTGTTGACAGGAGAGCAGAGGTCGACCTCGAGACCCCTCACATGTGGGGTGCCTCAGGGGTCGGTCCTCTCGCCTCTCCTGTTTAACACATATATGAAGCCGCTGGGTGAGATCATCCGTGGTTTTGGGGTAGAGTACCATCTCTACGCTGATGATACTCAGCTGTATATATCTACCCTAAACCACCCCAACGATGCCGTAGCGGTGATGTGCCAGTGCCTGGAAGCCGTACGGATCTGGATGGGAAGAAACGGACTCAAGCTCAACCCGACCAAGACCGAGTGGCTGTGGTTTCCGGCTGCCCGATTCAACCAGCTGACTCCATCGCTGGCCATTGGGGGCGAACATCTTGCCCCAGTGGATGGGGTGCGCAACTTGGGTGTCCTCCTGGATGCCCGGCTGTCCATGGAAGATCAAGTGACAGCTGTGGCCAGGAGGGCGTTTTACCAGGTTCGCCTGGTTCGCCAGTTGCGCCCCCTATTGGATCGGGACGCCCTTCGCACAGTCACTCATGCTCTCGTGACATCCCGACTGGACTATTGTAACTCTCTCTACATGGGGCTCCCCTTGAGGTGCACTCGGAGACTTCAGCTAGTCCAGAATGCAGCCGCGCGAGCAATTATGGGAACCGCAAGGTGTACCCACGTAACACTGCTCTTGCGCGAGCTGCACTGGCTGCCTGTCGTCTTCCGGGTGCACTTCAAGGTTCTAGTCATCATCTTTAAAGCGCTCCATGGCTCGGGACCTAGCTATTTGCAGGATCGGATCCTGCTGCACACATCCACACGGCCGATTCGCTCCCACAGAGAGGGACTTCTCCGGGTGCCGTCCACTAGACTTTGTCAGCGGGCGACGCCCAGGGGAAGGGCTCTCTCTGTGGCGGGCCCAGCCCTCTGGAACGACCTTCACCCCGACATTAGAACTACCACGGACCTCCGCTCCTTCCGTCTAAAACTAAAAACATATCTGTTCTGCTTGGCCGGCCTAGGATAGTCTCTCTTCGATGGGGCTGCTAGAAATTTTAGATGGGGATTTTAGTTTTTAATTGGATTTTTAGCGCAGGGAAATATTTAATTTGTTTTTTAACTATATGTATGTATTTATTGTTTTATTAGCCCTGTGCACCGCTCTGAGTCCCTTTGGGGAGAGGGAGCGGTCAACAAGTTTAATAAATTATTATTATTATTATTATTATTAAATTTAATGTGAATCTCTCTGGGTACTTCATTTATCCTGGCATATGCAGAGTTTATTCTGTAGACTAGGTCAATGTCCCCCCTGATCTCATCTTTAGGTTTATGTAAATAGTCTGCTAAAATTGTGCTCATGAGTTCAGGCAAGCATTCACCAGATTCTTCAGAAATGTTCTGAAATCTTAAAAAATATGACATCCTTTCGAAGTCCATCCTAGACATATGCCCAGTTAATTCCCCCACCTCACTGTTGACATTTTTAAGCTCTCCCTTTGCCTCAGTTAGCCCCCCTTCCAGATCTTCAATCTTCTGTATGTTCTCCTTCACTTGATTACGAGTTTCCAGGAGTTCCTTCTTAAAGTTGTTATTTTCTTCTCTCTGCGCCTTGATTTCCTGTACCAAAGTTTGTATAACAGATTCCAGAGAAGACAATCTTTGTTCCAATCCTGCCAATTCTGATTCTTGTGCCATGGTTAACTGTTAGAGTCAATGCCACTAAAATGGCGTTTTTTGGGTGGAGCCGTTGAGACAAATCAGGAGGTAAAAGTTTCAAATCAAGGTTGTAAAAAAGTTCAGGAACCAGTAGAGAAACACTTTCCCAAATCAATAGTTATAATAAAAAAAGGCACTCCAGACAGGGAATCAATTAATCCAAAAAAATTCTTCATTAATAGCAAGAGGAAGTCCAAATTACAAGAAGATGCTGGTAGTTTTCCATAAATAAAATAGTCATTCAGGAGCGGAGAGAAGCCATCTTCCACCGCCCAAGCTGGGAGCCAGCTGGAAAAAGTAACAAAGAAATAAGTTGTAACAAGCCAATCGAACTTAGAAACATTGTTGCAAGCCGCAGATCACTTTCACTCGCTTTCACTAAGTTCCAGGCAAACTGCATAGAGAAAAATCCGTCCCTCGCAATGAGGAACCATTTCAAAGCGCCGCTTTAAATCCGAGGGGGGGTTTAACGAAAAAAACACCCCCCTCCAAGCTTTTTAGTCCAGCGCTGCCATCGGAGATAAAATAGCAGATAAAAGCACACTCACTCTTCACCTTGCAGCCGAGCCTCGGGAGAGCCTTCCGACCCGGACGTCTGGCTCACTCCAAAATTAAGCAGCTTTTCCGTTCTCCATTGGCGAAGGTGGAGACAGGCGTCTCCCCCCCGCAGCCAGCCTTACGTCACCTAGGCTGAAGACAAGGGTCGCTTTCCCACCGCCGTGGGAAGGGGGCGTCCCTAGCAAGCCAACCCTACGGGAGACCCCCAAGATGGGGCGTCTCGCCCCCGTGGGGGGGCAGAAAAAAGGACAAAGCGGCGGACGAGTCAAGGACCCATCCGTCGCCGTTGGAGGGCGGAAGCGGAAGTCATTATTAATTAAATTTTTATACCGTCCTTCTCCCTTCCGGGACTCAGGGCGGTGTACAGGCACTAATAAAAGGCAATGATATAACCAGTAATGATATATTTCTGGTTCTGTGGGCATAGCTTGGTGGGCATGGCTGGGGCAGGTCATGTGACTTGGCGGTTTGCACGACGGAAGGAAGATAGTAACAAGAAAATTCAAAACTGTAACAATTAATTGCACATTTATTCAAAATTCAATTTAAAAACCTTTGTGGTTAATGTTAATTCAACAAAATTGGTGAACATGATCCAGTGATACCAGGTTTTCAAAGTCTGATAGTCATTTATCAAGAGTCTTACTAACTAGTAACTTAGTAAACTCAATAAAATTTAGTAACTACTTCACTGTTCAGTAAATTCTTAATGTGATGGATGGGCTTGATGAAGTGATACTGTTAGGATATTCAGCCTTATATTGGGTTGACAATATATATGAACCTATGTTCTTAAGGAGTTATGTAGCTTTAAGAACTGTCTTAAAGTCTGATTGGCTGTGATTATCTGCTCTACCATAAAGCAAGCTCAGAATCACAGTCCATTCCCTTTTCGACTCCCTGTGCTGAGGAGCTGAAACTGTGAAGAAGGAGGAGTATTTGTTTTGCATCACTGTAAGATAAACTCTGTTTGGTGAAGGATTGTTTTGGAAGTTAGAATCACTGGTCGGAAGAAGCATTTTAGTTGCTACAAAGTAAAGACTATTTATTTTCTTACTATCACTGTTTTAGAGTTTGTTTGTGGCTACAGCAACGTATCTCTTTACTGTCCGGTGAATTACACTATTCCGCATTTATTTTCCTAACACTGGTTAAGGGACCAGAGTTGTGACACTGGTTCTGAACCCAGAGTTGCTAACATTGGTTATGGGCCCAGGCTACGCAGTGTAAATACCGGTTTACAGTCATAGAGGAGTTGCTAAAACACAACAAACTACTCTGGTGAAGATGGCACAAGTTCAGGGTCCAAATTTGTCAGTTATTAGTCAGCTGGATGGCACCAACTACGTCTCCTGGTCCACCAAATGCAGTCTGCTGTTGCGCAGAGAGGGGCTATGGGAGGTTGTGACGAATCCACCAGAAGTGACTGTCTGGAGCGAGGATAATGCCGAAAATGCCAGAAAACTTGGAGAGTTTAAGCAAAACAACGAAAGGGCACTTTGCCCTGATGGACCCGGATGGGTTTCAGACGGCGCTTGGGCCACTTCCTGTACCCCTGACCCGCGCCCCGATCGAGGACCTTGTGGTCGCATGGAATACTGCGGCCACGGGAGCCTTGGATCGGGTCGCGCCCTTGCGGCCTCTCTTGCGGCGGCGAGCCACCCTGGCTCCCTGGTTTACCGAGGAGCTGAGGGTGATGAAACGCCGCAAGAGATGCCTAGAGAGAAGATGGAGGTCTACCCGTTCTGAATCCGACCGAACACAGGTAAGAGCCCATTTACGGACTTACATTGTGGCGCTGAGAGTGGCCAAACGTCATCATTGTGCCACTCTCATAGCATCCGCAGAAAACCGCCCTGCGGTTCTAAAACATGGTTAGAGAGAGAAAACACAAATGTAATGTAACTACCTCTAGTAAGGCATCAGTGAACCACGATTTGTGGGTTATTGACAGTGGAGCTTCACTATGTATCACTAGACATAGAGGGGATTTTAGAAAAATGTATTCTTCAAGTAACAAGGTTTCATTAGCCAATGGATGGAAGTTAAAAGCAGTTGGGGAAAGAATGGCTAAATGTAAATTTGTACAAGAGGAATTGCATATGTTGTATGTTCCTAAGCTAAAGTTTAATTTACTGTCTGTTAGAGTTTTAGTTAAGCTAGGATATACGGTTACATTCAAGGAGAATGAGTGTTTGTTAGAGAAGGGTGGAACCAAGGTTACTGGAACATTGAAAGATGGCTTGTATGTATTAACTGATAATTATGTAGCTAATGCTGTATGCTCTAACGTAAGGCCACATTATGAGTGTGTTCACCTTCTACACAGATGTTTAGGGCACATTAATTTTCAGAAGCTTAAACAGACTGCTAAATTGGTTGATGGGTTGAGGTTGAAACCATGTGGTAAATTTCTGAGTTGTAATGTGTGTAACCAAGAGAAGAGCAAACAAACCCCTGCAAACAGGTTAGATGGGTTCAAAACGAAGAAGCCACTGGAAGTAGTGTTTGCTGATCTTATAGGCCCTATGAAGGCTAGTTTAGGGGGAGCTTGCTATGTACTAAGTATACAGGATCATTATTCCAGGTACGGGTTTTGTTATCTGCTTAAAAACAAAACTGAAACATTTGAGAAGTTAAGGAACTGGATAAGGTTTGCCGAGAGAAAAGCAAAGGGAAAGATTGTAACCATAGTCACAAATAATGAAAAAGAGGTCATGAATAACAAGGTTAAAACCTTGTTAGGTACACTGGGGATAAAACACAAGTGTTCTGCTCCACAACACAAAGCACACATTGGAGAAAGGGGTCAATCTCTACAAGCCATGGTAATAGCCATGCTGGCTGATGCAGGTTTACCAATAGCTTTGTGGGGGGAGGCAATGTTATGTGCAAACAGTATTCTAAACAACATAGTGAATTCGACTACAGGTAAAATTCCATACACATTGTGGCATGGTAGGAAACCTGATCTGAGTTATAGTCACACGTTTGGGTCACCTGCATGGGTAAGACAAAAGGAGCAAAGTAGAGCACAAAGGTTAATCTTTGTTGGTTACAATGCAAACCATAAGTCATACAGGTTCTGGAAGTGAGGCATGACGAGGATGATTAACAGTAATGATGTAAGGTTCCTGGAATATATAAACTGGGATAAACTGGAGAATGGAAAGGAAATAATATTTGAGTCAAGAACTGAAAATGCTCAAGTAGAGAAAGAAAAAGCAGTAGATACTACTCAGAAGGAGGTAGAAGAGGAAAAAGAAGTAGAGACTACTCAGGAGGAGGTAGATAAGCAGGAATATATAAAGGTGGAGAGTTCATCCACTAGTCCTGAACTACCGAGGAGGTCGAAAAGAGAAACCAGGCCACCTGATCGTTATCAGGCAAATCTGGTCTATAAGAAAAATAAAGGTTTCAGCAACGTACACTGAGATAGCAACATACCGAGAGGACGATCAGATGGTGTGGAAAACTGCGATGGATAAGAAGGTGAAACAATTAAATAATCTGGAAATTTACGAGTAAGTTGCAATACGACAGGGGAAAAACATATAAAGTGAGGACAGGGAAATCAAGAGAGGTTACATATAAAGTATGATAGATGGAACAGGAATTTAATCAGTCTGTAACTGGTTATAACGAAGGGTATGCAACAAGGCAAATACTCTCAGGGCAGGATAATGTGTGGGCAGCTAGACACAAGTATGTAATCAATCACCTGGAAATGGAGACGGCATATCTGCATGCACTGTGAGAGCATATGATATACCTGCAGAGGTTACTGGGTAATGAAGACGATAAACAACATAACTGATAGTTGTTAAGGAAGAGTAAATAAGGTTTTAGAAAATCTGGGTTTGTGAAGTGTAAATCAATTATTGGGAGGCTTAGGTATTAGAATAAGGTGTCCAATTACTGTATGTGAGGACAATCAAGTGGCTATACTAATGGATACAAATATAGCTGTAAAGACAAGATCGAAACACACTGATCTTAGGTATGTAAATATGAGGGAGTGTATAAAGGATGAAATGGTACAGCTTGTTTACTGTATGCCATAAGATAATGTGGCTGACCATTTTACGAAAGCTCAAGGAGCAGTAAAGCACAAGGAGTGTTGTGATGCTTATGGTTTAAGGATATGAATATATATTGATCAACCCAAGGGGGAGTATGTTAGGATATTCAGCCTTGTATTGGGTTGACAATATATATGAGCCTATGTTCTTAAGGAGTTATGTAGCTTTAAGAACTGTCTTAAAGTATGATTGGCTGTGATTATCTGCTCTACCATAAAGCAAGCTCAGACTCACAGTCCGTTCCCTTTTCGATTCCCTGTGCTGAGGAGCTGAAACTGTGAAGAAGGAGGAGTATTTGTTTTGCATCACTGTAAGATGAACTCTGTTTGGTGAAGGATTGTTTTGGAAGTTAGAATCACTGGTCGGAAGAAGCATTTTTCCGCATGAGAGGCCGCAAGGGCACGACCCGGTCCAAGGCCCCTGTGCCCGCATTGTACCATGCAGCCACTAAGTCCTCAGTCGAGTCGCGGGTCAAGGATACAGGTACTGGCCCAAGTTCCCTCTGGAACCTTTCGGGATCCATCAGGCGCCTGGGGTGGAACCATCTTGGCATCTCAGGTTCCGCCTCCTGAGGTGGGGTGAAGCAATTGGAAAGTCCAGACGAAGGAGAGAGTGATCTGTCAATGACAAGGGTGAGATGATTAAGTCCCCGGTTCCTAGATCACTCATCCACTGGCCAGAGACAAAGATGAGATCCAGCGGGTGTCCTCCATCGTGAGTGGGGCCCTGCACTAGTTGGGTCAGGTCCATGGCCGTCATGGAAGCCATGAACTCCCGAGCTACCTCGGAAGTTTCGCCCGCCGATGGCAAGTTAAAATCCCCCATGACTAATAGTCTGGGGGTCTCAACCACCATCTCGGCGATCACCTCCAGGAGCTCGGGCAGGGCTGCTGTTACATAGCGGGGAGCCAGGTATACAATCAGCAAGCCCAACTGCCTCCCTAGGCCCCATTTCACGTAGAGGGACTCACAGCCGGTAGTCTGTGGCACAGTGGTTTCCCTCGGCTCAAGACCTTCCTTAACGATAATCGCCACCCCCCCACCCCTGCCTAGGGCCCGTGGCTGATGAAATGCATGGTAGCCCGGTGGGCACACTTCCACAAGGGGTAAACCCCCCTCGAGGCCCAACCAGGTCTCCGTAATTCCCACCAGGTCCAGGTCCCCCTCTGACACTAGGTCATTAATGAGGGGGGCTTTGTTCAGCACGGACCTGGCACTGCAGAACATCAGCCTGGGGCCCCGGCTCTGTAGTCCTTGACCTCCTAGCCTGCGAAGGGAGCACAGGGGGTTGGGGCGAGTGACCGCTTGTAACCAGCGGCCACGTTCCCCCAACGAATGATGGACTCCCTGTCTCCCACCGCCCCTGCCCCTCCCTAGGACCGATCGGATGGAAAAGCCCTCCATAGGATTGACCCCCCCTCCCCCCTCCTCGATGGACCTAACCATTTCCCTAATGATATACATGTTAGAGATGAATATGGCTGATCATTTTAAGAAGGCTCAAGGAGCAATATAGCACAAGGAGTGTTGTTATGGTTATGGTTAAAGATATGAATATATATTGATCAACCCAAGGGGGAGTATGTTAGGATATTCAGCCTTATATTGGGTTGACAATATATATGAGCCTATGTTCTTAAGAAGTTATGTAGCTTTAAGAACTGTCTTTGAATTCTGATTGGCTGTACTGCTCAGCTTTACCATATAAGCAAGGCAGGAACACAGTCAATTCCCTTTTCGATTCCCTGTGCTGAGGAGCTGGTGCTGAAGAAGAAGGAGTATTGTTTTGCATCACTGTGAGATAATTCTGTGTTTGGTGTTGGACTGTTATTTGTTTGAGAGTTAGTCGGAAGAAGCATTTTAGTTGCTACAAAGTAAAGACTATTTATTTTCTTACTATCACTGTTTTAGAGTTTGTTTGTGGCTACAGCAACGTATCTCTTTACTGTCCGGTGAATTACACTATTCCACATTTATTTTCCTAACACTGGTTAAGGGACCATAGTTGTGACACTGGTTCTGAACCCAGAGTTGCTAACAGATACCAATTTCCCAATGTCTGGTTTTAAGTCACTTAGCAGGAGTCTTAAGTCACCACGCTCAGTAATCGGGAGACAATTTCTTTCCTTGGAGAGAAGTTGGATGATCACACTGAAGCCACATTCCACCAAGTATGATGTTGGAAATGCAACAAGGAGCTTCTTAACCACTGTCCATAGTGCAGGATAGCGATCAGAAATTTCTTTCCGCAACCAAAACTCTTGGTGCGATTTCTTGAACTTAAGCTTCAGCTCAATGTCATTTTGCAGCTCTATGAGTTGTTCCTCCACTATCCCATCTTCCTCAATATCTGAAAATGGATTTATCACCCAATCTGGAATTTCCATCAAAAGAAGATCCTAATATCGCTCAGACATATCTTTATGCAGCATGTCCAAATGGTCACAAAACACTTGAAGATCATCATCTTGTATCCCACCTTTCTCTTCTAGCTCAGACAAGCTCAGAAATTGGTATAGCTTGAGATGGCCTATATTGCACTTGAAGAGAGTTAGCTTTGAAATAAATGTAGAGATGACAGATTTGGCTCTAATAAGATTGACCTCATTTCCTTGCAACTGCAAATTCAATTCATTGAACTTTGCTAATAGTTCTGATAAATAGGCAATGTCATGTTCAATGTTCCTCTATTTTTCCCCTGAAACCAGACACTTCTGCTGTGCAGACACATACACACACACACACACACTCACACACCAAAAGTGTCTGGTTTCGGGGGGGAAATAGAGGAACATTTGGATATACATTTTGAATTAACCTTGGAAGAAAATTGCTAAAATCACTTTTAGCTGTGTTCTGCATTAAGGATTCATGCAGCATTTCTTGTTGAATTAGCAGAGTAATATTTACAACAGCCAGCTAAGACAGTTTTATCTGTCTTATAATATGCATGGGATATTATTACTTAGGCATAAGTGCAATGTTTGCCTGTTATTAAATAATAAATTCACAGCTTACACATTTGAATTAGATGTTTTTCAATTCACGTTTAACCTATACTTGATATACTTGTATTCAATACATAAGGTGTTAATTATGCCATTGGAAGAGATAGAAAACTGCATTACTGATATACATGTCAATGCGTTGATTTGTACTAAAAATGTTTAGCTTAAAGAAGTTATAAGGAATCACAAATATGAGTGTGGAAAATGCAATGTACGTGTGGATGACCCCTTGCATGAGTTGTATTGGGGGGGAAATTATAATAATAATTAAAAAAAGAAAATGATTCCCCAAAGAGGTAAAAGGCTACATTTTGCTAGTTATTCTTTGCTTCCCATCTGTTGCGGAAGGGGATTGGACTCCATTCTCTATATTTCCCTTTCAATCCCCATGGTTCTTTAGTGAAAATGATAACCCAAGAACAGATAGACCTGTTAAAATGTTCCCATTCTCACTTTCCATATTGAGAATCCCTAGGTTCCATACAATAATATCATCAAATAATTAAAGCAAATGTTGATGCTTTTTAATTATACCAATGCAAACAATGTGCCTACAAGGGTAGCCAGGGCGGTGCTGGGGCGAGCGAGCGACTGCCCTTTTTGTGATTTAGAAAAAAACAACATCTTGCAGCATTCCTCAAATGAATGGACATGGAAACAGCTCTGATTAAACTTTTGGGAGAGATATGGATTTTCTGAGCAAAAAGTATGAGTAAATTCAGTAAAAGATATTCTGGATTTATTAAAATAAAGAACATCCTTTTACAAAATTCATCTCAGGTTATCAGTAGACTTAAAACGAACTTACATATACTATGTGTGATAGGACCAGAATTTTGCTCATAGTTATGAATTCTTTGAAAAGATTATAAAGATCTTAGCTAGAACAAACCAAGAGAGGAAGATGTTTCTGGAAGGGTAGCCAGGGCAGCGCAGCTTGCTCGCCCACTTGCCCCTCCCTCCCGCGAGCGAATCAGCAGCGGCTCACCTCCCTGCCCACTGCCTGTCTTCTTCCTCTTCCTCCTCCTCCTCCTCCTCCTCCTCTTTTTCCTCCTCCTGCCTCTCCCTCCTCCACTCCCTCCTCTTCTTTCTCCTCTTCCATTTGCTTCCTCCACCTCTTTCTTCCTCCTCCTTCCTCCTCCTCATCTTCATCTTCCCTTTGCTACCTCCCCCTCTTTCTACCTCTTCCTCCTCCTCTCTCCCTCCTCTTTCTCCCTCCTTTTTCTTCCTCTTCCTCCTCTTCATCTTCCCTTTGCTACCTCCTCCTCCGCTTTCTTCCTCCTCCTCCTCTTCCCTTCCTCCTCCTCCTCCCCCTTCCTTCCCCTCTTCCCTCTCCCTGCTCCTCATCCCCCTCCTCCCCCCTCTTCTTTCTTCCTCTCTCCTCTTCCTCTTCCTCCTCCTCCTCCTCCTTCCCCCTCTTCTTTCTTCCTCCCTCCTCTTCCTCCTTCGGGCCCCTCTCACCAACCTTTCGCCCTGCATGCCTCACACGTTGCCCTCGCTCGCTCAAGCATCCACGCATGGGGTTGAGGCCGTGAAAAGGAGACCCCAACCACACCCCCACAGCTCGCCGCCCCCCTCTGGCTGGACGAAGGTGTGTGAGGGGGCAGGCGGTCGGTCTGTCTCCCCCTTCCTCCTCCTCTCCTCCTCTTCTTCCCTTTGCTTCCTCCTGTTCCTTCTGCTTCCTCCACTTCCTTCTCCTGAGGTAAAGCCACCAAAACCCCTGCCGGTGCCCCCAACCATGGCAACGGCGGCGGTGCCTCCCCCTCTGCTCAGAGCACCTCAGCTGGGCCCCACGTTACCCCTGCCGCCTCCTCCGCCGCCACCGCTGTGCTCTTGAGGAGCCATGAGGCCTTTTTTTCCCTGCTCCCGCCCCCTCCGCCGCCTTCCTGCTGGCTCCCGTGATGTCCGTACCTGCTGTCTGGCTCCCGCCCCACAGGAAAAAAAGGTCTCATGGCTCTTCAAAAGCACAGCGGCGGCAGTGGAGGAGGCGGCAGTGGTAATGCGGCACCCAGCTGAGGTTCTCTGAGCAGAGGGGGAGGCGCCGGCAGGGGCTTTGATGGCTTTATCAGCCGCAGTGCCGGGCGCAAGCAGCTAGGAGTGGCCACCCACAAAGGACCTCCCAGCTATTAGAAATCACTTCGCGCAGTTTGAAACTGCTGTGCAATGGTTTCTAGCCACGTGCGCGGCCATGCAGCCGCGCACCTTAGAGGGAACATAGGCCACCTCTAGCATTCCTCTGCCGCCCCCCTCCTGGCTCTTACTGCCCCCTGCCAGTTGCCTTACCTCTTACCACCCCCCTAAGCGATCCCACCGCACCCCAGGGGGCAGTACCGCCCACTTTGGGAACCACTGCTCTAGACCCTGTGGGATGGTATTCACCATGGCTTTGGGGGATGGGTAGAGGTGCCCATAGCATTCTAGGTGGATTTCAGCTGAATCAAGGAATAGGGCTAGCTGGTCTGAGTCTCCATCAAACTTTCCCCTGAATTGTGGTGGGTCATTCAGCTCTACTCCCCCAACCTCCTGTCGGCCTCTGTATGCTTGCGCCTGATATGGCCTCCAGTTGAAATCAGGCTTTCTCCCAATAATCCACCTTCTGCCATGGTTGCCTGATTTTCCCTCCAAGCACCCCAAATATTGGGGGGGGAGGAGGGAGTGCTCGGAGAGCCTGGGATTCAGGGAGCCCGGAAATCTTTTTTCTTTAAATAAATTTTTATTTTTACTTTTAATTGAACAAACAAACACAACACAAAAAGCACCATCTTTCATTACATATTGTAGAAAGTGTGTTGATTGGTTACAGATAGCTTTCGTGCATATCTTTCACAGTCATTACTCATAATTCATATCAAGTTAGCTATTTTAAATCAAGAAAAAAGAAATTCTTTATATATACCACAATTCTCATTTGACTATAGTTGTTTTAACGTTATTTTGCATAAAATAGTCCCAAATTAAAAGCACAACCACATAATGGCATTTCATTAGTTATTTCAAATGTCATCCAATAGCTATTACACCTTTATAACATTTTCTAAATAAGAATTGATTTTATATGATAAAGTTTTTAAACCACTTTTCAAAATTGCTATTTCAGTTTGTGTCCAAGTTCCTTTTGTTAAGCCAGTACATGTATATATTGCTAATTATATCCATTATCATTTCATTGTTATAATTATAAATTATTATTTATTAGCAGAAATTCATGTACTGTTTATATTCAATTTACTCTCTCAAACCAACTCATGTTTGTACCTTATTATCATTACCAATTAATTATTTTACATAATGCTGTAAAGGTTACTAAGTTACTAATTACTAAAGTTAGCTAATTTTTGTTGTTAACTTTCATATATCAACCTGTATCCTTCCAGTAGTAACACAGTCCCATTTCTTTTGCCATTTGTGGAATTAATCTTCTATTTATTTCCTTAGTAGGATTTTTGTAGACTTCTCTCCACACCTCATTGCTTGTTGCATCTCTCAGGTAGTCTCGGTGCCCTCCATCTGCTGCTTTAATTGACTTACCTTTGATTATCAATAGTGTTTGTAACAAAACCTCTCTTCTTAAGTCCATCATTTTTTCTCTTTTTTCTTTTTCTTCTATGCCTTGAAATCTGGGGTAGAGTTCCTGACCATTTAATTCCCTTTTCCATAGTCCCCTTTTTCCATTTTCAACCACATTCACTCCGCTGGTAGAATCATCAATTGTCATGTCTTTGCAATCATTTTCCCCTTCGATTCTTGTGGCTCTAACCCCATCATATTTTGCTGTTATAAACTCTATGTTTTCCATCTACTTCTCATTTCTCTCAGATGTTTCCAGTAAATTTTGAATTCCAAACATAATGTTTTGCAACATTAAAGCTTCTTCTGAATATTGTGCCATTATTTCCAAACTGATAAACATTGCCACCCTGGCTAAGGCTTATTTTTATTATTATTTTTAAGTTAATTTAAGCACAAGTTCATTTATGGTCTTCAAAGTAAAACAAAGGTTCTGTTTCTTTTTCTCCACTGCCAACGAGGCTTTCAAAAAACACCTGTGTAAACAATTCATGATTCTAGCCTCTTGTCACTTTCTATAAACAAATTACAGAACCGTAGAGTCACTGAGATCAAAGAAAAAGAAGGGAAAGTGCACTATTTCAAAATCTCCAGCCTCCAGCTGGCAATATTGTTTACTTTCACTCTCTGATGTTATTTCAGGCTTAAAAGAATCAAAATTCTTGAATGGAATTCAATAGCAGATAAGCAAAAACCCTTGTTGAAATAAGAAAGAAGGTTTTAAGCCATAAGCTAGAAAGTAGCATAGAAAAAAATAGCTGAAGAAAAAACTGCTAGTTCTCTTTAAAAAGGAAAAAAAAGATTGTGAACACTTCAATCCACAAAGTAAAGTTACAAAGAAAAAAGAAACATAGTATTCGAAGCAGTCCAATGTAGGTTATTTTTGCCGCTTATTTTCTTCTGCTTGCGGATTTAGTTTAATTTAGCTTAAAGACTTTTTAGGCAATCTTTTTCAAAGCAGTAAAAAAAATCCCTCACCAGATGGACACACTTTCTCTTTCTGCTTCCCTTCTGTTTTGGAGCCATCCCAACTTCATCAGCCTAGGCTGCCTGTTTGTCGCTGGCTAGAAGAACTTCCCTTGGATCAATCAGGGACTTTGCAGTGTCCCTGCGATCAGCAAGGCTTAATCTTCCTGTTCACCATCTCTGCAGGATGGTTTAGGTCCGATTGGACCGTCCAGCGGCAAAAGTATGGGTGGCGGTCTCAGAGCATTGAGACTGCACGTCTATTTTGTAGCGACATTGGCTCCTCCCTCAGGGAGCCCGGAAATCTTGATAGATTTTTAAAAGTCAGTTTAGGCTCTCTGTGAAGTTCCCAAGAGATGACCTAATTAATTTACGAGCCTTGAGACAGAGTTGAAACAAAACCCATTCATTTATTAGGATTGACATCTTGGCATTACTTCTGTGGAGCCTAAACTGAATCCCACTTAATGGCGTCTGAACTTTACCCCTGTGTCCCCTCCCCTCTGCCTGAAGTCATTAATCGCATTCTCCAACAAGAAGTTACGGCTGGGTTCTGGACATGCACATTCACATCCCAGTTATAAGAATATGAGACTTTACTCCAGCCAAAAGTATGCATGGAATTCTCCTCCCTTCTCAAGTTGATAGTAGTCTTGGAAACGCTTTAGACGTTGACACTGTAAACTAGAAAATGGTTCAGATGCTTGAGATCCAGAATTGCCCTCCAGCCCCCCAAGCTTTTCGGAACCACAAATAAGTTGAAGTAGTGACCCAACCCGCGTTCCACCCAAGGGACTGACTCTACTGCCCGAATGTCTAGCAGATGTCTTATGGTGAGAACTATTAGGCAGCGGCGCTCTGGTTTTCGGGAAGAGCGAAAGGTTCTGAAGAGCGTTGGGGGGGGGGAGAGGGATTCCAGTCTCAGGCCATCCCTGACTGTAGACCTGACCCAGGCATCTGAGGTTATCTAGTCCCACTGATCCGCGAAGTGTGCCAGACGGCCGCCTATGGGAACAACCGGATTGGAGTCGTTTCCCTCTGCGGAAGGGGCTGCTGCCCCCCCCCCTCCCGAAAGGGCTGCCCCACTGCGGCGGATTTAATCGCCCAAGCAGAAGCATTAAAATTCTTGCAGAGAGTGAGCTCCACACGCTTGTCCTTCGTTTTCATCTTGTCAGCTGTGTCCCCCAAAACCACGGAGGAGGAATAAACCAGGGTAGCTACGGGAGTATCTATCATGGGCAACTGCAGGGCCTGAGTGAAGGACTGCTCCATGTTGTAGAAGCGGCGATTGCTGCTTCCTGGATTGGGAAAGGTGGAAGGACGAGCCCACTGGTTCTTCACCAGCTCTAGGAACAACGGAGGTGCAGGCACTTCCTCCTTGTTCCTAGCGGTATTGGAAAACATCACCAAAGTAGGATCCCTTGGCTAGGAGACTGTAGCGTCCCCAGTCCCAATCTTAGTGGTATTTCTGGCCTTGTGTAACAGAGTCTTGAACATAGCCGGGGCAATTAGGCTAGGGAAGCCGGGGCGTCAGGTGGGATGGAGTCCCTCGGAGGGCCACCCGCTCCGATTCTGACCAGACACTGGTAAGGTCCTATTTAAAGACCTACCTAGTGGTGATAAGGGTGGCGAAACGTAACTATTTCTCCGCTCTTGTCGCGTCTGCAGATAACCGACCTGCCACCCTGTTTAGGGTGACCCGCTCCCTTCTTCACCTAGGGGTGCGAGATGCCCCCTTGCAGGGTCGTGCGGAGGATTTTGGCCGTTATCTGCATGACAAAATCGATCAGATTCAGGATGGGTTGGCCTCCGACTGGACTAGTTCAGACGGGCTGACGGAGTCAGGTCCTGAGAGTGTTATCTGGAAGGAGTTCGATACTGTGGTTCCCGAGGACATGGACAGGTTGCTGGGGCGGCTGAATGCCACCACATGTCTATTGGACCCGTGTCCCTCCTGGTTGGTACTGGCCTCCCGGGAGGTTACACGAGGCTGGCTCCAGGGGATTATTAATGCTTCTTTGAGTGAGGGGTTTCTACCAGCCACCTTGAAAGAGGCAGTGGTGAGGCCCCTCCTCAAGAAGCCCTCTCTGGACCCGGCTGTTTTGGCCAACTATCGTCCTGTCTCCAACCTTCGACTTATTGCGAAGGTTGTTGAGAGTGTGGTGGCGCGGCAGCTCCCTCAGCTGATGAAGCTGTCTATCTGGACTCGCGCCAGTTCAGCTTTCGGCCTGGGTACAGCACAAAGACGGCATTGGTCGCGTTGGTCGATGATCTCTGGAGGGCCCGGGATAGGGTTTGCTCATCTATCCTGGTCCTGTTAGATCTCTCAGCGGCTTTTGATACCATCGACCATGGTATCATGCTGCACTGGTTGGAGAGGTTGGGGGTGGGGGGCACAGTTTTACGGTGGTTCTCCTCCTACCTCTCTGATCGGTCGCAGTTTGTGTTGGCAGGGGGGCAGAGATCGACGTCTAGGTGCCTCACTTGTGGGGTCCCACAGGGGTCGGTCCTCTCGCCCCTCCTGTTCAACATCTATATGAAGCCGTTGGGTGAGATCATCCGTGGTTTTGGGGTGAAGTTCCATCAGTACGCTGATGACACACAGCTGTACATCTCTACCCCGGACCACCCCAACAATGCCGTGGAAGTGATGACCTGGTGTCTGGAGGCCGTGTGAGTCTGGATGGGGAGAAACAGGCTCCGACTCAACCCATCCAAGACCGAGTGGCTGTGGCTTCCGGCGTCACGGTATAGCCAGTTGGTGCCATCTCTGGCTATTGGCCCCCACAGAGAGGGCTCGCAACTTGGGCGTCCTCCTGGACTCTTGACTGTCTCTAGAAGACCATATGACGGCCGTGGTCAGGGGGGCTTTCTATCAGGTTCGCCTGATACGCCAGTTGCATCCCTTTCTGGATCGTGACGCTTTACGCACGGTCACTCAAGCCCTCGTCACCTCCCGCCTGGACTATTGCAACGCTCTCTACATGGGGCTCCCCTTGAGGTGCACCCGGAGGCTCCAGTTAGTTCAGAATGCGGCCACACGGGGGATTTTGGGAGCATCTAGACGCTCCCATGTGACACCTCTCCTGCGTGAGCTGCACTGGCTGCCTGTGGCTTTCCGGGTGCGCTTCAAGATATTGGTGACCATCTTTAAAGCGCTCCATGGCAAGGGACCTGGCTACTTTCAAGACCGCCTCCTGCTGCCAAATACCTCCCACCGACCAGTTCGCTCCCACAGAGAGGGCCTCCTCAGGGTGCCGTCGGCCAGGCAATGTCGGGGGAACAGGGGGAGAGCCTTCTTTGTGGCAGCTCCTGCCCTCTGGAATGACCTACCCCCTGAACTACAGACGATCATGGACCTACACCTCTTTCGTCGGGCCCTGAAGACCCATTTATTTCGTGCTGCCGGCCTGTCGCAGTTTTTTAATTGCTTTTAGTAGGGGTTTTTAATTTGGTAGGCCAATTTATTTAATTATATCTTAACATTTGATCTTAACTTTTATATTACTCATTTTTACTGTTGGCTGTACATCGCCCTGAGTCCCGAAAGGGAGATAGGGCAGTATATAAATGCAATAAATCTGCAATCTCATCCTCTGAAAACCTCATGTCTTGTTGGGCCTCCTCCCCCAGGATGGAGCCCTCAGTAACCATGGAGGGAGAGGGAGACCTGACCATGTCACGCCTAAAGGAAGCAGTGCCCCCCTCCCCCCCGGGTGATGGTCCACCCGGGTTCTGCCACCCTGAGACGCCTTTTCCTTCTGAGACAGGCCTGTGGCAATGGCTCTGGAAATGGCAGTAGAAATGAGTCTCCTAATGCTTTCAGGAAGGAGATCCAGGTCCTCAAGGTCATCCTGTGGTGGGCCTAGGTCTGGAGGGCCTAGGGGGGCTAATCCAGAAGAAGCATGGAAACCCCTAGAAGGGCCCTCCAGGGGATCCCCCCATCACTTTCAATAGCCCGTGGAGAAACGGGGGGAAGGGGAAACCTCCTGCCTTGACTGTCTGCAAGGCCTAGCAGGAGAAACCGAAAGGGAGGAAGGGCTGAAACCCCTAGGACGGGAGCCAGACTGGAGAGAGGCTGGCCTGACGGGACATCTGGATCTACTGGCCGAATCGGACCTAGTGCTCTGGGCCTGCTTCCTAGCCCACTCAACTCCCTTCTCCGGAGTTCTCTGTCTCTCTCTCACTGTGGCTCTGAAGGGATGCTGGGCTGCCGAAGGCTTGGAAGCCATGGCCCAGGTTCTTGGCCTGCCACAATCCCTTTCTTCTGCCTCCTCTTGGGCCTCAGCAGAGGCCTATGGTAAATCGGGTTTTGTTGCCACCATTGCAGCCACTCACGTGTCCTGAAGATGACCACCGGAGGCTATAGGTAAGTCAAGTCTTCGGGAGCAGAGGCTGGAGTGATGCGGATTGGGACCTGCCGGCCTCAATTAACAGCTGCGATGCAGGCAGAATAGGCCGACCACGAAGCGATGCAAAATGGCTGCCTAAACGTGGCCGGGTGAAAATGGCCGCCGGAGGTGCAATCGCTCTTCTTGCGCGATCGAGGCTCGCCCCGCAATAGCGCTGGCCACTCTGCCGGCGCTATTAAGTCCGGTAGTGCGGGGGGCTGCTCTCTGTCCTCTCAATGAAAAAGGAGCTCCAGATTGCCCCCGGAATTGCTGCGAGAGCTGCCGCCGCTGCAGGAACCCTTGCAGCTCGAAAGGAAGCTGCTGCTGGCGCCGCGAAGCTCTGCCAGCTTTCTTAAAGGGGCAGGTCGCCAGAGGCACGCTAGCCGCTCGTGTCTGAAATAGCGTCCTGTGGCTTGCCTCGTAGCCTCTTTGCTCCCAGAATGCTACTGGCTGGAGCCCGTCACCCCCGCTGGCCCAGGGATCAGATGGAGGCTCCCAGCCCCATGAGGGACACTTTGCTAGCTCTCGGGCGAAAACAGGCAACCAAGAGGCCAGGACCGATATTGGTTGGTAGAAGGATGGATATGTGGAGGGATGGATGGTTAAATAGGGATCAAGAGAGAGAAGTAAAAACAGGAGATAGAGATGGATGGACCGATGGACAGATAGATAATGGATAAATAGATAGGGATAGAGAGAAATGATGGATGGATGGATGGATGGATGGATGGATGCGTAGATAGGACATAATGGATAAATAGATAAATAGATGGGGATAGAGACATAGAAATAAAAGACAAGATAAATAGATTGGATGGACGGATGCGTAGATAGGTAAATCTATCTCCTACGCCGCCCACGCCAACTCCCCCCCGCCAAGGCTGCTGCCAAGTCAGCAGCCTCTCTCTCCTCTCTCTCCTCTCTCTCTAGGTAGGTAGGTACGAGCGCCCACCTTGATCTCGTAGTGACGATGTTGACCAACCATGGACATAATGTCCTCCAGGAAGTATTCTTTGACTGGATACATGAAGCCCAGCACTTTGACCACAGGACAGTCCCCGAAGTACTACGAAAAACATTGGTTGTCCCCCGTGGCACTCATGAGCACCAGGCGCAGTTGCCGATTCTGCTTCTGAATCTCCTTCAGCAGGATGAGCAGGAAGTCGGTGTTAATGTCCCGCTCGTGGACCTCGTCCACAATCACGTGGCTGACCCCTTCCAGATGGGGGTTGCCCTGCAGTTTACAGAGCATGGTTGCCCAACGTTCCAGAAGAGCAAAGAACCCCAGTGTTTGTTGCAGTTTGTTCTCCAGCCACACATGGTACCCAACATTCCGCCGCAGGCTGGGGCCCAGCTTTTGGGCCACACGCTGGGCAACGGAAATGGCGCTGATCCAACGTGGCTGAGTGACCACCACATTGCACTGGGCACCACGGCCTTCCAGGATGAAGTGTTCCAGCAGCAACTGGGGGATGCGGGTGGTTTTCCCGCAGCCCGTATCTCCAGCGATCAACACCACTGGGTGCTGCTTGACGGCTGAGAGGATGGAGTCCACGGGCAGCAGGTGGCTGTCCTGCCACAGGTTTTCCTGCCGTTTCCAGAGCGCCAGGAGGTTCTGGCTGAGATGGACCTCTTCCGATTCGGAGAGTGGGATGTAGGTTTTGCCTGTGATGGCGTCGCTCAGGCTGTCGCCGCTCTCCTTGCTCAGGTTCATCACGTTGTCTGTCAGCTGGGGTGGCCGAGAGTCCTGGGAGTTGATGGGGTACTGAAGAAAAAGGAAAAGATCCTTTTGCAATATTGCCACGTGCTGGAGAGCTGTCGGCCTGGAAGAGGAAAGGGCCATCCGCAATACAGGTGGCCCTCGAATTACCACCATTCATTTAGCGACTGTTCACAGTTACAAAAAGCAACTTAAGTCTGTTTTTCACACTTACAACCGTTGTTACATCCCCGCAGTCAAGTGACTCTTATGTGTACACCAGGGGTGAAATGCTACTGGTTCTGCCTGGTTCACTGGAACCGGTAGCAAAAAATGCTTTTAAAAAGTAAACAAAAAGATTCCCACGATCGCGCGGCACAGCTGATTGGCACAGCTGATGAACCTTTTTTTAATTTTTTTAAAAAGCATTTTTTACTACCTATTCGCCCAAGTGGTAGTAAAAAACTGCTTTAAAAAGTAAAAAAAAGGTTCTGACTATCAGCTGTTTGACAATCAGCTATGCTGGGGGATCTTGGAACCTTTTTCTTTTTTTGTTTACTTTTTAAAAGCATTTTTAACTACCTATTAGCCTTAATCATGACTCTGTGAGGTTCCTGCTTTTTCCAGGGACCATTTTGTGTGAAGTCCAGCTGATTCTGCATTGTGTGTGAGTCAGTTGTATAGGAGTCAGTTGTGTAACTTTTGTGTTAATTTTGTGTAAAGTGTGATAGTTGATTTTTGAGCTCTCTGTGATTCTGTGAGGTTCCTGGTCATCGCAGGGGCCATTTTGTGTGAAGTCCAGCTGCTTTTGCATTGTGTGTGAGTCAGTTGTGCAGCTTTTGTGTTATTTTTTGTGTAAAGTGTGATAGTTGATTTTTGACCGCTTTGTGGCTCTGTGAGGTTCCTGCTTGTTGTTGCAGGGGCCATTTTGTGTGCTTTTGCATTGTGTGTGAGTCAGTTTTGTGGCTTTTGAGTTGTTTGTGTGTGAAGTGTGAAAGTTGGGTTTTGAGTTTATTTGGTCACATGACCATGACCCCCAAGTCACACCCACCCAGTCACATGACCACCAAACCATGCCCACAGAACCGGTAGGGAAAATTTTTAGATTTCACCACTGGTGTACACACACACCTAAGCATCTCTAAAATCCTGGTGCCCTTCCTGTGACATATAATTCTTACTATTCAAAAAGTGAATTCCTACTCATGTGGAGGAAGCCTAAAAGGCCATTAACTTGGTTTAAACAAGGTTCCAAAGAACATGGCATCAAAGAGAAAAATGAAAGAACGAAAGACAGTAGAAGTACTGACGAACTTAAAAAATAATAGTATGAAGGGATATGAAAAAACAGCAAATAAAGTTTCAAAACATACAATAGAGAACTGATGTTAATGAAAGAAATGAATGAAATAATGTTAATGAAAGCTTTTTCTGTAATACTTTGATCATATTAATTACTATACATTTGTATAAATAAAAAAGTAACTATGAGTTTGTTCAAAACCGCTAATCTCCGAAACTACTACACCAATCGCAACCAAATTTTCACACAACGTTCCTTACAAGTGCAGCACCAATGATACGTACAGATTGTGTGGATGGCACACCGGTGCCAGGTACACGCCACACAAATGTAAAACTGCAGCTCTTCTGTGTGTTTCCCTCACTCGCTCACTCGCCCCCCTCCCCTTCGCGGCCCCTCCCACCCAGCCGCTTTTCAGCTCACGTCACTTGCACGAGCGGTGAAGCGGTTTGCGTCATATCCACGACGGTTGCCTCCTCAGCAACCTCTCAATTATAAATAATTAAAACCAAATTAAATAATTATCCCCTGTGCTAAAATTTTAAAATCATTAAAACTACTACCCCGTTTAAACCCCAATTGAAACAATTTGAACTTCAGACTATAGGCTAAGTGAAATGGATTAGGCCAGACTGGCCTGATGGAAAAAATAGGTCTTTAGTTTCTGGCGGAAGGAGCGGAGGTCCGTAGTTGTTCTAAGATCGGGGGGTAGGTTGTTCCAGAGGGTTGGACCCACCACAGAGAAGGCCCTTCCCCTGGGCGTCGCCCGCTGGCATTGCCTAGTGGACAGCACCTGGAGAAGTCCCTCTCTGTGGGAGCGAATCGGCCGAAGGGATGTATGGGGTAGGATGCGATCCCGCAGATAACTAGGTCCCGTGCCATGGAGAGCTTTAAAGGTGGTAATCAACACCTTGAAGCGCACCCGAAAGGCCACAGGTAGCCAGTGCAGCTCGCGCAGGAGCGGTGTTACATGGGAGTACCTAGAGGCTCCCAAGATTACCCACGCGGCCGCATTCTGGACTAGCTGTAGTCTTCGGGTGCACCGCAAGGGGAGCCCCATGTAGAGAGCATTGCAGTAGTCTAGCCGGGATGTCACAAGCGCATGAGTGACTGTGCGAAGGGCGTCCCGGTCCAGTAGGGGACGCAACTGCCGCACCAGGCGAACCTGGTGGAACACCCCCCTGGCCACGGCCGTCACATGGTCTTGCATAGACAGCCGGGTATCCAGGAGGATGCCTAAGTTGCGTGCCCGATCCACGGGGGCTAGATGTTCACCCCCTATGGCCAGTGATGGAGTCAACTGGTTGTACCGGGACACCGGAAACCACAGCCACTCGGTCTTGGATGGGTTGAGTCTGAGTCTGTTCCTTCCCATCCAGACCCGCACGGCTTCCAGACACCGGGACATCACTTCGACGGCATCGTTGGGGTGGTTTGGGGTAGAAATGTACAGCTGTGTATCATCAGCGTACAGATGGTACTCTATCCCCAAACCACGGATGATCTCACTCAGCGGCTTCATATATGTGTTGAACAGGAGCGGCGAGAGGACCAACCCCTGAGGCACCCCACATGTGAGGGGTCTCGAGGTCGACCTCTGCCCTCCTGCCAACACACATTGCGATCGTCCAGAGAGGTAGGAGGAGAACCACCGTAAAACGGTGCCCCTCACCCCCAACCCCTCCAGTCGATGCAATAGGATACCATGGTCGATGGTATCAAAAGCCACCGAGAGGTCTAATAGGACCAGGATGGAGGAACAACCCCCATCTCTGGCCCTCCAGAGATCATCCACCAACGCGACCAATGCTGTCTCAGTGCTGTGCCCGGGCCAGAAGCCGCATTGGCACGGGTCCAGATAATCAATTTCCTCCAGGTGACGGGGAAACTGTTGTGCCACCACACTCTCTACAACCTTCGCCAAAAAGTGAAGGTTGGAGACCGGACGATAATTTACTAACAATGCTGGGTCCAGGGAAGGCTTCTTGAGCAGGAATGGTCATCAAATGGGGCAAGGTTCAGTGAACAACCATCTCGCTTAGAGAAATTGTGGTTACTTTAAAACATTTTTTAACTTATGTTCTATTTTGCAGTGTCATAACTTCAACGGTCACTAAATGAATGGTTGTAAATCGAGTACAACCTATAATACCTGCTTAACAGATGCAAGGATTTCCCTTTTCAGGATTCACTTAACGACTGTGCAAGAAAGGTCATCAAATGGGGCAAGGCTCAGTTAACAACTGTCTCACTTAGCAACAGAAATTCTGTGCTCCATTATGGCTATAACCGAAGGACTACCTCAAGTGGTCCCAGATTTACAACCGTTCATTTAGTGACCATTCAAAGTTACAACAGCACTGAAAAAAAAGATGACCATTTTTCACACGACTGCTGCAGCATCCCCATGGTCACGTGATCTAAATTCAGGCGCTGGGCCACTGACTCATATTCATGATGGTTTCAATGTCCCGGGGTCATGTGATCCCTTTTGGCAACCTTCTTCTGCCAGTGGGGAAGCTGGATTCACTTAACAACTGTGCGACTAACTGCAGCGGTTTCCTTAATCGTGGTGGTAAGCTGTTGTAAAATGGGACGACACTCACTTCACACCCTTGGTGGAAATGTGGGGCGTCTATGCGGTCAAAAATGAACGACTACCTGTATCATCTTCTTCCCGTCAGCTTGGACCCTTGGCTCTCAGCCCAACTTACGTGGTTCAAGTAGTTCTCGATCTTGCGCAGCATGGCCTCGGGGACTTTGATGTGGCAGGGCTTCCTCTGGTTTTCGCCCAGCTCCCGTAGGGACGTCATGTTGTACATGGCGTGGCTCAGCGGGTTGTTATTCTTGTTGACTAAACCAAGACACTGCAGGGAGGGAAGGAGGGGCACATGAGGCAGCTGGAGGGCTGGGATATGGGGGCCCCCAGAAATCAAGGGGGAGAGGGTAGAATTCGGTAATTCTGTAATTTTATGTATTATTCTGTAATATCCTGTAAATTTGTAATATTCTGTAAAATTAGGTAATATTCTATAATTCTGCAATCTTCTATAATATTCTCTAATTATGTAATATGTGATGATTCATTAATATTCTGTAATATTCTATATTTCTGTAGTATTCTTAAATTTGGTAATATTCTATAATTCTGTAACATTCTAGAATATTCGATAACTGTGTAACATTCAGTAATTCGTTACTATTCTGTAATTTGGTAATATTCTGTAATTCTGCATTATTCTACAGTTCTGTATTATTCTATAAAATTCTGTAACTGCAATATGTAACTGCAATATTCCATAATGTTCTGCAATTCTGTAACATTTGGTAATTCTGCAATATTCTGTAATTCTGTAACGTTTTGTAATTCTGTAAAATTCTGTAATTTGGTAGTATTCTGTAGTTGTGTAATATACTGCTGAAGTAGCAATGGACAATACAGAGGCCTGAAACATTGGTCAAGTAAACTTTGGTCAAGAAGTAAAGATTGCAAGCTATGCTCAATATACTTCTGAAGTTGCAAAAAGGTCCTGCCCCAGACAGCATCCTCCATATTTGGGCAGATGTAGGAAAACAGGAATGTCTACGTCACCGAGGGTATAAGGGACAATCCTTGTCAACATGTGGGGGTTCAGACATTTTGTTGGGCTACGGCCCATGTCTGAAACTGTGCACAATAAAATCTTTACTGCTTTGAAGAGCTTGTCTGTGTGTTTTGGCCTTTTTCCTACAACAAATGGTGCATTGGCCGGGAATACAGATGAGGCGATGTTTCGCTGAGGGCAGCTTCACCCCTCGGCTCCGTTGAGAGGCCGGTCCTGAACATTCTCCAGGCGCCACGGGGGCTTGACCTCCGGGAGACAGCGGCGACCTCTCCGCGAGACCGACGGTGCTGACAGCTAGTCCAAGAACCCTTCATTGTAGGAAAGGCTGTCTGAACCATCTCCTGGACAGGACGACAGAGAAGACGCCTCAGGCGAGTATCTGTTAAGAGTTGTTACCTGCCACATTTGGTGGTGGAAGAGGGGGACCGATCACCCTCCTGGGCTCGGGGCGTCGTCCCTAAAGTAGCCCCGTTAGGCTGTGTGGGAGGTTCAGTTGCTGCATTTCCTGTCCATGACCGTTGAAAGTCCGGGACGGCAGGTCAGTGACTTGTGCTAGAATGGGAGGGAAGCAGAGCATTGCCAGCACACTGCTGGAGTGCATGTTATAGGGGTTTGCTGAACATTACTGTTGAACTAAATGTAACACCCCATATCTGAAGAGTAATAAGGAGAGAACATGGTCTCCTCAAGGGGTGTTTGATAAAGAGCTTATAGATGATCTCTGGAAAGAGATAGCAGCCAGGATGAAACATCCAAATCGGTAACAATACATGAGCTGGCTGTAAATGAGAAGACTGCTTGTTGCAATGTCAGGCAGAAATGATTAGATTGGGTGTGGCAAGACCACAGGGTAGGAGAAGTGCGCAGCGTGAATGCCAGGGGCTGAGGAGGTGCATCTTAATGTGAATGTATGCTCCATCCTCACTGGCTGATTTATATAATTGGACAAATCAAACTCCTAATTATAGAGAACATCCAGATGGGATGCATGTCCTTTTTGTCCTGTCAAATTCAACAGAAACAGGATGAAAAGACCGAATTAGATCCTGAGGTTGGAGAAAAATAAGAGCAAAAGTTACAGAAGACAGGAGGGGGGTGCCAGGAAAGGCACCGGAGAAAAAGGAACCTCAAAAGGAAACACATTTTTCCTCGCTGAGACTCTTAGACAGAAATAGAGGAAGCAGGGGACAGCGAGGGGGGTTGAGAGAAAAGAAGCCGAAGAGGTTTTATGACCCCCCCCATATGTTCCGCATCCATCCCCAATGCAGCCACCCTCTTCACCGCCTTAAGGACAGGGGGGTGAAGATGGAGTGGCTGGCCCAGCTGGGATTGCTGGGAGTCCGAGGAGAGGGGAGGCGTTGAAGCTGCTCATTCGGATGGGCATGAGGAGGGGGAGGGGGAAGGACTTGGTGCTGTGGGGGGCAAGGAGGCTGTGGGCTTATGGACCCGTTTGGCCGCTGCTTGGGAGCCCCTTGCGACAAATGGATCAGCAGGTAATTACTCACCAGGGTCAGACGGGATTCATGGTTATGTTTCCATATGTGCCTGGTAACAGGGTGTGAAGGTAATATAGTCCCTTCGAGGAGAGGGAGCGGTTATAAGTTGGATAAAGGAAAGGAAATGAAATGAATGTGCAGAGGTTGTTGAAAACATTGTTCACTCCAGAGGAGAGAGCTGAAAGGGACTCGATTTGGAAGCCTAGACGGGGGCACACATGCCCCTCCTCAAAGAATATCAAAGAACTTGACAGTGGGAGCTCTCAGAAGGGCAAGAAAACCTTCGGCGACTATGTCTTTGGTGACTCAGAGAGCTGATGAAGATCCAGAAAGCTTTTTGCAAAGGCTGATTGGGGCTATGGGGTAGATCCTCGGCATATTGATAATGTGAGGATGTTAAATAAAAGGTTTGTAGGTTTATAGAGGCATGGGTGTAGTTGGAGAAAGCTACAGAGGTGGGAAGGAGCATTGAGAATGAATACAAGTAAGTTGTTGGAAGTGGCAAGGAAAGTGTATGTGGATAGGGATAGGTGGGGAAAAAAAAAAGAAGGATATGTGGATGCATAAGAAAACAAAGTTGTTGGCAGAGGCATTGCAGATGCAACCAGTGTGCGTATAGTAAGGGAGAAGGTCATTGGTGAAGAGAGTGTCCGAAGAGGGCAGTTTAGGGTAGGGGATTTGGTGGCTGGCAGGGGTTCAGTAGGGAAACTGGGACCCCAACCCGATTCCCTGGTAGAGGTATGAGAGGATGTGGCATGTGAGAGTGGCTGGGAAAGGTGGAAGAGGTTGGAATGGTAGATATTTGATGGATGGATTGAAGGGGGCTCGGCTTGGAAGAGGCCCCACCCGAGCCATTGGTTACTATGGATGTGGGGGCCAGCAGACTACCTTTTTGGTGGATACAGGGGCTGGATGATCGGTGGTGAATAGCAGTTGCTATTGACATGGTGCAATTCAGGTGGTGAATTGCTGCCCCTGGACTGCATGGGATACAGGTCCAGGGGGTGTCTGGACAGATTTGTGGGCGACGGATATTGAAACCTGTAACTTGTGTTTGTAAAGGGCTGGAGGTTCAACATGAAGTTCTGTATATTGCATCACATCACCCCTCTGTGATTGTGGAACTGAAGCTCACAGCTTCACCTGTTCATAGGTCTTCTGCCCCCCCATGCAAAGTGGTTGTCTGTAACTGATTTGAAGGATGTTTGTTTAACATCTCCATACATCCAGTAATTCAATGGCTTTTTGCGTTTGCATGGGAAACTCCCTAAACAGGGACAGAAATGCAGTTCACATGGACCCGTCTGCCTCAAGGATTTAAAAAGTCACCTACTCTTTTGGTACTGCTTCAGTGAAGGGTTAGCAGTGCCTCTCCAGAGAGGGGATGTGGATGATGTTTCAGGGACAGGACAATCGGAGGAGGTGTGTTGGGATAGTGCTAAAGCTTTGTAGCTTTGTTGATATTGTTGATGGAATATGGATATACAGTGTCAAGACGAAAGGCTCAGTTAGTAAGACAAAGAGTGTGGTATCTAGGGTATGATATCGAGCAAGGAAAGAGGTCGTTGGGGCATGAACGTAAGCAGGCAGTTCTAGCGTTGTCAGAGCCGCGGACTAGGAGGCAATTGAGAGGAGTTTTGGGCTTGGCAGGGTTCTGTAGAATATGGATCCCAAACTTTGCATTAACGGCTGCTCCGCTTTATGCCGCTACCAAGGGGGCTAATGCTGACCCCTTCTGTTGGGAAGGGGAACAAAGAAATTCCTTTAAAGAAATTAAGCGTGCTTTGACATCAGCTCCTGCTTTGGCTCTACCTAACTTGGAGAAACCTTTTAACCTGTATGTGGACACGAACAAAAACACTGCTCTGGGAGTATTAACACAGAAGCTCGGACAGTGGCAACCGGATGGGGTGGCCAAGGGGTAGCCTCATTGTTTAAAAATACTGGCTGCAATTGCCGAATTGATACAAGATTGTCAAAAGCTCACATTCTCTAGCCCCATAACAGTCCACCCCCCCCCCCCATACAGTTCAATCAGTATTGGATAATAAGGGCCACCTGTGGATTAGCAACCAAAGGCTGACTAAATACCAGGCTATGATGGTTGAAAATTCTCCGGTGCGATTGGAAGTGTCCACCAGGTTAAATCCTGCCACCTTGTTGCCAACTGAGGTAGAGACTGGGCATGACTGTTTGCAAGTATTGGAAGCTGTGTATTCTACCCGCCCTGATTTATTAGATATTCATCTTCTAAAGACAGTATACAATTGGTATACAGATGGCTCCAGTTACATGATTGAGCGAAGGAGAATGGCGGGATATGCTATAGTGGATGATGATGGGATCATAGAAAGTGGACCGCTGGGAGGGGGGCATAGTGCTCAAGTGGCAGAGTTGTGGGCGCTCATTCGGGCATTGGAAATAGCTAAAGGGGAATCCCTGAATGTTTGGACAGACAGCAAGTACGCTTTTCTGGCTTCGCATGCCCATGGGGCTGTGTACAAAGAGAGGGGGTTTAGGGATTCAGCTGGTAAACATATACAACATGGACATTTGATCAACCGGTTAATCGAAGCAGTACAATTACCGACCAAAGTAGCAGTGATGCATTGTAAGGGCCACCAGAGGGGAGAAGACAAAGTAGCCCAAGGAAATAGAAGGGCAGACCTAGAGGCCAGGGAAGCAGCTGTACATCAGGAGCCTAACTCCAACCTTTTCATCCAGGTGGCTATGGATATGGGAGTAATTCCACCGGCTATCACTCCTACCTATACTTATCAGGAATGTGAGAAAGCTGTTACTGGCCTACATGCCAGACCTGGAAATGGGTGGTATGTGTTGCCAGACAATAGAGTGGTGGTGCCGGCCTCCGTGGCGTACACTTTAGTCCAACTATCCCACGAAACCATGCATATGGGAAAAACCACATTGGAAACCGCATTAGGAAGGGATTAGTTCATCAACGGACTAGCAGGACTTGTGGCGGGGGTGGTAGCCAGATGTGTAATGTGTGCAAAAGTGAATCCCAGACAGGGGCGCCTCTTGCCCCTGGGAGCGATCCCCCGATCGTATTTACCCCATGGACTATTCGATGATTGACTTTACTGATATGCCTAGATGTGGCTTATATAAGGCAATGGTAGTAATGGCAGATATGTATACTGGGTGGCTGGAAACGTCTTCAACTAAGTCAAAACAAGCCAGAGAAGTAGCCCGCTTGTTGTTAAAGGAGGTGTTCCAAGATATGGAACACCAGGGGCCGGATCCGGCCCCGGGAGAGGGCAGCGGCTTAGGGCATCAGCATGCCCTATCTGCTTGCCAGGACGGTATAGCAGCGTATAGTCATACGCTGCCAGGAATTCCGTCCAGCGGGTCATCCTGGGCGACAGGATGGGGGGTGTCGGACGGTCACCGGCCAATAGCCCAAGGAGCGGCTTATGGTCCGTGACAACAGAAAAGGTCCGCCCATAGAGGTAATTGTGGAACTTCTTAATCCCGGACACTACAGCCAAAGCCTCCTTGTCGATTTGGCTGTAGTTTCTCTCCGTTTGAGACATTGTCCAGGAGTAAAAAGCAATGGGGGCTTCCGAGCCGTCTGGAAAGACGTGGCTAAGGACAGCCCCCAGGCCAAAAGGGGAGGCATCGCACGCAAGCGTCAGAGGAAGCCTGTCATGGTACTGGACTAGTACCGCATCTGACGTGAGCATGGCTTTGACAGCCGCGAACGCGTGTGCTTCGCGGCTGCCCCAGTGCCAGGCCGCGGATCGGTCGAGCAACCGATGCAGCGGCTCGGCTAGCGATGCCTTATGGGGAATAAACGGCGCGTAGAAATTCAAAAGGCCGAGGAATGCCTGCAGCTCCGTTTTGGAGGCAGGAGTGGGGGCCTTTTGGATGGCCTCGACCTTGGAGGGGGTTGGGTGAATTCCTTGGGCGTCAATCATGAAACCCAGGAATTCCACCCTAGGCGCAGCAAACGTACATTTGCTGCGTTTCAACTTTAAACCCGCGCCCTTGAAAACTCTGAGGACCTTCCGTAACGTTTTGGCGAGTTCTGATATGCTGGAAGCAGCAATCAGGACGTCGTCAAAATACGGTACAACGCCAGGGAGCCCATGGAGCAGTCGCTCCATGAGGCTCTGGAAGATCCCCGGGGCTACGGACACGCCGAATTGGAGACGGCGACAGCGGAAAGCCCCACGGTGGGTCACGATGGTCTGCGCTTCCGCAGCCTCGTCATCCACCGGGAGCTGTTGGTAGGCCTGCGCCATATCCAGTTTCGCGAACACTCGACCTCGTCCCAATGAGTGGAGTAGGTCTTGCACCACCGGAACCGGGTATGGGTTCGCCTGAAGCCCGAGGTTGATCGTCGACTTATAGTCGGCGCAGATCCTCACGGACCCATCGGGCTTAATGGGGACCACAATTGGGGTCTCCCATTTCGCCTGATCGACGGGTTCGAGCACGCCCTGCGCCACCAATCGATCCAATTCCGCTTCAACCTTGGGCTTCAGCGCGAACGGCAGCCTGCGGGCCTTCAAGCGGACTGGAGCAACCTGGGGGTCCAAATTTAGGGAAACTGGAGTGCCTTTGTACGTTCCTAAGCTGCCATCAAAGACGTCGTTGAACTCTCTGATTACTTCGTCTACCGGAGAACTGGCTGGCACGCTGTGTACTCCTTGGACTGACAGTCCCAAGGCTGGAAACCAGTCCAATCCGATCAAGGCAGCTAGGGGTTTGGCCACTACCAGGATGGGAAGGGATCCGTGGAAGGGGCCGTAGTCTACTCTCACTCTGTGCAGACCTAGAATGGGAATTTGTGAGCCCTGGTAATCTTTCAGGATCGTCGCTGTGGGGCCGAGATCCCGCTTCCTGAGCTTGGGGCAAAGCTTAACTAAATGCGCCCAGGACATGAGTGATCTAGAGGACCCTGAATCTATTTCCATTTTTACCCCCACCCCCTCTAAGCAAACCACTGTTGACAGTCTCCTACTCTCTGCCTGGTCGTAGCTTAGAGCTGGGGGCATCTCCGCCAGCGCGAAGCAGTCGGTCGGCTGTGGCTGGTAGCGTCCTGAACACTTCTGCGACCCTCGTTGTCCTGGTGGAACGGTTCTGGAGGCGGCCCAGGAGATCGTCCCACGGCACTTCGTGCACCGCTGCGGGTGCTGCTATGGTTCGGGCGGTAGCAAACAATTCAGGGCCGCCGCACTGGAGGAATAGGCTCAGCTTCCTGGCAGGCGCGAGTTCGCCGTAGTCGCTGGCTATCAAGAAGCACTCGAACCGGGCTAAGAAGGAAGCCCATTGTTCCTTCATCGGGTCGAACGGTGCAAACGGAGGCATTGTCGCCGTAGCCATGGTGAGGCTGTGCGTCGCGCTGCGCTCTGTTGTTGAAGTATTCGTTACCCGTTGCGTTCTAAGGCCACGGCCTGAATCCCACCTTCGTCGCCAGTGTTAGATCAGACAAAGGATTCCGACTCAGGCATGGTCAAAACAACAGGAACGTTTATTCACACTATTTACAACACACACAAGATTCAACTGGCAAGGTTTCTTCTCTGGCAACCTCTTATATAGAGTTACCAGGCAGGAAACTCCTAGCAATGCAATTGCAACATTGTAACTCCTTTCCAGACAGATTCCAGACAGCTTGTCTCTGTTAATCACTGCAGCTGCTGGCTCAGCTCCGGAATGCGGTGACTCATAGGTTACCAGACGAGCTGTCTGGGACATAGGCTTGGGGACTCAACAACTAAAAACATTGAAAGAGAAAATAACCAAACTTTGTGCTGAAAGCCACTTGAAATGGCCGGACGCTCTCCCCCTTGCCCTGTATGCAGTGCGAACAGCTCCAAGAAGAATACACAACTTGTCACCATATGAATTGATGTTTGTCAGACCACTCACATTATTGAGAAGGAATTTAGCCGGGTGGCCCGATCTAAGTTATAAAGGAAGTGTGTGGAATATAGAAATGGTACAGGCCTTAAATCCACAGGTTGACAAATTGTGGTCCTATGTAATAGAACAAACACCACCAAAATTGATTACTAAATGTCATCAGTTTAAGCCGGGGGATATGGTGTGGGTGAAGCATTGGAAAAAGGAACCCTTAGAGGGCAGATGGAAGGGACCTTTTCAAGTCATCATGATTTCACCGTTAGCAGTGAAGGTTGCTGAGTCAAAGTCATGGTTACACTGGACCCGAATCAAAGCAGATGCAGACACTGCATGGCAGGTCACCCCTCATCCCACCACACCCCTAAAGCTGCGCTTAAGGCAAAAGAAACGCCTGTATTCCCTTTATGCATTATATTCCTTGTATTCACTCCTTATATGATCTATGCTTTGCTATAGCTTTAACGTTTCCTGTTTGCCCTCTCTCACTTGCAGGCTGCTCTGCTGAAATCTTACCGGCAATAGATTTCTCAACGCACAGCAGTGAAGAACCCTTGCTGAGTCACACCGGAAGCTGACTTTCTACGCACGGGTGAAGAAGCATGGAGAATGTGGTATTTTTACTAGTGCTAGTTGGTAGTGCAGTGGGAAGTGATATATGTATTAGAAATCTGGGCCAGTGGAGCAAGCCACAGGACAGGCCACAAGTTACCCGGTCCTATGCCATGAGTCTGAGGGGTGGGCGGGGCAATCCCCCTTGGTGTTTACACCAGAGTGCTGGGGAAAAGTGTTGCCGCACCCTTGTTTGTTCCTGTTTGTTCCCTAGGGACTTCAATAGGGTGCCAGGTTCGACAACCTCCTAATCCTATGGTTTGCCGCTATGTGGTGTATGTATTAAGAATAGGTATGTGCACCAAAGTTCCCTATAAAGAGGGGTCTCCACCCATCCGTTTGGATTGCGGAGACCCACCAGTATGGGGCTGGAGAAGAATTACAACTGTCTCCCAGCTGAAAACTGGGTGGAAAGGGACCTGCCTCATGAACAAACCTCACGTAAGCGGCTCAGCATCAATAGTAAAACTCGAGACACAACCACACCAGGTAAACATGGGGAGGAAAACCAATGTCAACAATGCATAACACCAGTTGGGGGGTATTAACGTAGTGAAGGAAAGACTACAGTTTGGTCCTGCCTACAGTTTGACTTGCTCTCTTGTGTATTTGGAACCCCAGAGCGTACCTACCTCAGGTGTAATGACACTGAGGGGGTGCCCTGTTATCTCGAATCTCCCAATATTCAAGCTGTTCCTAAACCCCCCCCATGGATAAACCCCCACACAACACCATGTGCCCAGATAACTGTTTGTCTCAACTGTCCTAAAAGAAAGAGAGATCACCACTGCTTTGGTATATCACACTCATTATCACTGCCAAGGAACACACATACCCTGCTGCTATAAGGGAACCTGGTATTCCATTTGTGACTCAAAGACCGACTGTTATGATCCTCGGATTAACCCAGCCCAAACATGGTAATCGCCCGAGGTCAGGGGTCTAGCAGTGGGCCAATAATAGCCCAAACCCAGATTATGTCAGCTATCAGTGCGGGAACTGTAAACTTCTGGGCAAAGTTCTCTCTTAGAAACGTCACCAACGCCCTACCAGGGGTACATTGGATTTGTGGTACAATGGCATATAGCACTCTTCCTGTGGGTTGGAGAGGGGCATGTAACTTAGGAGTTATCAATCCCTCCTTTCCCATGTTGCCCCTCGAACAACCTCAGGTAGTGAATGCAGACCAATGGAGTGGCAGGCACCTAAAGGCCTCCTTTAAAATAGGAGACTGGAAGAATGAGGACTGGCCCCCTGAACAAATCATTCATCACTATGATCCCGCTACATGGGCTCAAAATGGAAGCTGTGGATATCAAACCCCAGTTTACATGCTCAATAGAATCATAAGACTTCAAGCTGCAGTTGAGCTTATTGCCAACGAAACAGCTCAATCCCTGAGAGTTATAGCTAAACAGAACGAAAAATGCCGAGAATCAATCTATCAAAACCGCTTGGCCCTCGACTACCTCTTAGTGACAGAAGGGGGAGTGTGTGCTAAATTTAACTTTTCAAACAGTCGCCTTGAGTACGATGATATAGGGGACATCATTGAAAACAGTGCAAGGAGAAGAGAACAGATTGTCCACGTTCCTGTCCCAAAATGGAGAGGACTGGATCTTGGGCAACTGTTTGGTACCTGGTGTCCAAAGCCCCCTAGCTTGCAAGCAGTAGTAGCGTAACACGGGATGTGTTATCTTGCCCTGCATACTCCCTATTCTTATTTATAACTTATCCATGCTAGCAGAACGAAAGGCTATTGCCCAGGTGATGGCTATGTGGGAATATGAAAAGCTGAAACCTGAGACTAGAGACGAGGATGAATATGTGGCTCTTCTGGAAGTCAGAGGAGCCACACAGGGGGGAAATGAAGTAGCAATGGACGATACAGAGGCCTGAAACATTGGTCAAGTAAACTTTGGTCAAGAAGTAAAGATTGCAAGCTATGCTCAATATACTGCTGAAGTTGCAAAAAGGTCCTGCCCCAGACAGCATCCTGTTTGCTGGGTTGCTCCCACGATCGTTTCCCAGCAACTTCCCCATTTATCTCCTTGCTAGCCACAAATAGCCTCTGAATGCATATATCTTGTCGACCTAAGCAAACTGTGTCAACCGGTAGGTTGTCGAGTCCCCCACCTCCATATTTGGGCAGATGTAGGAAAACAGGAATGTCTACGTCACCGAGGGTATAAGGGACAATCCTTGTCAACATGTGGGGGTTCAGACATTTTGTTGGGCTACGGCCCATGTCTGAAACTGTGCACAATAAAATCTTTACTGCTTTGAAGAGCTTGTCTGTGTGTTTTGGCCTTTTTCCTACAACACTGCAATATTCTATAATTCTGCAATCTTCTGTAACACTGCAATATTCTGCAATTCTGAAATATTCTGTAATTCTGCAACATTCTGCAATTCTTTAATATTCTATAACTAGCTATCCCAGCCACACGTTGCTGTGGCCCAGTCTGGTTAAACCTATCTACCTACTGTATTTCTCCCTCTCCCTCTCTATCCCTCTACCTCTACCTACTGTATTTCTCCCTCTCCCTCTCTATCCCTCTATCTACCTACCTACCTACTGTACTCCCTCTCCCTCTCTATCCCTCTACCTACCTACCTACCTACCTACCTACCTACCTACCTACCTACCTACCTACCGTTTTTCTCCCTCTCTAACCCTCTACAAACCTACCTACCCTCCTACCTACTGTATTTCTCCCTCTCTCTCTCTATCCCTCTACCTACCTACCTACCTACCTACTGTATTTCTCCCTCTCTCTCTATCCCTCTACCTACCTACCTACCTACCTAGAGAGGAAAGGGGGGGGAGTTGGTGGCGTGGGCGGTGGAGGAGAGAGGCCGCTGACTCGGCAGCAGCCTTGGTGGGGGGGGGAGGTGGCGGTGCAGGCAGCGGCGGAGGAGAGACTGCTGAGGAGGCGACCGTCGTGGATATGAGGCAAACCGCTCCACCGCTCGTGCAAGTGACGTGAGCTGAAAAGTGGCTGAGTGGGAGGGGCCGCAAAGGGGAGGGGGGGCGAGTGAGTGAGTGAGTGAAACACACAGAAGAGCTCCAGTTTTACATTTGTGTGGCATGTACCTGGCACCGGTGTGCCATCCACACAATCTGTACGTATCATTGCTGCTGCAGTTGTAAGGAACGTTGTATGAAAATTTGGTTGCAATTGGTGTAGTAGTTTCGGAGATTAGCGGTTTTGAACAAACTCATAGTTACATTTTTATTTATATAGATATCCTGTAAAATTCTACAACTCTGCAATGTTCTCCAATTGTTATCTATATAAATAAAAATGTAACTATGAGTTTGTTCAAAACCGCCAATCTCCAAAACTACTGTACCAATCGCCACCAAATTTTCACACAACAATTCCTTACAAGTGCAGCACCAATGATATGTACAGATTATGTGGATGGCACACCAGTGCCAGGTACATGCCACACAAATGTACAACTGCCAGGTACACACCACACAAATGTAAAACTGCAGCTCTTCTGTGTGTTTTCCTCACTCGCTCACTCGCCCTCCTGCCTCCTTCCGGCCCCTCCCACCTCACCGCTTGCAACGTTGCTGCCTCACCCTCCGGCTGCTTCTGGCCCCTCCCACCTCGCCGCTGGCAACGCTGCTGCCGCTCCCCCCTCCACCAACTCCCCCCCCACAAGGCTGCTGCCGAGTCAGCGGCGTCTCCTCTGCCGCCATCGCCCCCCCACCAACTCCCCCACCCCAAACAAGGCCGCTGCCAAGTCAGCGATCTTTCTCCCGCCACCGCCACCGCTCCCACTCCGCCAGCTCCTCCCCCCCACAAGGCCACTGCCAAGTCAGCGGCCTCTCTCTCCTCTCTCTCTAGGTAGGTAGGCAGGTAAGTAAGTAGGGAGGTAGACGGAGTAATAAAGTAGGTAGGTAGGCAGAGGGAGAGGGAGAGAGGGAGAAATACGGTAGGTAGGTAGGTAGGTAGGTAGGTAGGTAGGTAGGTAGGTAGGTAGGTAGAGGGATAGAGAGAGAGAGGGAGAAATACAATAGGTAGGCAAGTAGGTAGGTAGAGGGAGAGAGGGAAAATACAGTAGGTAGGTAGATAGGTAGAGGGATAGAGAGAGAGGGGGGGAGAAATACAGTAGGTAGGTAGGTAGGTAGGTAGGTAGGTAGGTAGGTAGGTAGGTAGGTAGAGTAAGGGAGGGAGGGGAGCGAGAGGGAGGGGAAACTGAGGCAGAGAAGGAAGGGGGTCGCTGAGAGGGTCTATGAGGGGAAACTTTTTCATTTAAACAAACTTGGCCACAGCAACGCTTGGCAGGTACAGCTAGTATTCTATAACATTCTGTATTAGTCTATAACTGCGATATTCTACAGCAGGGGTGTCAAACTCAAGGACTTCCTTCCGGTTAGCCGGAGGCGACGGTCGGGTCTTGTACTCGTCCGCCGCTTGGTTGCTTCTGCGGCCCCTTCGGGGGCAGGGGGTTCTTGTAAAGTGCCCCCGCTGCACGGGCGGCTTGCGGTGAGTCCCCCCACCTCAACGGCGGTCGGGGGGGTGGCTCCCGCTTCGACCTAGGCGCAGGAGAACGAGTTGCGGGGGGGGAGTTCCTCTTTCGTCCCCTTCGCTGATGGAGAGCCGGAACAGCTGCTGAGATTCAAGACAGGCTGAAAGCCGAGGGCTGGAGACAACGCCGAGGCTCATGGCTACAGAGTGGATTGTGAGTGATTTTCACTTAATGCTTTCGACTTTCATTTTAAAAGAAGAAGGAGGAGGGAGTTTGTAAAACCCCTCCTTGGAAAGGAAAACAAAGCGGCGTTTTGAAATGTTCCCCAAGCTTGGGGAGGTGGAAGAATCAACATCCGACTTTTAAACTACAAGTGAAAGTCTCTTACTTTAAGAATTTCAATGATATTTTGTATCTTTGTCTGGCAACAACTGAAATGAACTTTCACTAGATCTCCGCGGTTTCCAGAGGGGCGGGGAAGATGGCGTTCCTTTGTTCTCAGCAGGAAATGTTCACTTTTGAAATTTGCTGACACTCCCTCGTCTTTGGGACTGAACTCTTTAACAGTGGATTGATTTAATTGACTATTAGGACCTTTCCCAGATGTGCCTTCTTTCCTTTTTCTTATTTGATTGCTTTTAAAAATTGTTCTCTCTCTGGACTGTAAGCAAATTGAACTTTGAATTTGGATATTGACTTTTGCTCTCTCTTCACCTCACGGACTACCTCTCCAACAGACGCCATATTAGTGACAAGAACTTAATACTTTCATTATGGCTTCAAAAATGCAGCCACATCAAGCCAAGATTACTTCAATGTTATCCAAAGGAACAGAGGTGGAAGCTACACAGTTATCAGCAATAGAGGAAACTCTTCAAAATATTATGAAAGAAATAAAAGAAATCCGGAAAGACAATGTTAGCTCAAAATTGGAACTTTTGGAGACACAGAAAGCACTAATGGAAAATAAACAAAGAATTGATGGATTGGAGGGGGGGACGGCTGAGATGAGGGGAGAGATAAAAAATTCTCAAAGGCAAATTGTGTATTTAGCTAGTCATATGTCTAGGATGGATTTTGAAAGGATGTCTTACTTTTTAAGGTTTCAAAATGTTCCTGAAGTTGCTTCTGAAGATTTAAAAGATTTAATGTGTATGATGTTAGCAGATTACACTAAACAGAGCAAAGAGGATATTTGGGGGGACATCGATTTGATTTATAGAATTAACTCAGCATATGCTAGAATAAATGAGGTACCCAGAGAGATACATATTAAATTTGTAAGAAGGTCAACGAGGGACAGGATCCTGAGAGCACAAAGAGACGGTCCCTTAATATACCAACAGACTGAGATTGCCATTTTGAAACAGATCCCGAAAAAGATTAGAGAAATAAGGAGGAAATATTCCTTCTTATCAAAAAGATTATATAAAAAGGGGGTGTGGTTCAAGTGGTTGATGCCAGAGGGAATGTTAGTGTTCTGGGAGGGGGGGAGAGTAAGAATTAAAACAATTGCAGAGGCGAAAGCCTTTCTTAAAAAACATTCCCCAATCCTGGAGGATGAAAATGGGGGAGCACAGGGGGCCACGGCTCTGCCCACTGGAGGTCAGGGAGAGGAAGATACAATTGCTAAAAGACTTAGATCTCACAAATGACTTTTTTCTATATAGTGTAACCGCTATTTGGATGTTTACAGAATTAATGATTGATTGCATGAATATAAACTGATATATTTGTATCTCTTTCCACTTTGTAGGGAAATGAAAAATGATTTGTATTATCTTATCTTTTTTTTTTGTAAGAAGCCTCGGAGGGGGCCGACACCTACGACATAGATGTCCTCAAAATATCTTTGTATTACCTTATACCCTTTTCCTATTTAAAAAAAAAATTTTTTTTTGTAAAAACCAATAAAACTTTTTCAAAAAAAAACAACAAAAAAAACTCAAGGCCCGGGGGTCAGATCCAGCCTGTGGAGTGCTTAGATCTGGCCCGTGGAGCTGCCCTAGAAACAGCAAAGAAGGGGCTGCAGTCGGCCCTCCTGAGCTCCATTTTCACTGGCAGAGGGTTGCAGGAGGCCGTCACAGCTGAAAACGGACCTTGGGAGCCCATTTTTGCTGGCAGAGCATCGGGCCACCACAGGCGCCAACATGAGTGACATTGAGCTGACCACACCCACCCCGGTCCCCCGAGTTCAAACACAACCCTGATTCAGCCCTCAATGAAATAGAGTTTGACACCACTCATTCAACAGAATTCTGTAACATTTGGTAATTTGGTAACATTCTGCAATATTTTCTGCATCCGGCCAGCGGGCTACTAACCTTGAGCTTCTGACATGCCAAGGCGGCGGCCTTGTCCTCTGCTTCCACTTTGCGACGTCCCTTGGCGGCAAAGGTCATTGGGCAGGGCCAGCGTAACGTCAGTTTGCAAATCTTGGTTTTGGTGCCGATGGTGCGGAACTGCATGTACTCCTGTGAAGACAACAACGCAGGTTTGTATCCTCCAGTTTGGCTGAGATCCACGCGTCCACACAGACAACGACACACACGCAGACACACCCCGTTCGGGTGGCAACTCACCTTGATGGTGGAGGAGGAGGTGGCGATCTGGATGACCTGGGCGAGGAGGTTTTTTGGCAGGGGAAACCGAGTCAGGGCGCGCAGGGCGGTGTTGTCATCGATCATTTCCACTGAGAGTGCGTCCCTGCATGGGGAAAGAAAATGTCGTATCTGTGAGTGTGTGTGTGTCCTTGTTTGTGCCCCATGCGTGCATCTGTTTGCTGCCCTCACCTGTTTTATTACCGGGAGCTTGCAGGGAGTCCTTGACTTATGACCGTTTGTTTAGTGACCATCTGGGACTGGGAAAAGGGACTTGGGACTGGATTTTCGCTCTGAGCTGTGGAGAGTAGGAGCTCAGTGGTGGTTGTTTAGGTGAGGACTAGCCTTGGTTCAACTGGGTTTTAGGGCTGGACATGAGAGTAGTCCTCGCTTAACAACCGACGGTTTAAGGGCCAGTCAAAATTATGACAAGGCCCCCTTCCTCGACATATGACCAAAATTAAGCTGCATATTCCTGCTGAAAAGTAAAACATCTGTTGAGTGAGTTTTGCCCCATTTTACACCTTTTCACACCACAGTTGTTAAGTGAATCACTGCAGTTGTTAAATTAGGAACATGGTTGTTAAGTGAATCTGGGTTCTTCTCTGACTTGGCTCATTAGAAGGCCACAAAGGGGGATCACGGGGACCCCAGGACACTACAGCCATTGCAACTATGAGTCAGTAGCCAAGTGTGTGAATTTTGATCATGTGACCATGGGGATGCGGTAACGGGCGTAAGTGTGAAAAATGGTCCTAAGTCACTTTTTTCAGGGCTGTCATAACTTTGGACAGTCACTAAATGAATGGTTGTAAGTCAAGGACTATCTTTATTAAAATCTTCATGTTCTATTGGCAAGTCAACTACAAGAAGTTAGTATAGTTATTCAGAGTTGAGCTTATTTTCATTGAAAAGTGACTTAGGACCATTTTTCATACTGAAAGTGACGTATCACCATTCATACGGAAAAAAGTGACTTATTACCATTTTTCACAGTGACATGACCATTTTTCACTGGGAAAAAGTGACATCACAATTTTTCCACACTGAAGTGACTTATCACCATTTTTCACACGGAAAAGTGACTTATCACCATTTTTCGCACCAAAAAACGTGACACCATTTTCATTGAAAAAAGTGACTTAGGCGTTGGATGTTAAATACACAAATACTAGAAGAAAAAGAGTATACTCAGCAGATTAAGAAAGAAATGGAATTCTTCTTCAAAGAAAACAACAATCAAGATACAACATTACAAAACGTATGGGACACCGCCAAAGCATATCTATGTGGGATAACAATAGCATATGTAGCCCGAAGAAATAAAGAAAAATGGCAAGAACAAAATATATTACAGGAAACTACCCTACAAAATGGACCACAAAATGATAGAATTAAGATTGGGACTTAGTGAGACATAAACTAAATTTGATGGAGCAGGAAGACAATGCAAGGAAAATAAAACAAGACAAAACTTTTTTGAACACGCAAAAAAAATTGGAAGGTAGCTAGCGCATAAACTGAAAAAGGAAAAGGAAAAAAAAACCTAATACAGCAACTAGACTAGAGGATAAGAATGGGAATATTCATTATCAAATAGATGAGAAAAAAAATATTATAAGAAATTACTTTCAGGAGCTCTACGGAAAGGATAAAATAAAGAAGGAAGAAATTGACACATATCTGAAAGAAAAAGGGCTTCCCCCAATAGAGGAGGAAAGTAGAGAAATGTTAAATAAAGAAATAACCCAAATAGAATTAAAAACGATTGTTGGTACTTACCTGAACGTCGATTCTGATGATGAAGACGGGAGGTGCTACCAATGGGTTATTCTCAATGCCAATTGGTCCAGGAAATTGGAGAGGAAATATTTAGGACACGCCTCCACTCCTTCTCCCATTGCCTTGAGGTAGCCCGGAACAAACTGCGAACAAAAATCACAACAAGGAAAACCCCAAACCCGCCGCTAACTAAATAGGGTGGGAGGTAGCACCTCCTGTCTTCATCATCAGAATCGATGTTCAGGTAAGTACCAACAATCGTTCTCGATGATGAAGAGCGGGAGGTGCTACCAACGAGACATACCCAAGCTGAAGTCCTAGGGAGGGAGAAGTCACTCTTCAGTAGTGGTGGATGAGGTCACTACCTATTGAAGTACTCTACGACCAAATGCCGCCTCCGCCAAGGCATATGTGTCCAATTTATAATGCCTTATAAATGATGTAGGACTGGCCTACGTCATGCTGCCCTGCAAATATCTTCAAGAGGGGCTCTAGTGGCCCAGGCAGCTGTCGTGACCGCACTGCGGGTCGAGTGCACCATGATACCGAGGTGGAGTCCTACCTTTCATCTCGTAAGCTAGGGAAATGGTCTTCCGTAGCCACCTGCCTACTGTACTGGAAGTCACCCTAGCCCCTTGTGAGGATGGCTGGAAAGAAAGAAGCAGAGCCTCTGATTTACAAAAAGGTGCTGTCCGTTTCAGATAAATCCGAAGGGCTCTCCGGACATCCAGCCTGTGCCATAGCCGTTCCCTGTCATGGGAAGGGGAAGGACAAAAATTTGGAAGTACAATTTCTTGGGCTCTATGGAATGGAGTGTTGACCTTCGGCAAAAAGGTAGGGTCCAAACGTAAGGTTACCCTATCCTGGTGGAACACACATAAATCACTCCTGGATGAGAGTGCGCTCAGCTCAGAAATACATCTGGCCGACGTGATGGCGATCAAAAATGTCACCTTCAAGGTTAACATCTGGAGTGATATTGACCTAATGGGCTCGAATGGAGCCTCCTTCAAAGCCTGGAGAACTAAGGGAAGATCCCACGTGGGGAACCTATGAATCACTGGTGGAGCTAGATTCGCTGCACCCTTCAGAAATCTCCTAATCAGAGGAAGGTGTGTCAGAGGGGTGCGACCCTCTCCCAGAAGAACTGTCGCTAGGGCAGCTGTCTGTCTGCGCAAGGTGTTGTGAGCCAACCCCTTATCCAAGCCCTCTTGTAAAAACTCAAAAAACCTGTGGCACAGACGCATCCTTATCTACTATGGATGCCCTGTCACACCATTTGGAGAACGCTAACCAGGTTGCATTGTAAATTCTGGTAGTGGAAGGTTGTCTCGCGGCCTCCAAGGTGGACATGACCTTGTCTGAAAGCCTAGCCTTGCCTAATATCACCCTTTCAAGTGCCAGGCGGTTATTTTCAGCCACCTGGGCTCCGGGTGCAGTAGTATCCCAACATAGACAAATTTCCTCGTCCGGGATCCTCCAGGCGGATGACCAATCCTTGGCCAATCTGGCGCTATCAAAATCATCTCGGCCCCCACTGCCACTAACTTCCTGACTGTGCCCTGGAGGAGAGGGAGGGGAGGGAAGGCATAGAGAAGACCGGGCGGCCACCTGCAATGGAGAGTGTCTGTATCCTCGGCACCCCGAATTCTGTATCTGGTGACAAATCTCCCCAGCTGCGCATTCTCCAGCGTTGCAAACAAGTCGATCACCGGAGTCCCAAACCTGTGACATATCTGACGGAACAGCCTCGGGTCGAGCTGCCACTCTCTGTGGTCCACTGTGCTCCGGCTGAGCCAGTTGGCTTGGTGGTTCGCTGTCCCGGAGATGTAGTCTGCTTCGATGGAGCACACATGCGTCTCCGCCCATGTCATCAGTCTGTGTGCCTCTGTCCACAGCGCCTTCAAATGAATTCCGCCCTGTTTGTTCTCATGCGCCTTTGTGGCTATATTGTCTATGAGGAGTAACACATGAGTATTTAACAAATCCTTTTGAAAATGACGTAAGGCCAGGCATGCCACCCTCAATTCGAGATAGTTTATATTGGGGCGTACGTCTGTGGCAGTCCAACGGCCTTGCGCCATCTTCGAACCCATCAACGCGCCCCAACCATAGAGACTCGCATCCGTGGTCACGGTCACTCTCACCGGCTCCCAAAAGTAAGAGCCCTTGCTGAGCGCCCTGATGGACCAAGTTGAAGCCTGGAACCCTTTTCTAAGGATAAGCTCTGCCTTCTTATCCTCAGGCTTTAGCTTGTCCACCACGTCTCTGGCTATGATGACAAGGCCGCCACCGGGATATCGACCTCTGGAACCTGTAGGGCTTGAGAAAAGAACCACTCCATATGATAAAGATTTCTGTCATTTACGCCGGGGTTAGGGAACGTACCTGGATGAGACCACTGGCCCTTTGCCACCTCTAAGAAGAGCGGGGGGGGGGGGGGGGAGCTGGTACTTCCTCCTTATCCAGGGCGGTTCTGATGAAAATGGTTTGATTTAAGTCTTTCTGGGCAGCAGAGGCCTGCCCTGTTGGGCCCCCCAACTTGGTGGTAGATTTTGCCTTACCCAAAAATTGTTTAAATAGGGTAGGTTGGAAAAGCCCGGCAAATGCCAAGGACTCCTCCTTGCAAGTGTCCTCGTCCATAGACATGACTAATCCGTTTACTGGCTCCTCACCCACAATGGATCCTTCACTGGCCAGCGATGGCAATCTGGGGCACTCACCCTCCTCCAACTGCGGGGTCTCACGGGAAATGGACTGATCCCTAGGGGTGGCTTTGGGCTGGGTGAGGGGAGCAGTTGCAGACACGGTAGCCGTTTGTTTTTGTTAGTTTTGATGTTTCATGCCTGTGGCAATTCCTCAGGATATTCGCCCAAGGGGCGAAGGATCCTTGGAACGGGCCGGGCTGGATATCCCGGAGGGGGATCTGGAATCAACCGACTCACGTGACTGCAACAGTTGTTCTGTTGTTCTGTCTCCGTTGTTCATCACGTAGCGTGGCCCTGGAAGGACACTGTTCCGAGGTAGGCCTCGTGAGGGGAGGCGTAAGAACTGACCCAGAAGGTGGCAAATCTGAGCTCTGGGTGGTTGAGGCCTTATCAACTTTGGACGCCATAATGGCCAATGCCACTATCCAAATCCAAAGGCAAATAAATTCTCTTTTCCTCTTCTTTTTTTTTTTTTTGATTGAAATCAATGGGTAAGTTCTACAGCCTGCTGCAGACTCAGGTTAGGGGGCTGGGGCGGCCTGGCTATCAGGTTGAAAAAGGAAGCCGGTTCGAATTCCGCAGGCCCCTGGCCACGCGGCAGACAAAATGGTGGCCGGCACGAGGCAAGTATAAAATGGCCGCTTGAGGTACGGAGCGCTCCCGCTGTGAGCTTGGCGCCACTATCCCCTCTTGGCCTGATACGCCGTGGGGAGGACTGCCAATGGGGAGCCAGACAAGGATCAAGGTTACAGAACTGTGCGCTGCAGGGGAGGAGAACCGGCCACGCGGCTCACTGCAGCTGCAAGAGAGGAACAGACGGCCCGCCAGATAAGTCAAACAACAAGGGAGGCTCCCCCGGCAAACAGGAGAGCCTCCAGCCACTTTCCGATTCTTTAAAATGGACCAGCCTCCACTTACCTCATTCCTGGAAGGAAAGAAGACAAGCAGCCAAATGCCGGGCTGCTGGTGATCCGACGCCTCCGCGAAGGTGGCTGCGCACCCACAGTCGCCTTGGCCAGCAGCAGCGATTTCCAGAAATTTCACAAGAAAACAAATTTAGAGATATTTAGCCAATCTTAAACAATTTGAGTGGAAGTTCAGTAAATTTTTCCACTAGCAAAGCTATTCTCAGCCGATTTGGACCATAGACTGAGAGGGAATGGGAGAAGGAGTGGAGGCATGTCCTAAGTATTTCCTCTCAGTCTATGGACCAATTGGCATTGACAATAACCCGTTGGTAGCACCTCCCGCTCTTCATCATCGAGAAAAGCAATATTTAAACAGAAAAGTGGTAAAATACCAGGACCAGACAGTTTCCCAGGGGAATTTTACAAAATAATGTATGAAACTTTTGAACCCTTCATTTTAGAACTATATAATGAGACTCTATAACAAGCAAAAATACTGAAATCTTGGGCTGAAGCTTACATTACATTAATTCCCAAAGAAAGCACTGATAACAAAAAAATCCAAAATTATAGACCAATCTAGTTGCTAGATGTTGACTACAAAATATTTATGATGATTATTTTTATTTTATTTTTTATTTTATTCAAATTTATACCCTGCACCTTCTCCAAAAAGGACCCAGGGCGGCGCACAGGAAATTTAAAACAATACATATATAACAAAAATACAAATTTTAAAAAGCTATTAAATCCATGCCCTGTGCTAAAATAGAATAAAATCCCCCTAATTAAAATCTATCTAAAAACAGTCAAAAACGGGAGGTTATGCTAGGCCGGCTTGTTGGAAAAGGTGCGTTTTAAGACGCTGGCAGAAGAGGCGGAGGTCTGAGATGGTGCGCAGTTCAGGGGGCAGGTCGTTCCAGAGGGTAGGGCCCGCCACAGAGAAGGCCCTTCCCCTGGGTGTCGCCAACCAGCATTGCCCAGCCGACGGCACCCTGAGAAGGCCCTCTCTGTGGGAGCGGATCGGTCGAAGGGATGTATGGGGCAGAAGACGGTCTCGCATATAACTAGGCCCCGAGCCATGGAGCGCTTTGAAGATGGTCGTCAACACCTTGAAGCGCACCCGAAAGGCCACAGGTAGCCAGTGCAGCTCACGCAGGAGAGGTGTTATGTGGGAAAGCCTGGAGGCTCCCATAATCACCCGCGCGGCCGCATTCTGGACTAACTGTAACCTTCGAGTGCACCTCAAGGGGAGCCCCATGTAGAGAGCATTACAGTAGTCAAGTCGGGATGTCACGAGTGCTTGAGTGACTGTGCGGAGGGCAACCCGGTCCAGTAAGGGGCGCAATTGGCGCATCAGGCGTACCTGATAAAACGCCCCCCTGGCCACGGCCATCACATGGTCCTCCATGGACAGCCGGGAATCCAGGAAGACACCCAAATTGCGCGCCCTCTCCACGGGGGCCAATGTTTCACCCCCAATGGCCAGTGTTGGAGTTATCTGGCTGAACCGGGGTGCCGGAAACCACAGCCACTCAGTCTTGGACGGGTTGAGCTTGAATTTGTTACTACCCATCCAGATCCGTACAGCCTCCAAACACCGGGACAGCACTTCGCCGGCATCGTTGGGGTGGTCTGGGGTGGATATGTACAACTGAGTGTCATCAGCATACAGGTGATATCCCACCCCAAAACCACGGATGATCTCACCCAGCGGCTTCATATAGGTGTTGAACAGGAGAGGCGAGAGGACCGACCCCTGAGGAACCCCACATAAGATGGGCCTCGAGGCCGACCTCTGCCCCTCTGCCAACACACATTGCGACCGACCAGAGAGGTAGGACGAGAACCACCGTAATACGGTGCCTCTCACCCCCAACCCCCCCAGTCGGTGCAATAGGATACCATGGTCGATGGTATCAAAAGCCACTGAGAGGTCTAATAGGACTAGGATAGAGGAACATCCCCTATCCCGCGCCCTCCAGAGATCATCCACCAACGCGACCAATGCTGTCTCAGTGCTGTGACCAGGTCGGAAGCTGGACTGGCGCGGGTCTAGATAATCAATTTTCTCCAGGTGTCGCAGAAAATGTTGAGCCACCACACTCTCTACAACCTTCGCTAAAAAGTGAAGGTTGGAGACCGGATGGTAATTTTCCAACAATGCTGGGTCCAGGGAAGGCTTCTTGAGGAGGGGCCTCACCACCGCCTCTTTCAAGACGGTAGGCAAGCACCCCTCACTCAAAGAAGCGTTCACGATATCCTGGAGCCAGCCTCGTGTCACCTCCCAGGATGCCAGTACAAGCCAGGAGGGACACGGGTCCAATAAACATGTGGTGGTCTTAAGTCTCCTTGACAACCTGTCCATATCCTCGGTAGTAACTTTCTGCCTCGATTATGGCAGAAAGATTGAAAAATATGTCAAACAAAATAATCCACACTGACCAAAATGAATTCCTACCATATAGACAAATCAGAAATAACACTCAAATAGTACTAAACGCATTAGAATATTACGAAATGCATAAAGAGAAACAAACAGCGCTAATATTTCTAGATGCAAAAAAGCCTTTGATAATTTGAATTGGGACTTCTTTATTAAACAAGTACGAAATATGAATTTTGGTTTACATTTCGAGAAAATGATATTGGCAATCTATTCAAAGCAAATGGCTAGCGTGATAGTAAACGGAGACCGCACAGATGGTTTCAACATAACCAAAGGAGTAATACAGGGATGCCTGCTGTCACCTCTAATTTTTATCCTCTCAATAGAAATACTACTAGAGCAAATAAGACAAAATGAATAAATAAAGGGAATTAAAATAAAGAATGAGGAATACAAGGCCCAGGCGTTCGCAGACGATTTGGTATTTTTCACAGAAACTCCAATCGATTCAGGAAGGGTACTGTTGGAAGAAATAGAAGAATTTGGTAAGGGAGGGGTGGGGCTGACGTCACAACGATACGACATGCAATCTTGGAGCTCCAGGATTGCAGTTGATATCTCTGCTGCTGGACGGTCCTTTTGGACCTAAACCGTCCCTTAGAGACAGTGATAGAAAAGGGCACCTCCTGCTGATCTCAGAGACGTTGCAAAGTCTCTGATCGATCCAGGAGAAGCTCTTTTTTCCGGCGACTGAAGCAGCCATTGAAGCTACAGAAGGTTGGGACAGCCCCTGAACGGAAGGAAAGCAGGAGAGAGTATGTCAAAATGGTGAGATAAATTTTACTATTAGAGGAGAGAACACCCAAAAAGACTTAGTGTAAAATTAAAATTGAAGACAGAAGAGAGTAAGCGGTGAATTAAGCCTGAATTAAACTTAGTGTGTTATCTTTTTATAATTTTGGTTTTTTTATGGATGGAATTTTTACAAATGCCTCTTACTTTTTAAATTGGACTGGTTTCTTTTTTCCATCTTCTTCTATTTTTCATATTTGTGGATTATGAATTTCTTTCTTTTCTTTTTACAACGCTCGGCTGGATTGTTTGCTTTTAAGCACTTTTTTTTCTTAAGTTCGGAATTTAAAGAGAGGGGTAAAAGCAGAGGAAAAAGAAGTAACACTGCCACCTAGAGGCTAGAGGCATGGAAACATTTTTTTTTCTTATTTGCTTTGAACATCTGACTTATATCTTATACTTCAAGGCACCTGATATTGTTTATTGAAAGGGATAGTGGGAAGAGTGCGGATTGTTTATGCAGGTGCTCTTCTGGAGTACTATCAATAGCTGGACTGGAGTGAAGAGAAAGCCTTGACTTGAAAGATTATAGTGAACTTGTTTGAAACTTAACAAAAAAGCCTTGGATGTTTTAGTGGCAGTGTTTATAATCTGGAAGAATGGCGCAACATGAAAAAGAAAAAGAACTAACATTGCAAATGATTATGTTAATGTGACTGATCCAATAGGGAACAGTGACCACAACACAATTATTTTTAACTTAATCATAGACTGCAAATCACCGACAAAATCTAACACAGAGACCTTAAATTTTCATAAAGGAAATTTCCCGAAGATGAGGAAACTAGTAAAAAAGAAGCTGAAAGGGAGAATTGAGAAAGTCCAAACACTCCATGAGGCATGGAGGCTGCTCACAAAAACAATAACAGAGGCCCAATTGGAAAAAGGGCACCACCAGGTTCAAGAGGACTCCAATGTGGCTTACAGGAGCTGTTCGGGAAGTGATCAACAGCAAGAAAAGCTCATTTAAAAGATGGAAGGCTTCTCCAAACGAGGACAACAGGCAGAAACATAAATTCTGGCAGAACAAATACAAGGCAACAATCAGGAAAGCAAAGCAAGACTTTGAGGAGCGTTTAGCTAAAAACACTCAAAGAAATAACAAGGACTTCTTTAAGTACATTAGAAGTAAGAACCCAACTGGGAAGGCCATTGGACCATTAGATGACAATGGAAGGCAAGGGATTATTAAGGAGGAAACAGAGATTGCAGAGAGACTTAATGAATTCTTTGCTTCAGTATTCACTGAAGAAGACAGAGATCACATGCCCAAAACAGAGTCTATCTTTGTAACATTGAAAACAGAATAGAGAACATAGATCAAAACCCAGAAAAAATAGAGGGAAGAGTTGAGAATATTTACAAAATGATGATGAAATTTGAGTATAGAGTTCAAAAAATTGAAGAAAAATATAAACAAAGTGATAATAAAATTGTTGATATTGACAGCAAATCGAGTTGTTGGTTGGAAATGACAGGAATGGAATGTTGAAAGGAGAGATTAATGAACTGGAACTCTTTCTCAAACCTCAAAACATGGAAGAAGAAAAGGGGGGAAATCTGGCAGAGATAATGAGAGAAATTCTGGTAGAAGCATCGGTGATAACTAAAGGCAAGCAGATGGAAGGAACAGATGGAGAGTTTCGAGTCTTTACAAGATATGCAATGAACAACAAGGTGTCAAGAGAAGTCCATATAAGACTTATCAAGAAAACAATTAGAATACAAATACCACAAATGGCAAGAGATATAGGACTGCACTACTACGGGAAGGATACAGGATGGTGAAATGAAATGTTAGAATAAAAATTAAGTTAAACTTAGTTAAATTTAGAGTATTATGTAGAAAATAAAGTAATAATAGTTATAGTCAAATAAATGATTAACAATGATAATAATGCATATATATACACTAGATTGATAATATGAAATTTTATACAAATTGTAAGTGAGGACTATGGAAAGGATGTTGAAAAGCTTTGTTATAAAAGATAAACAATTCTATATAGAATAGAATAGAATATAAAGATGTAATACTATTGGATGATTTCAGGATGATGTAATGAAATGCCATAATATAAATTTATTTTAAATTTAGAATAGTTTACATAAAAGGATGTAATAATAGCTACAGTCAAATGAATGCTTAATAACCATAACAATTGTATACATATATATTAGACTGATGATATGAGACTTTATGCAAATTGCAAGTGAAGACTATTGTGAGAAAGCACAAAAGTTTTGTAACGAATCGACACACTGTGGAGAAGGGTTTTTATTTTGTGTGTGTTTATGTTTGTTTTATGTTTGTCTAAACATAAAAACTAAAAAAAAGAATTTGGTAAGGTAGCAGGGCTCAAAATTTACAAGGACAAGACAAAAAATTTAGTTAAAAATCTTACGGCAAATCAGAAAAATGAATTGGAGGAAATTGGACTGCAAATTATAAAAACAATTAAATATTGAGGGTTCTTGTTGACAGCAAGGTGTTCAACGATAAAGGAGGATAATTATAAAAAATTAATGGAAGAAACAAAACAAGGCTTGGAACATTGTAGGAAATTTAAACTAAGATTGGTGGGGAAAATCACCGCAATTAAGATGAATATACTCCCAAAATGGCTATACCTATTCCAAACGATTCCCATAAAACTAGATCAGAAGTTTTTTAACGAATTAAATAAAACAATAACTAAGTTTATATGGGAAGGGAAAAACCTAGAATAAGTCTTAAATCATTACAGGATAGTCGAATTAGAGGTGGCTTCAGACTCCCTGATTGGGAGGAAGCCACCTTGCTATGGATCAAAGAATGGGTACTCCTTACCAATAAAACGACCGTTGACTTACCTGAACGGTCCTTCTATGTGCGCTGCGACGGGAATCCAAGCATGGGTTAACTTTGTCCATTAGCCTAGAGACTGAGTTAATTGATGGCCATGCCTCCTCTGACCGGGCTGGTTCAGTTTTGTATGAAGTTCAGCCGATTAGAGAAGTGCAACAGTTTTCGTGAAAGATGAAAGGTAAGTCAGGTAAAGAAGTCCGCAAGGTAAGTCCAAGGCCCAGACAGCTGAAGCCGAGGGCGGGTTTGGATTCCCCTCGCAGCGCACATAGAAGGACCGTTCAGGTAAGTCAACGGTCGTTCTTCTGTGCGCTGCTTGGGGAATCCAAGCATGGGACATGCCAAAACAATGAAAGTCAGGGGCAGGGGCGAGGCTCCAGATATATTATTTTTGCAGGAAACTCATCAAAAATCTGAGGATTTTAATAGAATGAATATCAAAGGTATGCAAATTTATGAAAAATCTTTTGGGACTTCCAAAGCTAGAGGAGTTGCGATATTGATATCAAATAGGGTATACTTTGAGAAAAAACAAGTAATTAGAGATGAGGAAGGCAGATATTTAATAATTATAGGGAATATTAACGAGCAAAAAGTGACATTGGTTAATTTATATCTACCGAATGAAAAACAAAAGGGATTTTTGGATAAAATTACTAAGATTTTGGAAACAGAAAGTGAAGGGAAAGTAATTGTGGCGGGAGATTTTAACCTAATTAGGGATAGAATTGATAGTAATAATCCCACCCGCTTTAGACAAACAAATAAAGGGGAAATTTTAAATAAATGGATGTTTCAAAACAGTGTGGCAGATGTTTGGAGAGAGTTGAAAGGCTCTGAAAGGGTGTATACCTTTTGTTCTAAGGTACATAATACTTATTCAAGGATTGATTATATTTTTGTTTCTAAAGATTTGCTGAATAAAGTAGATAGAATAGATGTGGGAATTTTTAAGGATTCTGATCATGCAGAAGTTAAGATGGAGATAGATTTTAATTTTGAGAAAAAGGAAAGAGGTTGGAGATATGATGAAAAATTGTACAAAAGGGAGCAGGATAAAATATGGATATTCAAAAAATGGAAGGAAAGTTGGGAATTGAATGATAATGAAGAGGTTAAATTTGAAATTGTTTGGGATACCATGAAAGCTATATTTAGAGGAGAAAGTATTAAATTGTCAAGCAGGAAATACAGAGAATACAAAGCTAAAATTGATCAGGATACAAGACAAATCAAGATATTGGAGAACCAATTCTCACTTACGAAAGATAAAAAATGTTTGGAGGAATTGACCTTATTAAAAACTAAATTGATAGAAGAAGATATTGAATTGGTTAAAAAAAATTTAAGATATTTGAATAGGGATTTTTTTGAATTTAGTAATAAAAATTCTAGGTTATTGGCAAAGATGGCGAAAAATAAAACTCAAAAGAGAGAAATTGGTTCTCTGATAGATGAAAAAGGTACAAGGTGTTATAAGAGATTGGAGAAATGTGAAGTAGCTAGGAATTTTTTTCAAAAATTATATTTAAAGAAATCAATTGATTTAGAAAAATTGAAGAATCATCTTGGAAAATATGGTATGAAAATAGATCAAACATACAAAGATTTGATGGAAAGAGATATAACACAGGAGGAAATCAACGAAATAATACAAGAGTTAAAATTAGGGAAGACCCCAGGAGAAGATGGATTACCTGCTGAATTTTATAAAGATTTCAAAGAACTAATAATACCAAAACTGCAAAAATTATTCAATGGAATTTTACATGGTGGAGAAGTCCCGATGTCATGGAATAAGACAGTAATATCTATAATTCCTAAACCGGATAAAGATCTTGAGAGGATCGAGTCCTATCGACCTATTTCTTTAATCAACCAAGATGCTAAAATATTTACAGCTATTATAAGTAATAGATTAAATAGTTTTATAGACAAATATATAAGTTATAATCAAGTAGGGTTTGTTAAAGGTAGATATATGAGTGATATAATTAGAAGAGTATTGAATATTATAGATGAAGCAGAGAATAATGGAGATGAATTAGGTATAATATCGTTAGATATTTTTAAAGCTTTTGATTCTGTACAATGGGATACTATAAAAGTAATTATCGAGACATTAGGCTTTGGTAATAAATTTATACATGTTATTTCAAAACTGTATCAAAAAAGTAGTGCAAAGGTAAAGGTGAATGGAACAATGACGGAAGAGATTAAATTGGAAGCAGGCACGAGACAAGGATGTCCCTTGTCTCCAACATTATTTTTGTTAGTTATGGAGGTTTTGACTAAATTGATAGAAGCAGATGAAGAGTTGGAAGGTTACAAGGGATATAAGATAAATTTGTATGCGGATGACACTTTGATTATTTTGAAAGATATAGAGAAAGATTTAAAGAGGATAAATAAACATTTGATAGAATTTGAAGAAATGACAGGTTTAAAGGTAAATTGGTCAAAATCTGAATTATTAATGAATAAAGATGGTAAGGAGTGGGAGAGTATGCAAGAACAATTTGGGATAAGAGCTAAGAACACATTGAAATACTTGGGGATAACACTTTCACTTAAAGTTAGAGAATTAAAAAAAATTAATTATGAGGTGATGTTGAAGGAAGTAGAGAAAAAGATAGATAAATATAAAGAGATAAAGTTGTCTTGGTTTGGTAGAATTGCAATGTGTAAAATGATGTTATTACCAAAGTTTAACTTTTTATTTGAGATGCTACCATTAAATTTGACAGAGAAAGATATAGAAGAATATCAGAAGAAATTAGATAAATTTTGTAATGGTGGGAAAAGACCAAGATTAATGAAGAAATTGTGGTATCAAAACCAAAAAGAGGGTGGATTGGGAATTCCCAATCTACTTAATTATTATCGGGCGTATAATATTAGAACTGTGATAAAAATACTTAAAGGTGGAGATGGTCATTGGGGAGATCTGGAGTTAAAAGATATTAAGAGATTTGGGTCTATATGGTTTTTAGATAGAGCAAAAACAAAAAAGGCAATTAATAGTTATTGGTTAAAGGGGTTGAGTAAAACTTGGAATAAATTTGTTAAAAAACTGATTCCGGATATAACGTTTTTGGGAAAGACAACTGAAAGTTGGCCGATTAAAACTAATATAAGTCGGAACAAAGTAATTGAGGATGAAAATATAGGAAATATAGTAGATTGGTTAAGAGCTTTAGGAACTGAAAGTAGGAAGGAAAAAGTAATTCAAAAATTGGAGTTAAATTGGTTTGAAAAAATACAGGTAGAAAAATGGACTATGAAAGTAAGGGGAATATGTAACATAGATAGAAGTAAAACTAAATTTGAAAGTTTAGTATCTCAAATTATTAAGGATGAAACTGGGTTAAAAGGACTCGTCAGCAAGATATACAAGATTATAAACTTTGATGGAAATCCACAAATGGTAATGAAAAGGAATTGGGAGGAAGATCTAAAGGTTAAAATATTGGATTTGGATTGGAACGAGAATTGGAAGAGTCGGATTATGAGGACTTTATCTATAAGGATTAAAGAACATAATTTTAAGGTTGTTTGGAAATGGTACTGGACCCCATTAAGATTATCACTGATAGATAAAAAAATGAGTGATAAATGTTGGAGATGTAATACGGAATTGGGAACTTATGAACATATGTGGTATAAATGTGTGAAAATTAAAAAGTTTTGGCAGCAATTAGAAAGAACGATGTGCGAAATGATGAAAAGAATAATAATATTGAGACCAGAAACTATATTGTTATTGATAATTAATGAACCAGAGTTAACAAAACATGAGAAAGAACTGATTAGAATTATGATTATAATGGGTAGAATTGTAATAGCAAGATATTGGAAAATAGAGGTAAATATTAAAATAGAAGAATGGTATTGTGAAATGTGGAAATTAGCCTTAAATGATAAAATGACGTGTGATATTAAATTCAGAGAGGGGGTTTATAAAAACGATATCTTTTGGAAGACTTGGAAGCCATTTGTGGACTATGCACTTGGAACTTTGGACGTCTCGACGCCTGTACCGAGGGAACGTGGATTTTGGAGATCCTAAAGATAATAGACGATACTTGAAACCAACTCTTCCTTTTGTTTTGTACAGCACTGGGTGATATATTGTAAAACAGTATAAAAATTTCAATAAAAAAAAAAAAAGTAATAATAGTTATAGTCAAATAAATGATTAACAATGATAATAATGCATATATATACACTAGATTGATAATATGAAATTTTATACAAATTGTAAGTGAGGACTATGGAAAGGATGTTGAAAAGCTTTGTTATAAAAGATAAACAATTCTATATAGAATAGAATAGAATATAAAGATGTAATACTATTGGATGATTTCAGGATGATGTAATGAAATGCCATAATATAAATTTATTTTAAATTTAGAATAGTTTACATAAAAGGATGTAATAATAGCTACAGTCAAATGAATGCTTAATAACCATAACAATTGTATACATATATATTAGACTGATGATATGAGACTTTATGCAAATTGCAAGTGAAGACTATTGTGAGAAAGCACAAAAGTTTTGTAACGAATCGACACACTGTGGAGAAGGGTTTTTATTTTGTGTGTGTTTATGTTTGTTTTATGTTTGTCTAAACATAAAAACTAAAAAAAAGAATTTGGTAAGGTAGCAGGGCTCAAAATTTACAAGGACAAGACAAAAAATTTAGTTAAAAATCTTACGGCAAATCAGAAAAATGAATTGGAGGAAATTGGACTGCAAATTATAAAAACAATTAAATATTGAGGGTTCTTGTTGACAGCAAGGTGTTCAACGATAAAGGAGGATAATTATAAAAAATTAATGGAAGAAACAAAACAAGGCTTGGAACATTGTAGGAAATTTAAACTAAGATTGGTGGGGAAAATCACCGCAATTAAGATGAATATACTCCCAAAATGGCTATACCTATTCCAAACGATTCCCATAAAACTAGATCAGAAGTTTTTTAACGAATTAAATAAAACAATAACTAAGTTTATATGGGAAGGGAAAAACCTAGAATAAGTCTTAAATCATTACAGGATAGTCGAATTAGAGGTGGCTTCAGACTCCCTGATTGGGAGGAAGCCACCTTGCTATGGATCAAAGAATGGGTACTCCTTACCAATAAAACGACCGTTGACTTACCTGAACGGTCCTTCTATGTGCGCTGCGACGGGAATCCAAGCATGGGTTAACTTTGTCCATTAGCCTAGAGACTGAGTTAATTGATGGCCATGCCTCCTCTGACCGGGCTGGTTCAGTTTTGTATGAAGTTCAGCCGATTAGAGAAGTGCAACAGTTTTCGTGAAAGATGAAAGGTAAGTCAGGTAAAGAAGTCCGCAAGGTAAGTCCAAGGCCCAGACAGCTGAAGCCGAGGGCGGGTTTGGATTCCCCTCGCAGCGCACATAGAAGGACCGTTCAGGTAAGTCAACGGTCGTTCTTCTGTGCGCTGCTTGGGGAATCCAAGCATGGGACATGCCAAAACAATGAAAGTCAGGGGCAGGGGCGAGGCTCCAGATATATTATTTTTGCAGGAAACTCATCAAAAATCTGAGGATTTTAATAGAATGAATATCAAAGGTATGCAAATTTATGAAAAATCTTTTGGGACTTCCAAAGCTAGAGGAGTTGCGATATTGATATCAAATAGGGTATACTTTGAGAAAAAACAAGTAATTAGAGATGAGGAAGGCAGATATTTAATAATTATAGGGAATATTAACGAGCAAAAAGTGACATTGGTTAATTTATATCTACCGAATGAAAAACAAAAGGGATTTTTGGATAAAATTACTAAGATTTTGGAAACAGAAAGTGAAGGGAAAGTAATTGTGGCGGGAGATTTTAACCTAATTAGGGATAGAATTGATAGTAATAATCCCACCCGCTTTAGACAAACAAATAAAGGGGAAATTTTAAATAAATGGATGTTTCAAAACAGTGTGGCAGATGTTTGGAGAGAGTTGAAAGGCTCTGAAAGGGTGTATACCTTTTGTTCTAAGGTACATAATACTTATTCAAGGATTGATTATATTTTTGTTTCTAAAGATTTGCTGAATAAAGTAGATAGAATAGATGTGGGAATTTTTAAGGATTCTGATCATGCAGAAGTTAAGATGGAGATAGATTTTAATTTTGAGAAAAAGGAAAGAGGTTGGAGATATGATGAAAAATTGTACAAAAGGGAGCAGGATAAAATATGGATATTCAAAAAATGGAAGGAAAGTTGGGAATTGAATGATAATGAAGAGGTTAAATTTGAAATTGTTTGGGATACCATGAAAGCTATATTTAGAGGAGAAAGTATTAAATTGTCAAGCAGGAAATACAGAGAATACAAAGCTAAAATTGATCAGGATACAAGACAAATCAAGATATTGGAGAACCAATTCTCACTTACGAAAGATAAAAAATGTTTGGAGGAATTGACCTTATTAAAAACTAAATTGATAGAAGAAGATATTGAATTGGTTAAAAAAAATTTAAGATATTTGAATAGGGATTTTTTTGAATTTAGTAATAAAAATTCTAGGTTATTGGCAAAGATGGCGAAAAATAAAACTCAAAAGAGAGAAATTGGTTCTCTGATAGATGAAAAAGGTACAAGGTGTTATAAGAGATTGGAGAAATGTGAAGTAGCTAGGAATTTTTTTCAAAAATTATATTTAAAGAAATCAATTGATTTAGAAAAATTGAAGAATCATCTTGGAAAATATGGTATGAAAATAGATCAAACATACAAAGATTTGATGGAAAGAGATATAACACAGGAGGAAATCAACGAAATAATACAAGAGTTAAAATTAGGGAAGACCCCAGGAGAAGATGGATTACCTGCTGAATTTTATAAAGATTTCAAAGAACTAATAATACCAAAACTGCAAAAATTATTCAATGGAATTTTACATGGTGGAGAAGTCCCGATGTCATGGAATAAGACAGTAATATCTATAATTCCTAAACCGGATAAAGATCTTGAGAGGATCGAGTCCTATCGACCTATTTCTTTAATCAACCAAGATGCTAAAATATTTACAGCTATTATAAGTAATAGATTAAATAGTTTTATAGACAAATATATAAGTTATAATCAAGTAGGGTTTGTTAAAGGTAGATATATGAGTGATATAATTAGAAGAGTATTGAATATTATAGATGAAGCAGAGAATAATGGAGATGAATTAGGTATAATATCGTTAGATATTTTTAAAGCTTTTGATTCTGTACAATGGGATACTATAAAAGTAATTATCGAGACATTAGGCTTTGGTAATAAATTTATACATGTTATTTCAAAACTGTATCAAAAAAGTAGTGCAAAGGTAAAGGTGAATGGAACAATGACGGAAGAGATTAAATTGGAAGCAGGCACGAGACAAGGATGTCCCTTGTCTCCAACATTATTTTTGTTAGTTATGGAGGTTTTGACTAAATTGATAGAAGCAGATGAAGAGTTGGAAGGTTACAAGGGATATAAGATAAATTTGTATGCGGATGACACTTTGATTATTTTGAAAGATATAGAGAAAGATTTAAAGAGGATAAATAAACATTTGATAGAATTTGAAGAAATGACAGGTTTAAAGGTAAATTGGTCAAAATCTGAATTATTAATGAATAAAGATGGTAAGGAGTGGGAGAGTATGCAAGAACAATTTGGGATAAGAGCTAAGAACACATTGAAATACTTGGGGATAACACTTTCACTTAAAGTTAGAGAATTAAAAAAAATTAATTATGAGGTGATGTTGAAGGAAGTAGAGAAAAAGATAGATAAATATAAAGAGATAAAGTTGTCTTGGTTTGGTAGAATTGCAATGTGTAAAATGATGTTATTACCAAAGTTTAACTTTTTATTTGAGATGCTACCATTAAATTTGACAGAGAAAGATATAGAAGAATATCAGAAGAAATTAGATAAATTTTGTAATGGTGGGAAAAGACCAAGATTAATGAAGAAATTGTGGTATCAAAACCAAAAAGAGGGTGGATTGGGAATTCCCAATCTACTTAATTATTATCGGGCGTATAATATTAGAACTGTGATAAAAATACTTAAAGGTGGAGATGGTCATTGGGGAGATCTGGAGTTAAAAGATATTAAGAGATTTGGGTCTATATGGTTTTTAGATAGAGCAAAAACAAAAAAGGCAATTAATAGTTATTGGTTAAAGGGGTTGAGTAAAACTTGGAATAAATTTGTTAAAAAACTGATTCCGGATATAACGTTTTTGGGAAAGACAACTGAAAGTTGGCCGATTAAAACTAATATAAGTCGGAACAAAGTAATTGAGGATGAAAATATAGGAAATATAGTAGATTGGTTAAGAGCTTTAGGAACTGAAAGTAGGAAGGAAAAAGTAATTCAAAAATTGGAGTTAAATTGGTTTGAAAAAATACAGGTAGAAAAATGGACTATGAAAGTAAGGGGAATATGTAACATAGATAGAAGTAAAACTAAATTTGAAAGTTTAGTATCTCAAATTATTAAGGATGAAACTGGGTTAAAAGGACTCGTCAGCAAGATATACAAGATTATAAACTTTGATGGAAATCCACAAATGGTAATGAAAAGGAATTGGGAGGAAGATCTAAAGGTTAAAATATTGGATTTGGATTGGAACGAGAATTGGAAGAGTCGGATTATGAGGACTTTATCTATAAGGATTAAAGAACATAATTTTAAGGTTGTTTGGAAATGGTACTGGACCCCATTAAGATTATCACTGATAGATAAAAAAATGAGTGATAAATGTTGGAGATGTAATACGGAATTGGGAACTTATGAACATATGTGGTATAAATGTGTGAAAATTAAAAAGTTTTGGCAGCAATTAGAAAGAACGATGTGCGAAATGATGAAAAGAATAATAATATTGAGACCAGAAACTATATTGTTATTGATAATTAATGAACCAGAGTTAACAAAACATGAGAAAGAACTGATTAGAATTATGATTATAATGGGTAGAATTGTAATAGCAAGATATTGGAAAATAGAGGTAAATATTAAAATAGAAGAATGGTATTGTGAAATGTGGAAATTAGCCTTAAATGATAAAATGACGTGTGATATTAAATTCAGAGAGGGGGTTTATAAAAACGATATCTTTTGGAAGACTTGGAAGCCATTTGTGGACTATGCACTTGGAACTTTGGACGTCTCGACGCCTGTACCGAGGGAACGTGGATTTTGGAGATCCTAAAGATAATAGACGATACTTGAAACCAACTCTTCCTTTTGTTTTGTACAGCACTGGGTGATATATTGTAAAACAGTATAAAAATTTCAATAAAAAAAAAAAAAAGTAATAATAGTTATAGTCAAATAAATGATTAACAATGATAATAATGCATATATATACACTAGATTGATAATATGAAATTTTATACAAATTGTAAGTGAGGACTATGGAAAGGATGTTGAAAAGCTTTGTTATAAAAGATAAACAATTCTATATAGAATAGAATAGAATATAAAGATGTAATACTATTGGATGATTTCAGGATGATGTAATGAAATGCCATAATATAAATTTATTTTAAATTTAGAATAGTTTACATAAAAGGATGTAATAATAGCTACAGTCAAATGAATGCTTAATAACCATAACAATTGTATACATATATATTAGACTGATGATATGAGACTTTATGCAAATTGCAAGTGAAGACTATTGTGAGAAAGCACAAAAGTTTTGTAACGAATCGACACACTGTGGAGAAGGGTTTTTATTTTGTGTGTGTTTATGTTTGTTTTATGTTTGTCTAAACATAAAAACTAAAAAAAAGAATTTGGTAAGGTAGCAGGGCTCAAAATTTACAAGGACAAGACAAAAAATTTAGTTAAAAATCTTACGGCAAATCAGAAAAATGAATTGGAGGAAATTGGACTGCAAATTATAAAAACAATTAAATATTGAGGGTTCTTGTTGACAGCAAGGTGTTCAACGATAAAGGAGGATAATTATAAAAAATTAATGGAAGAAACAAAACAAGGCTTGGAACATTGTAGGAAATTTAAACTAAGATTGGTGGGGAAAATCACCGCAATTAAGATGAATATACTCCCAAAATGGCTATACCTATTCCAAACGATTCCCATAAAACTAGATCAGAAGTTTTTTAACGAATTAAATAAAACAATAACTAAGTTTATATGGGAAGGGAAAAACCTAGAATAAGTCTTAAATCATTACAGGATAGTCGAATTAGAGGTGGCTTCAGACTCCCTGATTGGGAGGAAGCCACCTTGCTATGGATCAAAGAATGGGTACTCCTTACCAATAAAACGACCGTTGACTTACCTGAACGGTCCTTCTATGTGCGCTGCGACGGGAATCCAAGCATGGGTTAACTTTGTCCATTAGCCTAGAGACTGAGTTAATTGATGGCCATGCCTCCTCTGACCGGGCTGGTTCAGTTTTGTATGAAGTTCAGCCGATTAGAGAAGTGCAACAGTTTTCGTGAAAGATGAAAGGTAAGTCAGGTAAAGAAGTCCGCAAGGTAAGTCCAAGGCCCAGACAGCTGAAGCCGAGGGCGGGTTTGGATTCCCCTCGCAGCGCACATAGAAGGACCGTTCAGGTAAGTCAACGGTCGTTCTTCTGTGCGCTGCTTGGGGAATCCAAGCATGGGACATGCCAAAACAATGAAAGTCAGGGGCAGGGGCGAGGCTCCAGATATATTATTTTTGCAGGAAACTCATCAAAAATCTGAGGATTTTAATAGAATGAATATCAAAGGTATGCAAATTTATGAAAAATCTTTTGGGACTTCCAAAGCTAGAGGAGTTGCGATATTGATATCAAATAGGGTATACTTTGAGAAAAAACAAGTAATTAGAGATGAGGAAGGCAGATATTTAATAATTATAGGGAATATTAACGAGCAAAAAGTGACATTGGTTAATTTATATCTACCGAATGAAAAACAAAAGGGATTTTTGGATAAAATTACTAAGATTTTGGAAACAGAAAGTGAAGGGAAAGTAATTGTGGCGGGAGATTTTAACCTAATTAGGGATAGAATTGATAGTAATAATCCCACCCGCTTTAGACAAACAAATAAAGGGGAAATTTTAAATAAATGGATGTTTCAAAACAGTGTGGCAGATGTTTGGAGAGAGTTGAAAGGCTCTGAAAGGGTGTATACCTTTTGTTCTAAGGTACATAATACTTATTCAAGGATTGATTATATTTTTGTTTCTAAAGATTTGCTGAATAAAGTAGATAGAATAGATGTGGGAATTTTTAAGGATTCTGATCATGCAGAAGTTAAGATGGAGATAGATTTTAATTTTGAGAAAAAGGAAAGAGGTTGGAGATATGATGAAAAATTGTACAAAAGGGAGCAGGATAAAATATGGATATTCAAAAAATGGAAGGAAAGTTGGGAATTGAATGATAATGAAGAGGTTAAATTTGAAATTGTTTGGGATACCATGAAAGCTATATTTAGAGGAGAAAGTATTAAATTGTCAAGCAGGAAATACAGAGAATACAAAGCTAAAATTGATCAGGATACAAGACAAATCAAGATATTGGAGAACCAATTCTCACTTACGAAAGATAAAAAATGTTTGGAGGAATTGACCTTATTAAAAACTAAATTGATAGAAGAAGATATTGAATTGGTTAAAAAAAATTTAAGATATTTGAATAGGGATTTTTTTGAATTTAGTAATAAAAATTCTAGGTTATTGGCAAAGATGGCGAAAAATAAAACTCAAAAGAGAGAAATTGGTTCTCTGATAGATGAAAAAGGTACAAGGTGTTATAAGAGATTGGAGAAATGTGAAGTAGCTAGGAATTTTTTTCAAAAATTATATTTAAAGAAATCAATTGATTTAGAAAAATTGAAGAATCATCTTGGAAAATATGGTATGAAAATAGATCAAACATACAAAGATTTGATGGAAAGAGATATAACACAGGAGGAAATCAACGAAATAATACAAGAGTTAAAATTAGGGAAGACCCCAGGAGAAGATGGATTACCTGCTGAATTTTATAAAGATTTCAAAGAACTAATAATACCAAAACTGCAAAAATTATTCAATGGAATTTTACATGGTGGAGAAGTCCCGATGTCATGGAATAAGACAGTAATATCTATAATTCCTAAACCGGATAAAGATCTTGAGAGGATCGAGTCCTATCGACCTATTTCTTTAATCAACCAAGATGCTAAAATATTTACAGCTATTATAAGTAATAGATTAAATAGTTTTATAGACAAATATATAAGTTATAATCAAGTAGGGTTTGTTAAAGGTAGATATATGAGTGATATAATTAGAAGAGTATTGAATATTATAGATGAAGCAGAGAATAATGGAGATGAATTAGGTATAATATCGTTAGATATTTTTAAAGCTTTTGATTCTGTACAATGGGATACTATAAAAGTAATTATCGAGACATTAGGCTTTGGTAATAAATTTATACATGTTATTTCAAAACTGTATCAAAAAAGTAGTGCAAAGGTAAAGGTGAATGGAACAATGACGGAAGAGATTAAATTGGAAGCAGGCACGAGACAAGGATGTCCCTTGTCTCCAACATTATTTTTGTTAGTTATGGAGGTTTTGACTAAATTGATAGAAGCAGATGAAGAGTTGGAAGGTTACAAGGGATATAAGATAAATTTGTATGCGGATGACACTTTGATTATTTTGAAAGATATAGAGAAAGATTTAAAGAGGATAAATAAACATTTGATAGAATTTGAAGAAATGACAGGTTTAAAGGTAAATTGGTCAAAATCTGAATTATTAATGAATAAAGATGGTAAGGAGTGGGAGAGTATGCAAGAACAATTTGGGATAAGAGCTAAGAACACATTGAAATACTTGGGGATAACACTTTCACTTAAAGTTAGAGAATTAAAAAAAATTAATTATGAGGTGATGTTGAAGGAAGTAGAGAAAAAGATAGATAAATATAAAGAGATAAAGTTGTCTTGGTTTGGTAGAATTGCAATGTGTAAAATGATGTTATTACCAAAGTTTAACTTTTTATTTGAGATGCTACCATTAAATTTGACAGAGAAAGATATAGAAGAATATCAGAAGAAATTAGATAAATTTTGTAATGGTGGGAAAAGACCAAGATTAATGAAGAAATTGTGGTATCAAAACCAAAAAGAGGGTGGATTGGGAATTCCCAATCTACTTAATTATTATCGGGCGTATAATATTAGAACTGTGATAAAAATACTTAAAGGTGGAGATGGTCATTGGGGAGATCTGGAGTTAAAAGATATTAAGAGATTTGGGTCTATATGGTTTTTAGATAGAGCAAAAACAAAAAAGGCAATTAATAGTTATTGGTTAAAGGGGTTGAGTAAAACTTGGAATAAATTTGTTAAAAAACTGATTCCGGATATAACGTTTTTGGGAAAGACAACTGAAAGTTGGCCGATTAAAACTAATATAAGTCGGAACAAAGTAATTGAGGATGAAAATATAGGAAATATAGTAGATTGGTTAAGAGCTTTAGGAACTGAAAGTAGGAAGGAAAAAGTAATTCAAAAATTGGAGTTAAATTGGTTTGAAAAAATACAGGTAGAAAAATGGACTATGAAAGTAAGGGGAATATGTAACATAGATAGAAGTAAAACTAAATTTGAAAGTTTAGTATCTCAAATTATTAAGGATGAAACTGGGTTAAAAGGACTCGTCAGCAAGATATACAAGATTATAAACTTTGATGGAAATCCACAAATGGTAATGAAAAGGAATTGGGAGGAAGATCTAAAGGTTAAAATATTGGATTTGGATTGGAACGAGAATTGGAAGAGTCGGATTATGAGGACTTTATCTATAAGGATTAAAGAACATAATTTTAAGGTTGTTTGGAAATGGTACTGGACCCCATTAAGATTATCACTGATAGATAAAAAAATGAGTGATAAATGTTGGAGATGTAATACGGAATTGGGAACTTATGAACATATGTGGTATAAATGTGTGAAAATTAAAAAGTTTTGGCAGCAATTAGAAAGAACGATGTGCGAAATGATGAAAAGAATAATAATATTGAGACCAGAAACTATATTGTTATTGATAATTAATGAACCAGAGTTAACAAAACATGAGAAAGAACTGATTAGAATTATGATTATAATGGGTAGAATTGTAATAGCAAGATATTGGAAAATAGAGGTAAATATTAAAATAGAAGAATGGTATTGTGAAATGTGGAAATTAGCCTTAAATGATAAAATGACGTGTGATATTAAATTCAGAGAGGGGGTTTATAAAAACGATATCTTTTGGAAGACTTGGAAGCCATTTGTGGACTATGCACTTGGAACTTTGGACGTCTCGACGCCTGTACCGAGGGAACGTGGATTTTGGAGATCCTAAAGATAATAGACGATACTTGAAACCAACTCTTCCTTTTGTTTTGTACAGCACTGGGTGATATATTGTAAAACAGTATAAAAATTTCAATAAAAAAAAAAAAAAAGTAATAATAGTTATAGTCAAATAAATGATTAACAATGATAATAATGCATATATATACACTAGATTGATAATATGAAATTTTATACAAATTGTAAGTGAGGACTATGGAAAGGATGTTGAAAAGCTTTGTTATAAAAGATAAACAATTCTATATAGAATAGAATAGAATATAAAGATGTAATACTATTGGATGATTTCAGGATGATGTAATGAAATGCCATAATATAAATTTATTTTAAATTTAGAATAGTTTACATAAAAGGATGTAATAATAGCTACAGTCAAATGAATGCTTAATAACCATAACAATTGTATACATATATATTAGACTGATGATATGAGACTTTATGCAAATTGCAAGTGAAGACTATTGTGAGAAAGCACAAAAGTTTTGTAACGAATCGACACACTGTGGAGAAGGGTTTTTATTTTGTGTGTGTTTATGTTTGTTTTATGTTTGTCTAAACATAAAAACTAAAAAAAAGAATTTGGTAAGGTAGCAGGGCTCAAAATTTACAAGGACAAGACAAAAAATTTAGTTAAAAATCTTACGGCAAATCAGAAAAATGAATTGGAGGAAATTGGACTGCAAATTATAAAAACAATTAAATATTGAGGGTTCTTGTTGACAGCAAGGTGTTCAACGATAAAGGAGGATAATTATAAAAAATTAATGGAAGAAACAAAACAAGGCTTGGAACATTGTAGGAAATTTAAACTAAGATTGGTGGGGAAAATCACCGCAATTAAGATGAATATACTCCCAAAATGGCTATACCTATTCCAAACGATTCCCATAAAACTAGATCAGAAGTTTTTTAACGAATTAAATAAAACAATAACTAAGTTTATATGGGAAGGGAAAAACCTAGAATAAGTCTTAAATCATTACAGGATAGTCGAATTAGAGGTGGCTTCAGACTCCCTGATTGGGAGGAAGCCACCTTGCTATGGATCAAAGAATGGGTACTCCTTACCAATAAAACGACCGTTGACTTACCTGAACGGTCCTTCTATGTGCGCTGCGACGGGAATCCAAGCATGGGTTAACTTTGTCCATTAGCCTAGAGACTGAGTTAATTGATGGCCATGCCTCCTCTGACCGGGCTGGTTCAGTTTTGTATGAAGTTCAGCCGATTAGAGAAGTGCAACAGTTTTCGTGAAAGATGAAAGGTAAGTCAGGTAAAGAAGTCCGCAAGGTAAGTCCAAGGCCCAGACAGCTGAAGCCGAGGGCGGGTTTGGATTCCCCTCGCAGCGCACATAGAAGGACCGTTCAGGTAAGTCAACGGTCGTTCTTCTGTGCGCTGCTTGGGGAATCCAAGCATGGGACATGCCAAAACAATGAAAGTCAGGGGCAGGGGCGAGGCTGTTCAGGTGGCGCAGTTGAAAAAACCACCCTTTGCAGCACACGTCTCCTGAAAGATGCCTCCGCAGATGCATAAGCGTCCACCTTGTAGTGCCGGATAAATGGCGTGTCACGGCTCTGCATGTCTTCTACTGAGGCCTGAGTCACCCAGGCTGCTGTCGTGGCAGCACTCCTGGTGGAGTGAGGCATGATATGCCTGGGAGCTGGACGCGACTGGCACTCATAGGCGAGGGCAAAGCACGCCTTCAACCAATGTCCTGTGGTGTTTGCAGATGCCTTCTGGCCCATGGTAGCCGCTTGGAATGATACAAAAAGTGATTCTGTCCTTCTGAATGATGCGGTGAGTTTCACTTAACGATGAAGCACATGACGAACGTCAAGATGGTGCTAAGGCTGCTCCCGAGGGTGAGAAGGCTGTGGGCAGAAATCAGGGAGGATGAGCTCCTGCGACCTGTGGAACCACGAATTGACCCTGGGAAGGAATGTCGGGTCCAAGCGTAAGACGACTCTGTTTGGGTGGAAGATACAGAGATCCTCGCAAACTGAAAGTGCTGCCAGCTCGGACACCTGTCGAGCAGATGTGATGGCGACCAGAAAAACTGCCTTGAGGGTCAGAAGTCTGAGAAAAATGTCATGAATAGGTTCAAATGGAGAGGCCGTAAGGGCCTGGAGTACCAGGGGGAGATCCCAGGTTGGGTAACGGTGGATCGTAGGCGGGCTGAGATTTGAAGCTCCTTTCAGGAAGGCCCGCACTCCCAGGTGGTGGGACAGGGAGTGACCCCGCCCCCCACTAACCACTGTTGATAAAGCCGCAACCTGACGGCGGAGGGTGTTGGGCGTAAGTCCCTTGTCCATACCCGTCTGGAGGAAATCCAACACTTGTGGTACTGTTGCTTCGGTGGGGTAGGCGCCGAAAGTGTGACATCATCTGCAGAAGGCCTGCCAGGTTGCCTCGTATATGCGGGTCCTTGATGGCCGGCAAGTGGCCTGAATGGTGGAGATGACCCAGTCAGAAAAGCACTGCTGACTCAACATAGCCTGCTCACATGCCATACGGCTAGTTGCAATGGCTGCGGATTCGGATGGACAAGAGCCCCCTGTGAGAGGACGATCCAATCATCTGGAATCCTCCATGGATGTGCGATGGACAGGCGGACAAGGTTGGCGTACCAGGGGCGTCTCAGCCACATTGGTGCGACCAGTAGAACCTCCGCCCCTTCCATTAGGATCTTCTGGATGACCAGAGGCACAATAGGTAGCAGGAGAAAGGCGTACAGGAGGCCATCCGGCCAAGGGCTGCAGAGGGCGTCGGTGCCTTCCGCCCTCACTTCCTGATACCTGGTGTAAAATCGCGGCAGGTGAGTGTTGTTGGGGTGTGCAAACAGATCCACTTGTGGATGGCCGAAATGGTGGGACAGCTCCTGGAACAGGGACGGGTGCAGTCGCCACTCTGCCTGGTCCACTGTGGACCGGCTCAGCCAATCCGCCTGGGTGTTTGCGGCACCCGAGATGTGCTCCGCACGGATCGATTGATAGATGGATCTCCACCCAGTGGTGGAAGCGCTCCACTTCTATCATGAGAGCCCTGCACCGTGTGGCTCCCTGGTGATTGACATGTGCCTTGGAGGCTACATTGTCGGTAAGTACGAGGACATGAGAGGACTCTACTAAGTCGTGGAACTCACAAAGAGCTAAGCAGATGGCCCAGAGCTCCAGCCAATTGATGCTGTTCCTCAGTTTCTGGGTGCTCCAGCGACCCTGGGCCACTTGATTCAGGGCGTGGGCTCCCCACCCGAATTGGCTCGCATCCATGGTAACAATGATCCGCTCTGGCTCCTTGAAGAGGCATCCCTTGAGTATCCGGGATGACAGCCACCAGCGGCGTGACAGAGACACCTTGGCTGGTATGCGGGTCCTCATTTGGGAGTGGCTGGTGTGAGCGCTCTGGAAGGGAAGAAGGAACCACTGAAGCGGTCGCACATGAAACCTCCCCCAAGGTACAATGTCTATGCAAGAAATCATCTTCCCTAGGAGCTTGGAGAGCACCGTGAGGGAAGGGGACCTCTGATGGAGGACCTGGCGCACCAGGGTCTGAAGGCTCCGTTGCCAGTCCTGAGATAGGGAAACCACGCACCTCTCTGAGTCAATGACTGTCCCGAGGTGAAGCAGGTTGGACACAAAGTTCAGCACAAACCTGTGATCCTGTAAGGTGTCTATCCTCAGCTGTAGGTCGCGACAGGCCTGGGCGCGTGAGGAGGACAAAAGCAATATGTCGGTGAGATAACAGTTTACCCTTATGGGTACTGTCCTCAGGGAGGCCGCAATCACTGCCAGCAACATGGTGAAGGTCCGTGGGGCCGAGGAGAGGCCAAAGGGAAATGACACCCTGCAAATTGGAATCTTAGGAACCTTCGATGGGCCGGATGTATTGGTACGTGCAGATAAGCCTCCTTGATATCGATCGAGGTGAGGAGATCGCCTTGACAAATGCACGCTAGGATGCTCTTGAGTGATTGCATTTTGAATTTTTTGTATTTCAGGTAGAAATTGAGCCTTTTCAAATCTAGGATTGCTCGAAATCCTCCCGAGGGTTTGGGGACTAGGAAGAGTATGAAGTAAAATCCTAGACCCTCTTGCCCTATTGGCACCTGCTCTATGGCATTGGTAGAGATAAGGTGGTGAATCTCTGCATCCATCAGGCGTCGCTTGTCCTGACACCTGGGGACCGGGCATCTGATAAAACATCTTGGGGGAATGGCAAGAAATTCTAGAGTAAGGCCCAGCCGCACGGTCTGGAGGGCCCAGGCATCCGAGGTTGTGGCCTCCCATTGGTGGGCAAAGGCTGTTAAATGCCCACAAATAGGGCCTGCCTCGTGTGAGTCACTGGTACCTACGAAAGGACTGGTTGCCGGAGCCATGAAAGGGCCCCCAAGGCTGAGCTTGCTGCTGGTTCTGCTTTCTGCCCCAGTCCCTGGTGTTAGATCGGTCCTGGGACCTATCCTGGGGATGAGAGAATGACCTGTTATACTGGGGAGTGTATGGTGCAGCAGTGTATCCTGAATCTCCCGACCGAAATGGCTGTCTCCTAGGGTAAGGCTGTTGCCGTCTATCTGTGCGCCTGGAGACTGATGGGAGAACCTTTTGCTTATCCCTGGTCTCAATCAAGATTGGGTCTAGCGCCGCTCCAAAGAGAGAGCTGCCCTTAAAGGGGGTGGAGGCAAGGCGCCATTTAGAATGTAAGTCCGCCTGCCAGTGGCGAAGTCACAGCAGACGACGCGAGGCTACATTAGATGCTACGGCTCGAGCAGAAAGTTTTGCAGCATTAAGTGTAGCATCAGAGGAAAATTCCAACGCTGCTACCAGCTTGTTGACATCCTGGTGGAGCCGAATATCCTCAGGGGCCAACCTATCCTGAAGCTGCCTCAGCCAGACCAGAGAAGTTCTATTGAAAAATGAGGCTGCCGTGGCGGCTCTCAATGCCCAGGCAGCTGCCTGGTGGGTCTTACGTATGACTAGCTCAGCCTTGCGATCCTCAGCTTTCAGGGCCTCCGAAATTTCGGATGGAATCAAAGCTGGAGAAGCCAAGGCCACTATAGGAGGGTCAACAGTGGGAAACTGAAGGAGAGTATCTAGTTCAGTCGCGGCAGTGTAAAGTTTCCTGTCCCCATTGCTGGGAGGGGTAACCGCAGTTGGTAGGGACCACTGTTTTTGGACAACGTCCAGAAACAATTTGGGAGAAGGAATGACCTCCTGCTCCTGTACCTGTTCAGCAAAGAGACACTCCGTGGGGTCAAGCCCCACTGCGGTGCTAGCTTGAGTGGTTGTTCCCCTCATATTGGTAGTGGCCTTTGCTTTATATAGCAAGGATTTAAACAAGGCCAGTTTAAACAGGCCAGACGAAGGCCTTGCATCCTGGACTAGGCCCTCATCATCTGATAATTCCAAATCCAGACTCTCACCTTCCTCTCCCAGCACAGAGCCTTCGCTGTAGGTCGAATACAGAGGAGAAGGGGGGTCAAGTTGAGGGGCAGGTAGCTCCCTGGAGGGGGCCAGTGCCCTGGGATGGTGGCTCCTGCGCTGCATCTCAGTGTCTACCCCTTTAGAGATTGCAGCCACAATCATATCCCTAAGCCCAGGAGAGAGTTCAAGATCTGCATTATCCTCCTGTCTCAGGCCTGCTGCAGTGGGAGTGAAGGTAGCCGAGGCCTCTGACTGAGAGGGCCCAAGGCCAGGGCTGGCCTCAGAGGGGGCCAAGAATCTGGCAAGACCTGAGGCAGAGGCCTCAGCAGATAACCCCTGGGGAATAGTGAGGTCTGGGGACCAACCCTGGATCCCAGCCACACGTGGGGAAGGAGGCCTCTCAGGCAATAAGGTGGGAGGTGGCCTGGAACTCGTTTTAGACTTATCTGAATGTTTGGAGGCTTTGTCAGGGGCCACGGAAGCTGCGCGGGCCCTCTGGCTAGCTGCCCTGGTGGTGGTGCCATCTACCCTTGAAGAGGCCTCTGTGGAATCAGACGACAGCTGAGGGGGGAGGGGTTCCCAGCGCTGCTCTGAGCAGTGGAACGATCTGCCATTGCAGCCAGTAGAAATGAAAGGGCTCAAGATCACTATGAGAAAAGGCAAACTGCTGATCGCAATTAAGCAAACAAGCCAAAACACTCAACAGCGTGCTCCGTTAGAAGGGCAGCGAACCGACCTCTGTGGAGCTGGTGAGCAGACAAGCCAGTTGATTCGGGTGCAGGAGATTTAAACGAGCCACCAAAATGCTCAAGGAAGTCGCCCGCTCTAATCGCCACCGCCCGCAGGCCGGGCGGTCTCCTCCAGCGGCCCCGCGCCTCAGAGCCACAATGCCAATCTGCCCCCAGACGAAACTGAGGGGTCCAGCAAACCGCAATTCAAACGGCAATGCTGGGTGGCAAGAGGCTGAAAACCGCGGCACAGAAGGGAAGCGACAAACACCCCCCATCAGTTCACCGGCAGAGAAAACGCTTCCCTGGCCCCAAGGGCTCCAGGAACGGAGAAAAAGCCGGCAAGAATTCAAGAGAATTAACTCACGAGGTTCGCAGGGAAACAAACACAGCTAGCCAGACCCACCTCCGAAAGAGGAATCCAAGCAGGCAATAATGATGATGAATGGCAATAATAATGATGAATGGCAATAATAATGATGAATGGCAATAATAATGATGAATTTGTCCTTTATCCTAGAGAGGAAATTGATGTATGTCTCTTTAGGCTGGACTGAGTAAAAAAACTGAACCAGCCCGGTCAGAGGAGGCGTGGCCATCAATTAATTAACTCGATCTCTAGGCTAATGGACAAAGTTAACCCTTGCTTGGATTCCCCAAGCAGCGCACATGAGAAGGATACTTATTCTAGAAGGACATGACCTACATACAGGGTGGCATGCACATCTATGGGAGAAAAAAATGCAAAACACTTGCATTTCCAAAGCCATAGAATTAGAGGAGCATTAATACTAGTCTGGAGAAAAATCAGGTCAAAGCACTATATTAAAATAACGAGATGGCTAATGACTATGGAAGCAATGATATACCCAAATACATTAGATATAACCAAGATGAGAACCTACAACCAATTGCTAGACAATCAAGGAAATCTGAAAACAACTCAAGAATTGAAAGAACAGGAAATATTCATTGACTGGTGGCCATACATACAACTGCAGACAAGATGCAAAAAAGACATAGAGGAATATGGCATTGAAAAAGAACAATTACCATTAGAAAAAATATTATTAGGAACGGAGGAGAAATTCATAACCAAAATGTACACTTATTACAATTCAAAAGGGAAGAGGAAATAGTTACAGGAAATATGATAGCTTAGGCAAGGAATTTCAACTACAGCATTCAATTAGGAGATTGGGAACAATTGTGGACGAAAAATTATAAATTAACAATGTTGGCCTCATACAAAGAGAACTTATATAAAATGTTCTACCAGCGGCCACGGTCCTCCAACCGGTAATGTCCATCCCGTCTCCCACTGCCCCTGCTCCTCCCCAAGACCGATTGCGAGGAGGAGGAGATGAAGAAGGAGGAAGAAGAGAACTGTGGGGTTCCTTGCAGGCATTACATTATCAAACTACAGTCTCCTCCCACTCCTTCTTTCTTTTTCTGACACTGATGATGTTCCCTAGTTGGGTAACAAGACATCTGCAAGGAAACCCAACTACATTACCTTACCATGTCAGTTGGTATCCCAGTTCCATTGTTAAGTGATGTGGCCGTCCCTGCAGCCTTTGAGTCCCGCTAAAAGGAAAAAATCTTGACCCGTCCAAGAAGGGTTGTGTGTGCAAAACCTACCCCGGAAATTCCCACCTTAAAGAGCTGGCAAGCAGCAGCGGCCGCCTGTCTCTCGGCGTCAATCTTCTTGGTTCCATAGCCTTCCACTTCAACATTTTTGGGCCACTTGATGAGCAGTGTGACTTTCTGGAGAGAGAGAAGAGTCAGGCCTGAACTGTTTGTCCTTGACTTAGGACCATGATGGAGCCGCCCCGTTACAGTTGTTAAGACGTGACAGAAAATTGTCAAGCAAACTACTGTAGATTGTTGAGTTATGACTGTAATGGAACCTCTCCATTATGGTCGTTAAGTCATCACAGAAAGCAGTCAAGCAAACTATCAATCATCCTCCACTTACGACCACAATGGAGTGTCCCTGATAATGAAGCCAACTCCTCGTCCCGATAAAACCCCTTTTACTTAGTTTAAAATGAATTCCTCTCCAGCAAAGTCCTAGCCAATAGTCTTTCAAGAGATTCCACAACTACAGACCTTTATCAGGCTTGGAGAGCTGCCAGGCTGATATCTTCCAAACGCCATTCTGTAGCAGACAATACTTGGCAAGAAGTCAGGAACAGATCTTCACCCTAATGAATTGAACTAAATGTCTCCTGCAAACTCCACTCCCCTTTCACTCCTCTTTATTCCCTAAGGGAGGGGCTAATCACCATCCACCTGTGGCTTTACTCCTGAGTCGACCCTTGTTCCTTAGCTGTTCCCTTCTCCCCCGCTGATGTCCAACTCCGAAGACAGCTAATAACTGTCAGACGGCCCTGGCCCGCCCTCTGCCTCTGACACAGAGCACTCGTCAGAGCCTTCCCCAGACTCCAGGACTGGCCCATGTTCCTCCCCAACCTCCTCACTGTCTCAGTCTGCTACCAGCTCTGCTGGTGGGCCACAACAGATCCCCGCTTTGCGACCTTCTGACAAGCAACAACAAAGCGGAAACCAGACTCACTTAACAACCATTTGCCACGTAACAAATGCCACCAGAAAAGTTGTAAAATCGGGTCAAAGGCTCAGTGAACAGATTTCTCACTCGACAATATAAATAGCTGGCTCAACTGTGGTCGTACATTGAGGATTCCATGAAACCAGGCCGTGAAAGCGAATCTGGCTTTTATTTATTTATTTTATTTTTATTTTATTAAATTTATACCCCGCCCTTCTCCTTGTTAGGACCCAGGGCGGCGCACAGGCATTATATAAAACCATAAATACAATATACATCAATTAAAAATATATTAAATTAATTCACCCGTGCTAAAACCCGTTATTAAAACCGTAACCAAATTATAATTTATATTTAAAAGTCAGACGCGGGGGGCTATCCTAGGCCGGCTTGTTGGAATAAGTACGTCTTAAGACGTTGGCGGAAGAGGCGGAGGTCCGAGGTAGTGCGAAGGTCGGGGGGTAGGTCGTTCCAGAGGGCCGGGCCTGCCACAGAGAAGGCTCTTCCCCTGGGTGTCGCCAGCCGGCATTGCCCGGCCGACGGCACCCGGAGTAGGCCCGCTCTGTGGGAGCGGACCGGACGAAGGGATGTATGGGGCAGGAGGCGGTCTCGTATATAGCTAGGCCACGAGCCATGGAGCGATTTAAAGATGGTGGTCAACACCTTGAAGCGCACTCGAAAGGCCACAGGCAGCCAGTGCAGCTCGCGCAGGAGAGGTGTTACGTGGGCTTGCCTTGAGGCACCCATAACCACCCGCGCGGCCGCATTCTGCACTAACTGCAGCCTTCGAGTGCACCTCAAGGGGAGCCCCATGTAGAGAGCGTTACAGTAATCCAGCCGAGATGTCACGAGCGCTTGAGTGACTGTGCGAAGGGCCCCCCGGTCTAGTAAGGGGCGCAACTGGCATATCAGGCGAACCTGATAGAACGCCCCCCTGGCCACGTCCGCCACATGGTCCTCCATGGACAGCCGGGAATCCAGAAGGACGCCCAAGTTGTGCGCCCTCTCCACGGGGGCAAGATGTTCGCCCCCAATGGCCAGTGTTGGATTTATCTGGCTAAACCGGGGTGCCGGAAACCACAGCCACTCCGTCTTGGACGGGTTGAGTTTGAGTTTGTTACTACCCATCCAGACCCGTACGGCCTCCAGACACCGGGACAGCACCTCGACGGCATCGTCGGGGTGGTTTGGGGTGGATATGTACAGCTGAGTATCGTCAGCGTACAGATGGTACTCCACCCCAAAACCACGGATGATCTCGCCCAGTGGCTTCATGTAGGTGTTGAACAGAAGTGGCGAGAGGACCGACCCCTGAGGAACCCCACATGTGAGGGGCCTCGGGGCCGACCTCTGCCCTCCTGCCAACACCCATTGCGACCGACCAGAGAGGTAGGATGAGAACCACCGTAAAACGGTGCCTCTCAACCCCAACCCCCCCAATCGGTGCAATAAGATACCATGGTCGATGGTATCGAAAGCCGCTGAGAGGTCTAACAGGACCAGGATATAGGAGCAACCTCTATCCCGAGCCCTCCAGAGATCATCCACCAACGCGACCAATGCCGTCTCGGTACTGTGACCGGGCCGGAAGCCGGACTGGCGCGGGTCTAGATAATCAACTTCCTCCAGATGTCGAGGGAACTGTTGAGCCACCACACTCTCAACAACCTTCACTAAAAAGTGAAGGTTGGAGACGGGACGATAGTTCTCTAATAAAGCCGGGTCCAGGGATGGCTTCTTGAGGAGGGGCCTCACCACCGCCTCTTTCAAGACGGTAGGCAAGAACCCCTCACTCAGAGATGAATTCACAATACCCTGGAGCCAGCCTCGTGTCACCTCCCAGGATGCCAGTACAAGCCAGGAGGGGCACGGGTCCAATAAACATGTGGTGGCTCTAAGGTTCCTCCGCAACCTGTCCATATCCTCGGTAGTAACAAAGTCGAACTCCTCCCAAGGTGTTATCTCAAGACCAGCATCGGGCACCTCGACCGGACCACTAGTGGAGGGCAGCTCATTCCGAATCTGAGTGATTTTGTCCTGCAGGAAAACTCCAAATTCCTCTGCTCGACCCTGCAAAGGGGCTTCCCGCGGCCTCAGATGAAGGAGGGAGCAGGTCACCCCAAACAGGGCGGCAGGGCGGTTTTCCGCGGACGCGATAAGGGTGGCACAATACTCACGTTTGGCCACTCTTAGCGCCACTAAGTAAGTCCTAATATGGTCTCTCACTAGTGTTCGGTCAGCTTCGGATCGAGAAGATCTCCACCTACTCTCTAGGCGTCTCTTGCGGCGTTTCATCTCCCGAAGCTCCTCAGTAAACCAAGGAGCCTGGGTGACTCGACGCCGCATGAGAGGCCGCAAGGGCGCGACTCGGTCCAAGGCCCCCGTGGCCGCACTATACCATGCGGCCACTAGGTCCTCAGTCGAGCCGCGGGGCAGGGATACAGGTACTGGCCCAAGCTCCCTCTGGAACCTTTCCAGGTCCATCAGGCGCCTGGGGCGGAACCAACTTGGTGTTTCCGGTTCCGCCTCCCCGCGGTGGGGTGTGACGGTTGGAAAGTCTATCCGAAGGAGAGAGTGATCTGTCCATGACAAGGGTAAGATGACTAAATCCCCTGTTCCAAGATCACTAATCCAGTGTCCAGAGACAAAAATCAGATCCAGCGTGTGTCCTCCCTCGTGAGTGGGGCCCTGAACTACTTGGGTCAGGTCCATGGCCGTCATGGAAGCCATGAACTCCTGAGCCGCCTCGGATGTTTCGCCCGCCGATGGCAGGTTAAAGTCCCCCATGACTATAAGTCTGGGGGTCTCCACCGCCATCGCGGCGATCATCTCGAGTAGCTCGGGCAGGGCTGCTGTTACATAGCGGGGAGCCAGGTATACAATCAGCAAGCCCAACTGCCTCCCTAGGCCCCACTTCACGAAGAGGGACTCACAGCCGGTCGTCTGAGGCACAGTGGTCTCCTTCGGCTCCAGATTTTCCTTAACAATAACCGCCACCCCCCCACCCCTGCCAAGGGCCCTAGGCCGATGAAATGCACGGTAGCCTGGTGGGCACATTTCCACGAGGGGTAAACCCCCCTCGATGCCCAACCAGGTTTCCGTGATTCACACCAGGTCCGGGTCCCCCTCTGACACAAGGTCATTAATGAGGGGGGCTTTGTTCACCACGGACCTGGCGTTGCAGAACATCAGCCTAGGGCCCCGGCTCTGTAGTCCCTGACCGCCTAGCCTACGAGTGGAGCACAGGGGGTTGGGGCAGGCGACCGCTTTTAACCAGCGACCGCGCGTCCCCAACCCACGATGGACATCCTGTCTCCCACCGCCCCTGCCCCTCCCCAAGACCAGTCGAATGGGACGGCCCTCAACAGAGACGACCCCCAGTCCCCCTTCCCTAGTGGACTCCTCCTTTAACCTTCTTCCGCCGGCCGGCCCTATGTCTTGACCCCCCCCCTGACTGAATAAACCCACCCCCCACCCCAGAACCCCTTAAAAGCCTAATTAAAAATTTATTTAAAACCCCCCTGAACTTGCGTTTTTTCCACCTCTCTGGATTAATTAACCCATCCTTGAGGTGGGCCCGAGATAAACCAAGGGGCCAAACCTGCGAGAGGGGGGACTCTCGTAGGTCGAGGAGGTCGGACCTTGAATAAAAAACCATCCCGTGGCTCCATTGCTGGCTTTAAATGGAGGAAACGCCTAGATAAAGTGCAAGTGCAAGTCAAGTCAACAGGGAAAATAGGTCATAAGAGTCAGTCAGTTCTTCCTCGGGTAGAGGCTCTCCACGGGGTGGCTGGAGCTGTTTTTCCATTGGGCTGGCCTTGCTTCGCTCTCGCCCCCCCTCCCCGTAGATGTTTTATCGGGGGAGTCCTGGGGGGGGGGAGGAGGATTCCCTCCACTGTTCTACCAGGCCTCCACAGGGCCTCACCGCGTCGCAGGCTCGCCACTCCACACCAGGGCCTCAGCCAGGGCCTCCACCACTCCAACAGGCCTCTGCTGGGGCCTCCGGCGCTCCATCAGTCCGCCGCGCCTCCCGTCCCTCTGCGGCCGCCAACCTCACCAGCCATCCCCTGTGGAGGCCTTCACCCGGCCTCGCTGCTCCACGGGGGCCTCCGCCGGGTTTAAGATGGTCCGCGCAGCTCCGCCACTGCTCCGCCGCCGCTCCGCCTTTTCTACCACCAACTATCCGGCGTTCCGGCGCTCCCTCCAGCGCTCCGCTGCCGCTCCGCCCCTCCGCCGGGGGCCACCAGCCTCCGCCAACCTCCGCTGGGGCCTCCGGCCTTTTGGCGCTCTCCGCCGCCGCTCCGCCAGGGCCTCCGGCCTCCACCGGCCTCCGCCAGGGCCTCCGGATCTTCCGGCGCTCTCCGCCGCCGCTCCACCATTCCATCTGAGGCCTCCGGCCTCCACCGGCTTCTGCCAGGGCCTCCGGCCTTCCGGCGCTCCCTCTGCCGCCGCTCTATCAGTCCACCAGAGCCTCCAGCCTTTGCTTGGCCTCCGCTAGGGCCTCCGGCATTCCGGCCTGCCGGCGTTTTTTTTTCCCCGCCGTTTTCCTCCGGGCTCCCCCCGCGCCTCCCGTCTCAGCCGTCACACTCACCGGCGTTGGAAAGGCCTCAGTGTGACGGCTGGGTCTTCAACTTGCTGGGCCGGCCCTTACCGATCACCCCAAAGGGGCCGGCCGCGTCCTCCGGAGCCAAATGGGCCTCCGGTCAGCATCGCCTCAAAGCTCCGCCGCCATTCCTTCGCGCATGCTCAGTCTCACTTTTTATCCCCGTGGACTTTGCTCATCGGGAGGTCACAAAAAGGGGACCATGACCCCCCCCCCGATGCTACAATGGTCGTAAAGATAAGTCGGTTGACAAATGTTGGAATTTTGATCCCCTAACCCTGGGATCCTGAGACAGTTATAAATATGAGTCGGTTGCCAAACATCAGAATTTTGATCTGGGAATTTTTGAAAGTCTCGAAAAATGACCCACAGTTAATTTTTTCCCCGTGCCGTTGTTGTCAACTTTTGTCATTAAGCGGGGAGAAGAGAGCTGACGTCGCTACGACACGACGTGCAATCTTGGTGCTCCAAGATCGCAGTCGATATGTCTGCTGCTGGTTGGTCCATTTGGACCTAAACCGTCCCGCAGAGACGGTGATTGAGAAGGGTACCTCCTGCCGGTCTCAGGGACACTGCAAAGTCCCTGAAAGATCCAGGAATAGCCCTTATCTCCGGCGACAGAAATGCAGCTAATGAAGCTGCTGAACTTGGGACAGCTTGGGAACGGGAAGAAAGCAGAAAGAGAAAGTGTGTCGAATTGGTGAGGAAATTTTATTATTAGAAAAGAGACTACCCCAAAAAAATTAAAGCTAAACTAAAATTGAAGATAGAAGAGTGCAAGCGATGAAATTAAACTTAGTGTGTTATCCTGTTTCTAATTTTTCTTTTTATGGATAAAATTTTTGCAAAGGTTTCCTATTTTCTAAATTGAATGGATTAATTTTTTTCTTTTTTTTTTACAATGCTGGATTGGATTTATTTTGATTGTTTTTGGTCTCCTTTTAAGGATCTTTTTTCTTTCTTAAGTTTGGAACATAAAGAAGATATAAAAAGAAATATAATGAGGGTTGTAACAACAGGAGGAAAAATAGTAACACTGCGACTTAGAGGCTGGAAACATTGTTTTTTCTTTTTTCTCTTTGATCATTTGATACTCAAAGTTTTTTCAGTTTGTTTGCTGAGAGTGATAGTAGGAAGAACACAAGTTGTTTATACAGGTGCTCTTCAGGAGTTCTATCACCAGCTACTGGAGGGAAGACAAAACCTTGACTTGAAAGATAATAATGAACTTGTTTGAAGTTTAAAAAGCCTTAAATCCTATAGTGGCAGTGTCTGCAAAATTGGAAGAATGGTGCAACAGGAAAAAGAAAAAGAAACTGTAACATTGCAAATGATTATGTTTGAAATTCAAAAACTATTAGTTGTAACAGAAAAAATTGAGACGATATTGGAGAATATGGAATACAAAACAGAAAAATTTGATGGAAAAAACGCGGATGTTTATCAAATGAAGAAAATGGAGGACAGAGTTAAAAAAATGGAAGGAAAAAATGAGCAGAGAGATAAGAAAATTGTGGATATTGACAACAAAGTGAGCATGGTTGGTAATGGCAAGAGTGGAATATGGAAATGGGAGATAGATGGATTGGAACTCTACCCCAGACTTCAAAGTATAGAAGAAGAAAAGAGAGAAAATTGATGGAGATAAGGAGAGAAATCTTGACAGAAGCACCACTGATAACTAAAGATAAGCTGATGGAAAGAGCAGATGGTGTGTTTCGAGCTTTCATGACATGCGAAACGAACAACATGCTGCGAAGAGAAGTCCATACAAGATATACCAAGAAAGTAACTAGAACATTAATGCCACAAATGGCAAGAGATATAAGACTGCACTATTACTGGAAAGATACAGGTTGATGCAATGAAAGTCTATAATAAAAATTAAGCTAAATTTAGTTATTAGTAGTATGTATAAAATGAAGTGAAAATAGTTATAGTTAAATAATGATTAATAATGATATTAATGCATTATACATATATATATATTAGTTTGATAATATGAAACTTTATATAAACTACAAATGGAGATTATGAGAGGAGGTCTAAAAGCTTGGTTATTAAATATAAGCAATTTTTATTTTTCTCTATCTAGAATATGTTATAAAGATGTATTGTTATTGGATGATTTTAGGAAGATCTAATGGAATGCCATTATATAATTTTATTCTAGGTTTTGAATATTACATATAAAAGGATGTAAAAACAATTATAGTCAAATTAAGGTTGAGATATAATAATCGTAATATATATAAATATATTTGAATTAAAAATATGTGATTTGATATGAAAAGCAAGTGATGACTATGGAAGAGATGCATAGAAATTTTGTAACCAACTGACACACCTTCTTTTTTATATTGAAAAAGTTTTATTGAGTTTACATTTTTTGTGGGGTAGGGTAAGGGTTACATAGAAATTTTGAGAGTAGTCACGTCAAAGTCGTCGGCTCCTCCGGTACCTCAAGTTACATTATTAAAAAGAAAGAAAAGAAACATTTCACATAACACTACAAGCTGGGAGCAAGTACATATTCCTAAATTTTTCAGTTATATACTGTCAGTCAATTACAAAAATCCAGATTACAAATATCATACAATATTACTAAAAAAAAAACACGGGCAAAGTTATTTTTTAGATCTAAGTCTCTTGGCAATTGTATCTTCCCCCTTCTCCCCCGGGCCCCCAGCGGACGGGGCCATGGCTCCCCCTGCCCCCCCTGGATCTTCTCCCAGAACAGAGGAATGTTTTTTAAGAAAGGCTTCCGCCTCAGCAACTGTTTTAATCTTCACTCTACCTCCTTCCCAGAACACCAGCATCCCTTCGGGTATCACCCACTTGAACCAGATCCCATGATCAAACAATGTTTTAGACAAGAAGGAAAATTTCCTTCTAGCTTCTCTAATCTTTCTTGGAATCTGCTTCAAGATGGTAACCTCCTTTTGTTGGTAAATCATAGGACTCCCTCTTTGCGCCTTCAAGATTTCCTCTCTGGTTGACCTTCTAACAAATTTTACATGTATCTCTCTGGGTACTTCATTCATCCTGGCATATGCAGAATTTATTCTGTAGACTAGGTCAATGTCCCCTCTGATCTCATCTTTAGGTTTATGTAAATAGTCTGCAATAATTGTACTCATAAGATCAGGGAGACATTCACCATCCATCTCAGAAACATTCTGAAATCTCAAAAAATATGTCATCCTTTCCATATCTATCCTAGTCACATGCCCATTTATTTCCACAACCTCATTAGAAACATTTTTAATCTCTCCCTTAGCCCCCTCCAGCCCCCCTTTCAATTCTTCATTCTTCTGTGTATTCTCAAGCACTTGTTTTCGAGTGTCCAATAATTCCTTTTTAAAGTTGACATTTTCTGCCCTCTGGGCCTTAATTTCTAATACCAAATTTTGTATAACAGATTCAAGGGCAGTCATTCTTTGTTCAAGGCGTGCCAGCGTTGCTTCTTGTGCCATGTTTAGCTGTTAAAATCCGTGCCAGTAAAATGGCGTTTTTAGGGTGGGGCTGGTGAGGCAGAGCAGGAGTCCAAAGTTCTTAAAGTTGTATAGCTGCAAAATTCAGAAACCAGTAGAGAAACACTTTTCCAACTCCATAGGTATAATAACGAAGGCAATCCAGAAAGGAAAACACAAATCCAAAAAAAGAAAATTCTTCATCAATAATTAGAGGAAGTCCAAATCACAAAGAGACACTGGTAATTTTCCATAGGTCATAGTCAGTCGGGGACAAAGAGAAGCCATTTTCCGCCCAAACTCAGAGCCCGAGGGAGAAAGCGGTTAAAAAGCAAAAAAGAAACTGTTTCAGCCAGACCTAGAGACATAATTGCAAGCAAGCCGCAAAGTACTTTCCCTTGTTAAAGACCATCCGGATTAAAAGTTTCCGATTCCTCGCAACGAGGCATTTCCGAGTGCCGCTTTTAGTCCAAGGGGGGGTTTTTGGGAACAAACACCCCCCTCCAGTCCCTTTCAGCCCGGCTGACAGTACAAGAAAAAAAGTTTTAAACGCTCACTCTCCGCTCGCAGCTGAGGTCCCGAAAAGCCTCCCGACTCTTCCGATCGTCTCTCTTCATGGAATTAAATGGTGCCGCCAACCTTTGGCGAAGGGAAGACCCCCCGCAGCATGTCCTCTTCCGCCTAAGCCGAGGAACAGGGTCGCTCTCCCCACTGCCGTGGGGGGGGGGCTTCCCTGTCGAGCCGGCTTTACGGGAGAAGCCCCAAACAAGGGGCTTCTCGCCCCCGTGGGGGGGCAGGAAAAGGAACAAAGCGGCGAGCGAACCCTAAGTTCGCCCGTCGCCGCCGGAGCCGGAACCGGAAGCCCCCAACTGACACACCTTCTATAACTTGTAATGGAAGATGGTTTTTTTCTTGTTTTTTGTTATGTTTGTGTTTGTTTAAAAATAAATAAAAAATTGCTTTAAAAAAAAAAACTTTGGTCCCTAAGCAAGCCATTATAATTTGAGGACTACCTGTATTCTTGAGTTCGGCTCATAGGATATTTAACCAGGGCTTCGGACCCTGGTTCAATTTCCTTTTTTAAAGGAAAAAGGAAAGTTAAATTGATTTTTTTTTAAAATTACCTTTTTTCATGGCCCATTGGAGTGGATGTAGATTAATTTGTCTCTGGCATGAGAGATACCGAGGGCGCGTCCGATGATGCTGTTGAGAAGGTTTTTCGGCTGCGGGAATTCCTTCAGCAAGTCTCTGGTTTCTGTCGTAGAAAAAGGACAAGGAGGTTGTGAGTTTGACACGAAAACCTGAACATACCACGCCATTTTTTCCTCAGTTCAGCACATATACCGGTGGTCCGGTACTTGAAAACAGCTGCAGACAGTCAGGATGTCCTACGTTAAGTGAGGATGAACTAGCTTGAGGGGTCCTGGGTGGTCTCGGAGGTTGGGGGGGGGGATTCCCTTGCTGATATTTCATGACCTGACTAGGTAACATCATCGGGGCTAGGAGGAGTGCGGGTTTGTGAAGAGGAAGAAAAGGGAGGAGAAGGAGGAGGAAGGACTGTGGGTCCTTGATCTCTCCCAGCTGGGTGGCTTTCTTGCAGACATTTCATGACCCAACTAGGGAACATCATCAAAGAAGGGAGGGAGGGAGGGGAGGAGGATTGTGGGGTCCTTGGTGATCTTTGAGCTGGGTGTTTTTCTTGCAGACATCTCGTGACCCAACCAGGGATCATCATCAGTGCTAGAAGGGAGGGGGATTTGAAGGTCAGTCTTGCTGCCCCCCAGGATCCCACATTGGTGTAAAAGGTCAACGGCCCAAAGACTGAAGGTCACGCAGCCAAGATTCCCCCCTTCCCACCCAGCTGTTGATCCCCACACCACCTGGATCTCACCCCAAAAGGGCGGCTTGGAACCCCCTTCCCACTTACCCCTGGGTAGCTTGGGATAAAGCTCCCTCACACACTTGGCCACAAAGAAGGGGGTCACTTCCCCCCTATTTTGGACCCAAAGGGGGTGGAGGTGAGACCCTCCCCACTTATCCTAGGGCACAATCCCAAAGCTGGCCAAAAGGGGGGCTCAATCCTGTCCCCAAAGGGGGGGCTTAATCCCCCTCAATCTTGCCCCCAAAAGGGGGGGGCTCAATCCCCCTCAATCGTAGCCCAAAGGGGGGGGGGCTCAATTCCCCCAATCCTGTCCCCGAAAGGGGGCTCAGCACCCCTCAATCCTTTCAGCATAAGGAGGGTTTCAATCCCCCTCAATTCTGTCCCTAAAGGAGGGGGGCTCCTGCCACATAGCAAACCCTCCCCACCTACCCCGGGGCAGCTTGGGGGGGGGGGAGACCCACAGGCTGGCCCCTTCCTTGCCCACCCAACCCATTTCTCCTTCCCGACCAGGCTCCTCCGCTTCCTCTGGCCTGGCTACATGGGTGTAGCAGTGGGATCGCCTTCTGTTAGGGCCTTCTGTTAGGGAAAGGCGAGAGTGCGTGAACATGAGATGGAAAAGTGAATGAGAGAAAGTAACCAGCGGGGAAGAAAATTTGTTGTTGTTTTACTTTTGTCCTGTGAAAGCAAAAAAGCAAAGGCCCATTGTGTGTAAAGAGTGTAGGAGGTGCCAAAACTCACTGCAGAGGGGCAGCAGGTCCTCCCGGATCACCTTTTTGGATCCGAAAACCTAGGGTGAATTCGCTGCAGAGAAGGGGCCAAATACTTCGTGATAGAGTTGAAGTCCTTCCCAGAATCTTTTTTTTTCTGAAACTTACGGTGGGTCACCCGGCTAAGCCAAAGTGAGCCTTACATTTAAAGGGTCATGGGAAGTGGTAGCTTGCGGGTGGTTGGACGTTCCCTTGGAGATTTCCTTGAAGCCTGGGACGCCAGGCACATGCCTGTCTTAGCCAGCATGAGTAAAAAGAAAGCAAGGCAAATGGGCTTTGCTGAGGGATGACACAGGAAAACCAATTTGGCTATATAAAGGTACTTAAAAGGGAAAATGTTGCAGTTTGTTTGTTTTTGTCTGTTTGTCTCTTCCTCTCTGTCTTCTATGTAACCATGTGGTTTGTTTGTTAAGATCTGTGCCTTCCCTAATTTAACTGAGATTTGTGCTGGGAATGACTAGGGCGTGTAAACCTGAGTTCTGTTTTTTCCCCTCTCATTTTCTCCTTGTCCTTGTGTATATGTGTAAATAACTGTAAAATGTCTCCAATCATTAAAAAAAAGAGGAGCCTTTGCCCTGTGTTTCTTTGGCCAACAAAAGCAAAGTAAAGCATTCTTTCTTCCTTCCCTCTTTGTACCTTAAAGTAACAAACCAAGGTTATGAGGTAATGTTTTAAGTTCATTTACAAGAAAAGTTTCATCCTTGCATTTACTGTGTGTTTAAATGATTTTACCTGTTCATCTCTTTCCTGAAGCATGTGAAATGAGCACCTCATTTCTCATTATGATATCCCCATATTGTTACCAGTTTATCTGTTTAGCAACTGCAATACTGATGTGTTGTTTTTTTCAAACTCTGCCTGCAAGCTATCTACCCCCCACTCCCGCCTTACCTCTAATCCTCCAAAAATGCCTTTTCTGTGGGGGACGGGACCTTGTACTCCTGTCTTTCAGCCCTGCACAGATGAGCAAAGCACATGGATCCAGATGCCTCCAGAGGAGACCTTCCATTCACTGAGCCAGGGTTTGGATCCAGTCCTCCACCGAAAGTCATCACAGCAACCAGAGTGGAGCAGACCTTCCCAAGCCTGACTGACCACCCTTACCACCAAGCCAAGCCACATGCCATCCAGCAGACATGAAAAAAAGGACCCCGAGATGGACAAGTAAAGACTAAAAAACTCTTTTCAATCCCCAGAAGAAAGCTGTAAAGACTAAGGGGAGGGTGGAAATTGATTGTAAGGTTTTCTTTCTTTGCTTCATTCACAGAAATTTATTGTAAGGTTTTCTTGTCTCATTTATATTGTAATCAGTTTAATCTATATAAATAAAAATGTAACTATGAGTTTGTTCAAAACCACTAATCTTCGAAACTACTGCACCAATTGCCACCAAATTTTCACACAACATTCCTTACAAGTGCAGCACCAATGATACATACAGATTGTGTGGATGGCACACCGGTGCCAGGTACACGCTACACAAATGTAAAACTGCAGCTCTTCTGTGTGTTTCCCTCACTCGCTCACTCGCCCCCTCCCCTTCGCGGCCCCTCCCACCCGGCTGCTTTTCAGCTCACGTCACTTGCACAAGCGGTGGAGCAGTCTGCGTCATATCCACAATGGTTGCATCCTCAGCAGCCTCTCTCTCCTCCGCTGCCCGCCCCGCCAACTCCCCCCGCCCCGCCAAGGTCCTGGCCGAGTCAGCGGCCTCTCTCTCTTCTCTCTAGGTAGGTAGGTAGGTAGGTAGAGGGATAGAGAGAGAGGGAGAAATACAGTAGGTAGGTAGGTAGAGGGATAGAGAGAGGAAGAAATACAGTAGGTAGGTAGGTAGAGGGATAGAGAGCGAGAGGGAGAAATACAGTAGGTAGGTAGTTAGGAAGGCAGAGGGATAGAGAGGGAGAGGGAGAAATACAGTAGGTAGGTAGGTAGGTAGGTAGGTAGAGGGATAGAGAGGGAGAGGGAGAAATGCGGTAGGTAGGTAGGTAGGTAGGTAGGTAGGTATCTAGGTAGGTGGATAGAGGGATAGAGAGGGAGAGGGAGAAATAGAGCAGGCAGGCAGGTAGGTAGGTAGGTAGGTAGGTAGGGGGATAGAGAGAGAGAGAGGGAGAAATACAGTAGGTAGGTAGGTTTAACCAGACTGGGCCACAGCAACGCATGGCCGGGATAGCTAGTGTACTGATGTAAGAATTGTATTTGAGAGTGGCTGGCACAGCAGGTTCTGAACACCTTAGATTTCTGTCTGGTGGGAGGGAAATTTGTCCAAAATGTCTATATTTTCTGTATTGTAGAAGCAGCTACACACACAGATACACAGAGAGATCCCATTCAGAATCAGATTGAATTTTATTCCTTTCACCTACCTCCACAGAAAGCATCTCCTAGGTTGATTTGTGCTCTGTGCCACTAAAGCCCAAGCAGTCATATCTCCCTTTTAATCCCATGGGGGAGGGGCAATTCCCCTCAGGCAATTTCCCCACTTGAAGAGCTAGCAGAAAGGATCTCCAAAACCCCAGACCTGACTGTGACTCACAAATAATGCTGCCCAGTTGCCCAGTAAAGCAGGATACGTTGCACCGGTGGTCTCATGAGTAGGATTCCCAGGGCTCATTGTGTGTAATTTTAAAATACTAAATAGCCTGGGTTGCACACTGGCTAACCTCAATTTGGCCTCACAAAATAAGAGCTAGGGCAGGTTCAAGAAACAACCCTTGGAAATGGACTGACAACCAATCAGAATACATTTCTTACACAGGAACAGGAAACAGAGAGGTGGGGCTGAACAGAGAGTATAAAAAACTCAGGAACTCTCAGCAAGCCCCCTTTCCCCCTCTTTTCTTCTTCACCCAACATCTGGAAGCATGTGATCATCTTTTCTGTTCAGGAACTCTAGCCATGTCATCCTGTCCACCATTAAACCATCTTTAAGACCGTACATTGTTGGGTGAAAACAGAGATCCCTTCTGTTACCTGTAGTCCTCAGCTTAAGACCACAATCAAGTCCAAAGCACAATATTGTTTTATTTCTTTTGCAGTAGTATTATTTAACAGGATGAAGAAGCAACAGAGTATGACTGCTTTCTTCACCAAGAAACAAAGACAGGAACAATCAGCTGATCCAAAAACGTTGCCACCACCAGCACCACAACTTCCACCACTTGAAGTCGGAGAAAGCAGCAAGTCCATCTCCTCAATTGAAAGTCTTCCTGATTTTCCTGACTGCTGAAGTTTGCAGCAATACAGAAAATTCCAGAAGTATGATGGGCTGGAAGTTTCAGACAAAAAGTTAAGTTGTGAGTACTGTGCGAAACACGGGTTCTCATTAGAGAAAGACATTCATGTTTCCAGAGAATGGAAAACTTTCCTGATAGAGGCAGCAGGGACAAGTAAGAAGGTGATGAAGAGAAGGACCAGGGGAGACATGATAGCAGTGTTCCGATATCTCAGAGGGTGCCACAAAGAAGAGGGAGTCAAGCTATTCTCCGGGGCACCTGGGGGCAGGACAAGAAGCAATGGGTGGAAACTAATCAAGGAGAGAAGCAACTTAGAACTAAGGAGAAATTTCCTGACAGTTAGAACAATTAACCTCTGGAACAGAAGTTGCCTCCAGAAGTTGTGAATGCCCCAACCCTGGAAGTCTTTAAGAAGATGTTAGATAGCCATTTGTCTGAAATGGTATAAGGTTCCTGCCCACGCAGGGGGTTGGACTAGAAGACCTACAAGGTCCCTTCCAACTCTGCTATTGTATTGTATTGTATTGTATTGTATTGTATTGTAAGGTGCAGCACGCATCTCTCAGGAAAAAAATGAAGGAACATTTTAAATCAAAATCTCACACCATTTGCAGAGACAACATTAAACAACGGGAGCAGGATGCTATAACAAAATCAGTAGATAGGTCAACTGAAAAACATTTATCTACTACTTGCACAGTATTTCTTACAGTTTACAATCTGGCACAAAGATGTAAACCATTCTCAGACGTTGAAGGACAGATAGATTTGCTAACTGCAATTGGAGTGTTCTGACCTAGGCTTCCAAATACAGTAAAACGCACATGATTAAGTCCAAAAACCCTCTTTTTATTTCAAAGGCTGTGAATTATATTCATTCACAGCCCATAATGAGTTCCAAATAGTAGTAAAGAATTCTACAGGAGGCTGCCAAAGTCCTTTGGGATAAGGCTGATAAACACCCACCTTTATCTTCTTTGAAAACACTGCCAAAGACTTAATTGGGAATTAGCTTGGCAAGGCCACACAGAGCAAAGAGTCCAAATGTATTTTCAGAAGTTAAACTGACCAGCATGAACCAAGTTGCCTCCTGCAAAGGCTCATGTGCCTTTGCTCCTCCTTTACGTCCTATGGGAGGGGCCAATCACCTCCAAACCTTACTCCCGAGTCATCCCTTCTGTTTTAACTGTTCTTGCCTTCTGGCACCTCTGCGCATGTGTGCACTGGGAACAGGCTCCCCCTGTTCCTCTGCCTTGCTGCTGTCCGACTCTGGAGGCAGCACATAACTCCCAGATGGCACTGGCCCACTGTCTGCCTCTGATGCAGAACCCTCATCTGAGTCTTCCCGACTCCAGACTGGCCCATATTCCTCCCCAAACTCCTCGCTGTCTGACTCTGCTGTGAGCTCCACAGGCTGCTGGATGTCAGCCTTCGCTCTTCGCTTCTCCCTATGCTGCTTGGCTGCCATGGAAACGGGGAGGGTGGGGCTATAGGGGTTAATTATGTGAGCTGGTGGAAGATTGGTGGAAGATGTTACCGGCCGGTGGTATCTGTGGCTTAACGGTCTCACATTCCATGCTGATGATGGTGTTGGACGGACTGCCCACCTGATGTCGGAGACGAAAGTGCATTGGACACTGCTGGGGGGGGGTTAGGGCTATTGGGGTGGGCTTATGCTTTAATAATCATTCTTTGCGCCTAAACTAGTTACTTCCTGCTTTACCTTGGTCCGTTGTTCTTACGTATTCAGTAAAAGTAGCCTTATTCATTCCAAACTATGTCTAAGTGTGGTCTTTCTTGAGTACTTGAAGAAACGAACCCTGACATTAAGCAGGAAGCCACTACAAATCATAACCTGATGTCGGAATCTGCCAAAGAGGAGTTGCCGGGCCCGACCATGGGAGAGGCCGCATCCAATATCGCAGCTCAAAAGGATGATTCGAGGTCAGTACTGGACTTTTTAGCAGGCCTAAATTTAGACCTGAAGGCCGAAGAATCATCTAAACCGCATCGCTGGTCAGAAGGGGTGGGGATGACAGGAGACATAGGCTCGGGGGTTACCACCACCAGACGCCGCCGCCCCCCACCACCCCCATCCATATCAGAACTCCTAAGGGAAGAAAAGGATTTAAGGCAGATGGCCGATGATTTACTCCGTCAGGCAGACGACAGGAGGGAAACCCTGGATAAACTCTGGGGGGGAGGGCACTCTCTGGAGAGCGAACAGTTAAAAGAAACAGAAGCGGCTGCTGCCCAAGAAACCAGAGGAGCAACCTTGGATCTTTTCTCCAAGCAAGTGGACTTAACTTTCCATACCCGAGTTGCCTCACGAGTCGCCTGCAATTCCCTCCCTAGCTGATTGGTCCACTAAATTGTCTTCGGTGTGGCCTGTCATAAAGAAAACTTTGGATGATGCACATCAATCGCATAAGTTATATGCTGATAAAAAGCGAGCGGCTCCTCCGGCTTACAAGGTTGGTGATAGAGTGTTCGTCTCTACTAAACATTTGGATAGCCCGCAAAAATGCAAGAAATTGGGTCCTAAGTTTGTTGGCCCATTCACTATAACTAAAATAATCAGTTCGGTTTCCATTCGTTTGGATCTACCTAAAACCTACCGTCGCTTATACCCAGTGTTCCATGTTCACCTGTTAAAGCCTGAACGCACTTCGCATCTTCGCAAACCTCATCCTGATGCACCTGCGCCACTGATGGTAGACGGTCACCAGCACTATGAAGTTCGTGACATCTTGGACTCCAGGGTCCATAGGAATAAGACTCAATTTCTAGTGATGTGGAAAGACTTTCCTCCTTCTCACAATGAATGGGTGGATAAAGAACATCTCAGAGCCCCGAAGCTTGTGCGCCAGTTTTATGCCAAATATCCACACAAACCATAACCCCTTCCCTCTCTCTTCTATGTTGTTTTGTCTTTTCTTGTCTGTTTTGCAGTAATAACTTCCCTACTTCTGAAGGAGGTCCGGAGGTCCTGCCTACTACTGGAGGAGGTCCGGATGTCAGCCTTCGCTCTTCGCTTCTCCCTATGCTGCTTGGCTGCCATGGAAACGGGGAGGGTGGGGCTATAGGGGTTAATTATGTGAGCTGGTGGAAGATTGGTGGAAGATGTTACCGGCCGGTGGTATCTGTGGCTTAACGGTCTCACATTCCATGCTGATGATGGTGTTGGACGGACTGCCCACCTGATGTCGGAGACGAAAGTGAATTGGACACTGCTGGGGGGGGGGTTTAGGGCTATTGGGGTGGGCTTAAGCTTTAATAATCATTCTTCGCGCCTAAACTAGTTACTTCCTGCTTTACCTTGGTCCGTTGTTCTTACGTATTCAGTAAAAGTAGCCTTATTCATTCCAAACTATGTCTAAGTGTGGTCTTTCTTGAGTACTTGAAGAAACGAACCCTGACACTGGTGGACCACAACATGGAGTAGTTCTGGGAGTAGGATAGCATTCATAGAGATCTACAGTGAAAATAGTTGATTTCATTGCCAAAGAAATTAAAACCAACATTTTTACCAGCATTATAACAAAGAATCTGAAAGTGTGTTTGATCATTGATGAAGCCTCAACGCTATCATGCAAACCAGTTGTGATAATTTTTGTAAAAGTTGAGGATTCAGAATGCCCAACAACCATTTTTGTTGAGCTGGTGGAATTGGACAAACAAGATACAGAGACCATATGTTCTTCAGTGATGGGAAGCTTACATAAACTTGGGTTTACCACAGAATATGTGTGAAAGCATTTAATAGCATTCTGCTCTGAGTCAGCACCAGAATAGCTAAAGACTTCCCAAACATCGTAATCTGGCACTGCTTGAACCATCGCCTCCAATTTGTGCTGGATGACTCCATAAAGGACATCAAGCAACTGAACCAGTTCAAAATATTCCTTGACAAGATACACACCACTTTCCGTAAATCCTGCAAGAGCCATATGGAACTTTTGAAGGAATCATTCTTGTTATTTAGGTTGCCATATAATCAGCTGGAGCCATTCAGGCTGCTGAAGACAGACCCCAATACATGTAAATAATGGCTCTGCACTGGAGGCTGCTCTACCTGGCACGTACTAGATGGCTAATGGGCAACTGGAGTATAACAAAGGAAATTCCTCATCAGATAATTAACATTGATCACGCGCTGACCATGCAGATAACACAGGGAAAAGACAGGATACTGATAGGCAGAAGGGATCGGGCACAAACAGAGCAGGAGTTGGATTCAGCCAATAAGAAAAGGTGTGTGTATTTCCTTGTTCCTTGGATGCATAATAAAAGAGAGCTTTGGATTTGTATCTGGACTCTCACCCCGCGAAATCTGAATCTGCTGCCTTCTTTCGTGAGACGCCACAATTGGTGACCCCGACGTAATCTCTACCTAAGAAATGATCTCTACCTAAGCAGTGATTTTACTCAAGACGTGATAAGGTAATGGGACACGCTGCAGTGATTTGACTCAAGAAGTAATTTGTATTTGAGAAGCACCCTACTTATCGTCTGGAATAGACTTCGGGCCCGCAGTATCGTTGCTGGTCAAAGATACTCCCTCGTAAGTATGGGAAACAGGATGTCGTCTGCACAAGAACTCCATGTGAAGGAGTTGTGCCAGCTTCTCAAAAACTTTTTCTTTAAAAGCAAGAGTGCAGGAGAAAGTAATAGTAATTTGTTAGAATGGGACATTAGAGAGTTATTGGAAGCCGTGTGGGCTCAATGTCCATGGTATCTGTTAAGTTTGCAGGAATTCAGTCCGAGTCAGGCTAGTCATTGGAACAGGTTTATTTACAACTAGCAAGAGCTATATACAGGTAACAAGAGAGCCAGCTAACACAGACTTTGATAGCTATTTATACTTTAGCACAAGGCAGAAAAAACCTTAGCCAGACAGAAAGTCTGGCCCGGCCAGTCGCGTCTCAGCCAATCAGACGCGACTGGTTGTTACAGTGTTTAACAGACCTCCGGGTCAATCTCAGTTCCCCAGACTGAATGTCTGGGCGTGGGTTGATCTCAGTTCCCCAGACTGAATGTCTGGGCGTGGGTCAATCTCAGTTCCCCAGACTGAATGTCTGGCCGTGGGTTGATCTCAGTTCCCCAGACTGAATGTCTGGCCGTGGGTTGAGAACATAACACCCCTTTCCCCCCAGTCAGTGCGCATGCATTACTGATAACTGTTAGTCCGAATGGCTGCGCACGCATAGTCCTTTAAATAGGTGGGGCGGTGTCTGATCCGCCCAGAACGCCTTGGTTGCGCCGGAGAACTCGTGGGGTTGCGAGGCTCCTGTTGGGGCTCCTCCCCCCGGGGAGTGGAGTCCCAGGATGCGTCAGGTGGAGTCAGCTGAGGCGAGGATGACAACCCCGATAAGTTAAAGCGAGGGGGGGTGGAGATCGGCCCTGTAGAGGGGTGCGGCCGTTGGTAATTGTCAAAGTGTTCTGTTGATTCTGCTTGCGGGGCGATGTGTGAAGATTCCCCGCAGAATGGTGGCGCCTCGAACTGTTGGTTGTACGAATAGTCTGGAACAAAAAACTTTGGAACTTGCAAACCCTCTTGCGCCCCGGCTTGATCCACCCGATGTGGCCAAAATGCGGCCAACGGGCCGCACTGGCCTGGAGCGGAAACAGCCGGCGATTGTAGGCGGCGCCTCAGCTGATCCAGGTGGCGCCGCCACTCAGTTCCATCGGACAGCCCGACCCTATAGGAACAGGGGCCGGTTAGGTCAATGATGGATGCTGGCACCCAGCGCGGATCCCCCGAATAATTCCTAGCCCAGACCAGGTCACCCTTGGCAAAGAGGCGGGAAGGGGGTTCCCCCAGGTTGCTCTGCTGCACCCCGTCATAGTCGGGGTGCAGTCTGTCCAAAGTGGTCCGCAGGCGTCGACCCATCAAGAGCTCAGCGGGGCTCTTCCCTGTGGCCGGGCAAGGAGTGGAATGCTGACCCATGAGGTAAGCAGCCACCCTTGCAGGCCATTATCCCTTATCCGCACGGCCGTTGGATGCCGGGTGATAGGGAGCTACTGGCGCGTGGCGGATCCCTTGTGCGGCCAGGTATTCCTGGAAAGTGGTGGAATGGAACTGCGGGCCGTTGTCGGACACGAGGATGTCCGGCAATCCGTGCGTCGCGAACAGGCGACGCAAAGCCCGGACCGTGCTCTCCGCCGTAGTAGAGGCCATGAGGACCACCTCCACCTAGCGGGAGTAGGCGTCCACCACCACCAGGAAGGACTGGCCATGGAAGGGACCCGCGAAGTCGATGTGGACTCGGGACCAAGGGCTCTTGGGGATGTCCCATTCCCTGGGGGGAGACACTGGCGGGGCAGGACGTGATGACTGGCAGGTTGGGCACGCAGCGACCCAGGTGGCTACCTCCGCGTCCATGCCGGGCCACCAGACATAGCTCCTGGCTAATGCCTTCATTCGAGCTATGCCTGGATGGGTAGCATGGAGGGACTGTAGGATCGGGAGTCGCAAGGGAGGAGGAATGATGACCCGGTCCCCCCAGCACAAGCAGCCAAAATGGAGCGAAAGCTCCATCTGGCGTGTCTTGTAGGGCCGAAATTCATCGGCCACGCTGCCCGGAGGCCACCCACGCAGCACCCATCTGGACACCTGGGAAAGGACGGGGTCAGACCGGGTGTGGGCAGCGACGTCCGAAGAGGACAAGGGAATGTCGGACTCAGCAACTGCCAGGACGGAGAGAGACGGTCCACCTCAGGGAGGGGACAGCGGCTAAGGGCATCGGCATGCCCTATCTGCTTACCTGGACGGTATAGCAGCGTATAATGATACGCTGCTAGGAACTCCGTCCACCGGGTCATCCTGGGAGAGAGGATGGGGGGGGTGTCGGACGGTCACCGGCCAACAGCCCAAGGAGAGGCTTGTGGTCGGTAACGACGAAAAAAGTCCGACCATAGCGATAGGTGTGGAACTTTTTAATCCCGGACACTACAGCCAGAGCCTCCTTGTCTATCTGACTGTAGTTTCTCTCCGTGGGAGACATCGTCCGGGAATAAAAAGCAATGGGGGCCTCTGAGCCATCGGGCAGGACATGGCTCAGGACAGCCCCCAGGCCAAATGGGGAGGCATCGTATGCCAGAATCAGAGGAAGCCTGTCATCATACTGGACTAGAACAGCCTCTGATGTTAGCATAGCTTTAACAGCCGCGAACGCCTGGGCTTCGCGGCTGCCCCAGCGCCAGGGGCAACCGATGCAGCGGCTCGGCTAACGATGCGTTGTGGGGGATGAAAGGCGCATAAAAATTCAAAAGGCCGAGGAATGCCTGCAGCTCCGTTTTAGAGGCAGGAGTGGGGGTGTTTTGGATTGCCTCGACCTTAGAGGGGGTGGGGTGAATTCCTTGGGCGTCAATCATGAAGCCCAGGAATTCGACCCGCGGCGCAGCAAATGTGCACTTGCTGCGCTTCAATTTTAAGCCCGCGCCCCTGAAAATCGAGAGGACCTTCCGTAATACTTTGGCGAGTTCTGATACGCTAGATGAAGCTATCAGAACGTCGTCAAAATAAGGAACGACGCCAGGGAGCCCATGGAGCAAACGCTCCATGAGGCTCTGGAAAATCCCCAGGGCCACGGAAATGCCGAATTGTAAGCGGCGACAGCGAAAAGCCCCTCGGTGGGTGACGATGGTCTGTGCTTCCGCAGCCTCGTCGTCCACCGGGAGCTGTTGATAGGCCTGCGCCATATCCAGTTTCGTGAATATGCAGCCCCTTCCTAATGAGTGGAGTAGGTCCTGCACAACCAGAACTGGATACGGGTTCGCCTGAAGTCCTCGGTTTATGGTGGATTTGTAATCGGCACATATACGGACGGACCCGTCGGGCTTAATGGGGACCACTATTGGGGTCTCCCATTTCGCCTGGTCAACGGGTTCAAGCACGCCCTGCGCCACCAAACGGTCCAACTCCGCCTCCACCTTGGGCTTCAGCGCGAACGGCAACCTGCGGGCCTTCAGACGGATCGCAGCAACCTGAGGGTCTATGTTGAGCGATACTGGGGTGCCTTTGTAGGCGCCCAAACGCCCATCGAAAACATCGCTGAACTCGTCCAGCACTTCCTTAACGGGGGATTTGGCCGACACGCTACGCACTCCCTGGACTGACAGGCCCAGGGCTTTGAACCAGTCCAGTCCGATGATAGCGGAGAGGGGATTCGCCACCACCAGAACGGGTAGGGACCCGTGAAACGACCCGTAGTCCACCCGCACAACCCATTTTCCCAGAGTGGGAATCGCGGAACCCTGGTAGTCTTTAAGGACGGTCAGAGAGGGAGAAAGATCCTTCTTCCTTAAAGTAGGGTGCAACTTTGAGAGCTGCGCCCAGGACAGAATTGAATGGGAAGATCCGGAATCCACCTCCATGGACACTCCCACCCCCTCCAGACAAACCACTGTCTTTAGGCGCGTACTATCTGTGGATTCATAGCAGACGGCCGGGGAATTCTCGGAGAGGGCGAAGCAGTCGGTAGGCGGGTTTGCTCGGCGAGTTGGGCGCTTCGGCAGAGTGGTGTGTTGTTTGGGCGGAGGTCTGGCGGCTGGGGACGCAGCAGACGGTGTGGCTGGATTCGCGGCTCTGCAGACGGCGGCCAGGTGGCCCTTGCGGCCGCAGCGGCGACACACGGAGGATTTGAAGGGGCAGTCTGGCCTCTGATGATCCCCTCCGCACCCTAAAAAGGGACTGGGGCGATTTGCGGAAGGCCGGCGTGCCTTTCGTCCGGAAATGCGCATGCAGGCGGTCTGGTCATCGTTGTCGGAGTCGTCCAGCGGTGCGAGTTCGTCTACCATTCAAGCTTTTGGAGACGGAAAGAGAGAGGGACGAGCGCGACCCATGTCAGACGTGGAGAGCTCTGACAACTCGGCGGCACGAGCCTCTTCTACTGCCTGCTCTAGAGTAATAGTCGTTTTGGTGAGGAGCCGGCGTTTCAGGCGGACGTCCCTGACGCCGCAGAGGAATTGTTCTAGCAAGGACTCTTCGAGGAACGCGGCAGGGAATTCGCAGGGGATCGCCGTTGCTCTCAGCACCTGGAGAAATTGTGCAATCGATAGGGTTGACTGCTGCACGCACTGCCGGAAGGCGTGTCGGTGTGCAATTCTAGACGGCACCGGGGCGTAGTGTGCACGGAGACGTCCGAGGAGATCGTCCCATGGCACCTCGTGCACCGCGGCCGGTGCGGCGATGGTTCTTGCGGTCGCAAAGAGTTCGGGGCCGCCGCATCCTAGGAAAATGCTGAGTTTCCGTGCGGGGGACAGCTCGCCGAAATCGTTAGCGATCAAAAAACATTCAAACCGGGCCAGGAATGAAGCCCATTGCTCTTTCGTAGCGTCGAACGGTGTGAAGGGCGGCATTGTCATCATCTTGCCGGTCGTCCCTCACCGTCTAGCTGGAACAGCGGAAGGCTCCCTCCTTGTGGCCGGAGAATGAGACTAGGCCTGCTCCCAAAACCTTCGCCGCCAGTGTTAAGTTTGCAGGAATTCAGTCCGAGTCAGGCTAGTCATTGGAACAGGTTTATTTACAACTAGCAAGAGCTATATACAGGTAACAAGAGAGCCAACTAACACAGACTTCGATAGCTATTTATACTTTAGCACAAGGCAGAAAAAACCTTAGCCAGACAGAAAGTCTGGCCCGGCCAGTCGCGTCTCAGCCAATCAGACGCGACTGGTTGTTACAGTGTTTAACAGATCTCCGGGTCAATCTCAGTTCCCCAGACTGAATGTCTGGCCGTGGGTTGATCTCAGTTCCCCAGACTGAATGTCTGGCCGTGGGTTGATCTCAGTTCCCCAGACTGAATGTCTGGCCGTGGGTTGAGAACATAACAGTATCCAGAGAGAGGTTCGTTAAAATTAGAAGATTGGATTCGCATAGGTCAGTGCCTCCATGAGGAGCATCTTCTCCTATGGAAGACAATTAAGGAAGCAATTGAAGTTAAGGAGACTCCTAAACTGGAGAATCCAATAACATTTCTTACTTTGCTTCCTGAGGAAGGATTTTCTCTTCCTCCATCATCCTTTCAGTTGACTCTGCCGGTAGCAGATATTTTACAGCCAGCGGAGCTTAGCTCTCAGACTGCTAATTCACAGGTTACTCCTTATCAGGAGTCTGTTAATGCAGTCAGAGCAAGCCTTCAGGAAAAGCAGCAAAAAGAAACTGGAATAGAAATTGCAGAGGGTTTTCAAGCTTTTCCAGTAAAACAAATAGTTAATCCACAAAGGCAAACTTTACATCGTGAACCTAAATTTGGCTCTAAAATTTTGGCAGGACATCAATTAACCACAGAACCTCCACCTGCTTACTATCAAGTAAAGATTCTTCCCCCAACATTGCTTTCAATGGGGCTTCCAGGTCCTCAGTGAAAGGTTAATTCATTTAAACAGTCAGAGGAACAATTGGCAAAAGAGGAGGGTGATAAGGATTTGTTTTCTATCTGTTCGCCTAAAGTGACTCCTTCTCTCACTTCCCTCCCCCCACCAACTCTTAAAGAACGTGTGTCTCTTTCTAGCAGATCTCAGCAAGTCAAGCAAAAGATTACTGAGTGTTATCCTGACTTTGTTAACAATTTGCAGGATGTTTTAAAACAGCAGATAGACCATTCTGAAGCACAGATGAAATTGTTGAGGAAATTAGCAAAAGAAAATGCTACTTCTGAGTATCAAAGGGTAATTATGGGTCTTGGGAACGATCCTGATTTGGAAGATCCTGATTTGGTAGATATTCCTAAAGCATGTAAAGATAAAGAAACAGCCTCTTTTGAATTTCCAACTCCAAAGGGGGTGATGGCTGTAGCCTGCCGGATGCAAATTCAAAGTCTTTGCTATGCAGAGTCAAAATTAAAAGCAAAAAATCCAAAATTATTCCGATGGCTAATAAATGTATTCAGTCCTTCTTTGTGTGAGATATAGGTTGCAGACTTGAAATTTTGGTAAACGTTACCCATTGACTTTAGTAAATCATGATGTGTAATTAGAACCCCAAAGGACAATACTTAATTGATTTTCAGAAATGCAAAATGATTTCTTGCTCAGGAAAATAACTTTTTCTTTCTCTACTTTTTTCTCTGTTTAAAAGTCCACAAAAGTATTTTGCTAATTAATTTACAGTAGCTGCATGGGACCCTTAGTGGGTTCATCTCATTTTTCTTGCCTGCAAATATATTTGATTTGGTGACCAAAGGAAAACAGTCTGGTGATTTCATTGAGATGTTTCTCTCTCTTTTTTTAAAGCCTTTGTCACAGCTGAAAAGATTAACTAGATTTTTAGCATTCCGTTTGTAACTTATCAGCTACCTCTTTTGTTTTTAGGAAGACGAAAGACCATGTTTTAAAATGTGTTGTTTTTAGGCTATTAGCTGAATCAGCTGAATCATGGCTTTGGGACAGAGAAACTGGATTGATTTGATTAATATTATTGTTTCTTTTCCAAAATCTAATTTTCAATTTTATTTTCAGCATAATTTTTCTCTTTAGTTTGCTTTACCTGACTACATGGATTGTATTTCATATCATTTGCCTAACAATCTTGGTTTGTGTGTTTAATGACTTCTTTTCATGCTTGAGTTTCTTTGCTTTTGCAAACAAGAGGAGTAATTGCTTACAAGGACTCTCATGTTAATACCTGAAAAGTTTCCTACCTTGCAATACAGTTGTTCCTGTAATGTTCAGAATTGTTTGCTGATATTTTAACTTTCTAAATCTTTTTTCAACAGCCTTTTAACTAAACTTTTGACTTTCATTACATGTGTTAACTTAGTCTTAATTTTCTAGGTGCTTATGGATTCTAACCTTATGGCTTTGTTTTAAATTTGCAGTTACTATTCCAAGACTGAAAGTATTTCTATTTTGTTTTTTACATACATAGCCTCAGGCTCCAGTTAATCAGAGACAAAGATTAGTTATCAGCATGATCTTTTGTTCCAACTCCTGTCTTTGTGTAGAGGGCGGCTACCTGCTCCCCCTTTTCTTTGCCAAGTTGTTTTTTGGCAGAATGAGATAAGGATTTCTAAGTCAGAAAACTCTTTAGTTTGGTTTCTTTATTTCTATAGTTTGATATTTCTGCGTAAAAGTTTATTCTACTGGCTTCCTACATGTGCCAGGCTTTGAAACCAAGAGTATAAGCTGGACACAGCAGGGAGATAATATTTCAAATATTGATTCATATTGATTCATATACTCATTCATTAGTTAATTTTTTTTTTAAGCAACAGGTATGCAGATCAGATGCTGCGGTTCATGTTTATGGATTTTTTTTAGATTTATTTTTAAATCATTATTAATTTTAAATCAGAATGCCAGAGGGTTAGCACAAACTCGCCATATTCCAATCAACCTGGCCAAGGCAATTGTTTCATCTTGTGCCCAATGTTCTGGGACATTTCCCTCTGGGGACACAGAAGTTAATCCTCATTGTTTGGCCTCTAATCCACTATGGCAAATGGATTTCACCTATGTCCCTCTCTGGTTTTTTAGAAGTATATTCATTTTTCTATTTTTACCTATTTAAAAGTGTTTTTAGCTACACCTTAACACAGGTAAACAGCTAATCATGTCATAATCTTGAACAAACTTTTTCTTTACAGACTGATAATGGCCTAGCTTATTTTTCATTGGCTTTTTGTAATTTTGTATGAATTGGAACAATTTGGATTAAAAATAGCCCCAGAAAAGGTACAGGTTCATCAACCTTTTCTTTATTTAGAGCATAAATTATTATCATAGTACCATTTCCTATTCAGGAATTGGAAAATTGGGTATCAATTTCTATGGCCTTACAGATTACATTATCTGATTGGCCAGGCATTATTAATTATCATTTTCCACCTGATCCTCGCCTCTCCATGCTTCCAAATGTACCCATCATTACTAACCATACCTCTTGAAGGTGCACTGACTGTGTATGCCAATGGAGGTGTTGTGTCCTCAAGCCTACGTCCCAGACAACTCGTCTGGTAACCTGTGAGTCACCGCATTCCGGAGCTGAGCCAGCAGCTGCAGTGATTAACAGAGACAAGCTGTCTGGAATCTGCCCGGGGAAATACTTACAATGTTGCAAGTGCTTGTCAGAAGTTCCTGCTTAAGGAACTCTATATAAGAGGCTCCTGACAAGAAACCTTGCCAGTTGAATCTTGTGTGTGTTGTAAATAGTGTGAATAAACGTTCCTGTTGTTTGACCATGCCGGAGTCGGAATCCTTTGTCTGATCTAACACTGGCGACGAAGGTGGGATTCAGGCCGTGGCCTTAGAACGCAACGGGTAACGAATACTTCAACAACAGAGCGCAGCGCGACGCACAGCCTCACCATGGCTACGGCGACAATGCCTCCGTTTGCACCGTTCGACCCGATGAAGGAACAATGGGCTTCCTTCTTAGCCCGGTTCGAGTGCTTCTTGATAGCCAGCGACTACGGCGAACTCGCGCCTGCCAGGAAGCTGAGCCTATTCCTCCAGTGCGGCGGCCCTGAATTGTTCGCTACCGCCCGAACCATAGCAGCACCCGCAGCGGTGCACGAAGTGCCGTGGGACGATCTCCTGGGCCGCCTGAGAGCACACTACACGCCGGCGCCTTCCCGCATAGCGCATCGCTATGCATTCAGGCAATGTGTGCAACAGCCGCAACAGTCGGTAGCCGAGTTCCTGCAGAAATTGAGAGCGACCGCAATTCCCTGCGAGTTCCCTGCTGGCTTCCTGGAGGAATCCCTACTGGAGCAATTTGTATGCGGCGTAAGAGACATCCGCCTAAAGCGCCGCTTGCTTTCAAAAACTGTCCTGACTCTCGAGCAAGCGGTGGAAGAAGCACGCGCGACAGAATTGTCGGAGATCTCCACATCCGACATGGGCCGCGCGCGCCCTCCTCTTTTCCCCACTCCGCGAGCGTGTCTGGTAGACGAAATAGAGCCGCTGGATGAGCTGGAGGAGGAAGACCGTGGGGACTGCATGAGGGTGACCGGGCGCGTGCCGAATCGCGCATTCACACCGCAGCAGAAGTCCGGGAACTGCCTAGGCTGCGGAGGGGCCCACCAGAGACCAGAGTGCCCATTCAAGGCATCGGTGTGCCGCAGATGTGGCAGGAAAGGACACCTAGCAGCTGTGTGCCGTGCTGCCGCTCCAGCGACAACGCCAGCTGCCGCCTCCAAAACCGTTCCACCAGGACAACGAGGGTCGCAGAAGCGTTCAGGACGCTACCAGCCACAGCCGACCGACTGCTTCGCGCTGGCGGAGATGCCCCCAGCTCTAAGCTACGACCAGGCAGAGAGTAGGAGACTGTCAACAGTGGTTTGCTTAGAGGGGGTGGGGGTAAAAATGGAAATAGATTCAGGGTCCTCTAGATCACTCATGTCCTGGGCGCATTTAGTTAAGCTTTGCCCCAAGCTCAGGAAGCGGGATCTCGGCCCCACGGCGACGATCCTGAAAGATTACCAGGGCTCACAAATTCCCATTCTAGGTCTGCACAGAGTGAGAGTAGACTACGGCCCCTTCCACGGATCCCTTCCCATCCTGGTAGTGGCCAAACCCCTAGCTGCCTTGATCGGATTGGACTGGTTTCCAGCCTTGGGACTGTCAGTCCAAGGAGTACACAGCGTGCCAGCCAGTTCTCCGGTAGACGAAGTAATCAGAGAGTTCAACGACGTCTTTGATGGCAGCTTAGGAACGTACAAAGGCACTCCTGTTTCCCTAAATTTGGACCCCCAGGTTGCTCCAGTCCGCTTGAAGGCCCGCAGGCTGCCGTTCGCGCTGAAGCCCAAGGTTGAAGCGGAATTGGATCGATTGGTGGCGCAGGGCGTGCTCGAACCCGTCGATCAGGCGAAATGGGAGACCCCCATTGTGGTCCCCATTAAGCCCGACGGGTCCGTGAGGATCTGCGCCGACTATAAGTCGACGATCAACCTCGGGCTTCAGGCGAACCCATACCCGGTTCCGGTGGTGCAAGACCTACTCCACTCATTGGGACGAGGTCGAGTGTTCGCGAAACTGGATATGGCGCAGGCCTACCAACAGCTCCCAGTGGATGACGAGGCTGCGGAAGCGCAGACCATCGTGACCCACCGTGGGGCTTTCCGCTGTCGCCGTCTCCAATTCGGCGTGTCCGTAGCCCCGGGGATCTTCCAGAGCCTCATGGAGCGACTGCTCCATGGGCTCCCTGGCGTTGTACCGTATTTTGACGACGTCCTGATTGCTGCTTCCAGCATATCAGAACTCGCCAAAACGTTACGGAAGGTCCTCAGAGTTTTCAGGGGCGCGGGTTTAAAGTTGAAACGCAGCAAATGTACGTTTGCTGCGCCTAGGGTGGAATTCCTGGGGTTCATGATTGACGCCCAAGGAATTCACCCAACCCCCTCCAAGGTCGAGGCCATCCAAAAGGCCCCCACTCCTGCCTCCAAAACGGAGCTGCAGGCATTCCTCGGCCTTTTGAATTTCTACGCGCCATTTATTCCCCATAAGGCATCGCTAGCCGAGCCGCTGCATCGGTTGCTCGACCGATCCGCGGCCTGGCACTGGGGCAGCCGCGAAGCACACGCGTTCGCGGCTGTCAAAGCCATGCTCACGTCAGATGCGGTACTAGTCCAGTACCATGACAGGCTTCCTCTGACGCTTGCGTGCGATGCCTCCCCTTTTGGCCTGGGGGCTGTCCTTAGCCACGTCTTTCCAGACGGCTCGGAAGCCCCCATTGCTTTTTACTCCCGGACAATGTCTCAAACGGAGAGAAACTACAGCCAAATCGACAAGGAGGCTTTGGCTGTAGTGTCCGGGATTAAGAAGTTCCACAATTACCTCTATGGGCGGACCTTTTCTGTTGTCACGGACCATAAGCCGCTCCTTGGGCTATTGGCCGGTGACCGTCCGACACCCCCCATCCTGTCGCCCAGGATGACCCGCTGGACGGAATTCCTGGCAGCGTATGACTATACGCTGCTATACCGTCCTGGCAAGCAGATAGGGCATGCTGATGCCCTAAGCCGCTGCCCTCTCCCGGGGCCGGATCCGGCCCCTGTGCCTGCTCTCTCTGTCCTGATGGTCGCGGAGTCGGACTTGCCCCTGTCCTCTTCCGCCGTTGCCGCTCACACCCGCGCAGACCCCGTCCTCGCCCAGGTCTGCCGATGGGTGCTGAGGGGCTGGCCTTCGGGCAGTGTGGCTGAAAACCTTCGGCCTTACAAGTCACGCCAGCTGGAGCTCTCGCTCCATTGCGGGTGCTTGTGTTGGGGAGATCGGGTCATCGTCCCTTCCCCTCTCCGGCACATGGTTCTTCAGTCGCTCCATGCCAACCACCCAGGCATCGTCCGTATGAAGGCATTGGCCCGGAGCTATGTCTGGTGGCCCGGCATGGACGCTGAAGTGGCGGAATGGGTGGCCGCCTGCTCCTCCTGCCAATCGTCCCGGCCGGCCCCGCCGGTCTCCCCGCCGAGGGAGTGGGACGCCCCCAGGAGCCCATGGTCCAGGCTCCACTTGGATTTCACGGGTCCCTTCCATGGCCAGAATTTCCTCGTGGTGGTGGATGCGTTCTCACGTTGGGTGGAGGTGATTCTCATGGCTTCCACCACAGCGGAGAGCACGGTGCGTGCCTTGCGCCGTCTGTTCGCGACCCACGGGTTGCCGGACGTCGTTGTGTCCGACAACGGACCCCAATTTCAATCCTCCACCTTCTTGGACTTTCTGGCCACCCAAGGGATCCGCCACGCGCCGGTCGCCCCTTATCACCCGGCGTCTAATGGACGCGCGGAACGAGCCGTGCGCTCAGCCAAGGAAGCCTTGGCCCGTTTGGATAAAGGGGACTGGCAGGCAAGGGTGGCTGCGTACCTTTTGGGACAGCATGTCACACCTTGCCCGGCCACAGGGAAAAGCCCCGCGGAGCTCTTGATGGGCCGACGTTTGCGGACCACTCTGGACAGACTGCACCCCGATTACGACGGGTTGCAGAGGGGCAACCTGCAGATTCCCACTCCTCGTTTATTTGAAATTGGGGACCTGGTTTGGGCAAGGAACTTTTCAGGGGAGCCGCGATGGATTGCCGCAACCATTTTGGACGTAACCGGACCCTGTTCTTACAGAGTCGGCCTTCAGGATGGATCCGAGTGGCGGCGCCACCTGAATCAACTGAGGCGCCGCCTGCCCGAAACAGCAGTCACCACGCCAGGCCGTTCCTGCCCGTTGGCCCCCGTTGGGCCGTTGTTCTCTGCTCAAGCCGAGCAGTTGTTTGGAACCCCGGAGTCCCTAGCCGGTCCAGACCTCGTATCGGCGGGAACAGCACGGGGAGACCGCCAGGACCTCACAGCCCAATCTGACTCTCAGCTGGGGGCCTCGCCCATCGGGGAACCACCCTACCAGAATAATACTCGCCAGCAAATGCCAACTACCTCAAGCCCGGTCGCCACGCCCCCTCGCCCGGACTTGCTAGGGTCGCCATTGCCGCCTACGGCGACTCCACCTCCGAGGGCAGGCCGCGATGACGTAGGCGAAGGCTCCGTGTCCCACAGGGAGGAGCGTCCTCAAGAACTAAGGCGGTCAGGGCGGACCCGACACCGCCCCGCCTATCTGAACGACTACGCGTGCGCATGTACTGTGTTGGACAGAGAACCTAGACACATGCGCACTGACTATGGGGGAAGGAGTGTTGTGTCCTCAAGCCTACGTCCCAGACAACTCGTCTGGTAACCTGTGAGTCACCGCATTCCGGAGCTGAGCCAGCAGCTGCAGTGATTAACAGAGACAAGCTGTCTGGAATCTGCCCGGGGAAATACTTACAATGTTGCAAGTGCTTGTCAGAAGTTCCTGCTTAAGGAACTCTATATAAGAGGCTCCTGACAAGAAACCTTGCCAGTTGAATCTTGTGTGTGTTGTAAATAGTGTGAATAAACGTTCCTGTTGTTTGACCATGCCGGAGTCGGAATCCTTTGTCTGATCTAACAGGAGGAAAGGCAAGAATCAGGTGTTTGGCGTACCAAGATAACCCCATCTCACACATTTGCTCAAAGGGCCGAACTGGCTGCAGTTATTTTGGCTTTACAGTCCTTTTCTGATAAAGTACTAAATATTATTGTAGATAGTTTGTATGTTTGTCAAATGGTCCATACTTTACCTTTTTCCTATATTTCTCCTCAAACTGATCCTAATTTGTTATCTTTATTTCTTACTTTACAATCATTTCTTCAGAAACGGAGACACAGGTTGTAAGTTGCTCACATTTGAAGTCATCAACCATTTCCAGGACAATTGTCTGAAGGTAATGCACAAGCTGACAATGCGCTGCTTGTGCTCAACAGCCAACCTTTCCACCTGGGGGGGTTAACCCTCGGGGCATAAAAGCAGATCAAATTTATCAAATGGATGTAACTCAATATCCAACCTTTGCTCCGTGGAAATACATTCATGTTACCATTGACATATTTTCTGGTTATATCTTTGCTTCTCCTCAACGGGGAGAAGCAACCAAACATGTTATTAATCACTGTATAAAAACTTTTGCGGTAATGGGTAAGCCATTGGAATTTAAAACCAACAATGGGTCTGCCTATACTAGCAGTGCTTTTGCAGAATTTTGTAGTCAATGGCAAATTCTTCATAAATTTGGTATTCCCTATAATTCGACCGGGCAGGCCATTGTGGAGCGAGCTAATCGCACCTTAAAATTTGCCTTGGACACACATAAAAATAAAAAAGGAGGGAATGCTCCGTCCCTCCCTGACCTACAAAATATATTAAATATTACATTATATACATTAAAAATTTTTACATACATTTGCAGATGGTCAGGTTATAGGCCAGAGAAATCCAGAGGGGGGAGTCTGGGAGGATAACATATATATGGAGGATGTGGAAACAATATCAAAGTTATTAGATGTTACTGATTGTTGGATTTGTATTTTGCATGTTTATGTTTGGAAACCATTGTTGCATGTGCAAGTAAGTCACAAGAGAAACAAGCTGTTATCACTAATATGTGGTTTTTATGTGGAAGAAGGGCATATCGACAGGTACCATTCAAATGGCATGGCGTTTGCACATTGGGATTGATTGCTCCTTGTATTTATGTGCTAAAAATTTTACCTGATGCTCGGACTAGAAACAGAAGAGCCATTGGGGAACCTCCATTACCAGTTGGAGGAAATCTGCGTACTCAAATTTCTTGAAAGATTTTACCGAATCTGGGAGTTGCCATGAACTGTCGAGATCTGCATGCTTTAAATCACTGGACAATTGTTATGCTTAATGGGACTGTACTATTTTTGAAATTAATTACCAAGGAACTTTCACAAGTTTGAGAACTGACATTACAAAGTCGTTATGCATTGGACATTGTGTTAGCTGCAAAAGGGGTGTTTGTGCACTGATTCATAGCCATTGCTGCTGTTTTGTGACTGATTATTCTGCCAACATCTCTCAAACGATTGAACATATGGAACAAATGATAAAAGACAATCCCTTATTGACTGACGATACAAGTTTTGATCCCTGGAAGTGGAAGTGGTCATGGCTTCCAGACTTTGGATGGATTCAACAAATTCTCCCAATTGTTATTACTATCATTGTGCTGCTTGTATTATTGTACTGCTGTATTAAGTGTATGCCTAATTAGGATTTAGGATTTATTTAACTTATATACCGCTCCCTTTCCCAAAAAGGGACTCGGGGCGGTGCACAGGAAATTAAAAAAGCATATAAAAAACAAGACAATATACAAATTTTAAAATCAAATTAAATTATAACCCTGTGCTAAAAATTTACAATAAATTAAGACTATTCCCCTTAAAAACCGATTAAAACAATTTGATGTCAGGCTAAAGGCTAGGTAGAGTTAGGCCAGGCCGGCCTGTTGGAAAAAGTAGGTCTTGAGTTTCAGACGGAAAGAACGGATCTGTGTTCTCTGTGCTTTGTGTAAGTTTAGTTTAGTTTAGTTTAGTTTATTTACATTTATATCCCGCCCTTCTCCGCAAAGGACCCAGGGCGGCGCACAGGAAAATTTAAAAAACATACAGAGTACAAAAATAAATACACAATTTAAAATATAAATTAAACCGTCTTATCCTATGCTAAAAACCCAATTTTAAAATACCCAATAAAACTATCTAAAAGTCCCCATGGGAGGTTAGGCTAGGCCGGCTTGTTGGAATAGGTATGTCTTTAGACATTGGCGGAAGAGGCGGAGGTCGGTGATGGTGCGTAATTCGGGGGGTAGGTCGTTCCAAAGGGCTGGCCCCACCACAGAGAAGGCTCTTCCCCTGGGTGTCGCCAGTCGGCATTGCCCGGCCGACGGCACCCTGAGAAGGCCCTCTCTGTGGGAGCGTATCGGTCTAAGGGATGTATGGGGCAAGAGGCGGTCTCGCAGATAACTAGTGTAAGAAGGCTGTTCCTCGTATATTTATATTTATATTTTATTAAATTTATACCCCGCCCTTCTCCTTGTTAGGACCCAAGGTGCCAAGGTGGACAGAGGATGAAGCCATAAAATAAAAAAGGAGGGGATGAAGGAATCATTCTTGTTATTTAGGTTGCCATATAATCAGCTGGAGCCATTCAGGCTGCTGAAGACAGACCCCAATACATGTAAATAATGGCTCTGCACTGGAGGCTGCTCTACCTGGCACGTACTAGATGGCTAATGGGCAACTGGAGTATAACAAAGGAAATTCCTCATCAGATAATTAACATTGATCACGTGCTGACCATGCAGATAACACAGGGAAAAGACAGGATACTGATAGGCAGAAGGGATCGGGCACAAACAGAGCAGGAGTTGGATTCAGCCAATAAGAAAAGGTGTGTGTATTTCCTTGTTCCTTGGATGCATAATAAAAGAGAGCTTTGGATTTGTATCTGGGCTCTCACCCCGCAAAATTTGAATCTGCTGCCTTCTTTCGTGAGACGCCACAACTTTTCCAAATCGCTGAACAACTGGGCATTGAAATCGTGAAGGTTGGCAGAGTTTTGGGACCAAGATGGGCTGCCTGTAGTTTAAGGCCAACCATAGCTGTGTGGCATGCTTATCCAGTGCTACATCAGTTTTTTCTGGGAAATGAAAAATACCCAGGCATGGCTGCCCGTCTTGAAAATTTAAATTTTTTGACTGATTTGGCCCTCATGATTGACATTCTAAACAGGATTTCTCTTCTGTCAAATGCCCTGCAAGGGAGAAACACAGATATCATCAAGGCCAAAAAAATGGTGCAGAGACCAAGTAAAACATTTGAAATGCTTAGACGGGGAAACGGCCCATATGAAAAAAAGGTTGACGGAATGATAACTTCAGAAGCCTTCCAAAATATAAAATTTGTTCAAAATCAACGATTTGTTGCACTTCCTCGGGAAAAACCTTTGGAAAGCATCATTACCAATTTGAAGAAAAGGCTGATGGATTGCGAAAATCTAAAAACAGGTAGCCAATTGCCAGACACAAACAAATTACGATTTCTCACTTATTTGGAGCCAGATTACTGGTTCATTGAACATGTAGTGATTTCATGGGCAGAAGCAGAGGAAAAATTGATTGAATTTGGCTAAATGTTTAATTACAAAATTAATTTGAATGACTACAGAGATTTTGTGGAAAACATACTCAAAAGATTCAAAGAACTACACAATTCCTGACAGTATTAAAAAAGCAAGAGATATTGCCAGGACAATTGTTGTGAGTTCAGAAGAGGCGGAAAGGGGGATCTCAAAAATGAACCTCATATGTTCAGAACAAAGAACCTGCCTAACTATTCCAAACCTTAGCAATTTGATGACAATTAGTGTGGCATACCTATATCAAAATGGGACCCAATCCCTTCCATCCAAAAGGGGCTCAGAGCACACCATCGCACGGCCGATGATCCAAGAGTGAACAGTAAGAAAAGTGCAACTGAGGAGCCTGTAAACAAAAAAACTATGTGGAAACATCTTGAACCAAAAAACCAATAACACAAGTAAGTACTTGAGTGTGTCTCTTTCAGTGTGTTATTCTTATGTAAGGTGTAAGTGCATGCAATTAAAGACTTCCTTTCTGTGTCTCTGTACAGGTCATTGGAGCAAGGTGGTCAGTGATTTTGAAGACAGACAGGACAGTCATCTTCCTTCTGTAAGTAGCTCTTCTATTGTTTTGTGTCCTTATTTTATTCTTAATTAAGTAGTAAGTGCACAAAATAATAAATTTCCTTTTTTAAATATTTTTTTATATTTTCTTTTTGTAGATCATTCATTGGGGCAAAGAATTCAGTGACATCAACTTGGCCACTCCCACTCGGTCACATGACTGCCAAGCCACTCCCACACAGTCATATGACCAAGCCACACCCACATAATTAAGCCACGCCCACAGAACTGGTATTTTAAAAAATTGAAATCCGCCCCTGTCTCGAAGGCTAAGGAACATCACCAGGGGATGCCAGAGAGCAGGTGGATGTTGTAGCCTAGATGGGTCATGAGACGTCTGCAAGAAAACCACCCAGCTCAGAGAGCACTAAGGACTCCACATTCCTTCTCCTTTCCCCAAACCACACTCCCTTCTAGCACTGATGATTTTTCCTAGTTGGGTCATGAGATGTCTGCAAGAAAGCCACCCAGCTCAGAGAGCAACCAGGACTCCACAATCCTTCCTCCTCCTCCTTTCTAGCACTGATGATGTTCCCTAGTCAGGTCATGAGACGTCTGCAAGGAAACCCCCAAGGTCAGACATTAAGGACCCCACAGTGAGCTGGCTGGGGAATTCTGGTAGTTCAAGTCCGCACATCTTAAACGTTGGGAAATCTTCTAAGGCAAGATGAACTGATGGGTTGAGCTTCAGATCTGCCAGACTTCAATTTCTGCCCCTTCTGAGAATGCAGGCTAGTGACAATGGGAATTGCAATCCAACCCACTACCTAGCATATCATCTTAACCTCATCCGAAAGCATTCCATGATTTTCCTAATTAGGATGGAGGTTGTGGGCGAGGCAACCTAGAATGGAGAAACCTCTCAATATGGTAGTTAGGACAATTAACCAGTGGAACGACTTGCCACCAGAAGTTAGGGGTGTTCCATCACTGGAGGCTATTAAAAAGAGATTGGATAGCCTATTTGTCTGAAATGGTACAGTGTCTCCTGCTTGAAAAGGTTGGACTAGAAGACCTCAGAGGTACCTTCCAACTCTGTCATTCTATGATTCTGTAAGGATCTCCTGCTCAAGCAAGAGGTTAGACTAGATGACCTCCAAGGTCCCTTCTGTTATTCGAAGGTTCTGTACCTGCAACAATTTTTACACCCCAACCCTTCTGCTCAATCAAACTCTTACCTCTTCTACATGAATTCAGGGAGAACATCTCTGGCAGACCGAAATGATCCAGTTCCTGGAAAAAAAGGAGATAATTTTTCATAATCAATCAATCAGTCAGTCAGTCACTCAATCAAATAAAAGACCTTCAGGAAAGCAAGACAGTAAAAGTAAAGGTTCCCCTCGCACATATGTGCTAGTTGTTCCCAACTCTAGGGGGCAGTGCTCATCTCTGTTTCAAAGCTGAAGAGCCAGCGCTGTCCGAAGACATCTCCATGGTCATGTGGCTGGCTAATAATATTATTATTATTATTAGAAGACTAATAAGTTATGGTCATCTGTATAAATAAAAATGTAACTATGAGTTTGTTCAAAACCGCTAATCTTCGAAACTACTGCACCAATCGCCACCAAATTTTCACACAACATTCCTTACAAGTGCTAGGTAGAGAGATAGAGAGAGAGGGAGAAATACAGTAGGTAGGTAGGTAGAGGGATAGAGAGAGGGAGAAATACAGTAGGTAGGTAGGTAGGTAGGTAGAGGGATAGAGGGAGAAATACAGTAGGTAGGTAGGTTTAACCAGACTGGGCCATAGCAACGCATGGCCGGGATAGCTAGTCTGTAGAATAAAAATCAAGTAAATGAATGAATGAACAAATGAATTTATGAGGTATTGTCTTGTGCAGGATAAAAATCGAAAGACGAACGATGCCCTTCTGCTGTCAGGCCTGCAGCCATATTCCTTTTGGATCTTTGGCCTGCCACACTTTCTATTATTCTACTATGCCTTTTCTATTGTGGGAAAATGGGAGGGGGTGGTGGTTTCTATGGAGTTAAATGCTATGTAGCCAAAATAAAATTCCTTTCTAGAAAGCCAAGGTCATCCTTTGTCTCTGCACCTGACCGGAACTGGATGGGTGGTAGATCGGACCATGTGATGGACTTGTGGGTGTGGGGGCAAGATCATGAACTTTCAACTGGGCGGGGAAAACTGGGAAGCTTTCAGATTCGGGTTTTCACAGATGTGCCAACATGGCTCTCTTAATAAATTGGAACTTTGAGCAATACTTTGCCTTGGACTATGATTTAATTTTGGATGCTATTTGGAACCCTGACATCTGCAGTGTTCTAATGAATGGATGAATAAGTTATGCTCATCTGAAGGACAAAAATTGAATGAATGAATGAATGAATGAATGAATGAATGAATGAATGAATGAATGTGTCAGGGGTAAAAACCAATGAAGAAGAAAAATAACAGCTCCCAAAAGAAACCGGCATGGCTGCATAAAGAACTCTCTGACAAATCCCCCAGAGGGTTAGTTTCCTCTGAGGAGCGAGTAAGGAGAGGCCCCACCCTACATAGGCTGCGATCTTCTCCAGGAGGGTGAGGAGCTCGTGCTAATTAGCACGACAAAGCAAACTGCTTTTACCTTTATATCTACATTCCAAGATACTTCGTACTTCAAAGGAAATTTCTTGGCATCTCATCGCAAACGCAAGTAATTAAACTTGGTGATTTCACCAGAAAACAGTAGATTTCAGACACAGCTTTTAGAATGAAGGAACCAAGATGGCGTTAATTACCAGATGAGACGAAACGAAAGCTAAACTATTAACTGTTTACTGACTTGTGGATTGTAGTCTCTGTGTAACCTCTGGAGTTCGAGGCGAAGGGGGAGCAGAGCTATAAAGTTAAACGCATTACATGATTTATTGTCTAATTTTGACATTTTGAAGAGAACTCTCTTTGGGAAAGTTTAACAACATGGCAACGGAACAAGCTGGTGCAGTAACTCCTCAGGATTTTAAAGAATTAATGAGCTTTTTGGCTAATGAGAATAAAGAGATTAAGAGAATGGTTCAGGATAAATTTGAACAATCGGATAAAAATATGCAAGCTGTGGCTAAGGGTCTGTCTGAAATTATGATTAAAATTGACAACAAAATTGAAGACCTGGCTCTAGGTGTGGAAGCCAAAGCAAAGGAAACGGACCTGAAATTTGTGGAGATGGAAGGGAACATGCGCAGGATAGATAACGAGATTATTATGATACAATTTCGTTCCATGGAGTATGCTATTAGGCTGAGGGGCCTCAGAGAAAAACCTAAAGAAGATTTAAGAAAAGCTTGTGCTGATGCTTTAGCTAAATTATTAAGAGTTGCTCCTGATGAAATTTCTGATAAGATGGATAAAATCTACAGAGTAAACTCACGTATAGCTTTACAAAGACAATTGCCAAGAGATGTTGTGATATATTTTACTGAGAGAAATTACAGAAATGATATTGTACAGAAGTCTTACTACTCCTCTATTCACGTAGACGAACATCGGATTAGTGTCTTCAAGGAGTTGCCTCCGGCAATGTTAAAATTCAGAAGGGATTTTGGATTTTTGGTAGTGGAGTTGAAGAAAAGAGAGATACCGTTTAGGTGGGACGCACCAATGGGTGTTATATTCAGATATGAAGGGGTGAGGTATCGTTTGAATACTATAGACAAGGCAAGAGAATTTTACCATGGAATACTGATGGCAACTGCAGCGCCCCCACGTACATCTACACCTACACCAGCAGACCTGGAAGCGTTGGAGCAGAGGTTATTTGAGAAAGAGACAGAAGAACAGATATTGCAGACGCAAAAAGAGAGAGAAGCCCAGGGTGCTACAGGTGGATCTCAATTGGATTCTTCTCGGCTCCCTCTAAGTTCCTCTTTGGAGGAACCGTCTAAGACATTTATTGAAATGCCATTACTTGAGCCTGTGGAACAACGTGTTACTAGATCTACGACTAGACAATTGCTGGATTCTCAGAAGCAGGGGCAGCCACAAGGACAAGGTACCAAGAGGAACCAAGGCAAAGACAAGAAGGAAACTGAAGCTGTGGGAGGAGCAGAGCCGAAGACTAGTTTGGTGGAGAGAGATCTTCAGCAAATGCTCTCAATGTTTCAGACTAGGCCTAAAGATGTTTAAACTATTATCCTGGAATGTGAATGGATTGAACTCTCCACAAAAAAGGAGAAAAATATTTAATTATTTGAAGCAATTTAATAATGATGTGGTCTGCCTTCAAGAAACTCATATCAGGCTGCAAGATCAGAAGTATTTAATGAGTCCAAGATTGGGAACATTTTATGCAGCCTCCAGTTTAGTAAAGAAAAATGGTGTGGTAATATATATTAACAAAAGATTTTCAGCTAAAATTATAGAGGTGGATGACAGTGGTAGATTTATAGCAATTGAACTTGATACAGATTTTGGTCCTATCTTGCTGGTAGGAATATATGCACCTAACCAACAACAAGAAAGCTTTTACAGGATGCTTCACTTGAAAATTTTGGATTGGAATTTTAAGAGTGTTTTAATTATGGGAGATTGGAATGGTGTGATCTCTCCAAGGATAGATAAGAGAACAATGACTAAAGTCTCCACCCAATTACCACGGGGTTTTTTTGATTTTAAAAATGATTTGGAGTTAAAAGATGTTTGGAGGATACAACACCCAAAAGAGATGGACTTTTCTTTTTACTCGGATAGGCACAAATCTTTTTCAAGGATTGATTTTTTTTTGTTAACACCGGATTTACTTCCTAAAGCTAAGAAAACTAAGATATTCCCCAGGACATTAACTGATCATAGCCCGGTGTGGTTAGAGATCGATCTAGGGAAGAGGTTAAGAAGGTCATGGAGAGTAAATGAAAACTTATTTAGATATGAAAAAAATGTTGAAGAACTTAAAAAACACATGAAGGAATTTTTCAGTTTTAATATGAATAAAGGTACCTCTATTGAAATAGTATGGGATGCGAGTAAAGCTTATATGCGGGGGGTTTTGATACATATGAATTTTAAACATAAACAAAGCAGGCAGAAAAAAAGAATGGAAATGGAAAACGAAATCAAGAAAAAGGAGCAGCTACTTATAGTAAATCCAAAAGATGAGTCACTCCAGATGGCGATAAAGTTGTTGAAAGATCAATTTCAAATGCTTATATCAGAACAAACAGCAACCAACTTACAATTTGCTAAACATAACACCTTTGCTAATGCGAATAAACCTGGTAGGTGGTTGGCCTACACCTTGAGAAAAAATATGAATAATAGAATTATTGACAGAATTGAATATGGAGGGAAAACGGTATATCAACAGGACTCGATTAAAAAATCATTTGTGGATTATTACACCAAGTTATATTTACAGGATAATATACAGAATAACTCAATAGATGACTTTCTGGAAGGAAAAAGGGTGACCAAAATAAATGTGCTCCAAAAGGCAAATCTGGAATGTTTGATAACTGCAGAGGAGATTGTTTTAGCTATAAATCAACTTAAACTAGCTAAGGCTCCAGGGACTGATGGATTGACCGCAGTCTACTATAAAACTTTACAATTGGAAATGATTGAATATCTTACACAGTTATTTTGTAATATACAGCAAGGGGGTAAAATACCTTCTTCATGGGAAGCGGCTTTTATATCATTGATACCTAAGGACAAAGATGGCCCTAAGAAACCAGAGGATTACAGACCGATATCTCTTCTAAATACGGATTATAAAATATATGCTAAAGTACTTGCCAACAGATTGATGCCAGTTATCCAAGAGGTTATTCACTATGACCAAGCAGGATTTATTGAAGGGAGACATATGAAGGAGAATGTAAGACAAATTATAGATTTAATTGACTATCTTGATAAGAATAAGCAGATCTCTGCAGTGCTGGTCTTTTTGGACGCGGAGAAGGCCTTCGATCGAGTGAACTGGAACTTTCTAACCAAGACTTTGGAAAAGATGGATATGGGACCACGAATGAGACAAGCGATTGGTGCAATTTATCAGCAGCAATATGCACAACTTATTATTAATGGAAGTTTGACTACAACTTTTGAAATACAAAAAGGTACAAGACAAGGGTGCCCATTATCTCCATTGTTATTTATCTTAACCCTGGAAGTCTTGTTGAATACAATTCGGGACTCTAACACTTTAAGTGGTATAATTATTAGGCAAAAAGAATACAGAACTAGGGCATTTGCCGATGATCTGGTTGTTACCCTCTCACATCCTATGAACTCAGTAATTCAGATGAAAAATATCATAGTAGAATTTGGTGTGGTGTCTGGGTTTAAACTGAATCAAGGCAAAACGAAAATGATGGTTAAAAATATGTCAGAGACTCAGAGGAAGTCACTTGAAAGCTTGGCAGGTTTTGAAATAGTTTCTAAAGTTAAATATTTAGGAATACAAATTGCAGAAATAAATACAAAACTTTTTTCAAATAATTATGAAGTGTTGTGGCAACAGATACAGAAGGATCTTCAAGCTTGGAATAAGCTACAACTATCTCTGCTTGGAAGGATTTCAGCAATTAAAATGAATATTCTACCTAGATTCATTTTTTTATTTCAGATGATACCGGTGCTTAAATCAGATAAAATTTTGTCAGATTGGCAAGCAACATTAAATAAATTTGTTTGGAAGGAGAAAAAGCCGAGAGTAAAGATGAAGATTATGCAAGATATTCGTGAAAGAGGTGGCCTTAGACTCCCAAACCTCCGATTGTATTATGAAGCGGCGGCATTGACGTGCGTGGCAGATTGGTTTGGGAAAACAAAATCTGAACTATTGAATATAGAAGGTCATGATCTTGTGTTGGGTTGGCATGCATATCTGTTTTATGAAGAAAAGGTGGATAAAGTATTTAACAATCATGTTCTCCGAAGTGCCTTGATGAGAATTTGGAGGAAGCACCGGCCTAATTGGGATTATAAAATACCGCTTTGGTTGGATCTTGCAGACACCAGGTGGATTACAAATACTAAGTCACTCGGGGGGTGTTTATATAAAGATGTGCTTACTTTTGACAGGGGCGAATGGCAGATGAAAACTTTGGAACAACTGTTGGAGGCAGGAATTACTTTAAATTGGTTACACTACACACAGTTACAGAAGAGATGGAAAGAAGATCGCAGGATTGGTTTTATGGAGAAAGAAGTGGAGTTGATCAAGCAGATAAAAGAGACTGGCCCAAAACATGTTAAAAGAATATATAATGTACTGTTAGAAAGGGATTCAGAAAGCGAGTTGGTCAAGGATTGTATGATTAAATGGGCTCAGAATTTTGATGAACCCGTTATGTTGGATACGTGGGAAAAAATATGGGTTCAAAATATTAAATTTACACAGTCACAAAGTTTAAGGGAGAATTTTTATAAAATGTTTTATAGATGGTATTTGGATCCTAAGAAATTATCATGTATGTATCCTAATTTTCAACCTAAATGCTGGAGATGCGGGTGTTTAGATGCTACTTTCTTCCATGTATGGTGGACTTGCAATAAGGTCAAAGCTTTTTGGATAAAAATATGGTGGGTTATGCAAAACGTATTTAAGAAAAGATTAGAATTTACCCCGCAAATGTTTCTATTGGGCATAACTAAGGATTTTCGTAAAGGGGAAACAAAATTGTTTTTGTATATGGTTACAGCAGCTAGGTTGTTGATTGCTCAACATTGGAAGAAAGATTTTGTACCGACAATTGCTCAATGGATTCAAAAAGTGGCGGGGTTTGCGGAAATGGCAAAACTTTCAGCTTTCCTAAAAGACCAGAAGCAGGAGAGCTACACGCAGGAATGGGCAAAATGGATTAATTATATACAGAATAAATATCAGACTGGGAAATACCATGTAGCTTTTAGGTAGGAATGTTTGGATTGATAGGTGAATAGATTAAACAATATATGGGATGTTTGGAATGTTTAAAGTGGTGTACAGCGGAACTCAGGGGGGGTGGGATTGACTGGGAGGTGGGGGTGGGTTAGGGTGGAGGGTGGGGAAATATAAGTGGATAAGCAATATAGAGATGGGTATAATGGGATATGGTTATGTTATGATGTATATATGCTGAATTAACCTGGAAGAGGGTGTTAGGGAGAGATTGATGTATCTTACACTAAATTTATATCATGTTGGTCGGGGGTATAATACTCAATATTTGAATGAGAATTTTATTTTAAGACGGGGGGAGGTGAGGGGTATACTTTTTGTATGTGATTTTATATTATATGTCGGGGGGGTAAAAGGGGGGAAAACTTGTCTGAATAAAACTTTTGCAATAAAAAAAAAAAAGAACTCTCTGACAAATTGAAAGACAAAAAAGATAAGTATAAAAAGTCGAAAGAGGGGGACATAACTAAGGCAGAATGTCAGCAAATAGCCCGAGCCTGTAAAGTTGAAGTGAGGAAAGCTAAGGCTCACAATGAAGAAAGGCTTGCCACAAAAGTAAAAAATAACAAAAAAAGCTTTTTCCAACTTGTTAAAAACAAGAAAAAAGTTAAAGAAACAATTGGTCCACTGCTGGGAGAAAATGGCAAGAAGGTGACAAGCAACAGGGAGAAAGCAGAACTATTCAATTCATTTTTTGCATCTGTCTTTACACAAAGGGTTAAAACAGGCCAATCTATCAAAAACAGCACCACAAAAATCAGATTAGAAACACAAATTCAAATAGGGAAGAAAATAGTAAGTGAGCACCTGTCTACCCTAGACGAGTTCAAATCACCAGGACCAGATGGATTACAACCAGGGTTCTGAAGGAACTGGCAGATGAGATCTCAGAACCAATGAACTATATCTTTCAGAGATCCTGGAACACCGGGGAACTACCAGAGGACTGGAAAAGAGCTGATGTGGTTCCCATCTTCAAAAAAGGAAAAAAGATAGATCCAGGAAACTACAGACCCATCAGCCTGACCTCAATACCAGGAAAGGTTCTGGAAAAAAATAATCAAGCAGCGAACTACTGAACAACTAGAAGCAAACAGAATAATAACCAAAAGCCAACATGGTTTTGTCAAAAACAGATCATGCCAGACTAATCTTATTGCATTCTTTGATAATGTGACAAAATTAGTGGACCAGAGGAATGCCGTCGATATAGTTTACTTGGACTTCAGTAAGGCATTTGACAAGGTAGACCATAACCTACTACTAGATAAAGTAGAAGAAAGTGGGTTAGACAGCATCACCACCAGATGGATTCGTAACTGGCTGACCAACCGCACTCAACGTGTAGTCCTCAATGGAACTGCATCTACATGGAAGGAAGTATGCAGTGGAGTCCCCCAAGGCTGTTTTAGGCCCAGTACTCTTCAACATCTTCATCAATGATTTGGACGAGGGAATAAATGGGGAACTCATCAAATTTGCAGACGACACCAAGCTGGCAGGAATAGCCAACACTCCAGAAGATAGGCTTAAGATACAGAAGGATCTTGACAAACTTGAACATTGGGCACTATCTAATAAAATGAAATTCAATGCCGAAAAGAGTAAGGTTCTACATTTAGGCAACAAAAATGAAATGCACAGGTACAGTATAGGTGGTACCTTGCTCAATAGCAGTAACTGTGAAAGGGATCTTGGAGCCCGAGCAGACAACCATTTAAATATGAGCCAGCAGTGTGCAGCAGCTGCCAAAAAAGCCAACACAGTTCTAGGCTGCATAAACAGAGGGATAGAATCAAGATCACGTGAAGTGTTAATACCACTTTATAATGCCTTGGTAAGGCCACACTTGGAATACTGCATTCAGTTTTGGTCACCACGATGTAGAAAAGATGTAGAGACTCTAGAAAGAGTGCAGAGAAGAGCAACAAAGATGATTAGGGGACTGGAGACTAAAACATATGAAGAACGGTTGCAGGAACTGGGTATGTCTAGTTTAATAAAAAGAAGGATTAGGGGAGACATGATAGCAGTCTTCCAATATCTCAGGGGTTGCCACAAAGAAGAGGGAGTCAAACTATTCTCCAAAGCACCTGAGGGCAACAATGGGTGGAAACTAATCAAGGAGAGAAGCAACTTAGAACTGAGGAGAAATTTCCTGACAGTTAGGACAATCAATCAGTGGAACACCTTGTCTCCAGAAGTTGTGAATGCCCCAACACTACAAGTCTTCAAGAAGATGTTGGATAGCCATTTGCTGAAATGGTATAGGGTTTCCTGCCTAGGCAGGGAGTTGGACTAGATGACCTCTAAGGTCCCTTCCGACTCTGCTATTGTATTGTATTGATTAATCACATAATGGTGTCTAGCTGCCCACACTAATGCCGCCCTGAGATTAGTTGCTTTTAAACTCGGTGCATACACTTCATCATAATCAGTTACAGACTGATTTTTTTATTTTTTATTTTTGAATTTTTATACCGCACCTTCTTCCAGCGGGACTCAGGACGGTGTACAGGCCTCAATAAAAATCAACTAGTATAAAATCACTAATATAAAACAATTAAAATACAATTAAAATCTATTAAATAGTACGCCTGATTTTGATAAAAGCCCTATCCAAAACCCTCTCTAAAACCAATTAAAAGCTACGCCAGGCCGGCTGCACAAAATAAATGGGTCTTCAAAGCCCGGCGGAAAAGGCACAGGTCCATGATCGTGCGAAGGTCAGAGGGTAGGTCATTCCAGAGGGCAGGAGCAGCCACAGAGAAGACTCTCGCCCTGGGAGTCGCCAGCCGACATTGCTTAGCCGACGGCACCCTGAGGAGGCCCTCTCTGTGGGAGCGGACTGGTCGGTGGGAGGTATTTGGTAGCAGGAGGCGGTCTTGCAAGTAACCAGGTCCCGTGCCATGGAGCGCTTTAAAGGTGGTTACTAGCACCTTGAAGCGCACCCGGAAAGCCACAGGCAGCCAGTGCAGCTCGCGCAGGAGAGGTGTCACATGGGAGCATCTAGAAGCTCCCAGAATCCCCCGCGTGGCCGCGTTATGTACTAACTGGAGCCTCCGGGTGCACCTCAAGGGAAGCCCCATGTAGAGAGCATTGCAATAGTCCAGGCGGGAGATGAAGAGGGCTTGAGTGACCGTGCGTAAAGCGTCATGATCCAGAAAGGGGCGCAACTGGCGTATCAGACGAACCTGATAAAAAGCCCCCCTGGCGGAAGATGGTGTCCCTTTGTTCTTAAGTGACTTATTCTTCATGGAAAATTTCCGATATTCCCATGTGACCTGGACTGCCTCTCTCTATTAATGGATGATTTGTGATAATTGATTGATTGATTCCTTCCCTGGAGTGCCTTCTTTCTCTTTATAATTGAGTGAAAAATTTGCCTTTCTCTCTGGATTCTATAACTTTGAACCGGACTTTGTTTTTGGACTTGCTTCACCGGCCGCACCCAAAAAACGCCATTTTATTGTCACTGATCTAAACCACTCACCATGGCTTCAAAAAAGCAGCCAGAAAAACCAGACACGGATGCAAGATTATCAGCTATGGAAGAAGTATTACAATCTTTGGTATTGGAGATTAAAGAGCTTCGAAAGGATCACTGCAGTTCCAAATTAGAACTTTTGGAGACACAGAAGAAATTAATGCAGAACACACAGAAGACTGAAGAGTTAGAAGTGGGGCTGGCTGGGGCAAGGGGAGAGCTCAAAAACGTTAATACTGAAATTGGAGATTTAACTGGTCATATGTCTAGGATGGATTTTGAAAGGATGTCATATTTTTTAAGATTTCAGAATATTCCTGAAGAATCTGGTGAATGCCTTCCTGATCTTATGAGCACAATTTTAGCAGACTATTTACACAAACCTAAGGAAGAGATCAGGGGGGACATTGACCTGGTTTATAGAATAAATTCAGCATATACCAGGATAAATGAAGTACCCAGAGAGATACATATTAAATTTGTTAGAAGGTCGACTAGGGAGGGAATATTGAGGGCGCAGAGGGAGGGTCCGTTAATTTACCAACAAAAAGAAGTCGCTATCTTGAAGCAGATCCCGAAAAAGATTAGAGAGGTGAGGAGGAAATACTACTTCTTATCTAAAAAATTGTTTAACCAGGGGATTTGGTTCAAGTGGGCGATGCCAGAAGGGATGCTGGTGTTCTGGGAAGGAGGAAGAGTAAGGATTAAAACAGTTGCTGAGGCGGAAGCCTTTCTTAAAAAATATTCCTCAATCCTGGAGGATGAAAATGGAAGAGCGGAGGGGGCCACGGCCTCGCCCACTGGGGGCCAGGGAGGAGAACAAGAAGATACAATTGCTAAGAGACTTAGATCTAAAAAATGACTTTTTAAATATAGTATAACTTTTGTTTGGATGTTTGTATATGATTGCTAGCACAGAATTTACAATGATGTATGCACTTCTCTTCACTTGGTAGTACTATTGAAACTATGTATTATCTATGTTTTGTCAAGAAGCCCCGGAGGGGGCCTACGATCTCGACGTGAAAGTTCTCAAAATATTTCTTTTTCACACCTTACCTTACCCTACTTGGAAAAATTGTAAAACTCAATAAAACCTTTTCAATAAAATAAAAAAAAAAGCCCCCCTGGCTACGGCTGTCATGTGATCGTCTAACGACAGCCGAGAGTCCAGGAGGACGCCCAAGTTGCGGGCCCTCTCTGTGGGAGCCAGTGATTCGCTCCCGATAGCTAGAGATGGCACCACCTGGCTATATCGTGACGCCACAGCCACTCGGTCTTGGATGGGTTGAGTCGGAGCCTGTTTCTCCCCATCCAGACTCGCACGGCCTCCAGACACCGGGACATCACTTCCACGGCATTGTTGTGGTGGTCCGGGATCTGCCACGGTTCCTGGAGGCTCTCACCTCCCCTCCTTTTGAACCATTGAGGTCCACATCATTAAAATTGCTGTCACTCAAGACTTTGTTTCTGGTGGCTATAACATCAGCCAGACGTATTTCTGACTTAGCTTCCCTGTCTGTCAGGCACGATCTTTGCATATTCCACCCCGACCGTGTTGTTTTACGTCTTGACCCAACCTTCATACCTAAAGTCAATAGTCATTTTCACAGGGGACAAGAATTGACTTTACCTGATTTCTGTCCGACTCCTCGCCATGAGAGGGAGAGCAAATGGCACACCCTCAATGTATGCTGAGCCCTGAAGATCTACATCGACCGCACGGCCTCGCTCTGCCACTCAGAATCTTTGTTTCTTTTCGCCATGTGTCCTTGGGTGGAAAGGCCTCACCATTGAGTCTAGGGCGGTGGCTCAGGTCCTGTATTAAGATGTCTTATTAACTTCAGTCATTACAGGTGCCACAGAACATTACAGCCCTTTCTACTTGGAGTGCGGCAACTACGGCTGCGTGGTCTACACAGGCTTCCTTGGATGAAGTTTGCCGGGCGGCCACATGGACGTCTCCCACGGTTTTCATCCGCCACCACAAACTAGACAAGTATGCATTGGCTGATGCATCTTTTGGCCGCAGAGTGCTGCAGCAAGTACATGTGCCTTAATGATACTTAGTTTTTTTGTTCCAACCCTGTGGACAGCCCATTCTTTGGTATGTCCCAGTCTGGCTGCTGTCTCCACGATCATAGGAGAATGGGCGTTGGTCCTTACCTGATATGCTCATTCTCTGTGAAGTGGAGACAGCAGCCAGCCCCACACTAATGTGCTTTGTTTGGAGCTCCATTTGTTTGTGCAAAAGAGAGAGCGTATGCTTGGTGCAGTTATTTTTGTTTTTCATAATTCTCACTTGAGTCTAGTCTACTTCGTCTAAACTAAGAGGAGTCACCAGGGCTCAATGACATCACAAGTGTAGACTCAGTCCAATTGATTACTGGACAGAGCAACCCAGTCTGGCTACTGTCTCCACTTCACAGAGAATGAGCGTATCAAGTAAGGACCAATGCCCATTCTCATCAATCAATACTTCATTATAGACTTCCAACATTAATGGGCCCAGAGTATCTTGAAAACATTTATAAAATTCTGCCGGTAGCCCATCTGGTCCTGGTGTTTTATTGTTCTTTTTTCTCTTAATCGCTTCTGACAATTCCATCATTGATATTCCTTCATTTAACATAGCTTTCACTGTTTCTGGTACTTTAGGTAGTTCCACTTTTTCCAAATAGTCTTTAATTTTCTCTTCTGAAACTTTCTCTTGCTGATACAACTTTTCATAATAATCTTGAATTATTTTTTTATCCTCATCTATATAAATAAAAATGTAACTATGAGTTTGTTCAAAACCGCTGTTGTAGGAAAGCCAGGACACAGACAAGCTCTTCATTTCATTTCATTCATTTCATTTATTGGATTTCTAGACCGCCCCCTCTCCCCGAAGGGACTCGGGGCGGTGTACAGGTAAAAAATTAAAATTATGACAATCAACAATACATATAAACTAAAATCAAATTAAATAATCCCCTGTACAAATTTATAAAAATTAAAAACTTAACCTTAAAACCTAATAACATAATTTAAAATTACAAACTGAGGCGGGAAGCATGGAATTAGCCCAGGCCGGCTAGTTGAAACAGGTGGGTTTTGAGTTTCTGGCGGACGGAGCGGAGGTCCGTGGTCGTTCTAATGTCAGGGGGAAGGTCATTCCAGAGGGTCGGGCCCATCACAGAGAAGGCCCTTCCCCTGGGCGTCGCCCGCTGGCATTGCCTGGTGGACGGCACCCGGAGAAGTCCGTCTCTGTGAGAGCGAATCGGCCGAAGGGATGTATGGGGAAGGATACGATCCCGCAAATAACTAGGTCCTGTGCCATGGAGCGCTTTAAAGATGATAACCAACACCTTGAAACGCACCCGAAAGGCCACAGGCAGCCAGTGCAGCCCGCGCAGGAGTGGTGTTACATGGGAGTATCCAGTGACTCCCAGAACTGCCCGCGCGGCCGCATTCTGGACCAGCTGCAGCCTTCGGGTGCATCTCAAGGGGAGCCCCATGTAGAGAGCGTTACAGTAGTCTAGACGGGAAGTCACAAGCGCATGAGTGACTGTGCGAAGGGCGTCCCGGTCCAATAGGGGACGCAATTGGTGCACCAGGCGAACCTGATGAAACGCCCCCCTTGCCACGGCTGTCACATGGTCATCCATTGACAGCCGGGCATCTAGGAGGACGCCCAAGTTGCGTGCCCGATCCACGGGGGCCAGATGTTCGCCCCCAATGGCCAGTGATGGAGTCAGCTGGTTGAACCGGGGTGCCGGGAGCCACAGCCACTCAGTCTTGGACGGGTTGAGCTTGAGTCTGTTACTTCCCATCCAGATCCGTACGGCTTCCGGACACCGGGACATCACTTCGACGGCATCTTTGGGGTGGTTTGGGGTAGAGATGTACAGCTGGGTGTCATCTGCGTACAGATGGTAATCTACCCCAAACCCACGTATGATCTTGCCCAGCGGCTTCATATAGATGTTGAACAGGAGAGGTGAGAGGACCGACCCCTGAGGCACCCCACAAGTGAGAGGCCTCGAGGTCGACCTCTGCCCCCCTGCCAATACAAATTGCACTCGACCGGAGAGGTAGGAGGAGAACCACCACAAGACGGTGCCCCTCACCCCCAACCCCTCCAGCCGGCGCAACATGATACCATGGTCGATGGTATCAAAAGCCGCTGAGAGATCTAACAGGACCAGGATAGAGGAGTAGCCCCTATCCCGGGCCCTCCAGAGATCATCCACCAACGCGACCAATGCCGTCTCTGTGCTGTGCCCGGGCCAGAAGCCGGACTGGCGAGAGTCCAGATAGGCAGTTTCCTCCAGGTGCTGGGGGAGCTGTTGCGCCACCACACTCTCAACAACCTTTGCAAGGAATCGAAGGTTGGAGACAGGACGGTAGTTGGCCAACACAGCCGGGTCCAGGGAGGGCTTCTTGAGGAGGCGTCTCACCACCGCCTCTTTCAAGGCGGCCGGCAGAAACCCCTCACTCAAAGAAGCATTAACAATTCCCTGAAGCCAGCCTCGTGTAACCTTCTGGGAGGCCAGTACTAGCCAGGAGGGACACGGGTCCAGTAAACATGTGGTGGCGTTCAGCCACCCCAGCAACCTGTCCATGTCCTCAGGAGTCACAGGATCGAACTTTTCCCAGATGACAGACTCAGGACCTGCCACCGTCAGCCCGTCTGAACTAGTCCAGTCGGAGGCCAACCCGTCACGGATCTGATCGATTTTATCATGCAGATAACACCCAAATTCCTCTGCACGACCCTGCAAGGGGGCATCCCGCGCCCTCTGATGTAGAAGGGAACGGGTCACCCTAAACAGGGCGGCAGGGCGGTTATCTGCAGACGCGATAAGAGCGGAGAAATAATTATGTTTCGCCGCTTTTATCGCCACTAGGTAGGTCTTAAAATGCGACCTTACCAGTGTCCGGTCAGATTCGGAACGGGTCGCCCTCCAACTGCTCTCTAGGCATCTCTTCCGTCACTTCATCACCCTCAGCTCCTCAGAGAACCAGGGAGCCAGGGTGGTTCGGCGCCGGGTGAGAGGCCGCAGGGGCATGACCCGGTGCAGGGCCCCCGTGGCTGCATTATTCCAAGCGGCCACTAGGTCCTCAGTCGAGTCGCGGGTCAGGGTCTCAGGCATTGGTCCAAGCTCCATCTGGAACCTCTCAGGGTCCATCAGGCGCCTGGGGCGGAACCATCTCACCAATTCCGGTTAATTATTAAATCCCTGTGCCACCAACCTTGCTTTATATGTAATCTCACCAGCTATTCCAGTCTTTATCTTGTATATCCACTTGCTACCTATGATGTTTTTCCCTTGTGGTATGGCAACTGTCTCATATACTCCCAGATTCTGCAACAACTTCAACTCTTTCTCCATTGCAGCTCTCCACACCTTTTGATCGTCAGTTGGGAACGTGGTTAACTCAGTGTAAGTTGCAGGAACCTTTGTTGTTTGATAGACCATAGTCGCCTGATATCTATCAGGTGGCCTGGTTTCTCTTTTCGACCTCCTTGGCAGTTCAGGGCTTGTGGATGGACTCTCCACCTTTATATGTTCCTGCTCTCCTACCTCCTCTTCAGTAGTCTCTGCAACTTCTTTTTCCTTCTCTTTATGTGTATGTTCAGTTTGCGTTTCAAAACTTATTTCCTTTCCGTTCTCCAATTTATCCCATCCTAAATGTTCCAGGAATTTTGTATTCAAACTGTGAACCACCCTCGTTGTTCCTCTCTGCCAAAACCTATATGATTTATGGTTTGCATTATATCCAACAAATATTAACTGTTGTGCTCTGCTTTGACCCTTGTGTCTTAATTGTGATGGAATATGCACCCATGCTGGTGAACCAAAAGTATGAATGTAACTAAGATCAGGTTTTTTACCATGCCATGATGTGTATGATATTTTCCCAGTAGTTGTATTCACTGCGTTGTTCAGTAGACTATTAGCACATAACATCGCCTCCCCCCACAAAGCTATCGGTAAACCTGCATCAGCTAACATGGTTCTAACCATAGCTTGCAGAGTTTGACCCCTACTTTCAACATATGCATTGTGCTGTGGTCTATATGGAGCAGAACACTTGTGTTTGATACCCATTGTTTCTAACATAGTTCTAAACTTGGTGTTAACAAACTCTGTACCATTATCAGTAATTATGGTTACTATTTTGCCTTTTGTTTTTCTTTCTGCAAACCTTATCCAGTTTCTGAATTGCTGAAATGTTTCAGCCTTGTTTTTAAGCAGATAGCAAAACATGTACCTGGAGTAATGATCAACTATACTGAGTACATAGCAAGCTCCCCCTAAACTAGCCTTCATTGGGGCTATTAGATCAGAAAACACCACTTCCAGTGGCTTCTTTGTTTTGATCCCATCTAACCTGGTTGCAGGGGTTTGTTTGCTCTTCTCCTTATTGCAGACATTACAATTCAAATATTTGTTACATAGTTTCAGTCTCAATCCATTAACTAATTTTACAGTCTGTTGCAAAATCTTAAAACTAATATGCCGTTATGGAAAATTTCCAGCATTCCTTTGTGACTTGGACTGTCTCTCTCTATTAATGGATGATTTCTGATAAAAGATTAATTGATTCCTTCCCTGGAGTGCCTTCTTTGTCTTCATAATTGACTGGAAAATTTGTCTTTTTCTCTGGATTTTACAACTTTTCACAACTTTGATTTGAACTTTGTCTCTGGACTTGCTCCAGCGGCCGCACCCAAAAAACGCCATTTTATTGGCACGGACTTAAACAGCTCACCATGGCCTCCAAAAAGCAACCAGAAAAACCGGACACAGATGCAAGATTAACAGCTATGGAGGAAGTGTTACATTCTTTGGTACTTGAAATTAAAGAGCTTCGAAAGGATCACTGCAGTTCCAAATTAGAGCTTTTGGAGACACAGAAGAAGTTGATGCAGAATACACAGAAGACTGAAGAGTTAGAATTGGGGCTGGCTGGGGCAAAGGGAGAACTTAAAAATGTTAATACTGAAATTGGTGATTTAACTGGTCATATGTCTAGGATGGATTTTGAAAGGATGTCATATTTTTTAAGATTTCAGAGTATTTCGGAAGAATCTGGTGAATGCCTTCCTGATCTTATGAGCACAATTTTAGCAGACTATTTACACAAACCTAAGGAAGAGATCAGGGGGTACATTGACCTGGTTTACAGAATAAATTCAGCATATGCCAGGATAAATGAGCTACCCAGAGAGATACATATTAAATTTGTTAGAAGGTCTACCAGGGAGGGAATACTGAGGGCGCAGAGAGAGGGTCCGTTAATTTACCAACAAAAGGAAGTCGCCATCTTGAAGCAGATCCCGAAAAAGATTAGAGAGGTGAGGAGGAAATATTCCTTCTTATCTAAAAAATTGTTTAACCAGGGGATTTGGTTCAAGTGGGCGATGCCAGAAGGGATGCTGGTGTTCTGGGAAGGAGGAAGAGTAAGGATTAAAACAGTTGCTGAGGCGGAAGCCTTTCTTAAAAAACATTCCTCAATCCTGGAGGACGAAACTGGAGGAGCAGAGGGGGCCACGGCCTCGCCCACTAGGGGGCAGGGAGGAGAACAAGAAGATACAATTGCGAAGAGACTTAGATCTAAAAAATGACTTTTTTAATTTAGTATAACTTTTGTTTGGATTTTTGTATACGATTGCTAGCATAGAATTTATATTGATGTATGCACTTCTCTTCACCTTGTAGTATTATTGAAATATGTATTATCTATGTTTTGTTAAGAAGCCCCGGAGGGGGCCACCGATCTCGGCGTGAAAGCTCTCAAAATATCTTCTCATATCACCTTACCCTACCCTATCCAAAAAATTTGTAAAACTCAATAAAACTTTTTCAATTAAAAAAAACAAAAAACTAATATGCCGCATGCGTCTGTTCAGCAGATGAACTCACTCATCGTGTGATCCTACGTTTGAGCATACAGCATTTGCTACATGATTATCAGTTAACACATATAAACCATCTTTCAGTTTTCCAGTAACCTTGGTTCCACCCTTCTCTATCAAACACTCATTCTGAAATGTTACTGTATATCCTAGCTTAACCAGCACTCTAACTGATAGCAGATTAAACTTTAGCATAGGAACATACAGCATAAGCAATTCCTCCTGTACATATTTACATTTAGCCATTCTTTCTCCAACTGCTTTTACCTTCCATCCATTGGCTAAATTAACCTTGTGATTTGTTGAAGACGTTTTTCTAAAATTCTTTCTATCTCTAGTAATACATAGTGATGCTCCACTATCAATAACCCACAAATCGCGGTTCACTGATGCCTTACTAGAGGTAGTTACACTACAGTTGTGGTTTCTATTTTTAACCATGTTTTGTGGTTTACCTTTCCTACAAAACTTAGCTATATGGCCCCTTTTCCCACAATAATAACATTTTACAGTATACACGTGGTTATTTACATTTACATTCACAATATCTGGCTCAGCTCTAAGTTGTTGCCTTTCCACACGCCGTCTTGACTATTCTAACAGGCGCGAAGAGACGTTGGCTAATGTAAGGTATTGTGGAGGCAGCACTTCAAATGATGTTACTAGGGCATCATAGCTTTCATCCAATGAGGAGAGTAGTATGTAAACCTGGTGCTGTTCTGTAAAATTAAGTCCCTTTTCTTGCAACTCTTGAAACATGTTCTTCATGCAGTTAATATGGACTAACATGTCTCCTCCCTTGCTGAGCCTTGTTCTAAACAGTTTCTGGGTTAAATGTATGTGTGCTCCCACAGTGTCACGAACATACAGTCTCTTCAAATTTCCCCAGCATCTTGCTGCAGAAAGTTCACCCCGAATATGAACTAGCTGGGTATCATCTAGCGTTAAGCCTATGATGCATAATGCCCTTTCATTGTTTTGCTTGAACTCTGTTAATTTTCTGGCATCTTCGTCATCGTCCGCCCTCCAGGTAGTCACGTCTGGTGGATTTGCAACAATGTCCCATAGCCCCTCTTTGCACAACAGCAGACTACACTTGGTGGACCAGGAAATGTAGTTGGTGCCATCCAACCGAGTAATCAGTGACAAATTGGGAGCCTGGGCTTGTGCCATCTTCACCAGAGTAGTTTGTTGTGTGTAGCAACTCTTCTATAACTGTAACTGGTATTTACACTGTGTAGCCTGGGCCCATAACCAGTGTTAGGGGTAAAAACACCCCCATTGGAAAATAAATGCGGAATAGTGCAATATACCGGACAGCAAGAGATACGTTGCTTAAACCACACAAAAACTCTACAACACTGTTGTAGAAAAAATATTCTTTACTCTTGTTTTAAAGAATTTATTGGTTTTTACAAAATAATATTGGGAAAGGGGTATAGGAAAAAACGTTACATTTTAGTAGCTTCATGCCGGAGCCGGCGGTCCCCCCCAAACTTCATCATAGTACAGGTTTTAGTAAAAAAAAAAAAAAAAGACAAGCATATAACAAATACATTGCATATTTTCTATGTTCATTCTTCTTGTTTTTCCTTACCATCAATCATGACAACATTCAAATAAAATTTTTAAATAGTATCATTTTTGAGACCTAAGTCTTTTTGCTATTGATTCTTTCCCCCCGCCATCGGGAGGTGCCGCCGCCCCCACTGTTCCTCCTTCATCGTCCCCTAGGAATATGGAGTATTTTTGAGAAAAAGCATTTGCCTCTTCTAAAGTTTTAATTCTAATCCCTTCCCAGAAAACCAACATCCCTTCTGGTAACAACCATTTGAACCAGATCCCTTTTTTAAATAGTTTCTTAGATAGGAAGGAATAATTCCTTCTCATGTCTCTAATTTTCTTTGGGATTTGCTTCAAAATGTTTATCTCGTTGTCTTGGTATTTCAAAGGCCCTCCCCGTTGGGCTCTCAGAATTTCCTCCCTCGTGGACTTCCTTAAAAATTTTACATGGACTTCTCTTGGGACATTATGTGTCCTTGCATATGCCAACTTGATTCTATATACCAGATCAATATCCCATCCAATTTGTTCTTTATTTTTTTGAAGATAATCTGCTAATATTGTAATCATAATATCTTTCAAATCTTTTGCATCTGACTCTGGTATGTTTTGAAATCTAAGAAAAAGTGACATTCTTTCAAACTCCAATTTTGAAATGTAATTCCCTAATTCCGAACTTTCTTTTTGTATTCCCTTTACCTCATCCCCCATCCCAGCCACCCCTCCCTCCAACACCTCTATTCTTTGTTTGTTATCCTTTGTATTTTGTTGTATTTCCGAAATTTCTAATTTTAAATTTATCCGTTCCTTTCGCATTTCATTTACATTTTCCATTATTTTTTCGTTGTTCTTCATCATTTCTTGAAACATCTCGTTGACCAATAAGTCCTGTGTGCTCTCACCCGCAGCCTGTAATAGTGAAGTAATCTTTGGCTGTATGGCTGGGCTGGATCGGGTAGAGGAGGGGGCAGAGTGCGCTTTCTCAGGTGGTGGCTTTTTGGAAGTCATTGTTCTTCACAAAGGAAAAGATGGCGTCAGAAGGGCGGGTAGCCGGTACAGTCCGAGACAGTTCAAATGAAAGTTTAGTCTTAGAACAGATTAAGGGAGCCAAGAGGAATCTTTATTGCCAATCCAATTGTCCACTTAGTAGAGATCCCGAAGATCCCCAGGGGAGAAGCCTCGAAGTAAATTTTAAAGTCTTATAGTTTAATCACAGAAGGGAAAATTATTTAACAGTTAAAACTTTCCAGCGGAGGACAGGGGAGAGCCCCTCCGTCCCTCCTTCTGGCGGGAAGAAAAGTGAAAGTTCCAATCCTCTCTTGTTAGAAGGTTGCCTCACAAGTTGTTACAATTTAAACACATAGATTCATATACTTTTCAATTGTTGCTTAGATGGTAAGTCATTCCCAAGCCTCTCTCCGTTTCTGGAGATAGCTTCTTTTTTAAACGCCGCTTTTCTTCCGAGAGGGGGTTCTATCAAGCAAAACTCCCCCTCCATTTCCCGTTTAAAATCAAATGAACACCAATACCTGGGCCAATAAATATAAAATATATATAAATATATATGGATAAATATAAAAAGTGGAAAAAGGGGGACATAACTAAGGCAAAATATCAGCAAATAGCCCGAGCCTGTAAAGATGAAGTGAGGAAAGCTAAGGCTCGCAATGAAGAAAGGCTTGCCAAAAAAGTAAAAAATAACAAAAAAAGCTTATTCCAACATGTTAAAAATAAGAAAAAAGTTAAGGAAACAACTGGTCCACTGCTGGGAGAAAATGGCAAGAAGATGATAAGCAACAGGGAGAAAGCAGAACTATTTAACTCTTTTTTTGCATCTGTCTTTACACAAAGGGATAAAACAGTCCAACCAATCAAAAACAGCACCACAAAAATCAGATTAGGAACACAAGTTGAAATAGGGAAGAAAATGGTAAGTGAGCACCTGTCTGCCCTGGACGAGTTCAAATCACCAGGACCGGATGGATTACACCCCAGGGTTCTGAAGGAACTGGCAGACGAGATCTCAGAACCACTGAACTATATCTTTCAGAGATCCTGGAGCACCGGGGAACTGCCAGAAGACTGGAAAAGAGCTGATGTGGTTCCCATCTTCAAAAAAGGAAAAAAAACAGATCCAGGAAACTATAGACCCATCAGCCTGACCTCAATACCAGGAAAGATTCTGGAAAAGATAATTAAACAACAAATAAGTGAACACCTAGAAGCAAACAAAGTAATAGCCAAAAGCCAACATGGGTTTGTCAAAAACAGATCATGCCAGACGAATCTAATTGCATTCTTTGACAAAGTGACAAAATCAGTGGACCAGAGGAATGCTGTTGATATAATTTACCTGGACTTCAGTAAGGCATTTGATAAAGTAGACCATAACTTACTATTAGATAAAGTAGAAAATTGTGGGTTAGACAGCACCACCACCAAATGGATTCGCAACTGGCTGATCAACCGCACTCAACGTGTAGTCCTCAATGGAACTGCATCTACATGGAAGGAAGTATGCAGTGGAGTCCCCCAAGGCTCTGTTTTAGGCCCAGTACTCTTTAACATCTTCATCAACGATTTGGATGAGGGGATAAATGGGGAACTCATCAAATTTGCAGACGACACCAAGCTGGCAGGAATAGCCAACACTCCAGAAGATAGGCTTAAGATACAGAAGGATCTAGACAAACTTGAACATTGGGCACTATCTAATAAAATGAAATTCAATTGTGAAAAAAGTAAGGTCCTACATATAGGCAAGAAAAACCAAATGCACAAGTACAGTATAGGTGGTACCTTGCTCAATAGTAGCAACTGTGAGAGGGATCTAGGAATCCTAGTGGACAACCATTTAAATATGAGCCAGCAGTGTGCAGCAGCTGCCAAAAAAGCCAACACAGTTCTAGGCTGCATAAACAGAGGGATAGAATCTAGATCACGTGAAGTGTTAATGCCACTGTATAGTGCCTTGGTAAGGCCACACTTGGAATACTGCATACAGTTTTGGTCGCCACGATGTAGAAAAGACGTGGAGACTCTAGAAAGAGTGCAGAGAAGAGCAACCAAGATGATTAGGGAACTGGAGACTAAAACATATGAAGAACGGTTGCAGGAGCTGGGTATGTCTAGTTTGATGAAGAGAAGGACCAGGGGAGACATGATAGCAGTGTTCCGATATCTCAGAGGGTGCTACAAAGAAGAGGGAGTCAAACTATTCTCCGAGGCACCTGGGGGCAGGACAAGAAGCAATGGGTGGAAACTAATCAAGGAGAGAAGCAACTTAGAACTAAGGAGAAATTTCCTGACAGTTAGAACAATTAACCTCTGGAACAGCTTGCCTCCAGAAGTTGTGAATGCCCCAACCCTGGAAGTCTTTAAAAAGTTGTTAGATAGCCATTTGTCTGAAATGGTATAAGGTTCCTGCCCACGCAGGGGGTTGGACTAGAAGACCTACAAGGTCCCTACCAACTCTGCTATTGTATTGTATTGTATTGTATTGTATTGTATTGTAATACCTGTGGACTTGCCCCGTGACTTGACTGAGGACCTGGTGGCCGCATGGTTAAGTGCGGCCACGGGGGCCTTGGACCGAGTCGCGCCCTTGCGGCCTCTCTTGCGGCGACGAGTCACCCAGGCTCCTTGGTTTACTGAGGAGCTGAGGGAGATGAAACGCCACAAGAGACGCCTAGAGAGCAGATGGAGATCCTCTCGCTCCGAAGCCGACCGAACACTAGTGAGAATCCATATTAGGACTTACTTAGTGGCGATAAGAGTGGCCAAACGTGAGTATTGTGCCACCCTTATCGCATCCGCAGATAACCGCCCTGCCGCCCTGTTTGGGGTGACCCGCTCCCTCCTTCACCAGAGGCCGTGGGAAGCCCCTCTGCAGGGACGAGCAGAGGAATTTGGGATTTATCTGCAGGACAAAATCACTCAGATTCGGAATGAGTTACCCTCCATCGAGAGTGGTCCAGCAAGATTGTCCGAGGTTGGTCTTGAGGCTCCATTCTGGGAGGAGTTTGACTTTGTCACTACCGAGGATATGGACAGGTTGTCAAAGAGACTTAAGGCGACCACATGTTTATTGGACCCGTGTCCCTCCTGGCTTGTACTGGCATCCTGGGAGACGACACGAGGCTGGCTCCAGGGCATTGTCAACGCATCTTTGAGTGAGGGGTCCCTGCCTGCCGTCTTGAAAGAGGCTGGACCCAGCATTATTAGAGAACTTTCGTCCCATCTCCAACCTTCACTTTCTAGCGAAGGTTGTTGAGAGTGTGGTGGCCCAACAGTTTCCGCGACACCTGGAGGAAGTTGATTATCTAGACCCGCGCCAGTCCGGCTTCCGACCCGGTCACAGCACCGAGACGGCATTGGTCGCGTTGGTGGATGATCTCTGGAGGGCGCGGGATAGAGGACATTCCTCTATCCTAGTCCTGTTAGACCTCTCAGCGGCTTTTGATACCATCGACCATGGTATCTTATTGCACCGACTGGGGGGGGGGGGGGTTGGGGCTGGGAGGCACCGTTTTGCGGTGGTTCTCGTCCTACCTCTCTGGTCGGTCACAATATGTGTTGGCAGGGGGGCAGAGGTCGGCCTCGAGGCCCCTCGTATGTGGGGTCCCTCAGGGGTCGGTCCTCGCCGGGCGAAACACCGGCCCCCGTGGAGAGGGCGCGCAATTTGGGTGTCCTCCTGGATTCCCGGGTGTCTATGGAAGATCATGTGGCAGCCGTGGCCAGGGGGGCGTTTCATCAGGTACGCCTGATGCGCCAATTGCGCCCCTTACTGGACCGGGCTGCCCTTCGCACAGTCACTCAGGCCCTCGTGACATCTCGACTGGACTACTGCAATGCTCTCTACATGGGGCTTCCCTTGAGGTGCACTCGAAAGCTACAGTTAGTGCAGAATGCAGCCGCGCGGTTGATTACGGGAGCCCCTAGATGCTCCCACATAACACCGATCCTGCGCGAGCTGCACTGGCTTCCTGTGGTCTTTTGGGTGCGCTTCAAGGTCTTGACCATCTTCAAAGCGCTCCATGGCTCGGGACCTAGTTATATGCGAGACCGTCTTCTGCCCCATACATCCCTTAGACCGATACGCTCCCACAGAGAGGGCCTTCTCCGGGTGCCATCGGCCGGACAATGCCGGCTGGCGACACCCAGGGGAAGGGCCTTCTCTGTGGCGGGCCCTACCCTGTGGAACGACCTACCCCCTGAACTCCGCACCATTACCGAACTCCGCCTCTTCCGCCAGTGTTTAAAAACACACTTATTTCATCAAGCCGGCCTAACATAACCTCCGCTGTGATTAATCTTAGATAGTTTTTAAATGGGGATTTTAATTGGTTTTAGCGCAGGTTTTGCTATTTAATAGTTTTTTAAATTTATATGTTTTGTATTATTTTTGTATGTTGTTTTAAATTCCTGTACGCCGCCCTGGGTCCTTTTGGAGAAGGGCGGGATATAAATTGAATTTAAAAAAAAAAAAAAAGACTCACATTCCTGCTTGTCTGTCGTTTGGAGATAGAAGATTGAAAGGCATCCGCCGCCCCCGACATTCCAGCTAACTTTTTATTGTTGCAGTTTGTTCCGAGAATTCATCGACGAAAAGACCAAAGCCTCCCTGCATCGGCTTCCCGGCTCCTAGGGAGAAGCTGGGACCTCCCCCACCAGTCGCCACCGAGCTGGGGGGGGGGGGTCGCCGGCCAGCCGCCCCTGCGGCAGGGAACTCCTACAGAGCTCCCTGTGCCCCCGGGGGGGCCCACCAGGAGAGCAAGCGGCGGGCGGAGCGCAAACTCCGTCCGTCGCCTCTGAAGACCGGAAACGGAAGTCCAATAGTCTTTACTCTTGATGTAACTAAAATATTTCTTCCAAACAGTGATACTAACTCCTCTAACAATAAACAGTCCTTCACCAAAACCACAGTTATCTTACTGTAAGTCAAAACAATGATACTTCATTCGTCTTCAGGTTCAGCTTCTTCCTCAGTGGCAATCAGGAAGCAAAGGAAAGCAAAAAGGATGAACTGTGTTTCCAGCTGCCTTTTTATGATTAAGCTGGGAAGCACAGCCAATCAGATTCCACATAGTCCTTAAAGTTACATATACCTTTTATTAATCCTGGCTTATATATATTGTCAACCCAACATCAGAATAAATATCCTAACAGAATGAATGAATGAATGAATGAATGAATGAATGAATGAATGAATGAATGAATGAATGAATGAATGAATGAATGAATGAATGAATGAACAAACACAGGAATGAGTTATGCTCTTCCTCTACTGAAACTCTTTGGGGCTGGAGGAATTCTTCCTCCTGAGTTTCCTTGTTGTGCACCACGGGCATGTTCAAGAATTTCCACCTCAATCAATATTAAAGATAAGGAATTTATACAAAGTATGGAAAAAGAAACAGACTTTTTTTCAAAGAGAATAGAAAAGAAGAAACCTCATTACAAAATGTATGGGACACTGCTAAGGCATATATTCGGGGACTAGCTATAACATATACAGGGGGGGAAAACAAGAAAAGAAACAAAACGAAAAGACGTTAGCAGAAGAGCATCTTGGCATATAAATTGAAAACAGAGAAAGAGAAGAAACTGATACATAGGCTGGTAGATGAGAAAGGAACTTTATATTACTAAAACTAGCTATCCCGGCCATGCGTTGCTGTGGCCCAGTCTGGTTAAACCTATCCCTCTACCTACCTACCTACCTACTGTACTTCTCCCTCTCCCTCTCTATCCCACCTACCTACCTACCTACCTACCTACCGCATTTCTCCCTCTCCCTCTCTATCCCTCTACCTACCTACCTACTGTATTTCACCCTCTCCCTCTCTATCCCTCTGCTTACCTACCTACTGTACTTCTCCCTCTCTCTCTCTATCCCACTACCTACCTACCTACCTACCTACCTACCTACCTACCTACCTACCTACCTACCTACCTACCTACTGTATTTCTCCCTCTCTCGCTCTATCCCTCTACCTACCTACATACCTACCTACCTACTGTACTTCTCCCTCTCCCTCTCTATCCCACCTACCTACCTACCTACCGCATTTCTCCCTCTCCCTCTCTATCCGTCTACCTACCTACCTACTGTATTTCTCCCTCTCCCTCTCTATCCCTCTGCTTACCTACCTACTGCATTTCTCCCCCCCTCTCTCTATCCCTCTACCTACCTACCTACCTACCTACCTACCTACCTACCTACCTACCTACCTACTGTATTTCTCCCTCTCTCTCTATCCCTCTACCTACCTACCTACCTACCTACCTACTGTATTTCTCCCTCTCTCTATCCCTCTACCTACCTACCTACTGTATTTCTCCCTCTCTCTCTATCCCTCTACCTACCTACCTACCTAGAGAGAGAGGAGAGAGAGGCCGCTGACTCGGCAGCGAACTTGGTGGGGTGGGGGGAGTTGGCGGTGTGGGCGGCGGAGGAGAGAGAGGCTGCTGAGGAGGCGACCGTCGCAGATATGACGCAGACTACTCCATCGCTCCTGCAAGTGACATGAGCTGAAAAGCGGCCGGGTGGGAGGGGCTGCGAAGGGGAGGGGGGCGAGTGAGCGAGTGAGGGAAACACACAGAAGAGCTGCAGTTTTACATTTGTGTGGCGTGTACCTGGCACCAGTGTGCCATCCACACAATCTGTACGTATCATTGGTGCTGCACTTGTAAGGAACGTTGTGTGAAAATGTGGTGGCGATTGGTGCAGTAGTTTCGAAGATTAGCGGTGAGGAAGCAGTAGAAGCTGCACAGGTCTAAGGTTGGCCTAGGCCTCAAACTCTGGTCAAGTAATCCTTGGTCAAGAAATAAGAAATAAGATTGCAAGCTATGCTCAATATACTGCTGTATTTGCAAAACGGTCCTGCCCCAGACAGCATCCTGTTTGCTGGGTTGCTCCCACGATCTTTTCCCAGGAACTTCCCCATTTATCTCCTTGCTAGCCACAAATAGCCTCCGAATGCATATATCTTGTCGACCTAAGCAAACTGTGTCAACTGAGTCCCCTAACCCCATATTTGGGCAGATGTAGGAGAACAGGAATGTCTACGTCACCGAGGGTATAAGAGACAATCTTTGTCAATATATCGGGGTTCAGACATGTTTGTACAAGCTTTGCAGCTTTAGCTGAACCTGTGCACATAATAAAACCTTTACTACTTTGAACAGAGGAATTTGGGGAGTATCTGCAGGACAAAATCGCTCAGATTCGGAGCGAGTTGGTCCCCACTGGAAGTGGTCTGGAGGGGACGTCGGAGGCGGGTCTTGAGGCACCATTCTGGGAGGAGTTTGACTCTGTTACTTCCGATGATATGGACAGGTTGCGTAGGCGACTGAGAGCTACCACATGTTTATTGGACCCGTGTCCCTCCTGGCTTGTACTGGCATCCTGGGAGGTTACACGAGGCTAGCTCCAGGAGTTAGTCAACGCTTCTTTGAGTGAGGGGTTCTTGCCGGCCGTCTTGAAAGAGGCGGTGGTGAGGCCCCTCCTCAAGAAGCCTTCCCTGGACCCAGCATTGTTAGTAAATTACCGTCCCGTCTCCAACCTTTGCTTTTTGGCAAAGGTTGTAGAGAGTGTGGTGGCGCGACAGCTCCCCCAGCACCTGGAGGAAACTGCCTATCTGGACTCTCGCCAGTCCGGCTTCTGGCCCGGGCACAGCACAGAGACGGCATTGGTCGCGTTGGTGGATGATCTCTGGAGGGCCCGGGATAGGGGCTACTCCTCTATCCTGGTCCTGTTAGATCTCTCAGCGGCTTTTGATACCATCGACCATGGTATCATGTTGCGCCGGCTGGAGGGGTTGGGGGTGAGGGGCACCGTCTTGTGGTGGTTCTCCTCCTACCTCTCCGGTCGAGTGCAATTTGTATTGGCAGGGGGGCAGAGGTCGACCTCGAGGCCTCTCACTTGTGGGGTGCCTCAGGGGTCGGTCCTCTCACCTCTCCTGTTCAACATCTATATGAAGCCGCTGGGCAAGATCATACGTGGGTTTGGGGTAGATTACCATCTGTACGCAGATGACACCCAGCTGTACATCTCTACCCCAAACCACCCCAAAGATGCCGTCGAAGTGATGTCCCAGTGTCCGGAAGCCGTACGGATCTGGATGGGAAGTAACAGACTCAAGCTCAACCCGTCCAAGACTGAGTGGCTGTGGCTCCCGGCACCCCGGTTCAACCAGCTGACTCCATCACTGGCCATTGGGGGCGAACATCTGGCCCCCGTGGATCGGGCACGCAACTTGGGCGTCCTCCTAGATGCCCGGCTGTCAATGGATGACCATGTGACAGCCGTGGCAAGGGGGGCGTTTCACCAGGTTCGCCTGGTGCACCAGTTGCGTCCCCTATTGGACCGGGACGCCCTTCGCACAGTCACTCATGCGCTTGTGACTTCCCGTCTAGACTACTGTAACGCTCTCTACATGGGGCTCCCCTTGAGATGCACCCGAAGGCTGCAGCTGGTCCAGAATGCGGCCGCGCGGGCAGTTCTGGGAGTCACTAGATACTCCCATGTAACACCACTCCTGCGCGGGCTGCACTGGCTGCCTGTGGCCTTTCGGATGCGTTTCAAGGTGTTGGTTATCATCTTTAAAGCGCTCCATGGCACAGGACCTAGTTATTTGCGGGATCGTATCCTGCCCCATACATCCCTTCGGCCGATTCGCTCTCACAGAGACGGACTTCTCCGGGTGCCGTCCACCAGGCAATGCCAGTGGGCGACGCCCAGGGGAAGGGCCTTCTCTGTGATGGGCCCGACCCTCTGGAATGACCTTCCCCCTGACATTAGAACGACCACGGACCTCCGCTCCGTCCGCCAGAAACTCAAAACCCACCTGTTTCAACTAGCCGGCCTGGGCTAATTCCATGCTTCCCGCCTCAGTTTGTAATTTTAAATTATGTTATTAGGTTTTAAGGTTAAGTTTTTAATTTTTATAAATTTGTACAGGGGATTATTTAATTCGATTTTAGTTTATATGTATTGTTGATTGTCATAATTTTAATTTTTTACCTGTACACCGCCCCGAGTCCCTTCGGGGAGAGGGGGCGGTCTAGAAATCCAATAAATGAAATGAATGAAATGAAATGAAGAGCTTGTCTGTGTCCTGGCTTTCCTACAACAGCGGTTTTGAACAAACTCATAGTTACATTTTTATTTATATAGATGAGGATAAAAAAATAATTCAAGATTATTATGAAAAGTTGTATCAGCAAGAGAAAGTTTCAGAAGAGAAAATTAAAGACTATTTGGAAAAAGTGGAACTACCTAAAGTACCAGAAACAGTGAAAGCTATGTTAAATGAAGGAATATCAATGATGGAATTGTCAGAAGCGATTAAGAGAAAAAAGAACAATAAAACACCAGGACCAGATGGGCTACCGGCAGAATTTTATAAATGTTTTCAAGATACTCTGGGCCCATCAATGTTGGAAGTCTATAATGAAGTATTGATTGATGAGAATGGGCATTGGTCCTTACTTGATACGCTCATTCTCTGTGAAGTGGAGACAGTAGCCAGACTGGGTTGCTCTGTCCAGTAATCAATTGGACTGAGTCTACACTTGTGATGTCATTGAGCCCTGGTGACTCCTCTTAGTTTAGACGAAGTAGACTGTAGACTCAAGTGAGAATTATGAAAAACAAAAATAACTGCACCAAGCATACGCTCTCTCTTTTGCACAAACAAATGGAGCTCCAAACAAAGCACATTAGTGTGGGGCTGGCTGCTGTCTCCACTTCACAGAGAATGAGCATATCAGGTAAGGACCAACGCCCATTCTCCTATGATCGTGGAGACAGCAGCCAGACTGGGACATACCAAAGAATGGGCTGTCCACAGGGTTGGAACAAAAAAACTAAGTATCATTAAGGCACATGTACTTGCTGCAGCACTCTGCGGCCAAAAGATGCATCAGCCAATGCATACTTGTCTAGTTTGTGGTGGCGGATGAAAACCGTGGGAGACGTCCATGTGGCCGCCCGGCAAACTTCATCCAAGGAAGCCTGTGTAGACCACGCAGCCGTAGTTGCCGCACTCCAAGTAGAAAGGGCTGTAATGTTCTGTGGCACCTGTAATGACTGAAGTTAATAAGACATCTTAATACAGGACCTGAGCCACCGCCCTAGACTCAATGGTGAGGCCTTTCCACCCAAGGACACATGGCGAAAAGAAACAAAGAGAGATTCTGAGTGGCAGAGCGAGGCCGTGCGGTCGATGTAGATCTTCAGGGCTCAGCATACATCGAGGGTGTGCCATTTGCTCTCCCTCTCATGGCGAGGAGTCGGACAGAAATCAGGTAAAGTCAATTCTTGTCCCCTGTGAAAATGACTATTGACTTTAGGTATGAAGGTTGGGTCAAGACGTAAAACAACACGGGCGGGGTGGAATATGCAAAGATCGTGCCTGACAGACAGGGAAGCTAAGTCAGAAATACGTCTGGCTGATGTTATAGCCACCAGAAACAAAGTCTTGAGTGACAGCAATTTTAACGATGTGGACCTCAATGGTTCAAAAGGAGGGGAGGGGAGAGCCTCCAGGAACCGTGGCAGATCCCAAGTCGGATATCTATGAATGACCAGAGGATGGAGGTTTGAGGCTCCGCGGAGGAACCTCCGAACCAAGGGGTGCGTGGAAAAATGTTCTGAGGAAGACCTGTCTAGAACGGAAGACAAGGTGGCCACCTGTCGCCGTAACGTGTTTGGAGTGAGACCCGGGTCAAGCCCCCTCTGCAAGAAGTCCAGAACTTGAGGAACGGAAGCCATCAGTGGATCAATAGAGAAGTTAGAGCACCAGAGAACAAACACGGTTTGTGGAACTTCTACACCTGGATAGTAGCGATGACGTTGAGGGAGATGTTATCAGCTGTTGAGGCCTGTGGCTCAATCGCCATGCAGTTAATTGCAGCCACTGGGGGTCGGGATAAAGGATGGACCCCTGATGAAGGGAGGCTAGTGATTGAGGAATGCACCATGGGGGTGGGGGAGGCTGACAGTGTCATGAGGTCGGCAAACCAAGGCCGGCATGGCCAGTGGGGTGCCAGGAGTAAGAGTTCTGCCCCCATTTCCAACATCTTCTGCACCACCCTCTGGATGAGAGGAAGTGGAGGGAATGCATACAGGAGGCCCCTGGGCCACTGGCACCTGAGAGCGTCCACCCCTTCTGTGTTGGGGTCCGCAAACCTCGAAAAGCACCTGGGGACTTGGTTGTTGTCCGCCGTCACAAACAGGTCTAGCACTGGCAGGCCAAATTGGAGCGTGAGTCGGTGGAAGAGGTCTGGGTGAACACTCCACTCTGCCTGAACTATTCTGGCTTGATTCAGCCAATCTGCTTGGATGTTGGAGGCCCCCAAAATGTGCTTCGCCCTGAGGGATGGTAGATGAGATTCCGCCCAACGGCATAACAGGTTGGCTTCCTGCATTAGCGGCTAGGATCAGGTCCCCATGTCTGTTGATGTGTGCCTTGGTCGTGGTGCTGTCAGTTAGGACTAGGACGTGATTGTCCTGAACTGTCTGTCGGAATCGAATCAGGGCAAGGTGTACCTCCCTTACCTCTAGCCAATTGATGCTGTTTTGGCTTTCTTCTGGGGGACCACTGACCCTGGGCAACCAGGTTCTGCATGTGTGCTCCCCACCCTGTCAGGCTGGCATCCGTCATACGAGTGAGACAGACTGGCTTGCTGAACAGCATCCCCTGCAAAATCGCAGGGGACTGCCACCACTGTAGGGGCTGGGTGACCTGCCTGGGGAGGAGGACCCTGAGTGGGGAGCAGCTCCTGTTGCTCTTCTGATGCGGGAGCATGAACCATTGTAGACACCTGCTGTGGAACCTGGCCCATGGGACTACCCCAAAAGCGGACACCATCTTTCCTAATAACTGGGATAGAAGAAGCAGGGACACTCTGCGAAGACGCATGACCCTCCTGACTAACTCCCTGAGGCTGAGGATGCGGTCTTGGGACAAGAATACTCTCTCTGCCACGGTGTCGATGATGACCTCGAGATGCAGAATGCGGGTCCCGGGAACCGGAGATATCTGTGGTGGTCTGGGAATATGGGAACGTGTATACCTCAGTCAAGTCCACTGAAGTGAGGAAATTGCCCCTTCTGACCCCCTGTAGGATGGTGTGGAGGGAGTGCATTTTGAACCGCTGATAAACGATGTGGCGGTTCAATGACTTTAGATCCAGAATCGCTCTCCAGCCCCTGGAAGCCTTTGGTACCACAAAGAGACAGGAATAAAAGCGCTGACCCCTCTAATGGGGAGGGACCGGTTGAATGGCCCGAATCTCTAGTACATGTTGCATGGCCCGGGGAGATCGGGCAAGACACAAAGTGATCCCGGGGGGGTGGAGAGGAATTCCAGATGAAGACCGAATTTGATTGTTTTGAGTACCCAATTGTCTGTTGTGGTTTCCTCCCAGGTGCGTAAAGAACGCTAGGCGACCCCCTATTGGTAGAGAGTCCAGATAGTCACTTTCTCTTTGAGAAATGGCGATTACCTCCTCCCCGGTAAGACTTCTTTGGGGGGAAACGTTGGGTGTTACAATTGGACCTGTCCTGGTTGAATCTCTGTCTGGGGGTGAAGGACTGATGCTGTGGATGGGAGAAGGAGGATCCCCCATTCGTTGGCCGAAAGGGCAACCTTCTATAGAAAGTGGAAGGACAGCTGTCCTGTTTTTGGACTTTGCGCTTATCCTTAGACTCTGTAAGGTAAGGATCCAAAGGAGATCCAAAGACCTGAGTGCCACTGAAAGGGGAGGCTGCAAGGTGCCACTTAGTGCGGACATCCGCCTGCCATTGTTTGAGCCATAGCAGACGCCTGGTCGTGACCGAAGCGGCCATGGCTTTAGACGCAAACATGGCAGCATTTAAAGAAGCGTCAGCTGAATATTCAATGGCGGCCCTAATCTTATTAAGATCCCTATGTGACCTGGTATCAATGGAAGCAATGCGCTCCTGGAGTTGTTCAATCCAGACTAGCGCAGCCCCAGAGAAAAAGGAAGTGGCTGTGGAGGTCCTAACTGCCTAGGCCTGACAGCCTTTGACTAATTTTTGATCTGACCTTTTCTCCTCAGGCTTGAGGACTTCTTCAGGGGCTCCGGAGACCACTGTGTGCGAAGACAAGGCTCCCACCGACGCGTCCACTGGAGGAGTCTCAAGGAATTTGGTAAGTTCTGGAACAACGTTGTAGAGACACTTGTCTAGGCTGGTTGGTTGTGGACCTGTACCAGGGGAATCCCACTGTTGTTGGACTACATTCATGAAGATCTTTGGAGATGGAATGACTTCTTTTTCCACTGTAGGTTCAGAGAAAAGAGTGTTGATCCTGTGTAGAAGTGGAAGAAGAAGCAAGAGGTAAATCAGCAGCTTTTATTGCTTTGAACAAGAGGGATTTAAAGTGATCAGTTTTGAATAATCCAGCAAAGGCAGGGGCATCTGGTGTGATTCCCTCATCCTCAGATAGATCAGAGTCTCTGAGGGTGTCCTGATCCCCAAAGATGGAAGCCTGAGAAGCAGAAGCAGAAGCAGAAGGAAGTTGTTGATGGGCATTTCCAGGTGATCTATGCCTGTGTCTGTGAGATGGGCCAGGAGGAGGGCGCTGCTGGAGCCCAGCAGTAATGCCTTGTTTTATGGCGTCTGAGATAATGGCTGCCATTTCTGTAGGGGAGGATAAAGAGGCCTGAGGCGCACCTGAGTACTGAGCTGGAGGATGACTGGCCTGTTCAAAAGCACGATCCCTGTTGAGAGGGACATCAAAGAAATTCCCCCTGACCTCTGGTTCTATGGAGGAAGAGGAAGAGGGCAGCTCCCCATCTGAATCATCCAATGTTGGGTAGGGACCCATGGGTGGCAACTCAGGGCCCCCCCGGGAGGCAGTTTGATTCCCAATGGGAGGAGGAGGAGAGGCCTGGATGGTTTGGTTTGTCTGTTTCTGGGCCCACTGGCACTCTTTCTCTGGGGCAGCTTGCCTTTGTTCCTCAACCCTGTCCGAGGATTTGGAAGTTTGGGGGGCCTTCCCAGTAACAGGGGTCTCCTTAGCCGCTCTCTTGCGGCTGCTTCTCACCCCCAATGGTCCTGCCCCCTGCAGATCCTTGTCAGGAATAGCCCCCACAATAGGAAGGTCAGCCATGCCTGGTCAGACTAGCCCCCAGTTAGAAAATGAGCGATCTCATTGCAACAGTCAGTTGTAGCAGCCAGAGCAATTTTCAGGCTCTCCTGATGATCTCACAAGGTGAATGGTGTATATGGCGCCCACTGCTGCTTTGCACGCTTTTCCCGGGTTGAAAGATGGCGACTGTTGCTTTCGTGTGCTTTCCGACTTCCAGTAGGTCCCAAAATGGCGGCTGACTCTTCCAACGCCGTCTGGAGCTCCAACTCGCAAGTCAAAAGTCTTCAGGGCCAGCGATTCTCTCACCCGGCCAGGAGAAGCAGAGCGCGCTGATTTCCAAGCCTCTGAGCCGTAGCTCGTGAGCTTAAAGAGACAGCGGTGTGCTGGCAATAACCGGAGTGCGTCCCAGAGCAAACTCGTGGTCACGAGGCAGGCAGGCAAGCTAGAAAAAGCCCGAAGGCAGTTTTGAATCTCCCGCCGAATTTAAAGCAGGAGAAATAAAGAGAAAATTATTTTCCAATCCCAAAAAATAATTTTGAAAAATGCCAATAATGAGAATAGGACGTAAAGGTAATCTATATAAATAAAAATGTAAATATGAGTTTGTTCAAAACCGCTAATCTCCGAAACTACTGCACCAATCTCCACCAATTTTTTATTTAATTTTTTTAAATTATTTTGCATAAACACAGATAATACAAACTTAGCAAGAAAAAACATCAAAAAGCCATCTTCCATTACAGATTACAAATTTTGAAGGATGTATCAATTAATCACAAGTTTCTATAAGTTTCTTCAGCAATTATCACTTGTTTTTCATATCAATTGTTACAATTCTTATATCTCAACCTTAACCTTACTAATTATTTTAACATCCTTTTATATGTAAAGTATGACTATATAATGGTATTCTGTTTATAAAGCAATCAAAGAGGAAAAAAAAACAGTAAATTTTAAAAGGAAAAGTCATCACTCTAAGTTATGTCCTTTAAAAGACGTACTGACCGGGTATTCATAAATTCTGTGCATCTCTAAAATGATTATTATTCATAAGTAGTCTTATTTTATAACTTTTAAATCTAAAAATTTATCATGTGCCTCAATATCCCAAAGTTCTCATGTAATGTTTCAAATTCAATCTATTTCTTCTTTAAGAGTGTCTTTAGAGCCTGACCACCTATTAGCATCCCCTTTTCACTCCCAACATACCTATGTGAATTCACTGATAATATGAAACAATCTTGTTTTATGAATAGTTATTAACTAATTAATAATTCTTCCATAAAATTCTATAACCATCTAACTAATTAGTTAATTATTGATCATCTAGATATAACAATTTCCATTATCAACCAGTATTAACTATCATTTTTCCATTACTCTTAATGTGACTCATAATTTCTATTCTTATGGTTCTTCAGTAGTATCTAATACCGTCTTAAATTTATTTATATCCAATCTCATATTCATAACTTTTCACCTGTAGATAGGTAGATACACATCATTAAATATAACATTTATTATAGGTTAATCTTATTGTAAATATCTATGATTGTTAATAACTATTGGTTAACTAATAATCCTTCGATGATATTTTAAACACAATCTAACTAGTTATTAATCATCAAAGGATAACAATTTTCCTTATCAACCAGTGTCTTTCCAGTAACAAATTAAACTTGTCTCTTTTGCTATTTGTGGTCTCCATCTCTTTTTATTTCTCTTCCCGGGTCTTTTATCGGCTTCTTTTTGCACATTATTGTCCAGTATAACTGTCAAATAATAACGCTGTCCAGTTCCAATCCTTGCGTATTGCTTGTTTTTAAATGTCAGAGGTGTTCCTGGAGAGATTTCTCCTCTTTCTTCTTTTCCCTTTTCTTCTCCTTGACGGCCAAGCTGAGGTTCAAATTTCTCATATTCTTTTTGGGTTTTTCCCTTCTCTGTATTCTCTCCAGCATTTAATCGATTAACTACTTCCTCATTTTCTTCACTTGAGATAAGTACCTCCTTGTCTTGATCTTTTTCCTCTTTGTCTTTAATTTACTTAATTGCTGAAGTCTTCAATTGATTTTCGCTTGATACAGTAAATAGAATTTTATCCAATGTGTCATTTATTCTTTTATTGCTTTGTTTTAGTAAATTCAAGATTTCAGCCAAAAACTTTTGATTTTCTATAGTGTCCTCTTCTATATATGTAGCCATATTGGCAAATCCAAAAAAATAGTGAAAGTTAAATCTAACTGCCTCCCTGTTTGCTGGCTTATTCTTTCTTTAATGCTTCAGAGAACATAACCGTTCATAAGTATCCACCAGCGACCTCTAGAGGCAATACAATGTAACAAAGTAGCCTAACAATGTTTCAATTTTCTTTGTTATCAAGAGGAGGAACAGAAAAAAAAAAGTATAGTCTTTGCTTAAATTCAGGAATGCGCAATAAAACTTCAAAAATAATTATTAAAATTGTAAAAGTAATCCCAGATTCAAAATTTTAGGTAGAGTAAATTAAAAGGAAGAGAAAATAAAAAGACCAGAAATAATCCAATCACTTTCAGCGCATTTTGTATTGCATACAAAAATGGCTTTGTTCTTGTGCTTCAATCCGCCATTTCAAAAAATTCTGTAAAAAGCAGAAATCTCTCAGTTCAATTAAATCCGTCGCTTGTTTCAAAATTCAAGGCTTTAATAAAAAGAAAAAAAAAGTTTCTTTAGCAAAATGTTTCAAGAAAAAAGATAGAATACCTTCCCGGTGTTGCACTTTCACTTCAAACAGTTCCTTCCATTCAGAAGCTTTACCGACGCCTTATCCGCCCGCGGGGGGGCTGCCTATTTGTTGCCCTTCAGAAGCTTTTCCCTCGTGTCAAACAGGGGTTTTGCGATACCCCTGTGACCAGCGAGGCTTGCTTCCTAATCGCCGTCCCTCCAGGACGGTTTAGGTTCCTATGGAACCGAGGGGGCGACAAAAGTTCAACCGGGGTCTCGGCAGCATAGAGACCTCCGGTTGTGTCGGTGCGGCGTAGCTCCGCCTTTCCAATCACCACCAAATTTTCACACAACGTTCCTTACAAGTGCAGCACCAATGATACGTACAGATTGTGTGGATGGCACAGCGGTGCCAGGTACACGCCACACAAATGTAAAACTGCAGCTCTTCTGTATGTTTCCCTCACTTGCTCACTTGCTCACCTCCCCTTCACGGCCCCTCCCACCCGGCCGCTTTTCAGCTCATGTCACTTGCACGAGCGGTGGAGCGGTCTGCGTCATAGCCGCGATGGTCGCTTCCTCAGCGGCCTCTCCTCTGCCACTGCCCGCAACACCTCCCCCCCCACCAAGGCCGCTGCCGAGTCAGCAGCCTCTCTCTCTAGGTAGGTAGGTAGGTAGGTAGGTAGAGGGATAGAGAGAGAGGGAGAAATACAGTAGGTAGGTAGGTAGGTAGGTAGAGGGATAGAGAGGGAGAGGGAGAAATACAGTAGGTAGGTAGGTAGAGGGATAGAGAGAGAAATACAGTAGATAGATAGGTTTAACCAGACTGGGCCACAGCAACGCATGGCCGGGATAGATAGTATACAATCAACAAACAGCAAAGGTGATGGTAAATGGAGATATGACAGAGGATTTTAATATTATCTCCTTTACTATTTATATTGACACTATGTCAACTTTCCAGCGTTGCCATAATGATTATCAGAACTGCCCTAACGAAGTGAAAATTCTTCACATTCCTGTGGTCGGAAAAGGAATCTCAGGATGACCTGTGACTGCGCATGCATAGATTTACTTTCGATGCTAATTGGGGAATGTGATTTATGACAGGCAGAGGCGAGGGGACTTAGGGGGGTAAAATTCAGAAGCCATCAAATAACTTTCATTCTTGGCTACACAGAAGCTCAGGCAAGATGTCAATCCTAATAATTTTTGAAATTTCCTATTTTTTTTGGAACTTTATCTTGAGGCCGTGAATTAATTGGGGTTTTCTCTTGGGAGCTTCACAGATAGCCAAGAATGAATTTTTTTTCCCTCCGGGTTTCCTGAAGTCCGGCTCTTCGAGCACTCCCTTCCAATCTCGGGATCGCACGGAGAGAAAAATCAGGCAACAAGAGATTGATTAGAGCTGAAGGCATGCCTTTCTCAGAAGCAGAAGCAAGAAAAGATAAGTACTGCTGGAAAATCCCTTGCCCTAGCCCCCAGACACAGGGAAGGGTCTCAAGCAAGCTAGCAAGTTAGGACTGGACACAAGCCAGTCTCCCCAAACTCCAGATGGAACCCCTGGAGAGTGCAATAAACCAACAGAGGGAGGTTTTTAAATGGACCACCCTGGCTGATGAGGATCCATCATGCTGCCAAACAGAGAGGGGAGAGATATCTGATCCTGTTGAGGGGAGGAGATGCAGATGGGGGCACAGCCACCCCCCTCCACCCAACAAAAGGAGAAGGAGTCCGAGACTGAAACCAAGGCCCCTCCCACACAACAGGCAAGCAGCCCAGAGTAGGAAAATCCCTCCCTCCCTAGTAGACTCAGGCTGCACAAGATGCTTGATCAACCTAACCACAGTCCTGAAACTGGGGATCAGAGCAAAAAGACTGGCCCACCCGATCCGGTTCGAACAGGTTGACGGGTCCCTAATGGGAGGAGCCTATGTCACCCACCTAACTGAACCAGTGAGACTAGAATTGGTGGATCACTGGGAAGTAATTCGATTCCTAATAGCCCCCAAGATGACAGACACAGTCATACTGGGACTTTCTTGGCTAGACAAGTGGGGACCGACCATCTGGTGGCAAGGGGGTACCCGCAGACCTAGGATATCACCGGGCCCTCAACCCCTCCCTCACGAGCAAGCAGAAGTGCCACCCACATTGGGAACCACCCAAGAGATCCCACGAGAACAACTGGCAACCACATCTGACAAAACCCCAGAGGCTGAACTAATTCCAATGGAATACCAGGACCTCGCAGAAGTGTTCAGTGAGACAGAATGAGACATTCTGCCCCCCCACCGTGAGACAGATTGTGCCATTGAAATCATCCCTGGGGCAAAACTACCCAAACGTTAACTTTAACTTTAATTTCATTTCTATACCGCCCTATCTCCCGACATGGGACTCAGGGCGGTGCACAGGAGCTATAAAATATAAAATACAAACAATCAAATAGTTAAAATTAAGATTAAATAAGATTAGAGGGCCCTGCCCTCTGGAACGACCTTCCCCCCGATATTAGGACAACCACGGACCGCCGCTCCTTCCGTCTGAAACTAAAAACACATCTTTTCTGCTTGGCCGGCCTAGGGTAGTCTCTCTGCTATAGGGTTTTTATTTAATTATTGGGTATTTTAGTGTTTAATGGGATTTTAGCACAGGTATTAGATTTAATTCGTTTTTATGCTATGTTTGTATATTTATTGTTTTATTTTTCCCTGTGCACCGCCCCGAGTCCCTGTGGGGAGAGGGAGCGGTTTTACAAATTAAATTAAATTAAATTAAATTAAATTAGACCCGTGCTAAAATGTTAATTAAAACCCAATTAAAATAGTAATAGCTATACCAGCTATGCCAGGCCGGCCAAACGAAAGAAGTAAGTTTTTAATGTCCGATGGAAGAGGCAAAGGTCTGTGACTGTGCGGAGATCTGGGGGGAGGTCATTCCAGAGGGCGGGACCTGCCACAGAGAAGGCTCTTCCCCTGGGAGTCACCATCCGGCATTGTCCGGCGGACGGCACCCTAAGGAGGCCCTCCCTGTGGGAGCGGAGGGGTCAAGTGGAGGTATGTGGTAGTAGGCGGTCCTGTAAGTAGCCAGGTCCGTTGCCATGGAGCGCTTTAAAGATGGTCACTAAGACCTTGAAACGCACCCGGAAGGCCACAGGCAGCCAGTGCAGCTCGCGCAGGAGAGGTGTTATATGGGAGTATTTTGAGGCTCCCAAGATCCCCCGCACGGCCGCATTCTGCACTAACTGGAGCCTCCGGGTGCACCTCAAGGGAAGCCCCATGTAGATAGCATTACAGTAGTCCAGGCGGTAGATGACGAGAGCTTGAGTGACTGTGTGTAGGGCGCCACGATCCAGAAAGGGGTGCAACTGGCATATCAGGTAAACCTGATAGAAGGCCCCCCTGGCTACAGCTGTCAGGTGGTCATCTAAGGACAGCCGAGAGTCCAGGAGGACACCCAAGTTGCGGGCCCTTTCTGCGGGGGCTAATAACTCGCCCCCCAATAGTCAGAGATGGAACTAACTGGCTATGTTGTGGCGCTGGGAACCACAGCCACTCGGTCTTGGATGGGTTGAGTTGGAGCCCGCTCCTCCCCATCCAGACTCGCACGGCTTCCAAGCACCGGGACATCACGTCGGCGGCATCGTTGGGGTGGTTAGGGGTAGAGATGTACAGCTGGGTGTCATCAGCATACTGATGGTACTCCACCCCAAAACCACGGATGATCTCACCCAGCGGCTTCATGTAGATGTTGAACAGGAGGGGCGAGAGGACCGACCCCTGAGGCACCCCACATCTAAGGGGCCTCGACGTCGACCTCTGCCCCCCTGCCAATACAAATTGCAACCGGTCGGAGAGGTAGGAGGAGAACCACCATAGAACGGTGCCTCCCAACCCCAACCCCCCCAGCCGGTGCAATAGGATACCATGGTCGATGGTATCAAAAGCCGCTGAGAGGTCTAACAGGACCAGGATAGAGGAACAACCTCTATCCTGGGCCCTCCAGAGATCATCTACCAACGTGACCAATGCCGTCTCCGTGCTGTACCCAGGTCGGAAGCCGAACTGGCGCGAGTCTAGATAGGCAGTTTCCTCCAGGTGCTGGGGGAACTGTCGTGCCACCACACTCTCGACAACCTTCGCCAAAAAGCGAAGGTTGGAGACCGGACGATAGTTGGATAAAACAGCTGAATCCAGGGATGGCTTCTTGAGGAGGGGCCTCACCAAACCCAAGCTGTATGCCATGACGTCTCGAGAAATGCAAGAAATGCGCAAATACATAGACAAAAACCTAGCACAAGGGTTCATCGAGCCAGCCAAACCACGGGTTGCGGCGCCAGTCCTCTTCAAAGAGAAAAAAGATGGAACTATGTGTCTAGTTGTGGATTTTCGAGGGATAAATGCTGTGTGCGTATACAACCTATACCCGCTCCCCCTCATGAAAGATATGCTATCTCACTTGGCCAAGGAAAAAGTCTTCACCAAATTAGACCTCAGAGAGGCATACTACTGAATACAGATCAGGGAAGGAGATGAGTGGAAAACAGTGTTCAACTGCCCATTAGGGAGCTTTCAATTCAAAGTGATGCCTTTTGGACTACAGGGAGCCCCAGCAGTATTCATGCAGTTAATAAACGAGGTCCTCGTCTACCAAGATGACATCCTTATTTACACTGAGACCGTCGATGACCACATACCCCTGGTTCACCAAGTACTGGAAAAACTTCTGGCAGCCAACCTGTATGTCAAGCTATCAAAATGTGAATTCCACCGTGAGCGACTAGACTACCTAGGCTACCAAGTGTCAAATGAAGGAATAGAGATGGACCCAGCCAAAGTGCAAGCCGTCCTAAGCTGGCAACCCCCTCGCACCAGCAGACAGCTACAAAGCTTCCTAGGGTTCGCAAACTTCTACAGGAAATTCATCCCCTCCTTTGAGAAGATTGCCAAACCCCTGACAGACCTCCTGAAGACAGGGAGCCCAGGAACGAAACCTCGTCCGGGACAACCCCTAGAGTGGAGCCTAACCTGCCAAGAGGCATTCGAAACACTGAAAGAAATGTTTGCAAAGGAGCCGGTACTGAAGCATCCTGACCCCGAGCAACCTTTCGTGATCCAGGCAGATGCCAACAACATGGCAGTAGGAGCGGTGCTACTCCAAAGAAACAACCAAGGAAATTTACAACCCTGTGCCTATACCTCCCGCAAGCTCACAGACACGGAGAGACGATGGGCCGCATGGGAAAAGGAGGCTTTCGCAGTGAGATGGGCACTGCTAACCTGGAGACACCTGTTAGAAGGGAGCCAGAAACCGTTTGAAGTCTGGACCGGCCACAAAAATCTGGAAGCTCTCAGGACCCCACGGAAACTATCACCCAAACAAGTCCGATGGGCTCAATATTTCAACCGTTTTGACTTCGTACTAAACCACATTCCAGGGCAGAGGAACCTTCTAGCTAACACCCTCTCCCGCATGCCTCAGTACAAATGTGAACGGGAGCACGTAGTGGACGCCATTATTCCTTCTACTCAAACAGCTGCCCAAGTAACCACCAGGCGGCAACACCGTGACCGGCGGGGCCAACCCGCAAGCGACCTAACCACAAGACTCAAAACTGAGCTGCTAGCAGACCCCTGGTTCCAAAACAACCAACACATCTTGACGAAGAGAGATGACCTCGCCTGGAAGGGGACGAAATTCTATGTTCCAGAATCCCTACGTATCCTAGTTCTCCAGAGGAGCCACGACGCCAAATTGGCAGGCCAGTTTGGATTCCTAAAGACTTTGCACTTAGCCCAGAGGCAATTCTGTTGGCCTGGCATGAAGAAAGATGTGGATAGTTACCTGAAGAGTTGCACCATCTGTGCCACAATGAAAAGATGATCAGGAAAAACCCCTGGACTGCTGGAAACAGTGGCAGAACCAACGAGGCCATGGGAGGAGATTGCAATGGACTTTATAGTAGAGTTGCCAAAAAGTGGGGGAAACACAGTGATTTGGACTGTAATAGACCTGTTCTCCAAGCAGGCACACTTCATACCCTGTAGCGGACTACCCTCGGCTCACAAGCTGGCTAAACTGTTTGTGAAGCATATCTACCGACTGCATGGAGTACCTCGAAGAATCATCTCAGACAGAGGGGTCCAGTTCACGGCTAGGTTTTGGAGGGAGTTCCTGAGGTCCATTGGGTCATCTCAGGGTCTTAGTTCAGCCTTTCATCCAAGCACTAATGGGGCAGCAGAGAGACTGAACCCCATGATGGAGCAGTACCTGAGGTGCTACGTGAACTATCAGCAGTCCAATTGGGCAGACCTTTTATCTTTTGCTGAGATTGCATACAATAATGCTGTTCACAGCAGCACAGGACTCACGCTGTTCAAAGTAGTGAGCGGCATGGACTTTGTCCCAATGCCTGAATATCAGCTTGACTGATTGGATGTCGATGTTGAAAGCAGCTTGGGAAAATGTCAAGAAAGCACTAGCCAAAGCGACACAAACCTACAAGAAACAGGCAGATAAACACCGGGCTTTGCAAAGGCCGTTCCTGGTAGGAGAGAAGGTTTACCTCTCCACAAAATACTTGAGACTAAGACTGCCTAGCAAAAAACTGGGGCCGAAATTTGGGGGGCCACTCCCCATAGAAAAGATCATCAACCCAGTCACAGTGATATTGAAACTACCTCGATTGCTGGGGAAGACACACCAATCATTTCATAGCAGCCTTTTGAAACCCGTGATCGGTTCCACTCTGAGACCACTGCCCCAGGTGCCCCCAGGCCCTACGGTCATAGGGGGCCAAACCCATTATGAAGTTCAACGAATTCTTGATTCAAGGTGGCACAGAAGGCAACTCCAATACCTAATCAAGTGGAAGGGTTATCCCTTATCGGAGGCATCGTGGGTGAAACATAGAGCTGATCGCCTTATAGCAAAATTCCATGCAGAAAATCCAAGCAAGCCTGGGGGGGGAATGCCTCCATAAGTTATACACCTGTATTCGAATTGTTTTGTTTCCCATAGGTTGCTTTCAGGAAGTGAGGGGAGCCGGATGTCAACGTTCCAGCGTTGCTATAATGATTATCAGAACTGCCCTAACGAAGTGAAAATTCTTCACATTCCTGTGGTCGGAAAAGGAATCTCAAGATGACCTGTGACTGCGCATGCATAGATTTACTTTTGATGCTAATTGGAGAACGTGATTTATGACAGGCAGAGGGGAGGGGACTTAGGGGGTAAAATTCAGAAGCCATCAAATAACTTTCATTCTTGGCTACACAGAAGCTCAGGCAAGATGTCAATCCTAATAAATGGATGTTTTTTTTGAACTTTATCTTGAGGCCGTGAATTAATTGGGGTTTTCTCTTGGGAGCTTCACACACTAGCTATCCTGGCTACGCGTTGCTGTGGCCCAGTCTGGTTAAACCTACCTACCTACTGTATTTCTCCCTCTCCCTCTCTATCCCTCTACCTACCTACCTACTGTATTTCTCCCTCTCTCTCTATCCGTCTACCTACCTACCTACCTACCTACCTACCTACCTACCTACCTACCTACTGTATTTCTCCCTCTCCCTCTCTATCCCTCTGCCTACCTACGTACCTACCTACCTACCGTATTTCTCCCTCTCTCTCTCTATCCTTCTACCTACCTACCTACCTACGTACCTACTGTATTTCTCCCTCTCCCTCTCTATCCCTCTCCCTACCTACCTACCTAGAGAGAGAGGAGAGAGAGGCCGCTGACTCGGCAGTGGCCTTGGCAGGGGGAGAGTTGGCGGCGTGGGTGGTGGAGGAGAGAGGGGCAGGGGCATTGGCGGCGCGGGCAGCGGCGGAGGAAAGAGGGGCCGCTAAGGAGGTGACTGTCATGGATATGACGCAGACCACTCCACCGCACGTGAAAGTGACGTGAGCTGAAAAGCGGCTGGGTGGGAGGGGCCACGAAGGGGGGGGGGGGCGAGTGAGCGAAACACACAGAAGAGCTGCCGTTTTACATTTGTGTGGAGTGTATCTGGCACCGGTGTGCCATCCACACAATCTGTATGTATCATTGGTGCTGCACTTGTAAGGAACGTTGTGTGAAAATTTAGTGGCGATTGGTGTAGTACTTTCTGAGATAAGTGGTTTTGAACAAACTCATAGTTACATTTTTATTTATATAGAAAGATTGGAAGTGTTAAATAGAAATACTAGACAAGATATAGAAATTAAAGGTATGGAAATTAAAAAGGAAGAATATAAACCAGAGGTGGGCTGCACTTACCTTAAGAACCGGTTTGGCCTTGCATGCATGCACTTCAGTCTCATGCGTGCCATCTGCTAAATAGGACAGCATAGCACCGACCTACCCGTAACTACCGGTTGTTAAGGTAAGGTCGCAACTACCGGTTCTCCTGAACATTATACCCTGAGCTAGTCTACTCTACATAACAAAGGTAGGATTAACCCTCTACAGAGACTCACCACAAGGCACCTGGGAAAATTATATCAGCCAACAAGGCAACAAAACTTGGACTCAAAACACAGCCTACAGACTTGCTCCTGCATGGCCCATGGGAGTCTGACAACCAATCAGAATACAAGATAATAATAATAATAATAATATTTATTTTATATACCGCGTATATGAAGATCAAAGGCCAGAGAGGGCATAAAACGAGGAACTTTCAGCATGTCGACCTCTTCTTTACCCAACATGTGATCCCCCTTTTCTGTTCAGGAGCTCAAGCCATGTGATCCTGTCTACCATCAAACCATCTCTCCAAACAGCCTCCTGTCAGCCTCTGCTTTTGCTCTGCTTTTGCCTGCATAGGCTGACATGTCTCTTTGGGGAGAGGGGGCGGTCTAGAAGTCCAATAAATAATAAATTAATAATAATAATAATAATAATAATGTTGAAACGGGGGGGAGGGCTGGGGGTTGCTAAGCTACTAAGGGGGCAGGAGAGAGAGGCGGTTACAGTTGTTATCACATTCAGCTAACGGACTGCATTCCATTCTGATGATGACCCTGAGAAGGAGCTGCACCTGATGTCGTGGCTGACTTTGCATTGGACAATATGCCGGGGTCAAAGGGGGGAGGTTGGGTTATGCTTTGTTACGTATGTTGCGCGCCTAAATGTTTCATTCCTTGCTTGACTTTGGCTGAAGTCTCATCATTATCAGTAAAAGTAGCCTTGAACTTTCTAAATGAAGTCAAGTGTGTTCTTTCTTGATGATTGATGGAAACAGTCATGACAAAAAAGCAAGGAATCTAATTACCTCGTCTCTGAGCTAACCGCTTCAGCAGCGAGTGAGAAAATAAAACCTTCAAAAATGTCAGACGCGGGGAAAGAAGATTTACTGGGAGCCACGGCCCCAAATCCAACCCCCCCCCCGATCCACCCTCCGTTTCCAGTCCAGATGTCCAGCAAACCGAAGACAGGTCAGTCGTTGAACTTTTAAAGGATCTTAGCCTGGGAGGTGAACCTGAAGATAAATCAGTTCATCACCGATGGTCAGAGGGAGTGGGCAGGAAAGGAATGTTTGAAGAAAAGCCTTGGGGAGTAACTACTAGACGCAGAAGGGCCCTCTCCCCCCCCTCGCTGGGAGGTGGCAGATGAGGAAATTCTTCTAAGGCAAGAAGCACAGAAGCTAATTTCGAGGGCTGATAAATTGAAACGCAGCAGGGAGAGAGAGGGAAAATGCTCCCCCGACCCTCTGGGCTGGTTATTACCCAGGAGAGAGGAAGAGAAACCCCGCACGGGAGGAACCCTAGCTGAGAAAGATGAGCATACACAACGGCTAGAAACGGCCAGAGCAGAGCCCCTCCCACCCCAACGCCGAAGGAGGGAGGAAAGTCCTAGAAGGGAAGCAAGCCCCCCCCCACCCAGAATGGCTACTGTTCCTCCATTAGGAGTAAAATTTGGGGGTGAAACAAAGGAATTAGGAATTTTCCTTCTGCATGTCAGCAATTATATGAGACAAGCTGCAACTGATTTACCAAGTGATGAAGCTAAGGTTAGAGTTGTTTGTCTAGCTCTGGAAAACAAAGCAGCAGATTGGGCCGTGTCCCTACACAACGATAACTCCCCTCTGATGAGAAATTTCGACAGATTTATGTTCGCCCTCAGAAGGCAATTCGAAGACCCACACATAGAACGAAAAGCCCGCTACGAATTAAGAACATTACGCCAGAATGATCAGCCAGTCCAGGATTATTCCCGTTTTCGGCAATTATCTGTGTACATGAGGGGTTGGAGTGAAGAGGCCCTTATCGACATTTTCATTGAGGGCTTGCATCCAGATCTATATCAGAGATGTATCAACAGAGACAACCCGCGAACGCTCGAAGATTGGTACGATTTGGCTGCTGAGGTAGAAATTGATTTACTCAGACATACTAATATTCATTCCATTGATAGAAGTTTTAAAGCCCCCCCATCCCGTCGCGATAGCGTAAGAGAAGGGTGGGGTGGACCCCGCAACAAACCCCGCAGTACGACTTGTTTTAAATGCGGGAAAGAAGGGCATTGGGCGAATGCTTGCAGGATGACATCAAGACCCCGCCCCAAACCAGCCAATGAAATGGGCAAAAGCAACAGAAGACCTGACCTTCGTACCAGACCTGCTATGTCGGGAATGGAGCCACTGGACCTCACTACCGCCTATGGCACACCACTGGAGGAGCCGAATGACTGGGAAAAGAAGGCCGAATCAGACGAGGAGGCGGATAAACAATGGGTGAGTTCCCGATCGGGCCCCATGACTATTCCCCTTAAACTGAAAACACCCTCTAGTACCCGTTTCTCAGAATCATTAGCCCTTTTGGATTCTGGGTGTTCACGCTGCCTTATAAGCCAAGACCTAGTACAAACACTAGGAATTCGCCTTAAGACTTTGAAAGTTCCTATCGCATTTTGTCAAATGGATGGTTCGGTTGCGGGAGGTGGGCCAGCACAATTTGTTACAGAACCTATTGAAGTAACAATTGGCGATCACCATAAAGAAACCCTTCATTTCATTGTTGCCCCAATTGCAGATAACCCAATAATTTTGGGGTTAACATGGCTGAGAAAGTGGAACCCAATCATAGATTGGAAAGAAGGGTGGATACGTCTTCCCCTAGTTTCCCCACCACCACCTACAACTATGGACCCCACCCCAACACCCATTAACCGCAGTGAAACATAACAATGGACCAAGTAGCCACCGTTTTAGAACACATACCAGGGGAGGAAAAGATACCTAGCGAATATTGGGATTTAAAAAGAAGTTTTTAGCGAGAAATCTTCTGATAAACTGCCACCCCATCGCTCTACAAACTGTACCATTGATTTCCTCCCTGGAGTACAACTACCTAAACCACGCATTTACTCCATGACACCAGGAGAAATGGTGGAATTGTGCAGGTTTATTGACAAAAACTTAGCAAGGGGGTTTATTGAACCTGCTAGACCTCGGGTGGCGGCCCGTTATGTTCAGGGAGAAGAAAGATGGCCAACTCTGCCTTGTGGTAGACTACAGGAATCTCAACACGATCTCCGCTGAAAATGTCTACCCCCTCCCCCTCATGAAGGACATGCTGGCCAATCTGGCGAAAGGAAATATTTTTACAAAACTGGATCTCAGGGAAGCTTACTATAGAATTAGGATTAAAGAAGGTGATGAATGGAAAACAGCTTTTAATTGCCCTTTAGGTTGTTTCCAGTTTAAAGTTCTACCGTTTGGTCTACAAGGTGCGCCAGCGGTTTTCATGCAACTGATAAACAAAGTCTTACATCAGCACCTGTACAAAGGCATTATCGTATATCTGGATGATATCCTTTTTTTTTTTAATTAGAAGATTTTATAAAGATTACAAACAGTTTCTCCCCCCCTCCCCCCAACCTCTTCCTCCCTCCCCCCTCCCCAGACTTCCCAGAACAAGCACAGGGTATAACTTTCACGAACATAAAACTAAAATACATACACATTATCCCTAATTCTCTAACTATAACTCAAAACATCATAGACATAAGCTACTTAAAAAAATATTTCATTCATATGCTATATAAACCTTCTTATTAGAATATTTTTTTTGCATATAATCGATCCATCTTCTCCATTCTAATATATATCTTTCATTTGAATGATCTTTAAGATACGATGAAATTTTTGCCATCTCAGCCAGGTGCACAACTTTTAAAGTCCATTCCTCTGTGGTAGGTGGATCTTGCTTCTTCCAATACTGTGCCACCAGCAACCTGGCAGCTGTTATCAAGTTCAAAATCAACTTAATTTCTATTGCTGTGCAATCCGTAACAATTCCCAACAGGAAGAACTGTGGTGTAAATTTAATTTTTTTCCTTAAGATATTTTGAATAATCCACCATATCTTAATCCAAAAAGCCTTAATTTTTTTACACGTCCACCATATGTGGAAGTATGTGGCATCTTCACATTCACATCTCCAGCATTTAGGTTGTACACTTGGATACATGCAAGATAACTTGATGATATCCTTATTTACACGGAAACACGTGAAGAACATATAAAGCTTGTCCGCTCTGTTTTACGCAAACTGAGGTCGGCAGAACTATATGCTAAACTTTCAAAATGTGAATTTCATCAAAGCAAGATCGATTATCTCGGATACCGCATTTCGTCAGAAGGTATTGAGATGGATCCTGCTAAAGTGAAGGCTGTAACCGAGTGGGCCCCTCCTCGCACTCGTAAACAATTGCAAAGTTTCTTGGGATTTGCTAACTTTTACCGCCAATTTATCCCCTCTTTTGCCAGTATTGCTCTACCGATTACGAACTTGCTTAAAACAAAGGGTGATGATAAACCACAACCTAATAAACCCCTGCACTGGTCTATGGAATGCCAAGCAGCCTTCGAAAAACTTAAACGCTTATTTGCAGCAGAACCAACTTTGAAACACCCAGACATAAATGCCCCTTTTGTCGTACAAGCTGATGCCAGCGATGTGGCTGTGGGCGCAGTGCTACTCCAATACAACCCCAACGGGGAATTACAACCTTGTGCTTATACCTCTCGTAAACTCTCAGATACAGAGAGAAGATGGGCTATTTGGGGAAAAGGCTTTTGCAGTGCGGTGGGCCCTCATGACTTGGCGACATTTCTTGGAAGGAGCGCCCCATCCGTTCAAGGTATGGACTGATCATAAGAATTTGGAATCTCTCCGAACTCCTCGCAAACTTTCTCCTAAACAAGTACGGTGGTCTCAATATTTCAGTCGTTTTAATTTTTCCATGAAATATATTCCCGGAGGACAAAACTTTATGGCAGATGCATTATCACGCCTCCCTCAATACAACTCCTCTAAACTTACAGTAATCCAGCCTGTCATCCCGGGATGTGATTTAGCTGCTCCGGTGACCACTCGCAGCCATTCTACTCTACACACCGACACCCCTCTTGAATTAATCTCTAAAATCAAAGACGAACTTCAGACTGACGACTGGTTTGCTGCACATTGTGGAGACTGTACTTTGCGGGATGACTTGCCCTGGATGGGTTCTAAACTTTACGTCCCGGCTAAACTCCGTACCTTAGTACTCCAGAGAGCGCACGATTCTCGACTCGCCGGTCATTTTGGTTTCGTGAAGACCCTACACTTACTTAAGCGTCAATTCTGGTGGCCTTATATGAAAAAAGATGTGGAGTCTTACATTGCTAGTTGCCCAGTTTGTGCTGCTTGTAAACGCCCCCCCCCCCGGCAAACCTCAAGGTCTCCTCCAGTCTGTAGCTCGCCCGGAGTCTCCTTGGAAGGAGATATCTATGGACTTCATTGTGGACCTCCCTAGTAGCCATGGTTTCACTGTCATATGGGTGGTTACTGATCTGTTTTCAAAACAGGTTCATTTTGTCCCGTGTTCTGGAAGCCCATCGGCCAAGGCGCTAGCAAACCTTTTCCTGAATCACATTTATCGCCTACACGGAGTTCCTCGACGTATTATTTCTGATAGAGGAGTACAGTTCACTTCTCGGTTTTGGAAGGAATTCTTGAAAATGATAGGCTCCTCCCAAGGATTAAGCTCCTCCCACCACCCGCAGACAAACGGAGCTTGTGAAAGGGCTAATTCCGTTTTGGAACAATATTTACGATGTTTCATTCATTATCAACAAGACGATTGGGCCGACCTCTTAACCCATGCTGAGGTGGCTTATAACAATTCTGTTCATAGCAGCACCGGTATGACTCCCTTCAAATTGATCTATGATCAAGACTTTGTGCCTATTCCCAAGTTGCCTCACGAGTCTCCTACCGTTCCCTCTCTATTGGATTGGAGTACTAAGATGTCCTCATTTTGGCCGGTGGCGCGAAAAATGCTGGATGATGCTCACCAATCTCATAAATTGTATGCTGACAAGAAACGAATTGCCCCTCCAGATTATAAAGTTGGTGACCGTGTTTACCTCTCTACTAAATTCTTAGAGAGCCCCCAAAAATGTAGGAAACTGGGCCCGAAATATATTGGACCTTTCCCCATTGTTAAATTCATCAGCTCCGTGTCAGTCAAACTGGATTTGCCAAAAACTTATCGTCGCCTTTACCCGATTTTCCATGTCAATCTGTTGAAGCCTGAACACACATCTTACCTTCGACCACTACAATCTACACCCCCGCCGCCGTTATTCGTTTCCGGTGAACCCCATTACGAAGTAAAAGACATTTTAGATTCTAGAGTCTGGAGAAATAAGGTTCAATACCTTGTCTCGTGGAGGGATTTCCCTCCTTCCCATACCGAGTGGGAGGATAAACGCCATGTTCGAGCCTCTAAACTGCTTAAGAAATTTTATGCTAAATATCCTAACAAGCCTTAACCACTGTTATATTTTTTGTGTGTGTGTATTTTCTGTTTGTCTCTGTCCCTCTTGGTGGTTTTTCTGTGTTTCTGTTTTATTCTAGGACTAACGTCTCACTTTCTGGAGGACGGCCGGATGTCAGCCTCTGCTTTTGCTCTGCTTTTGCCTGCATAGGCTGACATGTTGAAACGGGGAGAGGGCTGGGGGTTGCTAAGCTACTAAGGGGGCAGGAGAGAGAGGCGGTTACAGTTGTTATCACATTCAGCTAACGGACTGCATTCCATTCTGATGATGACCCTGAGAAGGAGCTGCACCTGATGTCGTGGCTGACTTTGCATTGGACAATATGCCGGGGTCAAAGGGGGGAGGTTGGGTTATGCTTTGTTACGTATGTTGCGCGCCTAAATGTTTCATTCCTTGCTTGACTTTGGCTGAAGTCTCATCATTATCAGTAAAAGTAGCCTTGAACTTTCTAAATGAAGTCAAGTGTGTTCTTTCTTGATGATTGATGGAAACAGTCATGACACCTCCATGTTTCTAGTGTCTTTTCCCCCACTTGGAACTGAACCCAGAAGGACATTTCTTCCATCAGATGTTAAAATGTATGGTTTGTATAAAGAATTAACAGAATTAGATCAGATATTACCAGGGACAGATGAAAAATTAATACAGAAAATACATAGCTACTTGTTAAGTATTAAGATGGAAGAAGAACAAGACAATGATAGTATGGCGTAAAAATTTTGGCTATTCACTTGAGTTAGATAAATGGCAGAAATTATGGGATAGAAATTATAAATTAACAATGTGTACTGTATACAAAGAAAATATTTATAAAATGTTTTATAGATGACATTTTCTGACCTCAAGGTTAGCAAAGAAGTTTAAGGCTAAATCTGCAAAATGTTGGAAATGTCATCAGACACCTGGTTCATACTATCATATGTGGTGGACATGTCAAAAAGAGAAAAAATATTGGACAAAAATACATACATGGCTTGAAAAAATGACTGGACCGGGGGGCCCTTCGCACAGTCACTCAAGCGCTTGTGACTTCTCGGCTGGATTACTGTAACGCTCTCTACATGGGGCTCCCCTTGAGGTGCACTCGAAAACTACAGCTAGTTCAGAATGCGGCCGCGCGGGTGATTATGGGTGCCCCAAGGCAAGCCCATATAACACCTCTCCTGCGCGAGCTGCACTGGCTGCCTGTGGCCTTTCGAGTGCACTTCAAGGTGTTGACAACCATCTTCAAATCGCTCCATGGCTCGGGGCCTAGCTATATACGAGACCGCCTTCTGCCCCATACATCCCTTCGTCCGATCCGCTCCCAGAGAGGGTCTTCTCCGGGTACCGTCGGCGGGGCAATGCCGGTTGGCGACACCCAGGGGAAGGGCCTTCTCTGTGGCGTGCCCGGCCCTCTGGAACGACCTACCCCCCGACCTTCGCACTACCTCGGACCTCCGCCTCTTTCGCCAACGTCTTAAGACGTATCTATTCCAACAAGCCGGCCTAGCGTAGCCCCCCGTTTCTGACTCTATCTATAAATTTTAATTTTCAGGGTTTTAAATGGGTTTTTAGCACGGGTTTTAATTTAATTTAATATGTTTTTAATAGTGTATATTGTCTTTTGTTATGGTTTTAATAATGCCTGTGCGCCGCCCTGAGTCCTAACAAGGAGAAGGGCGGGGTATAAATTCGAATATTATTATTATTATTATAAAATAACATCTAGATTTGAGGGGGTTTCCGGTGACATCATTGGTGATGGCGGCAGGCTCGGAGATTGCTCCGACACCTAGCTGACTAATCAGGTGTCTGGCAGCATAAAGAACGGCTGTTTGCCGGTCTCGGAGGGACTTGGCGAAGACGGGGGCGCTTTTCTGCAGGCAAGGTGAGGTGCGATCTCCCCAGCGATGCAGAGGCTCAGCCCTGATCCCAGACGTCTGAAGAGGGATGCATGGCAGCCCCAAAGTCATGATGCAACACTTTTGTTTGGTGTAGAGATTTTGGTGTGAATCTGGATGCCCTCAAAATTTCTTGAAGAGTAAGTTGGACTTGCTAACTGGTTATCTCTGGCGGCTTTTTTTTCTTTGACGCGAGTTTTAGCGCCAGTGGTAAGCAACAGCGATTGTGTCAAGCAGGAACAAACTATCGAAGAAGGATTAGCATCATAAAGAGCTGTTGAAGGTGGCTCAGGTGGTAGAAACTGAGGAAAGGGAGAGTGGAGCTTTACCCTGAGGCACAGCTGGTAGATATCTGCAGACTCTCCCTGCCCGCCCTCAAGAGATCTGGAGAACTTTGTGTGCTGCTGTAGGAGACTTAAGATTTCATTTGTGACAGACTTTTCTTCTGGAACTTGCATAGCTAGTTTCCTTCTTGGTGGACTCCTTTCTTCTCTGTCATTTTTACAGTGCATATCGCTTTTTTTTTTTGAGCTGGAGTATTGCTCCTGGACAGAACGGATGAACTGAATTTTTTTCCTTTCCCCCCCCTTTTTTTTGGAGGTTTGATCTTTTTTTCCCCATCTGTGTTGGTGTATTTGCTTCCACCCTCTCTTTCTTTTTCTGATATGAGCCCCCCCCCCCCCCCCCGTATTCTTTTTAAGATCTCCATAAGGGACTATATCTATATATCTTTATATTGGGACCATACCTTTAATTGATTACATTAACCTATTTCTCCCCATAGATAGCAGCAAAATAAGTCTGAATATTGCATAAATTGGTAGCAGATAGTTTATGAATCAGTGGGAGAAGCTTCTTAACCTAATTGATATGAGTTGGGCAAAGGGGGGAAAGAAGACCTCGGTACTATCTACTCAGCTGTCCCCATCTACAACCCCTCCAACACCCCACAGAATTTTAGACAATATGGCTGGGGCAGAGAAAGCACCTACATTGCAAAATATACAGATGACTTTGCTATCGATAAAAAATAGTATGGCTAGGAATCAAGAGGTCACCGAAAAATCCCTGGCCGATATTAAAAATGAAATGGGAGACATGAGGAGAGAAATGAAACAGCTGTATACACAGCAAAAGGAGATCTGGGCAAAAATTGAGAAACAGGAGGGCCAAATTCAAGATTTAGGAGTAAAAACGAAGGAAAGTGAAGGGAACATGGCGAGGTGGGAGATGAGGCAGCTTCATATCAATAGAAGACTGGAAGATGAGATTGTTTTGTTGGAATTAGAAAGGTCAGCCTTCTTTCTCAGATTTCAAAATATCCCAGAGGAAAGAGGGGAGGAGTTGAAGGAAATTATGGTTGAGATGATTGCAGGGATCGTCCAGAAAGATAAGTTGTTGATGACGTCTATAGGGTCTATACCTCCTATGCCAGAAGGCAGAAGCTGCCACGTGAAGTGCACATGAGGTTTAGCAAATGATCTCTGAGAGAAGAAGTTTACCAGAAGGCATGTGACCAGAATATCACATATGCAGGGGGGAAGGTGATAGTACTAAGTGTGGGAAAGGAGGCAGAAATATCAGGACTTAGCAACACAATTGAGGAAACTCCAGGTGATGTACAGGTGGCTTTTCCCAGAAGGGGTGTCTTTCCTCTGGCAGGGCCAGAGGCTTCGGATTGAATCATTGCAAGATGCACAAGATTCCAGTTCAATCAATTCAAACAGAGATTAGAGGGGGGAGTTTTTTTTCCTTTAACCCCCCCCCCCTCGGAAGAAACGGCAGTCAAACGATCTCTCTCCAAAATGGAGAGAGAAAAGGTACTAACTTGCCATTTGAATTAACTATGGGAGACAGTATTGCAGTGGCAACAATCTTTCGCGGAGCCCTTTCTAAAATGCAAATTGCAACTCTCACTTTTCCTTTCTCCCTGTGAAAGGGTGGGGCAAGATGGCTCCCCTTTGTTCTCTCTTCATAGCTTCAATATCTATGAAGTTTGCCCTCCGTAACCGCCTCCGAAGGACTCTTGATACTTTTTAACATCTCCCCCGAAGGCTCTCTTTGTCTCGCCTGCTACGTGGACATCCTGGATGTGGATTATATGGTTTTTCGCTTTTTTTGATGTATCTCTGAGACTTGAGACAGTGAGGGAGAACTAGTTTTGTATTTGGATTTTCCTGATACCTCGAACTGTCCCGGCTGCCCGCTCCTTTGACGCCATTTTTTTTTACCACCTTTGAATTGAGACAATGGCTTCTAGAAAACCACCCACGGGAAAATCAACATCCACCTCCTCCTCAGCAGCCTCCAGCCCAAGCATGCAACAGTTGAAAATTACCTCACTATTGCAGAAAGAAACTGCTGGAGAAAGCTCGCAGGAACTATCGGTTGTTCAAATGTTTCAGGAACTTATGAGAAATATGAATGAATTGCGGAAAGAGATGACAGACTTCAAAATAGGACTCAGAGAAACGCAGCAAAATACAACGGAAAATAAACAAAGAATTATGACGTTGGAAGGGGGGGGGGCAGCCGAGATGGGGAAAGAGGTTAAAGAGATTCAAAAGGGAAATTTAGAATTAGAAATTTACATGTCTAAAATAGAATTTGAAAGAATGTCTTTTTTTCTCAGGTTCCAGAACATATCAGAGAGAGAAAATGAAGATCTTAAAGATGTTATGAGTACAATATTAGCAGAATACCTTAAAAGAGATAAAGAACAACTCTGGTGGGATATGGACCTGGTTTATAGAATTAATTCAACATATGCTAGAACCCATAATGTCCCAAGAGAGGTTCATGTTAAATTTCTCAGGAGATCCACAAGGGATGAGATACTGAGGGCCCAAAGGGGGGAACCTTTAAAGTACCAAGACAAAGAAATAACCATTTTGAAACAAATTCCGAAAAAAATCAGAGAAACAAGAAGGAAATATTCCTTCCTGTCGAAGAAATTATATAATAAAGGAGTTTGGTTTAAATGGTTATTGCCAGAGGGAATGTTGATCTTCTGGGAGGGGGGTAGAATAAGAATTAAAACATTAAACGAGGCAGATGCCTTTTTTCAAAAACATTCTTCCCTCTTAGGGGACGGAGATAGTGGAGGTGGGGAAAAGGGCAGCAATATACAAGATACAGGAACGAGGGGAGCTACGGCTCCACCTGGTGACAGGGAGGAAGAAACAATAGCGAAAAGTCTCAGATCACAAAAATGATTTTATTTGAAATGTCATTGTAATTGTTGATATAATAGAAAATGGCAAAGAAAGAGATGATTGAACATATGGTTGACACAATGTAAGAACTCTGTTTATGCTTGTCCTTTATTTTTAAAATTGTAAACTTGTGAGGTTTGGGAGGGCTACCACTACCGGCATGGGAGCTACCAAATTTTTTTTTTATACTCCCTATCCCTTTTCCTATGTATATTTTGAAAACCAATAAAACTTTTTTACAAAAAAAAAAAGATGCACAAGACTTTATGGAAAGTTGATGAGTCAGTTGATGAGGGGAACCCAGAGTAATGATGTAGAATTGGATAACAAGAGTCAAGGAGAGGAGCGAAGGAATAGTGGCTCAGGAGATGAGAAGGGGGGGGGGGGAATGAGAGTCAAAACAGAGATGAGAGACCGCAGATGAGGCAGACAACAAAATCCAAAGCCCTACACAAATAACGATGGCGGATGAACTCCGCTTAATTTCTTTAAACATAAATGGTTTGAATTCATTAGGAAAGAGAAATAAAATACTGAATGCTTTACGGAAAATAATTGTGATCTGACATACCTGCAAGAAGTACACATTGTGAACCACCAGCAAAATGTGTTGCATTATCCTCGGCTGGGTATAATGCACGCAAGTTTAACAGATGAAAAGAAAAGGGGTATTGTGTTGTATGTTAAAGATCATATTGATTCCAAATTGGTATATACTGATGGAGAGGGGAGGCTTTTAATGGTTGAATTGAAATTTGGTCAATATAGAATTTTGCTGGTGGCCATATATGCGCCGAACGATAATCAGAGTACCTTTTTTAGAAAGTTGCATCAAAAAATTGCAGTTAGGCTATGATCACATATGTGTGGTGGGTGATTATAATGCTGTGGTAGATAGGACAATGGACTATAACACAGGAAACACCCAAAAGGGGGGGAAATTAAGAGAAAGGAGGAGGGCCCTCCCTAAAACTTTTGAAGACACGAGGGAGGAATATGAATTAAAGGATGTATGGCGTGAATTCCACCCACAGATAAAACAATTTGCCTTCTTTTCACATAGATATCAATCTTGTTCTAGTTTCGACATGGCTTGGATGACAAAGTAAATTGGGGACCTGGTTAAGGAAGTAGCGATTGAGGTTAATACCTGGGCTGATCATAATCAAATTTTATTGGTGTGGAAAGGAGAAAGGCGGGGGAGGAAGAGAAGGAGGATAATGAATACAGAGATAGTGAAAGAACAAGAGTTTCAACAAATGTTTAAAAGGGAAATGAGGTTTTTTTTTGAGGAGAACAGGAAGGGCGAAATAACCCCACAGATACTTTGGGATACGGCCAAGGCCTTTATGAGGGGCCTGGCCATTAAACATACAATAGGCGCACAGAGGAAAACATTGGAAGAGAGGGCAAGATGGGTAGCCCAATTGGAGGTGGTGGAAAAAGCCTTGCAACAGGACCCTTTAGATGATAAGAAAAAAGAGGAAATGGCTAGAATTAAGCACCGGATATCTCTTTTAGACCAGGAGGATGTTGCTCGGAAACTTAGGGGGATTAAGCAAAATTTTTTCAAGCACGCTAACAAACCGGGCCGTTGGCTTTCATATAGACTTTGGAAAGAAAGAGAGAGCAGACGTATAGCGCAATTGCAGAATAGTAAAGGGGAATTAGTAGAAACCAAGGGGGAGAAACAGGAAATTATTCAAGGTTTTTTTCAGCAACTATATAGTAGAGAGGAAGTCTCAGAGGACCAAATTAAGGAATTCTTGGATAATGCAAATCTACCTAAGATCTCAATTGAAGTGAAAGGGGTAATGAATAAAAAGATAACAATAGATGAACTAGAAAAAGCAATCAAAAAAATGAAAAACAACAAGACTCCTGGCATGGATGGTTTGCCAGCCGAAATTTATAAAACTTTTTCAGAAACCCTAGGACAAGACATGATAGCAATATTTAATGCTGTCTTGACGGATTCTATCGTACCAAAGTCGTGGGCTGAGGCGTATATAATTCTTTTGCCTAAGGCTGGAGCGGACCGTACCCAAATTAAAAATTATAGGCCCATTTCACTTTTGAATGTGGATTACAAAATTTTTGTGGCTATACTGGCAGATAGATTTAAATTTTTTCTTAACAAATTTATACATTCTTGTTAGGATATTCAGCCTTATATTGGGTTGACAATATATATGAGCCTATGTTCTTAAGAAGTTATGTAGCTTTAAGAACTGTCTTTGAATTCTGATTGGCTGTGCTGCTCAGCTTTTCCATATAAGCAAGGCAGGAACACAGTCAATTCCCTTTTCGATTCCCTGTGCTGAGGAGCTGGTGCTGAAGAAGAAGGAGTATTGTTTTGCATCACTGTGAGATAATTCTGTGTTTGGTGTTGGACTGTTATTTGTTTGAGAGTTAGTCGGAAGAAGCATTTTAGTTGCTACAAAGTAAAGACTATTTTTCTTACTATCACTGTTTTAGAGTTTGTTTGTGGCTACAGCAACGTATCTCTTTACTGTCCAGTGAATTACACTATTCCACATTTATTTGCTAACACTGGTTAAGGGACCAGAGTTGTAACACCTGGTTCTGAACCCAGAGTTGCTAACATTGGTCATGGGCCCAGACTGCACAGTGTAAATACCGGTTTACAGTTATAGAGGAGTTGTAAAACGCAACAAACTACTCTGGTGAAGATGGCACAAGTCCAGGGTCCAAATTTGTCAGTTATTAGTTGGCTGGATGGAACCAACTATGTTTCCTGGTCCACCAAGTGCAGTCTGCTGTTGCGCAGAGAGGGGCTATGGGAGGTTGTGGCGAATCCACCGGAAGTGACTGCCTGGAGCGAGGATAATGCTGAAGATGCCAGAAAACTTGCAGAGTTTAAGCAAAACAACGAAAGGGCACTTTGTATCATAGGTTTAACGCTTGATGATTCCCAGCTAGTGCATATTCGGGGGGAAGTTTCTGCTGCAAGATGCTGGGAGAATTTAAAGAGACTGTATGTTCGTGACACTGTGGGAGCACACATACATTTAACCAGAAAACTGTTTAGGACAAAGCTCAGCAAGGAAGGAGACATGTTAGTTCACATTAACTGCATGTAGGACATGTTTCAAGAGTTGCAAGAAAAGGGACTAAAGTGTACAGAACAGCAGCAGGTGTACATACTACTCTCATCACTGGATGAAAGCTATGATGCTGTAGTAACGTTGTTTGAAGTGCTGCCTCAACAAGAACTTACATTAGCCAACGTTTCTTCGCATCTGTTAGAAGAGTCAAGACGGTGAGTGGAAAGGCAACAACTTAAAGCTGAGCCAGAAACTGTGGATGTAAATGTAAATGTAAATAACCATGTGTATACTGTAAAATGCTATAATTGTGGGGAAAAGGGCCATATAGCTAAGTATTGTAAAAGAGGTAAACCACAAAACATGGTTAGAGAGAGGAAACACAAATGTAATGTAACTACCTCTAGTAAGGCATCAGTGAACCACGATTTGTGGGTTATTGACAGTGGAGCCTCACTATGTATCACTAGAGGTAGAAGGAATTTTAGAAAAATGCATTCTTCAAGTAACAAGGTTTATTTAGCCAATGGATGGAAGTTAAAAGCAGTTGGGGAAGAAATGGCTAAATGTAAATTTGTACAGGAGGAATTGCATATGTTGTATGCTCCTAAGCTAAAGTTTAATTTACTGTCTGTTAGAGTTTTAGTTAAGCTAGGATATACGGTTACATTAAAGAAGAATGAATGTTTGTTAGAGAAGGGTGGAGCCAAGGTTACTGGAACGTTGAAAGATGGCTTGTATGTATTAACAGATAATCATGTAGCTAATGCTGTATGCTCAAATGTAAGGCCACATGATGAGTGCGTTCACCTTCTACACCGACGTTTAGGACACATTAGTTTTCAGAAATTGAAACCGACTGCTAAGATGGTGAATGGGTTAAGGTTGAAACCATGTGACAAATATCTGAGTTGTAATGTGTGTAACAAAGAGAAGAGCAAACAAACCCCTGCAAACAGGTTAGATGGGTTCAAGACGAAGAAGCCACTGGAAGTCATGTTTGCTGATATTATAGGCCCTATGAAGGCTAGTTTAGGGGGAGCTTGCTATGTACTTAGTATAGTAGATCATTATTCCAGGTACGGGTTTTGCTATCTGCTTAAAAACAAAGCTGAAACTTTTGAGAATTTAAGGAACTGGATAAGGTTTGCCGAGAGAAAAGCAAAGGGAAAGATTGTAACCATAGTCACAAATAATGAAAAAGAGGTCATGAATAACAAGGTTAAAACCATGTTAGGTACACTGGGGATAAAACACAAGTGTTCTGATCCACAACACAAAGCACACATTGGAGAAAGGGGTCAATCTCTACAAGCCATGGTAATAGCCATGCTGGCTGATGCGGGTTTACCAATAGCTTTGTGGGGGGAGGCAATGTCATGTGCAAACAATATTCTAAACAACGTAGTGAATTCTACTACAGGAAAGATTCCATACACATTGTGGCATGGTAGGAAACCTGATCTGAGTTATATTCACACGTTTGGGTCACCTGCATGGGTAAGACAAAAGGGGCAAAGTAGAGCTCAGAAATTAATCTTTGTGGGTTACAACGCAAACCATAAGTCATACAGGTTCTGGAAGAAAGGCACGACGAGGATGATCAACAGTAATGATGTAAGGTTCCTGGAATATATAAACTGGGGTAAACTGGAGAATGGAAAGGAAATAATATTTGAATCCAAAACTGAAAATACTCAAGTAGAGAAAGAGAAAGCAGTAGAGACTACTCAGGAGGAGGTAGGAGTGGAAAAGGCAGTAGAGAATACTCAGGAGGAGGAAAGAGATAGGCAGGAATATATTAAGGTGGAGAGTCCATCCACAAGTCCTGAACTGCCAAGGAGGTCAAAAAGAAACACCAGGCCACCTGATCGTTATCAGGCAAGTCTGGTCTATAGGAAAAATAAATTTTTCGGCAAAGTACACTGAGATAGCAACATACCAAGAGGACGATCAGACGATGTGGAAAGCTGCGATGGATAAGAGGTTGAAACAATTAAAGAATCTGGAAATTTACGAGTAGGTTACAAAACCACAGGGGAAAAATATAAAAGTTCCAACTGGATCAAGAGAGGTTACATGGAGAGATGGAACAGGAATTTAATCAGTCTGTAGCTGGTTATAACGAAGGGTATGCAACAAGGCAAATACTCTCAGGGCAGGATAATGTGTGAGCAGCTAGACACATGAATGTAATCAATCACCTGGAAATGGAGACGGCGTATCTGCATGAACTGTGAGAGCATATGATATACATGCAGAGGTTACTGGGTAATGAAGAAGATAAACAAAACTAATAGTTGTTAAGGAAAAGTAAATAAGGTTATAGAAAATCTGGGTTTGTGCAGTGTAACTCAAGTATTGCTAGGTTTAGGTATTAAAGTGTCCAATTACTGTATGTGAGGACAAACAAGCGGCTATACTAATGGATACAAATATAGCTGTAAAGACAAGATCGAAAACACACTGATCTTAGGTATGTAAATATGAGGGAGTGTATAAAGGATGAAATGGTACAGCTTGTTTACTGTATGTTTATTTATTTATTTATTTATTTTTCATATTTATATCCCGCGCCCATCTCCCACAAAGGGACCCGGGGCGGCGCACAGGAAGATTAAAAATACAGATATACAAATATACAAAATACAAAGACTCATTAAAACTATATTAAACCCGACCCTGCGCTAAAGCATAATTAAAACCCCCAAATTAAAACTTTGATCAACTAAAAGTCAGTTCGGTGTCAGGTAGTTCATGCCAGGCCGGCTAGATGAAAAAGTGCGTTTTTAGGCGCTGGCGGAACAGGCGGAGGTCAGAGATGACACAGAGTTCGGGAGGTAGATCGTTCCAGAGGGCTGGGCCCGCCACAGAGAAGGCCCTTCCCCTGGGTGTCGCCAACCGGCATTGCCCGGCCGATGGCACCCGGAGAAGACCCTCTCTGTGGGAGCGAATCGGACGTAGGGACGTATGGGGCAGCAGACGGTCTCGCAGGTAACTAGGCCAGGTGCCATGGAGCACCTTGAAGATGGTCATCAATACCTTGTAACGCACCCGAAAGGTCACAGGTAGCCAGTGCAGCTCACGCAGGAGAGGTGTTATATGGGATTGCCGAGAGGCTCCCATGCTTACAGGCGCGGCCACGTTCTGGACTAACTGCAACCTTCGAGTGCATCTCAAGGGGAGCCCCATGTAGAGAGAGTTACAGTAGTCCAGACGGGAAGTCATGAGTGCTTGAGTGACTGTGCGAAGGGCGTCCCGGTCAAGTAAGGGGCGCAATTGGCGGACCAGGCAAACCTGGTAAAACGCCCCCCTGGCCACGGCTGTCACATGGTCCTCCAGGGACAGCCGGGAATCCAGGAGGACTCCTAAATTGCGCGCCCTCTCCATGGGGGCCAATAATTCGCCCCCCATGGCCAGCGATGGAATCACCTGGCTAAACCGGGGCGCCGGAAAGCACAGCCACTCGGTCTTGGACGGGTTGAGTTTGAGTCTGTTACTGCCCATCCAGATCCGTACGGCTTCCAAACACCGGGACATCACCTCGACGGCATCATTGGGGTGGTTTGGGGTAGAGATGTACAGCTGAGTGTCATCAGCGTACAGATGGTACTCTACCCCAAAACCACGGATGATCTCGCCCAGCAGCTTCCTATACGTGTTGAACAGGAGTGGCGAGAGTACCGACCCCTGCGGCACCCCACATGTGAGGGGCCTTGAAGTCGACCTCTGCCCTCCTGCCAACACGAATTGCGACTGACCAGAGAGGTAGGAGAACCACCGTAAAACGGTGTCTCCCACCCACAACCCCCCCCAGTCGGCGCAATAGGATACCATGGTCGATGGTAGAGATCTAACAGGACCAGGATAGAGGAAAAAACTCTATCCCGCGCCCTCCAGAGATCATCCACAAACGCGACCAATGCCGTCTCGGTGCTATGACCGGGTTGAAAGCCAGACTGGCGCGGGTCTAGATAATCAATTTCCTCCAGATGGCGGGGAAACTGCTGTGCCACCACACTCTCTACAACCTTCGCTAAAAAGTGAAGGTTGGAGACCGGACGGTAATTTACCAATAATGCTGGGTCCAGGGAAGGCTTCTTGAGGAGGGGTCTCACCACCGCCTCTTTCAAGGTGGTAGGCAGGAACCCCTCACTCAAGGAAGCATTCACTATATCATGGAGCCAGCCTCGTGTAACCTCCCAGGATGCCAGTACAAGCCAGGAGGGACACGGGTCCAATAAACATGTAGTGGCCTTTAGTCTCCTCGCCAACCTGTCCATATCATCGGCAGTAACAGAGTCAAAATCCTCCCATAAAATTGTCTCAAGACCTGCATCGGATGATCCCTCTAGACTACTATCTGTGGGGAGTAGCTCGCTCCGGATCTGAGCGATTTTATCCTGCAGATACTCTCCAAACTCCTCTGCTCTGCCCTGTAAAGGGGCTTCCCGCGGCCTCTGTTGAAGGAGGGAGCAGGTCACCCCAAACAGGGCCGCAGGGCGGTTATCTGCGGATGCGATGAGGGTGACACAATACTCACGTTTGGCCACCCTCATCACCACTAGGTAAGTCCTCAAGTGGGCTCTTGCCAGTGCTCGATCAGATTCGGACCGAGAGGATCTCCACCTACTCTCTAGGCGTCTCTTGCAGCGTTTCATCTCCTTCAGCTCCTCGGAGAACCAAGGAGCCTGGGTGAGTCGACGTCGCGTGAGAGGCCGCAAGGGCGCGACCCGGTCCAAGGCCCCTGTGCCTGCATTGTACCATGCAGCCACTAAGTCCTCAGTCGAGTCGCGGGTCAAGGATACAGGTACTGGCCAAAGCTCCCTCTGGAACCTTTCGGGATCCATCAGGCGCCTGGGGTGGAACCATCTTGGCATCTCAGGTTCTGCCTCCCCGCGGTGGGGTGAGGCAATTGGAAAGTCCAGATGAAGGAGAGTGATCTGTCAATGACAAGGGTGAGATGACTAAGTCCCCGGTTCCTAGATCACTCATCCACTGGCCAGAGACAAAGATGAGATCCAGCGTGTGTCCTCCATCGTGAGTGGGGCCCTGCACTAGTTGGGTCAGGTCCATGGCCGTCATGGAAGCCATGAACTCCCGAGCTACCTCGGAAGTTTCGCCCGCCGATGGCAAGTTAAAATCCCCCATGACTAATAGTCTGGGGGTCTCAACCGCCATCTCGGCAATCACCTCCAGGAGCTCGGGCAGGGCTGCTGTTACATAGCGGGGAGCCAGGTATACAATCAGCAAGCCCAACTGCCTCCCTAGGCCCCATTTCACGTAGAGGGACTCACAGCCGGTAGTCTGTGGCACAGTGGTCTCCCTCGGCTCAAGACCTTCCTTAACGATAATCGCCACCCCCCCACCCCTGCCTAGGGCCCGTGGCTGATGAAATGCCCGGTAGCCCGGTGGGCACATTTCCACGAGGGGTAAACCCCCCTCGAGGCCCAACCAGGTCTCCGTAATTCCCACCAGGTCCAGGTCCCCCTCTGACACTAGGTCATTAATGAGGGGGGCTTTGTTCACCACGGACCTGGCACTGCAGAACATCAGCCTGGGGCCCCGGCTCTGTAGTCCTTGACCTCCTAGCCTGCGAAGGGAGCACAGGGGGTTGGGGCGAGTGACCGCTTGTAACCAGCGGCCACGTTCCCCCAACGAATGATGGACTCCCTGTCTCCCACCGCCCCTGCCCCTCCCTAGGACCGATCGGATGGAAAAGCCCTCCATAGGATCGACACCCCCTCCCCCCTCCTCGATGGACCTAACCATTTCCCTAATGATATACATGTTAGAGATGAATATGGCTTATCATTTTAAGAAGGCTCAAGGAGCAATATAGCACAAGGAGTGTTGTTATGGTTATGGTTAAAGATATGAATATATATTGATCAACCCAAGGGGGAGTATGTTAGGATATTCAGCCTTATATTGGGTTGACAATATATATGAGCCTATGTTCTTAAGAAGTTATGTAGCTTTAAGAACTGTCTTTGAATTCTGATTGGCTGTACTGCTCAGCTTTTCCATATAAGCAAGGCAGGAACACAGTCAATTCCCTTTTCGATTCCCTGTGCTGAGGAGCTGGTGCTGAAGAAGAAGGAGTATTGTTTTGCATCACTGTGAGATAATTCTGTGTTTGGTGTTGGACTGTTATTTGTTTGAGAGTTAGTCGGAAGAAGCATTTTAGTTGCTACAAAGTAAAGACTATTTTTCTTACTATCACTGTTTTAGAGTTTGTTTGTGGCTACAGCAACGTATCTCTTTACTGTCCAGTGAATTACACTATTCCACATTTATTTGCTAACACTGGTTAAGGGACCAGAGTTGTAACACCTGGTTCTGAACCCAGAGTTGCTAACAATTCTGATCAGAATGGCTTTCTGCCTTCAAGGCACTTGAAAGACAACGTTAGAATTATTTTGGATGCCCTGGAATATTATGAAGCTCAGCCGGACAAACAAGTGGCCTTTATGTTTCTCAATGCACAGAAGGCATTCGATTGGGTAAATTGGAAGTTTATGCTGTCACAGTTAGAAAATATGGAGTTTGGAGAAAATTTTCTAAATGTGGTTCTCCGCTGCCTCCGGGCCGGGGGGGAGGGAGAGAGGAAGAGCCGCACCAGAGGGGCCAAAGTGGGACGTGCGGCGCCCTGACAGCCTCCGCGGTGCTTGGATGGCCGCGGCCTCAGGTGCTCTCCCCGCCCGCTCGCTGAGGGAGAAGGCAGCTGTGGCCTCCCCGGCCGGCGTGCCGGGCTTTCCACTGCTTGGGGGGCGGGGGGAAGGGAGGGAGAGAGGGAGGGAGAGACTGACATACAGAGAGAGACAGAGGGGGAGGGAGGAAGAGACGAACAGAGAGAGACACAGAGAGAGAGGGAGGGAGAGAGGGAATCACACACACACACACACAGACACACACGCAGAATGACAGATGGGTGGAGGGAGGAGAGAGAGACAGATAAAGAGATAGACAGAGAGAGACAAAAAGAGTAAGAAAAATAGAAAGAAAAAGTTGGCCACGCCCACCCGGTCACATGACCACTGAGCCACTCCCACAAAACAGGCCACACCTTTTGGCTCTCAAAAGAAATTTAAATCGTGGTACTGTTGATATTTGGCTCTCTTGACTAATAAGTTTGCCCACCACTGTTCTAGAGGATCCTATGGTTTCCGGGATACAGCTTTTACGCAAAATAGAGGAGTACGGTATGATAGCGGGGTTACGTATAAATAAAGAGAAGACAAAACTGTTAATCAAGAACATGACTTTGATCCAGAAAAGGGGAGTGCAAAGCTTGCTAGGAATTAATATGGCTCACAAAGTACAATACCTGGGAATTTGGCTTACGGAGAGATGTTCCTCTATCAAAGTAGATAATTATATGATAATTATTATTACAACAGGTATCTAAGGATATGATCAATTGGAGTGGTAAACAATTGTCTTTGATGGGCAGGATTGCAAGAGTTAAGACGCATGTGCTACTGACATTTTTGTTTTTGTTTCAAATGGCACCAACTAAATTGGACAAAAAATTTTTTTAGATCTTTGGAGAAAATAGTGGCTCGATTTATATGGCAAGGCAAGAAAGCACGAATTAAAGCCCAAATGTTGCAAAAACGTAAAGAACTGGGAGGCTTCGGGGTACCCAACTGGGAAGCATATTATAGTGCAGCAATTATGACATGGGTGAAGGATTGGGTGACGTTGAGTAGAAGGCGTTTATTGGCTATAGAGGGACATGACCTCCCACAGCAATGGCATGCTTCCCTTTGGCAAGAAAGAAATACCCCCCGCAAGCATTTCATGGGACATTATATTCAGAAGATTTTGATGGGGGTGTGGGAAAAGGTGAGGAAAAAGTATTATCTTAAGGTTCCGTGCTGGTTGGCACCGCTGGAGGCTTTAATGCATCCCAGTGTATTTAACTGGACAAGAAACATAATATATAGAGATACTATGACAGAAAATGGCAATATGAAAACAAAGATGGAATTAGAGCAGCAGGGCAGGAATTTGGAATGGTGGAAATATTTACAGATTAGAAATAGGCTTAAAAGCGATAAGGAACGGTTTGGAATTTATTCAAACCCTCAAGAGTTGGACAAGATTTTGTTTGGCGGAGATAAATTGTTGTCAAAGATTTATCAATCTTTGATCTGTCAAGGTGTTAAAGAAGAGATGGATAAAAGCCTTTTAATAGCGTGGGAGAGGAATTTTGGCAATGAGATTGAAATGGGTAAATGGTGGGATCTATGGAGTAAGACCATTAAACTCACGATATCTACAGCATTTAAAGAAAATATCTATAAGATGGCTTATAGATGGCATTTTCCACCAATGAGGTTAGCCAAAATGTTTCCTGGGTTATCTCCATTGTGCTGGAAATGTGGAAGAAGAGATGGCACATTCTACCATGTTTGGTGGTCTTGTATTGACGCCACAAAATACTGGAGAAGGATTCGAAACTGGCTAAGAGAGATTAAATATGGAAAGGAAACCCGAGACTTTTTTATTAAGGACTAGCTATCCCGGCCACACGTTGCTGTGGCCCAGTCTGGTTAAACCTACCTACCTACTGTATTTCTCCCTCTATCCCTCTACCTACCTACCTACCTACCTATCTACCTACTGTATTTCTCCCTCTCTATCCCTCTACCTACCTACCTACTGTATTTCTCCCTCTCTATCTCCCTACCTACCTACTGTATTTCTCCCTCTCTCTCTATCCCTCTACCTACCTACCTAGAGAGAGAGGGGGGAGTCGGCAGCGCAGGCGGCGGCTGAGAGAGGCCACTGACCTGGCAGCCTTGGCCGGGGGGGGGGGAGGAGTTGGCAGCGTGGAGAAGAGGCTGCTGAGGAGGCGACCGTTGCAGATATGACGCAGACCGCTCCACCGCTCGTGCAAGTGACGTGAGCTGAAAAGTGGCCGGGTGGGAGGGGCCGCGAAGGGGAGGGGGGCGAGTGAGCGAGTGAGGGAAACACATAGAAGAGCTGCAGTTTTACATTTGTGTGGCGTGTACCTGGCACCGGTGTGCCATCCACACAGTCTGTACGTTTCACTGGTGCTGCACTTGTAAGGAACGTTGTGTGAAAATTTGGTGGCGATTGGTGCAGTACTTTCTGAGATTAGCGGTTTTGAACAAACTCTTAGTTATATTTTTATTTATATAGAAAAAAGAAAGAAAGATAAAACCAGAAAGCATGAGTAAATCTATATGGAATTTGAGCCTACATATAATTGTGGCCGCAAGAATAACCTATGCGCAATTTTGGAAAACTATTGTAAAAATACAAATACAAATACAATAGCAGAGTTGGAAGGGACCTTGGAGGTCATCTAGTCCAACTGCCTGCATAGGCAGGAAGCCTTATACCATTTAAGACAAATGGCCATCCAACATCTTCTTGAAGACTTGTAGTGTTGGGGCATTCACAACTTCTGGAGACAAGGTGTTCCACTGATTGATTGTCCTAACTGTCAGGAAATTTCTCCTCAGTTCTAAGTTGCTTCTCTCCTTGATTAGTTTCCACCCATTGCTTCTTGTTCTGCCCTCAGGTGCTTTGGAGAATAGTTTGACTCCCTCTTCTTTGTGGCAACCCCTGAGATATTGGAACACTGCTATCATGTTTCCCCTAATCCTTCTTTTTATTATTATTATTATTATTAATAATAATAATAATAATAATAATAATAATAATAATAATAATAATAATAATAATAATAATAATAATAATAATAATAATAATAATAATAATAATAATAATAATAATAATAATAATAATAATAATAATAATAATAATAATAATAATAATAATAATAATAATAATAATAATTTCTTGACCGCTCCCTCTCCCCGTAGGGACTCGGAGCGGTGCACAGGGAAACTAAAAAACCATAAATATACAATAGATATACAACATCTTAAAAACAAATTAAACAGTACCTGTGCTAAAATACCCATTTTAGACTAAAATTCCCACTAAACAACTAAAACCCCATAGAGAGAGACTACCCTAGGCCGGCCAAGCAGAAAAGATATGTTTTTAATTTTAGACGGAAGGAGCGGAGGTCCGTGGTCGTTCTAATATCGGGGGGAAGGTCATTCCAGAGGGCTGGGCCCGCCACAGAGAGAGCCCTTCCCCTGGGCGTCGCCCGCTGACAAAGTCTAGTGGACGGCACCCGGAGAAGTCCCTCTCTGTGGGAGCGGATCGGCCGTGAGGATGTATGAGGCAGGATCCGATCCCGCAGATAGCTAGGTCCCGAGCCATGGAGCGCTTTAAAGATGATGATTAATACCTTGAAGCGCACCCGGAAGACGACAGGCAGCCAGTGCAGCTCGCGCAGGAGAGGTGTTACATGGGTAAACCTAGAGGTACCCAGGATTGCCCGCGCGGCTGCGTTCTGGACCATCTGCAGTCTCCGGGTGCACCTCAAGGGGAGCCCCATGTAGAGAGAGTTACAATAGTCCAGTCGGGATGTCACGAGAGCATGAGTGACTGTGCGAAGGGCGTCCCGATCCAATAGGGGGCGCAACTGGCGAACCAGGCGAACCTGGTAAAACGCCCTCCTAGCCACGGCTGTCACTTGATCTTCCATGGACAGCCGGGCATCTAGGAGGACACCCAAGTTGCGCGCCCCATCCACAGGGGTAAGATGTTCGCCCCCTATGGCCAGCGATGGAATTAGCTAGTTGAATCGGGCAGCCGGAAACCACAGCCACTCGGTCTTGGTCGGGTTGAGCCTAAGTCCGTTACTTCCCATCCAGATCCGTACGGCTTCCAGGCACTGGCACATCACCGCTACGGCATCGTTGGGGTGGTTTGGGGTAGATATATACAGCTGAGTATCATCAGCGTAGAGATGGTACTCTACCCCAAAACCATGGATGATCTCACCCAGCGGCTTCATATATGTGTTGAACAGGAGAGGCGAGAGGACTGACCCCTGAGGAACCCCACATGTGAGGGGTCTCGAGGTCGATCTCTGCTCTCCTGCCAACACAAATTGCGATCGGCCAGAGAGGTAGGAGGAGAACCACCGTAAAACGGTGCCTCCCACCCCCAACCCCCCCAACCGATGCAATAGGATACCATGGTCGATGGTATCGAAAGCCGCCGAGAGGTCTAATAGGACCAGGATGGAGGAACAACCCCCATCCCTGGCCCTCCAGAGATCATCGACCAACGCGACCAATGCCGTCTCGGTGCTATGCCCGGGCCGAAAGCCGGACTGGCGCGGATCTAGATACTCAACTTCCTCCAGGTGACGGGGAAACTGTTGTGCCACCACACTCTCAACAACCTTCGCCAGAAAGGGAAGGTTGGAGACTGGACGATAGTTGGTTAATAAAGCTGGATCCAAAGAGGGCTTCTTGAGGAGGGGCCTCACCATAGCCTCTTTTAGGGAGGCAGGCAAGGAACCCTCACTCAAGGATGCGTTGATAACCTCTTGGAGCCAGCCTCGTGTCACCTCCCAGGATGCCAGTACAAGCCAGGAGGGACACGGGTCCAATAAACATGTGGTGGCTCGCAGTCGCCCACGTAACCTGTCCATATCCTCGGAAGTAACGGAGTCAAACTCCTCCCAAACAAGATCTGTCTCGTGGCATCCCACTGGGCCATCAATGGGGGCTAACTCGTTCTGTATCTGAGCGATTTTCTCCTGCAGAAAAATCACAAATTCCTCTGCTCTACCCTGTAATGGGGCTTCCCGCACCCTCTGTTGAAGGAGGAAGCGGGTCACCCTAAACAGGGCGGCAGGGCGGTTTTCTGCGGATGCTATAAGGGTGGCACAATGATGACGTTTGGCCACTCTCAGCGCCACAATGTAAGTCCGTAAATGGGCTCTTACCTGTGTCCGGTCAGATTCAGAACGGGTAGCCCTCCATCTTCTCTCTAGGCATCTCTTACGGCGTTTCATCACCCTCAGCTCCTCGGTAAACCAGGGAGCCGTGGTGACTCGCCGCCGCAAGAGAGGCCGCAAGGGCGCGACCCGATCCAAGGCTCCCGTGGTCGCAGTATTCCATGCGACCACAAGGTCCTCGATCGGGGTGCGGGTCAGGGGTACAGGGAATGGCCCAAGCGCCGTCTGGAACCCATCTGGGTCCATCAGGCGCCTGGGGCGGAACCAAATAGGTGACCCAGGTTCCGCCTCCCCGCGGAGGGGGGTGGCGGTTGGAAAGTCGAGCCGGAGAAGTGAGTGGTCTGACCATGACAAGGGCGTGATGACTAGGCCTACACCCAGATCACTCTTCCACTGGCCAGAGACAAAGATGAGATCCGGTGTGTGTCCACCCTCGTGGGTGGGGCCTACAATTAGTTGGGTCAGGTCCATGGCCGTCATGGAAGCCATGAACTCCCGAGCTACCTCGGATGATTCGCCCACCGATGGCAGATTAAAGTCCCCCATGACTAAAAGTCTGGGGGTCTCAACTGCCACCGTAGCGATCACCTCCAGGAGCTCGGGCAGGGCTGCTGCTACATAGCGGGGAGCCAGGTATATAACCAGCACGCCCAACTGCCTCCCTAGGCCCCACTTCACGCAGAGGGACTCACAACCGGTAGTCTGTGGCACAGTGGTCTCTCTCGGCTCAAGACTTTCCTTTACAATAACCGCTACCCCACCACCCCTACCAAGGGCCCGAGGCTGATGAAAAGCGCGGTAGCCTGGTGGGCACATTTCAACGAGGGGGAGTCCACCCTCGTGGCCCAACCAGGTCTCCGCTATTCCTGCCAGGTCCGGCCCCTCCTCTGACACAAGGTCATGTACGAGACATACCCAGTTCCTGCAACCGTTCTTCATATGTTTTAGTCTCTAGTCCCTTAATCATCTTTGTTGCTCTTCTCTGCACTCTTTCTAGAGTCTCCACATCTTTTCTACATCATAGCGACAAAAACTGGATGCCGTATTCCAAGTGTGGCCTTACCAAGGCATTATAAAGTGGTATTAACACTTCACGTGATCTTGATTCTATCCCTCTGTTTATGCAGCCTAGAACTGTGTTGGCTTTTTTGGCAGCTGCTGCACACTGCTGGCTCATATTTAAATGGTTGTCTACTAGGACTCCAAGATCCCTCTCACAGTTACTGCTATTGAGCAAGGTACCACCTATACTGTACCTGTGCATTTCATTTTTGTTGCCTAAATGTAGAACCTTACTCTTTTCGCCATTGAATTTCATTTTATTAGATAGTGCCCAATGTTCAAGTTTGTCAAGATCCTTCTGTATCTTAAGCCTATCTTCTGGAGTGTTGGCTATTCCTGCAAGCTTGGTGTTGAAAAAAGATTTATGAATTATAAAATGATTTATAAAAAAGATGTATGAATGTGTAGAAATGGACAGAATGATGGGTTGGCTGAGGGACAAAGGAGAAACGGAATATTATCTCAGCTGGAACCTATGGTACATGAGGGCGACAAAGAGAATAGCAGGGACTTGAAATGACAGTTGGTCTTACCTGAACTTTGATTTTCATAGTTGTTTGCAGGGTGGTCCATGATGGTATTGTCACGTCCTATTGGCCTCTGGACTGGATTGAAGCTGAAGCCACGCCTCTGTGCTCCTGCATTCAGACTCCAGTTTCAATTCACTGTAGGCTTCCGAGATCCTGAAAACAAGTCACAAGGGGGGGGGGGGGGGGCTTCCACCCCTAATTCTGTTTGACTATCTAGGGAGGGAAATGGACCACCCTGCAAACAACTATGAAAATCACAGTTCAGGTAAGACCAACTGTTATTTTCTATAGTGGGTTTGCAGGGTGGTCCATGATGGGACATACCAGAGTTTCTGTCCCATAGTGTGGGTGATTACTGACCGGATAAGACCTGCTGGAAGACACGGCGGCTGAACACCGCCTCCATGGACGCAAAAGCATCCAGCCTGTAGTGTCGGATGAAGGGGGACGGGGAGGCCCACGTAGCTGCTCTGCAGATGTCCTCTAGGGATGCCTGGGTGGCCCAGGCCGTGGACGTGGCCGCGATCCTTGTGGAATGTGCAGTGATGCCAGCCGGCACCGGAAGCTTCTGGGCCTCGTAGGCGAGGGTGATGGCTAGCTGAATCCATCGGCTGATGGAAGAGGGGGATACTCTATTCCCGAGGGAAGAGGGTTGGAACGAGACAAACAGGGCTTCCGACCTTCGGAATTCCACTGTCTGCCTCAGTTAGATCTTTAGGGCCTGCCTGACATCCAGGCGGTGCCATTGATGTTCCTGCTCCCTGGAGGGAGCAAGGCAAAAATCAGGCAACACTATCTCCTAGGAGGAAAACTGAGTTTACCTTGGGCAGGAATGTCGGATCAAGACGAAGCACTGCTCTATTACTGTGGAAGATACATAGGTCATCTCTGGAAGACAGGGCCCCCAGCTCAGACACGCGTCTGGCTGAGGTGACTGCCACCAGGAACACCACCTTACAGGTGAGGAGTTTCCTGCTGACGGTTCGGAGTGGTTCAAATGGTTCTGCCATGAGGGCTCTCAGTACCGTTGGGAGATCCCACGTGGGGAATCTATGGACTGGAGGGGGTCGCAGGAGGGCCGCCCCCTTGAGAAACCTCTTAACTAGGGGAAGGCGAGGGAGAGGAGTTTGGCCCTCTCCCTGGATCACCGTGGCGAGCGCTGCTAGCTGTCTCTTAACCGTGGCATGGGAGAGGCCCTTATCTACGCCGTCTTGGATGAAGTCTAGGACCTGGGAGACGGAGGCCTGTACAGGCTCCACGCGGGCAGACTGACACCAAGTTACGAAAGTCGCCCAGGTGGAGTTGTATATTCTATTGGTTGACTGTCTGCCCAAGGCCTCTATGGTTCTGATTACCCTCTGGGACAGATGGGCCCTCCTCAGGCGCTGCTGCTCAATCTCCACATGGCTAGTTGGAGTCACTGTGGGTCTGGGTGGCGCAGCTTCCCTTGCAGTAACCCCACTCTACCCCGCCCCCCAGGTATCCTCCATGGCCTCTCTACTGAAAGCCTCATGAGATCCGCGAACCATGCCCTCCTGGGCCAATGTGGCCGCACTAGGATGAGTTCTGCCTGCTCCCTGACTACCTTCTGGATGACCCCAGGAAGGAGAGGGAGTGGGGAGAAAGGCATAAAGAAGCCCGCCTGGCCATCTTGTGTGGAGGGCGTCGACCCCTTCCCCGAGCTGGGAACCGAGAGAAGAAATGCGACACCTGAGCATTGGACGGGGTTGCGAACAGGTCCATCACCGGTCTCCCGAACCTCTGGCAGATTTTCTGGAACAGCTCCCTGGAGAGGCTCCACTCCCCGTTGTCCACCGTCTCTCAACTCAGCCAGTCCGCCTGGTGGTTGTCTACTCCGGTGATGTGCTCTGTGCGGATGGAGCGCAGGTGCTTCTCTGCCCAGAGACCCAGGGCCATCGCCTCGGCGTGCAGGACCCTCGATCTCGTGCCCCCTTGTCGGTTTATGTGTGCTTTTGTAGCTACGTTGTCAGTTAGGACCAGGACATGGTGGTCTGCGACGGTGGTCTGAAATCTTTTTAGGGCCAGGTGGACCGCCCGGAGCTCCAGCCAATTTATGTTGTGCTGTAGGTCGCTCCGTGACCATCTGCCCTGTGCTATTTGGGAGTCCAGGGTCGCCCCCCAGCTGAACAGACTGGCATTTGTTGTCAGAGTTCTTGTTCCCTGAACTCGCATCCCCTGCTCAAGGCTGGGGACATCCATCATCGGAGTGACACCCGTACCTGTGGCATCACTGGAATCTTGGCCATTGAGTTGCTGATGTCGCATCTCTGGTATGGAAGAAGGCTCCATTGAAGCATCCTGGCGTGAAGCCGCGCCCATGGTACCACCTCGATGCAGGAGATGAACTTCCCCAGCAGACTGGAGAGAAGGGCTATGGAAACACAATGATCCTTCCGAATTTGTTTAGTTAATTTCAGCAAACTGGCTCTGCGATCCGTGGAAAGAAAAACTCTGCCCGAACAGGAGTCAATAACAGCTCCTAGGTGAAGAATCATAGTGCTTGGTTTAAGGGTGCTCTTTTCGAAGTTAATGGAAAACCCCAAACCTTGGAGAGTGGAGACGACCTGAAGAAGGTCTGCTCTAGTCCCAGAAGAAGAGGTCCCCTGGACGATGATGTCATCCAGGTAACAGTTTAGTCTAATGGGCACCTCTCTCAAGTGGGCCACCACTACTGCGAACACCTTGGTGAAAGTCCTGGGGGCGGAGGATAACCCAAATGGTAGGGCCTTGTATTGGTAGTGTACTCCCAAGTAGGAAAACTGGAGACAAGCGTCTATGACTGGGATTGATGGGAATGTGCAAGTATGCTTCAGTCAGGTCGATGGAGGTCATGTAGTCGCCCTCCCTAATCCCTGACAAGATGGACTTCAGGGAAGACATCTTGAAACGTCTGTAGACTAGGTGCTGGTTTAGAAGCTTCAGATCCCAAATAGCTCTCCACCCCTCCGAAGACTTGGGCACTAAGAAAAGGTTTGAATAGAACCCTCTACCCACTTGTTCCTTGGGAACTGGTTCTATTGCTGTGATGTCCAGCAAGTGCTGGATGGCCTGTCACATCTGCTTGCACTTCTCCAGGCTCTTGGCCGGGGGAAAGGTGCGGAAAGTGTTCGAGGGGGAGAAAGGAATTCTAGACAAAGGCCCTGGGATACGGTGCTGAGAACCCATGCATCGGTGGTAATTTTCACCCAGGCTTCTGCAAACAGCGCTAGGCGACTGCCAACAGGTGGGGTCGGATTCGACCTTAATTTGGCTTTTAGGGGGTTCCAGGGTGGAGGGTGGGGTCAGTCAGCTGGGTGGGGGGACAAGCTATAGGGCCGGCCGGCGGAAGTAGGGAAACGGAGGAGGGGGGGGGAGGTCGATCCTACGGAGGGATTTCCCATCAGATCGGTCCTGGGGAGGGGCAGGGGCGGTGGGAGATGGGGTGTGCATTATCTGTTGGAGGATCGTGGCCACTGGCTATAGGCGGTCACGCGCCCCAACCCCCTAAGCTCCCTTCGCAGGCTAGGAGGTCAAGGATCACAGAGCCGGGGCCCTAGGCTGATGTTATGCAACGCCAGGTCCGTGGTGCACAAAGCCCCCCTCATCAATGACCTTGTGTCAGAGGGGGACCCGGACCTGGTGGGTATAACGGAAACCTGGTTGGGCCACGAGGGAGGATTACCCCTCGTAGAAATGTGCCCACCAGGCTACCGGGCCTTTCATCAGCCTCGGGCCCTAGGTAGGGGTGGGGGGGTGGCGATTATGGTTAAGGAAGGTCTTGAGCCGAGGGAGACCACGATCCCTCAGACGACCGGGTGTGAGTCCCTCTACGTGAAATGGGGCCTGGGGAGGCAGATGGGCGTGCTAGTTGTATACCTGGCTTCCCGCTATGTAACAGCAGCCCTGCCCGAGCTCCTGGAGGTGGTAGCCGAGATGGCGGTTGAGACCCCCAGACTGTTGGTCATGGGGGACTTTAACCTGCCGTCGGTAGGTGAGGCCTCCGGGGTAGCTCGGGAGTTCATGGCCTCCATGACGGCCATGGACCTGACCCAAGTAGTTCTTGGCCCCACTCACGAGGGAGGACACACCCCGGATTTAATCTTCGTCTCGGGACAGTGGAGGAGTGATCTGGGAATAGGGGACTTAGTCATCTCACCCTTGTCATGGACAGATCACTCTCTCCTTCGGCTGGACTTTCCAATCGTCACACCCCACTGCGGGGAGGCGGAACCAGAGATCCCTAGATGGTTCTGCCCCAGGCGCCTGATGGACCCAGAAAGGTTCCAGAGGGAGCTTGGGCCAATACCTGTGGCCTTGCCCCGCGACTCGACTGAGGACCTAGTGGCCGCATGGTACAGTGCGGCCGCTGGGGCCTTGGACCGAGTTGCGCCCTTGCGGCCTCTCACGCGGCGTCGAATCACCCAGGCTTCCTGGTTTACCAAGGAGCTGAGGGAGATGAAACGCCGCAAGAGACGCCTAGAGAGCAGATGGAGATCCTCTCGGTCCGAATCTGACCGAACACTTGTAAGAGCCCATATTAGGACTTACTTAGTGGCGATAAGAGTGGCCAAACATGAATATTGTGCCACTCTTATCGCATCCGCAGATAACCGCCCTGCCGCCCTGTTTGGGGTGACCCGCTCCCTCCTTCACCAGAGGCCGCGGGAAGCCCCTCTACAGGGTCGAGCAGAGGAATTTGGTGAATATCTGCAGGATAAAATCACTCGGATTCGGAACGAGTTGCCCTCCATTGAAAGTGGTCCGGTCGGATTGTCCGAGGCTGTTCTTGAGACACCATCTTGGGAGGAGTTTGACTTTGTTACTACCGAGGATATGGACAGGCTGTCGAGGAGACTTAAGGCCACCACGTTTATTGGACCCGTGTCCCTCCTGGCTTGTACTGGCATCCTGGGAGGTTACACGAGGCTGGCTCCAGGATATCGTGAACGCTTCCTTGAGTGAGGGGTACTTGCCTACCGCCTTGAAGAGGCGGTGGTGAGGCCCCTCCTCAAGAAGCCTTCCCTGGACCCAGCATTGTTGGAAAATTACCGTCCGGTCTCCAACCTTCACTTTCTAGCGAAGGTTGTAGAGAGTGTGGTGGCTCAACAGTTTCCTCGACACCTGGAGGAAATTGATTATCTAGACCTGCGCCAATCCGGCTTCCGACCCGGTCACAGTACCGAGACGGCATTGGTCGCGTTGGTGGATGATCTCTGGAGGGCGCGGGATAGGGGATGTTCCTCTATCCTAGTCCTATTAGACCTCTCAGCGGCTTTTAATATCATCAACCATGGTATCCTATTGCACCGACCGGGGGGGTTGGGGGTGAGAGGCACCGTGTTACGGTGGTTCTCGTCCTACCTCTCTGGTCGATCGCAATGTGTGTTGGCAGGGGGGCAGAGGTCGGCCTCGAGGCCCCTCTTATGTGGGGTTCCTCAGGGGTCGGTCCTCTTGCCTCTCCTGTTCAACACCTATATGAAGCCGCTGGGTGAGATCATCCGTGGTTTTGGGGTGGGATACCATCTGTACGCTGATGATACTCAGTTGTACATATCCACCCCAGACCACCCCAACGATGCCCCCGAGGTGCTGTCTCGGTGTTTGGAGGCCGTACGGGTCTAGATGGGCAGTAACAAACTCAAGCTCAACCCGTCCAAGACTGAGTGGCTGTGGTTTCCGGCACCCCGGTTCAGCCAGGTAAGTCCAACACTGGCCATTGGGGGCGAAATACTGGCCCCCGTGGAGAGGGCGCGCAATTTGGGTGTCCTCCTGGACTCCCGGCTGTCCATGGAGGATCATGTGACAGCCGTGGCCAGGGGGCCGTTTTATCTGGTACGCTTGATACGCCAATTGCGCCCCTTACTGGACCGGGCTGCCCTCCGCACAGTCACTCAAGCACTCGTGACGTCCCGGCTTGACTACTGTAACGCTCTCTACATGGGGCTCCCCTTGAGGTGCACTCGAAGGTTACAGTTAGTCCAGAATGCAGCCGCGCGGGTGATCATGGGAGCCTCAAGGCATTCCCATATAACACCTCTCCTGCGCGATTCTGCAGTGGCTACCTGTGGCCTTTTGGGTGCGCTTCAAGGTGTTGATGACCATCTTCAAAGCGCTCCATGGCTCAGGGCCTAGCTATATGCGAGACCGTCTCCTGCCCCATACATCCCTTCGACCGATCCGCTCCCACAGAGAGGGCCTTCTCAGGGTGCCGTCGGCTGGGCAATGCCGGTTGGCGACACCCAGGGGAAGGGCCTTCTCGGTGGCGGGCCCTACCCTCTGGAACGACCTGCCCCCCGAACTACGCACCATCTCAGACCTCTGCCTTTTCCGCCAGCGTCTTAAAACGCACCTATTTCAACAAGCCGGCCTAGCATAACCTCCCGTTCCTGATTGTTATTAGCTATATTTTAATTAGGGGGATTTTACATTGTTTTAGCACAGGGTATGGGTTTAATAGGTTTCTAAAAATGGTATTTTTGTATATTTGTATTGCTTTTTAAATTTTCCTGTGCGCCGCCCTGGGTCCTTTTTTAGGAGAAGGTGCGGGTTATAAATTCGAAAAAATGAAAAAATGAAATACATGACCTTCTTGCCCCGGCGGAAGGGGCATCCACCTCCCCCCCCCCCAAAAGGGCCATTTGCTTTGGGGCTGAAAGCGTGTTCTGTCTCTATTGAAGCTCCTGTCAGGTTGTCTGTTCCCCCTTGCAGCTTGGTACCTGCTCTGGTTTGTCACCTGTTCCTGTGGCTGATATACCGACCTGCGGTGGTAGGGAGTGCCTCTCTGTTCCGCCTTCCTCGCCGAGGTGGGCAGGACCTTCTTTTTGTTCTTATCTTCGACTAGAATGGGGTCGAGGGGGCCCCCAAACAGGGAGTCCCCTGAGTATGGTGCTGTGGCTAACTGCCACTTGGCCTTATTATCTGCCTGCCAGCCTCTGAGCCATAGGAGTCGGCGGGAGACCACAGAAGATGCCATGGCCCTGGAAGAAAACTTCATAGCGTTTAGTGTCGCGTCCGCTGAAAATTGGGCAACAGCTACTAACTTGTTCAAGTCCTGGGGGAGTTGGACCTCCTCCGGAAGAATACGCTCCTGCATTTGCTCCATCCAGAGGATCACTGTGCGGTTGAAGAAGGAAGCAGCATTCATTCATCTCTAGGGCCTCCCAATCAAGCGATGGGTGATGGTCTGGGCTAGGCCTGACCGAGGTCCTGGCCTCAGGGTGGCTCTCCTGAGAGGCTGGGTCAGGCTGAGGGCTTCTCTGGTGCTCCATGGAAGGAGAAGGAGCTGGGGACTCTTCCCTGAATGACTCTCCCAGGGACTTTGCGTACCCCTGTGGGTCCTCCCCCCTTGAGGTTACCCCCAGAGGTAATTTGGATTTGGATCTGGATCTGAGGGGGGAAGGGCTAAGTGTGACATGCAGGGCCTGGCTCTTCTCAGCCCTGGAAAAAACCTTGGTGAGTGCCCTGTGCCTGCGTTCTTCATCCCTCTGGGCAGTGGGGGAGGAGTGAGGGGCCTCTGGGACTTTGGCCATCCTGGCGGAAGCAGTAGGCCATTGCCAGGGTGAACTACCCTCCCCTGTGGCCCTGCATGGGGAAGGAGACCTCCCAGCCCTCTCCGCCATCTTAGCCACGTGCAGTACTCACAGATCCTCTTCGTGCTTCCCCGGTGGCCGGGGAATGTTATAAAAGGAGGCAAAATGGACTTAAAACACAGGTCTCACTCAGCAACAGAATGCATGGGTTCGATGGCGGTCGTAAGCCCAAGGACCAGCCATTTGTCTCGTCAAAGATTGCATGCAGCCAAGGATTTCTTGTGGTTATGAAATTTTGTGGCAATCAACGTGGCATCAAAGCATTTGAAATGAATACACGATAAGATCAACAAGGTTTCATCTTTACCTACACGAGTGGTACTGTGGCCTTGAGGTGGAGCTCTCGCCTCACAATCAGAAGGCTGTGAGTTCAATCCTAGGTAGAGGCAGATATTTCTCTCTCTGTGCACGTTGAAAATGTATCTGCTGCATATAGCACCACAATGCAACAGGAGGGGCATCCGGCCATTAAACACTCTGTTAGCTCCATTCAGGTGTCCAGACTCTACCCTGCAAGGGATTATGGGGTCGTTAAAAGACGATGCTGAAGCTTTACCTATGCCATTTACCTAACCCTAGAGGGGTCTAGAGGGAATGCCGGAGGCAGGTCTTGAGACACCTTTTTGGGAGGAGTTTGACTCTGTTACTTCCGAAGATATGGACAGGTTACATAGGCGACTGAGAGCCACCACATGTTTATTGAACCCGTGTCCCTCCTGGCTTGTACTGGCATCCTGGGAGGTTTCACGAGGCTGGCTTCAGGAAATAGTGAACGCTTCTTTGAGTGAGGGGTTCTTGCCTACCGTCTTGAAAGAGGCGGTGGTGAGACCTCTCCTCAAGAAGCCTTCCCTGGACCCAGCATTGTTGGTAAATTATCGTCCGGTCTCCAACCTTCACTTTTTGGCGAAGGTTGTAGAGAGTGTGGTGGCACAACAGTTTCCGCGTCACCTGGAGGAAATTGATTATCTGGACCCGCGCCAGTCCGGCTTCCGGGCCGGCCACAGCACGGAGACGGCATTGGTCGCGTTGGTTGATGATCTCTGGAGGGCCAGAGATGGGGGTTGTTCCTCCATCCTGGTCCTATTAGACCTCTCGGCGGCTTTTGATACCATCGACCATGGTATCCTATTGCATCGGCTGGAGGGGTTGGGGGTGAGAGGCACCGTTTTACGGTGGTTCTCCTCCTACCTCTCCGGTCGATCGCAATTTGTGTTGGCAGGAGGGCAGAGGTCGACCTTGAGGCCCCTCACATGTGGGGTACCTCAGGGGTCGGTCTTCTCGCCGCTCCTGTTCAACGCATATATGAAGCCGCTGGGTGAGATCATCCGTGGTTTTGGGGTAGAGTACCATCTCTACGCTGACGATACGCAGCTGTATATATCTACCCCGAACCACCCCAACGATGCCGTCGAAGTGATGTCCCGGTGTTTGGAAGCCATACGGATCTGGATGGGAAGGAACAGACTCAAACTCAACCCATCCAAGACTGAGTGGCTGTGGTTTCCGGCGCCCCGGTACAACCAGTTGATTCCATCACTGGCCATAGGGGGCGAACATCTAGCCCCCGTGGATCGGGCACGCAACTTGGGCGTCCTCCTGGATACCCGGCTGTCTATGGAAGATCACATGACAGCCGTGGCCAGGGGGGCATTTTACCAGGTTCGCCTGGTACGCCAGTTGCGTCCCCTATTGGACCGGAACGCCATTCGCACAGTCACTCATGCGCTCGTGACATCCCGTCTAGACTACTGCAATGCTCTCTACATGGGGCTCCCCTTGAGGTGCACCCGAAGACTACAGCTAGTCCAGAATGCGGCCGCGCGGGCTATTTTGGGTACCTCTAGGTATTCCCATGTAACACCGCTCCTGCACTGGCTGCCTGTGGCCTTTCGGGTGCGCTTCAAGGTGTTGATTACCATCTTTCAAGCGCTCCATGGCACGGGACCTAGCTATCTGTGGGATCGCATCCTACCCCACACGTCCCTTCGGCCGATTCGCTCCCACAGAGAGGGACTTCTCTGGGTGCCGTCCACTAGGCAATGCCAGCGGCCGACGCCCAGGGGAAGGGCCTTCTCTGTGGTGAGCCCTACCCTCTGGAACGACCTACCCCCCAATCTTAGAACAACTACGGACCTCCGCTCCTTCCGTCAGCAATTAAAGACCTATCTTTTCCAGCAGGCTGGCCTGGCCTAACCTATCGTACCCAGCCTTTAGTTTTTAGTAGAGAAATTATTTAATTGGGTTTTATGTACAGTTTTAAAGGGGTATATTTTAGCACAGGGTGTTAGTATTTAATATAGTTTTAATTATTTATTATTGTTATATGTATATGTTTTTTAAATTTCCTGTGCACCGCCCCGAGTCCCTTCGGGGAGAGGGGGCGGTTAATAAGTCTAATTAATAAAATAAAATAAATAAAATAAAATAAACCCATTCCACAGAAGGCTACAGCTGAGATCATGGGAAGTAGTAGTACCACTTTGTAAACCTTTAGTAAAGCCACACCTGGATTACCGCATCCAGTTGTGGTTGCCATGTTACAAAAAAAAGGTGTTGAGTCTTTGGAAAATGGGCAGAGAAGAGCAACTAAGAGGATTAAAGGCCTGGGGCTAAACAGTGGTGGGATTGCTGCAGAGACAGGGCAATTTGGTGCTTTCGGCAACCAATATGCATTTTAAAAGCCTTTGTAGTGTCCTGCAGTCATGTTTCAGTTTCAGTTTATTCAGATTTGTATACCGCCCTTTCTCCCTTGCAGGACTCAGGGCGGTGAACAGGCAATAATAAAACAACAATAAAAACATCAAATACAATAAATACGCTAAAAATGAATTAAACCACTAAGCCTGTTCTAAAATCCAAAATAGAAACCCCTAATAAAAACAGATTAAAAGACTACGTAACTGATTTAGCACATTTTTGCCACAAACTGGCATTCACAGGTCTTTTTATGGTCATAAGTAGAGGATTACCTATAACTCTTTAAAAAAATCCACTTGAAGAGGTAGAAAAGTTACAATTAATTTTATAGCACTTGTAAAAGAGAAGAAATGCTTGCAGGAGAAGAAATAACAAGCTAGCTTATACTATACTATTTCTATACTATCAACTATCTATCTATCTATCTATCTATCTATCTATCTATCTATCTATCTATCTATCTATCTATCTATCTATCATCTATCTATCTATCTATCTAAAAAGTTAACTATGAGTTTGTTCAAAACCGCTAATCTCAGAAACTACTGCACCAATCGCCACCAAATTTTCACACAACGTTCCTGCACAAATGATACGTACAGGTTGTATGGATATGGCACCTGTGCCAGCTGCACGCCACGCAAATGTAAAACTCTTCTCACTCGCTCACTGGCCCCCCTTCCCTTCGCGGCCCCTCCCACCCGGCCGCTTTTCAGCTCACGTCACTTGCACGCGCGATCTACGTCATATCCGCGAAGGTTGCCTCCTCAGCAGGTTCTCTCTCCTGCGCCGCTGCCCCCCCGCCGCTGCCCCCCCGCCGCTGCCCCTGTGCCGCTGCCCCCCCGCCGCTGCTGCTGCTAACCCACTGCTGGCCACTCCCGCCACTGCCCACCCCCGCCGCTGCTGACCCGCCGCTGCCCACCCCTGCCAACCCCCCCGCCGCCACCCAAACCCCCACCGCTGTTGACCCGCCGCTGCCCCCCCGCCACCGCTGCTGACCTGCCACTGCCCACCCCCGCTGGCCACCCCTGCCGACCTGCAGCTGCCCCTTCGCTGCTGCCCACTCCCGCTGCTGACCCGCTGCTGTTGCTGACCCATCGCTGCCCCCCCGCTGCCACTGCCCCCCCGCTGCCACTGCCCCCCCCCCCGCTGCCATTGCTGACCCGCCGCTGCCCACCCCTGCCCCTGCCGCCAACAATAGGTAGGTAGTTAGGTAGGTAGAGGGATAGAGAGAGAGGACAAGAAATACAGGAGGTAGGTAGGTAGGTAGAGGGATAGGGAGAGAGGAGGAGAAATACAGGACGTAGGTAGGTAGGTAGGTAGGTAGGTAGGTAGGTAGGTAGGTAGGTAGGTAGGTAGGTAGGTAGAGGGATAGAGAGAGGGAGAAATACAGGACGTAGGTAGGTAGAGGGATAGAGAGAGGGAGAAATACAGTAGGTAGGTGGGTAGGTAGAGGGATAGAGAGAGAGAGGGATAAATACAGGAGGGAGGTAGGTAAGTAGAGGGATAGAGAGAGAAAGGGAGAAATACAGGACTTAGGTAGGTAGGTAGGTAGGTAGGTAGAGGGATAGAGAGAGGGAGAAATACAGTAGGTAGGTAGGTAGGTAGGTAGGTAGGAAGAGGGATAGTGAGAGAGAGAAATACAGGAGGTAATAGGTAGGAAGGTAGAGGCATAGAGAGAGAGAGGGAGAAATACAGGAGGTAGGTAGGTAGAGAGATAGAGAGAGGGAGAAATACAGTAGGTAGATAGGTAGGTAGGAAGATGGATAGAGAGAGAGAGAAATAGGTAGGTAGAGGGATAGAGAGGCATTGGCTAGCTGAGGGCACCCTGAGGAGGCCCACCATGTGGGAGCGGACAGGTTGAAGGGAGGTGTGTGGTAGTAGGCGGTCCCGCAAGTAACCAGGTCCCGTGCCATGGAGCGTTTTAAAGCGTTTTAAAGATTACTAGCACCTTGAAGCGCACCCGGAAGGCCACAGGGAGCCAGTGCAGCTCGTGCAGGAGGGGTGTCACATGGGAGCATATAGAAACTCCCAAAATCCCCCGCGCAGCCGCATTCTGGACTAGCTGGAGCCTCCGGGTGCACCTCAAGGGGAGCCCCATGTAGAGAGCATTACAGTAGTCCAGGCGGGAAATGACGAGGGCTTGAGTGACCGTGTGTAGGGCGTCACGATCTAGAAAGGGGCGCAACTGGCGTAACAGGTAAACCTGATAAAATGCCCCCCTGGCCACGGCTGTCAGATGGTCATCCAAGGACAGCCGAGGATCCAGGAGGACGCCCAAGTTGCGGACCGTCTCCGCGGGGGCTAATGACTCGGCCCCGATAGCCAGAGATGGAAGCAGCTGGCTATATCGTGGCGCCGGAAACCACAGCCACTCGGTCTTGGACGGGTTGAGTCGAAGCCTGTTCCTCCCCATCCAGACTCGCACGGCTTCCAGGCACCGGGACATCACTTCGACAGCATTGTTGGGGTGGTCCGGGGTAGAGATGTACAGCTGAGTATCATCAGCGTACAGATGGTATCCCACCCCAAAACCACGGATGATCTCATCCAGCGGCTTCATATAGGTGTTGAACAGGAGGGGCGAGAGAACCGACCCCTGAGGCACCCCGTACGTCAATGGCCTCGACGTCGATCTCTGCCCCCCTGCCAACACAAATTGCGACCGGCTGGAGAGGTAGGAGGAGAAACACCGCAGAACGGTGCCTCCCAACCCCAACCCCCCCAACCGGTGCAATAGGATACCATGGTCGATGGTATCGAAAGCCGCTGAGAGGTCTAATAGGACCAGGATAGAGGAATGACCTCTATCCCGAGCCCTCCAGAGATCATCCACCAACGCGACCAAATGCCATCTCTGTGCTGTACCCAGGTCGGAAGCCGGACTGGCGCGAGTCTAGATAGACAGTTTCCTCCAGGTGCTTCTTGAGGAGGGGCCTCACCACCGCCTCTTTCAAGACGGCTGGTAGAGACCCCTCACTCAAAGAAGCGTTCACTATTTCCTGGAACCAGCCTCGTGTCACCTCCCGGGAGGCCAGTACAAGCCAGGAGGGATACGGGTCCAATAAACATGTGGTGGCATTCAACCGCCCCAGCATCCTGTCCATGTCATCTGGAGTCACAGGGTCAAACTCTTCCCACAAAACGGTCTCAAGACCTGCCTCCGTCCACTCCCCCGGACTAACCTCATTGGAGGCCAGTTCGTTCCGGATCTGAGCGATTTTATCTTGCAGATAACATCCAAATTCCTCTGCACGACCCTGCAACGGAGCTTCCCGCGGCCTCTGTTGAAGGAGGGAGCGGGTCACTCTAAACAGGGCGGCAGGACGGTTATCTGCGGATGTAATAAGAGCGGAGAGATAATTGCATTTCGCCGCTCTTATCGCCACAAGGTAGGTCCGCAAATGAGACCTTACCCGTGTTTGGTCAGATTCGGACCGAGTGGATCTCCAAATGCTCTCTAGGCATCTCTTTCGGCGCTTCATCACCCTCAGCTCCTCAGAAAACCAAGGAGCCAAGGTAGATCGGCGCCGAGTGAGAGGCTGCAAGGGCACGACTCGGTCCAGGACCCCCGTGGCCACATTATTCCAGGCGACCACTAGGTCCTCAGTCGAGTCGCGGGTCAGGGTCTCAGGTATTGGCCCAAGCTCCGTCTGGAACCTCTCTGGGTCCATCAGGCGCCTGGGGCGGAACCATCTTGGAGCTTTTGGTTCCACCTCCCTGCGGTGGGGTGTAGCGGTTGGAAAGTCGAGCTGAAGGAGAGAGTGATCTGACCATGACAGGGGTTCGATGACTAATTCCCCTAATCCAAGATCACTCGTCCACTGGGCGGAGACAAAAACTAAGTCCAGCATGTGTCCCCCGGCGTGAGTGGGGCCATGAATTACTTGGGTCAGGTCCATGGCCGTCATGGAGGCCATGAACTCCCGAACCATCTCCGATGTTTCGCCTACCGATGGCAGGTTGAAATCCCCCATGACTACCAGCCTGGGGGTAACAACCGCCATCTCGGCTATCACATCGGGGAGGTCGGGTAGGGCTGCTGATATGTAGCGGGTAGCCAAGTACGCAATCAGCAAGCCCAGCTGCCTCCCATGACCCCATGCCCCCAGGTCCGGCTCCCCCTCCAACACCAAATCATGGATGAGGGGGGCTTTGTTGACCACGGACCTGGCGTTGCATAACATCAGCCTAGGGCCCCGGTCCTGAGATCCCAGACCACCTGGCTCGCAGGAGGAGCCGTGGGGACCGGAGCGCGCAACAGTCTGCAAATAGCGGGTGCGCCCTCCGGTAACATACTGTATCCCCCGGCTCCTGCCATACCTACCCCTCCCATAAACCGTCCTAATAGTATAGCCCTCCATATAGACCCCTACCCCCCCCCAATGTCGGACCTTCCGTCCTCCCCGTCAGATGCCTGGGCCGGCCTGGAGGTGTTACCCGGTGGGTCCTCGCCCACTCCTCTATTTACAATCCCTCCCCCCTCCCTGGGAACCCCTAAAAGCCGAATTAAAAATCTACTTAAAAAGCCCCTTAGCTTTCGTTTCGGCCACCTCTCAAGATTCAGAAATCCGTCATCGAGGTGGGCCCTCGTTAATGTAGAGGGCCAAACCTGCGAGAGAGGGGAATCTCGCAGGGCGAGGAGGTCAGCAGTCGAGTACATGATTGTCATAGGAGGGGTACTGCCTTGATAGAGCAAACCCTGGGAACCCTGGGCATGCTTTGCCATGGGGCATTGATGGTGTCAGTAACAAAACTGGAAGATGTAGGGGGAGGGCCATCAGTCAAGGTAAGATGGAGTAGTAGCAGGAGGCAGGAGGGTGAGAAGGCAGAAGGCGGCAAACGGGGCGGCCAGAAACGCCCCATGAAAAACAGCACAGCAAAGTAAGACAAAGCAAGACAGCGACGAGCAGAACAGCAAGATGAGACGGCCAAGCAGCGAGGACAACGAGATGAGGCGACGAAGGTCAAGACTGGACAAAGGCAGGCGACAGGACAACCAAGCAGCAGAACGACGAGATGATGCGATGAAGCGACGAAGACGACCAGGCAGCATGACAACATAAGCAGGGCTGAACGAGGAGGCGAAGCCAGGAACACAGCAGGAACGATGAGAAAGCAGCCAACAAAAGTCGAGCATGGATAGGCAGGACGAGGCAGGGTAGCAGGGAGCAGCCAAAACAGCAGGCGACGGGGACAGGCATCGCGGTGCAGGCATGGGTGACGAAAAAACAGCAACGAAGACAATAAGGACGATAAGGACGAAGGGCATGCCGGCCGGTAGCGAAAGAGCAACGACGAAGACAATAAAGACGGAGGGCAAACCGGCCGATAGCAGCAGCCGCAGCAACCACAATTTCCGGAATGAAGGGGGGAGACCAAACAAGCAGCACAAAGTCAATAAGAACCGAGAAAGCCAGGATAGAAGCCACGATAGATGTAGCGATGTAGCAATGAAAAAGACGCCCACAGGATGACCGCAGCAACGAGGGAGTGCCAGCAGGAACAGAGAAGAACGGAGAAACAATGATGGCCAGTGGGGGAGCAGTAAAGTGACAGGAGGGGCAGAGCGGCCGGATGGCAACAAAACAGCAACGAAAGCGGCAGCGGCGATGGAGCACACTGGCGGCAATGGAGGCCGCCTCATAAGCCGACCAGAAGCCGCAATAGAGGGGCGGGATGGGTGGCCGCGCTGGGAGGCCGTGCTGGGAGGCCATGCTTCCGCACAGCAACGCCAGCAGCTAGCAGCGCCGACAGCCAGCCTCCGTAGCCGACCCTCGCGTCTGGACTTAAACATTTTTCATCCAGACTGTCCAGCTCAGCCCCACCAACAAATCCACAGGGAAGCCGCGGGTTTGGCAGCCATACCACAGAAGATGGACCCAGGAGGCAGATTCTCCCCTCCGCTCCGCACAGCTCAGACCTCCTCCATCTTGAAACCGGAACCGGAACCTATCCTAGAGAGGTAGAGAGATAGAGATGGAGAAATACAGTAGGTAGGTAGGTACTGTAGGTAGGAAGAGGGATAGAGAGAGAGGGAGAAATACAGTAGGTAGGTGGGTAGGTAGGTGGGTAGGTAGGTAGGTAGGTAGAGGGATAGAGAGAGAGAGGGAGAAATACAGGAGGTAGGTAGGTAGAGGGATAGAGAGAGGGGGGGAGAAATACAGGACGTAGGTAGATAGAGGGATAGAGGGAGAGGGAGAAATACAGTAGGTAGGTAGAGGGATAGAGAGAGAGAGGGATAAATACAGGAGGTAGGTACGTAGGTAGAGGGATAGAGAGAGAGGGGGATAAATACAGAAGGTAGGTAGGTAGGTAGAGGGATAGAAAGAGAGAGGGAGAAATACAGTAGGTAGGTAGGTAGGTAGGTAGGTAGGTAGGTAGGTAGGTAGGTAGGTAGGTAGAGGGATAGAGAGAGGGAGAAATACAGTAGGTAGGTAGGTAGGTAGAGGGATAGAGAGAGAGAGGGAGAAATACAGAAGGTAGGTAGGTAGGTAGGTAGGTAGGTAGGTAGGTAGGTAGGTAGGTAGGTAGAGGGATAGAGAGAGAGGGAGAAATACAGGAGGTAGGTAGGTAGACTAAGAGAGGGAGGGGAGGGAGAGGGAGGGGAAACCGAGGCAGAGAAGGAAGGGGGTCGCTGAGAGGGTCTATGAGGGGAAACTTTTTCATTTAACCAAACTTGGCCACAGCAATGCGTGGCGGGTACAGCTAGTCTATCTATATAAAAATTTACCTGAGTTTGTTCAAAACCACTAATCTCCGAAACTACTGCACCAATCACACCAAATTTTCACACAACATTCCTTACAAGTGCAGCACCAATGATACGTAGATTGTGTGGATGGCACACTGGTGCCAGGTACACGCCACACAAATGTAAAACTGCAGCTCTTCTGTGTGTTTCCCTCACTCACTCACTGGCCCCCCTCCCCTTCACGGCCCCTCCCACCCGGCTGCTTTTCAGGCTGTTTTTCGAGAAAAAAACAGCTGAAGTGGCTGACTCTTTCCAGGTGCAAGCAGCCTCTAACCACCGCTCTTTCCCAGTCAGACCTGAGCTGGCAGCAGCGGGTGGAGGATGCTTGTGCCAGCAAAGAGTGGCGGCTGGAGGCATCTTACACCAAAAAAAAAGAGGTGGCGGCTGCAGGTAGGCTGGCCAGCCCGGGGGTCAAACCCTGGTGTGTGTGTGTGTGTGTCACCTAGCTAGCTATACAGGGCCTGCGCGCTGCATGCGATGGAGACGTGACGGCAGAGCTAGCCAGGCAAAACTGGGGATGTGCACCTAGCTAGGTAGGTCGTGTGCTGCGCGCAATAGAGATGGGGTGGAGGCCGAGCTAACCAGTCAAGGCCAGGGATGGAGGGGGCAGGCAGTGCAGTGCAGTGGCAGCAGTCTTGGCTGGTCTGGGAGGCCGAGGCTTTCCGTGGCTGCAGAGGCATGTAGGCCAGGTGGGCCAGCCTGGGAGTCAACTCGAATGGGGCTTGCAGCCCTAGGCTGGCCCAGGAGTCGACTCAACCAGAGCTTACAGGCTCTCACTCATCCAGGGAGATCAGTTCTACGGCAGAAGGCATGCAGCAATGGCGGGGGAAGGCTGGCAGGTTAGCAATTGCGGGTAAAGACAGGCAGGCAGCAATGGCGAGTGAAGGCAGGTTAGCAATGTCAGGCAAGTAGGCGAGATGAGGAATGACTAGGTGGGGCGGGCGGGAAGGGGCGGTGCTAGCCGGTGGTGCGATTTACTGATTCTCCGAACTGCACAAAATTGTAACAACCGGTTTGTCTGAACCAGTCGAACTGGCTGAATCTCACCCCATTCCTGCAACTGTTGCAGGAATTGAGTATGGCCAATCAAGAGAAAAGGAGTAAGGGGGGACATGATAGCAGGATTCCAGTATTTGGGGGGGGGGGGCTGCCCCAAAAAGAGGGGGTCCACTTATTCTCCAAAGCACTGGAAGGCAGGAGAAGAAACAACAAATGGAAACTGTTGTTCTGTGATTCTATAGGGGTCTCCTGCTTGTGCAGGGGGTTGGACTAGAAACCTCCAAGGTCCCCTCCAACTTTTATTCTATAGGGGTCTCATGCTCGAGTAGGGGGCTGGACTATATGAACTCTGAGGTCCCTTCCAACTTGGTCATTCTATGATTCTGTAAGGGTCTCCTGCTTGGGGTTGGACTAGAAGACGTCCAAATGGCTGTCTAGCCTCTTCTTCAAAACCTCCAGAGATGGAGCACCCCATCTCCTTGGTTAGTTTCCATCCATTGTTTCTTGTCTTGCCTTCTGTTGCTTTGGAGAATAGAATGACCCACTCTTCTTTGGGGCAGCCCCTCCAATATTGGAATACTGGTATCATGTCTCCGCTACTCCTTCTTTACTATGGATTGGCCATACTCATTTCCTGCAGCCGTTCTTCATATGTTTTGGTCTCCAGGTCTTTAATCCTCTTTATTGCTCTTCTCTGCACTCTTTCTGAAGTTTTAACACCTTTTTTGTAATATTGTGGTCTCCAAAACTTGAGGCATCATTCAGACTTGAACTCTACCAGATTTCTGCAGCAAACACTTTGCATGCAGGAAACCGAGGCAAGAGTAATGCAGGGGGAGTCTGGTCCCACAACAATATGCAAAGCCGAAAATCCCAACAACCAGACCCAACTAGGGAACATCATCAGGGCTTAGACATACCAAACTGGACAAATCCCCTTGAAGTGCAGATCCTAGCATCTCCAGAGTACAACCCCCCCCCCCCCAATCAGTTATGGGACGTTTTCATCTTCTAGCTAGCCCACCCACCCAATATCAGCCCCACTAGACTGACTTCCTCCTCGGTCCCCAGACCCATTTCCCAAATGCACCCCCACCTCCCCCTTCTGCAAACTCAAATCCCCCTTTTTAGCATCAAGAGGCCAGACCGCCTAGCCCAAAATATCAGTTATGGCAGGGGTCCCCAACCTTTTTTGCACCAGGGACCGGTTTCATTTTAAAGAAAATTCTGCGGACCAGCTGAGTGGCTCAGCAGTCATGTGACTGGGTGGGCGTGGCCAACTTGGAAAATGTGAAACTCACTTAACAATGATCTTGGTTAGCAACCAAACTTTTGGCCTCAACTGTGGTCATAAGTTCTTTCTTTCTTTCTTTCTTTCTTTCTTTCTTTCTTTCTTTCTTTCTTTCTTTCTCTTTCTTTCTTTCTCTCTCTTTCTTACTCTTTCTTTGTCTCTGTCTCTCTTTCTTTGTCTCTGTCTCTCTTTCTCTCTCTTTCTTTCTGTCTTTCTCTTTCTTTCTTTCTTTCCCTCTTTCTCTCTCTTTTTCTTTCTCTCTTTCTTTCTCTTTCTCTCTTTCTGTATCTTTTTCTGTCTCTCTCTTTCTCTCTGTCTGTCTTTCTCTCTCTCCCACTTTCTTTTTCTTTCTTTCTCTTTTTCTTTCCCTCTCTCTGTCTCTCTCCTTCATCCGCCCATCTCTGTCACTCTGTGTGTGTGTGTGTGTGTGTGGGTGGGTCTGTCTGTCTTGCATTCACTCATTCTGTGTCTCTGTCTATCTTTCTCTCCCTCCCTCCCTCTCTCTGTCTCTCTATGTGTGTCTGTCGTCCCCCCCCCCAGCCTCCTCAGCCCACCCGCCACGCTTGGTCGCTCGTTCGCTCGTTCAGGCTCCGTGGCTGGGTAGGAGCCGGGCTGCAGGGCTGGAGAGGAGGAGGAGGGAGGAGGGGGCAGCCCATTTGGCAGAGCGCGCAGAAGAACGCAGGAGGATGGTGGGGGCTCTTCCTCCACCCTCGTCGACGGAGGGACTCCTGGGCACCGCCGGAGCAACCCTCCCTACGGCCGCCAGTTCCCTCCCCCGCCTGCGGAGCCTCCGCAGCCCCTGGAAGAAAACGAGTGGCCGGCATGCCAGCAGGGGAGGCTCCGCGGGGGGGGAGGGAATCGGTGGCCGGTAGGGAGGGTTGCTTCGGCGGCGCCCAGGAGTCCCTCCGTCGACGAACGTGGAGGAAGAGCCGCACTCCAACGGCACGAACAGCCGCGCCTGCGTTCTCCCGCGCGCTCTGCTCAGGGGTCTGCCCCCTCCTCCCTCCTCCTCCTCTCCAGCCCTGCGGCCCGGCTCCTACCCAGCCACGGACCGGCACCGGTCCGCGGCCCGGGGGTTGGGGACCCCTGAGTTATGGGACTTGTTCCTGTCAGATCTGCTTCCATCATAAATCAGGAAAGACCACGCTTAAGCTCATTTGGAAAGTTTAAGGTTACTTTTACTGAATATGATAAGACTGCAGCGAAAGTCAAGCAAGGAATGAAACATTTAGGCGCGTAACATACGTGTCAAAGCATAACCCAGCCCTTAGCTCTTTTGACCCCAGTATATTGTCCAATGCAGAGTCGTTCACGATGTCAGTTGCACGTCCTGCCCAGGAGCATCATCACAGTGGAATGCAAGTCCGTTAGCTTTGGTGATAACAGACTCTGGCCACATCTCTCTCCAGCTCACTTAGTATTCAGACAGCCCCTCCCTCCCCGTTTCAAAATGACAGCCGAAGCAAGCAAAAAGCGGAGGCTGACATCTGCCCCCCCTCCAGAAAAGCGACATCAGTCCTGCAAGAAAACAAAACCAACACAAAAACACCGAGAGGGATAGAGACAAACACAAAACACAGACACAAAGGAACAACAGTGGTTAAGGCTTGTCAGGATATTTAGCATAAAACTTCTTCAGTATCTTAGGGGCCCTAACGTGGCGTTTATCCACCCACTCGGTATGGGACGGAGGGAAATCTTTCCAAGACACTAGATAGTGCACTTTATTTCTCCAGACTCTAGAGTCTAAAATGTCCCGTACTTCGTAATGGGGCTCACCAGCTACTAATAAAGGCGATGGGGGATCAGGTTGCGGTTGACAAAGATAAGATGTGTGTTCAGGTTTCAATAGATGGACATGGAAAATCGGGTAAAGCCGACGATACGTTTTTGGCAAATCCAGTTTGACTGACACGGAACTGATGATCTTAACAATGGGGAAAGACCCAACAAATTCGGGCCCAGTTTCTTACATTTTTGAGGGCTCTCCAAAAATCTAGTAGAAACGTACACACGGTCACCAACTTTATAATCCGGAGAGGCAACCCGTTTTTTATCAGCATACAACTTATGAGATTGGTGAACATCATCCAACGTTTTCCGTGCAACAGGCCAAAATGACGCCATCTTACTACTCCAATCCAAGAGTGAGAGAACGGGAGGAGTCTCGTGAGGCAGCTTGGGAATTGGCACAAAATCTTGGCCATAAATTACTTTGAAAGGAGTCATACTGGTGCTGCTATGAACGGAATTGTTATATGCCACCTCAGCATGGATTAACAGGTCGGCCCAATCATCTTGTTGGTAATTAATGAAACACCGCAGATATTGCTCCAAAATGGAATTAGCCCTCTAACAAGCTCCGTTAGTCTGAGGGTGGTGGGAGGAGCTTAAACCTTGGGAGGAGCCAATCATCTTCAAAAATCCCTTCCAAAACCGAGAAGTGAACTGAACTCCTCTATCAGAAATAATACGTCGAGGAACTCCGTGTAGTCGATAAATGTGAGTCAGGAACAATTTTGCTAAAGCTTTAGCCGATGGGATACCTGAGCACAGTACAAAATGAACTTGTTTTGAAAACAGATCAGTAACTACCCATATGACAGTGAAACCACGGCTATTTGGAAGATCCACAATGAAGTCCATAGATATCTCTTTCCAAGGAGCCTCCGGCTGTGCTACAGATTGGAGGAGACCTTGAGGTTTGCCAGGGGGGCGTTTAGATGCAGTGCAAACTGGGCAACTAGCAATGTAAGACTCAACATCTTTCTTCATACAAGGCCACCAGAATTGACGCTTAAGTAAGTGTAGGGTCTTCACGAACCCAAAATGACCAGCCAAACGAGAATCGTGTGCCCTTTGGAGCACAAAAGTACGGAGCTTAGCTGGGATGTAAAGTTTAGAACCCACCCAAGGTAAATCATCTCGCAATGTACAGTCTCCACAATGTGCAGCAAACCAATCATCAGCCTGAAGTTCCTCCTTAATTTTAGAGATTAATTCGGGTGGGGTTTCGGCTTGCAGAGTTAAATGGCTGCAAGTAGTCACCGGAGCAGCTAAGTTACACACTGGAATAACAGGCTGGACAACAGTAAGTTTAGAACTATTATATTGAGGAAGGCGTGATAAGGCGTCCGCCATAAAGTTTCTTCCCCCAGGAATATATTTCATGGAAAAATTAAAACGACTGAAATATTGAGACCAACGGACTTGTTTAGGAGAAAGTTTGCGAGGTGTCCGCAGAGATTCCAAGTTTTTATGATCAGTCCATACTTCGAACGGGTGAGAAGCCTCCTCCAAGAAATGTCGCCAAGTCATAAGGGCCCAACGTACTGCAAAAGCTTCCTTTTCCCAAATAGCCCATCTTCTTTCAGTATCGGAGAGCTTACGAGAGGTATAAGCGAAAGGTTGTAACTCCCCGTTGGAGTTGTATTGTAGCAGAACAGCTCCAACCGCCACATCGCTGGCATCTGCCTGTACGACAAAAGGTGCATCCATGTCAGGGTGTTTTAAAATAGGTTCTGCTGCAAACAAGCGTTTAAGTTTTTTGAAGGCCGCTTGGCATTCCATAGACCAGTTCAGGGGTTTACTAGGTCGTGGTTTTTCTTCACCCTTTGTTTTTAGTAAGTTCGTAATGGGTAGAGCAATACTTGCAAAAGAGGGGATAAATTGGCGGTAAAAGTTTGCAAAACCCAAGAAACTTTGCAATTGTTTACGGGTGCGAGGCGGGGCCCATTCAGTCACTGCCTTTACTTTAGCAGGATCCATCTCAATACCCCCTGACGAAATCCGATATCCGAGATAGTTGATCTTGCTTTGATGAAAGTCACACTTGGAAAGTTTAGCATATAGTTCTGCAGCCCTCAGTTTGCGCAAAACAGAACGGACAAGCTTCACATGTTCTTCACGTGTTTCCGTGTAAATAAGGATATCGTCAAGATAGACGATAACGCCTTTGTACAGGTGCTGATGTAAGACTTTATCAGTTGCATGAAAACCGCTGGTGCCCCTTGTAGGCCAAACGGCAACACTTTAAATTGGAAGCAGCCTAAAGACCACGCTTAAGCTCATTTGGAAAGTTTAAGGTTACTTTTACTGAATATGATAAGACTGCAGCGAAAGTCAAGCAAGGAATGAAACATTTAGGCACGTAACATACGTGTCAAAGCATAACCCAGCCCTTAGCTCTTTTGACCCCAGTATATTGTCCAATGCAGAGTCGTTCACAATGTCAGTTGCACGTCCTGCCCAGGAGCATCATCACAGTGGAATGCAAGACCGTTAGCTTTGGTGATAACAGACTCTGGCCACATCTCTTTCCAGCTCACTTAGTATTCAGACAGCCCCTCCCTCCCCGTTTCAAAATGACAGCTGAAGCAAGCAAAAAGCGGAGGCTGACAGTTCCTCTTCCAGCTATTCCACCCCCCCCGGAAAGAACCCCCTCCTCAGTCTGCAACCACCCCAGAAAGAATAGCAGCCCCCTCCCACAAAAGAAGACAAGATCCAGAGGCCAGACCTCCCCCCAAAATCATGTACGGGACACCTTAATCTTCCAACTAGTCCCCCACCCAATTTCAGCCCCCCTAGACAGACCCTCCCCCCACTCAGCCCCTAGACCCATTTCACAAATGCATCCCATCCCCCTTCTGTAAACCCAGGTCCCCCTTTTTAGCATCACCAGAGGGCAAGACCACTCTTAAAATAATTTATGGCCCCTTCATCTTCCAGCCAACCCCCCCTCAATAATAGCCCCCCCCCGAAAGTCTCTTTTCCTGAGCCTGCAGAACCCCCCTTACAAAGAATAGCAACCTCCTCCCAAAATAAGAAGATTCGGTGGAGACCCTCTCCCCAAAACGTGAAATGTGGTGCGTAATAACTTAGCAACACAAGGTTTATGAATATAAAATTTCATTCTCCTACTGCTTTCCATAGTTCACAAATTGAGTGTAAAGTGGGTGGTTTTTGTAAAAACATCAAAAATAGGGTATTTTCAGCCCCCTTTTACAAAAAAAAAGACCTTCTGGAAACTCTGTTAAATCATTCTCATTAGAAAGAGCATGTTTCAAACCCCCTAAAAAAGTAGAGTTGGTGTTTAATCGCTGATGTATAAAGCCCTAAAAATAGGAACAAAGTTGAGGACGGTGCTATGGCAACATCACATGCATTCTATTATTGTTTCGTATTGTTTGTTTTATATAGACATCATTACCAGTATTATATTGCGTTGGTCCTTTGTGACATTGTCACTACCAGTTCAGGCACACCCAGCAACCCCATCACCATAGGGGGCACACCCAATTGCTGTGCAATACCAGCCACAAGCGAGTTTCTTGGTTCAGGTTCCCAAGCTGACAATTGGGGAGCTTATCCTAGGTTCCCAAGCCTAAAGTGGATATCTTATATGGCTGCGTGTTCGAATCACGTCAGAAGGCTGCGTGTTCGAATCACATCGGGGTCACCAGTTGTAACGATAACTTTCACGCCGTTATCAGGCGGGCGAGGCCCACGAAGAGGGGGAAAAGATAACGACACCAGATCTTCTCTGAAACGGGGTGGAACTGCGCCACGGACAAAGGTCCGCAGGCCTTTTATTAACTTTATCAGAAGGCAGGGTTAAGCATAGGTTGTCATAGGTAAACAATACATAAATCATGACCATAAAAGGAAATCCACACAGTAGAATAGGCGTTACATGCTCTTTGTTGATAGTTAGCACGTTGCACGTAGTTAGCACGTTGCAAGAAGGTGGGAACTTTTCTCCAAGGTGTTAGGTGTCAGGGCATGACTAGTGACTTTTCATGCTAGCTTCCATGTTTGTGTCCAACCGGCCAAAACCAGTCTGCACTAACAGAAATGCTTAGCACGTGATGCAGCGTCATAATGCAACAGTTCTCAAGCCGAAATCCGTACTTTTCATACCGCCAAATTCCAACAATCGCTTATTATTGAAGTTATGCGCCACGTTCTTTAGTGTCAGTTCTGGGAACTGCTACTGTTGACCTGATGATGGAGCTGGAAGCACACAAATAAGATGTGGTTCTGGAACCCAACAAGCATCTTTTCTTTCAGCCCAATAAAATGAATGAGCAGGGCCTCACGGATGCATAATTGTTGCCAACACAACATTTTGTTTGATTGAAATTTCCACGATGTTGCCTACGCACCATTTTTTGTCATAAATGCAGGCAACATAACTGTCAGCCTCCGCTTTGCTGCTTGCTTCGGCTGCCATTGAAACGGGGAGGGAAGGGCTCTGGTAATTGGGAATGGGACTGTATAGTGCAGGAGGACGTTTGGAGAAGGGAGTATGCTCTTACCATCTACTTCACATACCACTGTTTGGGGCCGTGCACTGGTCAAGGCCAACGGTCTTGCATGCCATCCTGATGATGCTCCTGGTGATGCAGCCCACATGACACCTAAGGGGATTGCGCATTGGACAATGGGGTGGGGGTTATTGGGGGAAAGGGGATGGACACATATTGATATGTATGATTTCGTGCGCTTGGGTCTCAGACCTTGCTTTACCTTGCTGCTATCTTTTCATAACCAGTAAAAGTACTCTTTAATTTTTTCAAATGGAGTTGCGTGGTTTCTTTCTTGGTTATCGTTAGAGGCAGACCTGACAATAACAGCCAGGAAATATTTAAATTCGGATCGACAATATTGGACATTTTGGCCACAAAGTTAATCGTATCATTTGAAACTTTGCTGACAGAAATCGAATTTAAATCAACTGGCACAAACTGGTGATGATCTCATGTGCCAGCTATTGTACTACTAACTTTCCATCTTTCTTCTTGCAGCATCCTGCTTTCTTCGATTTCTTCCTTCAGAAGGTAGCTATTCTCTATTTTCTATATAAATAAAAATGTAACTATGAGTTTGTTCAAAACCGCTAATCTCAGAAAGTACTGCACCAATCGCCACCAAATTTTCACACAAAGTTCCTTACAAGTGCAGCACCAATGATACATACAGATTGTGTGGATGGCACACCGGTGCCAGGTACATGCCACACAAATGTAAAACTGCAGCTCTTCTGTGTGCTTCCCTCACTTGTTCACTCTCCCCCTCCCCTTCGTGGCCCCTCCCACCTGGCCGCTTTTCAGCTCACATCACTTGCACGAGCGGTGGAGCGGTCTGCGTCATATCCGTGACGGTTAGATAGATAGATAGATAGATTTTATTTTTCTATACCGCGTCCTCTCCCCAGGGGGACTCGGAGCGGTGCACAGGGAAAATTAAAACAGCATAAAATATATACATAAATAAATACAATAAAAACAAATTAAATCAACTGTCCCTGTACTAAAATCCCCATTTTAAAATTAACATTCCCTAACCCCTGAGGTAGAGACTAACCTAGGCCGGCCAAGCAGAAAAAGTGAGTTTTTAATTTCTGACGGAAGGAGCGGAGGTCCGTAGTTGTTCTAATGTCGGGGGGAAGGTCGTTCCAGAGGGCTGGGCCCGCCACAGAGAAGGCCCTTCCCCTGGGCGTCGCCCGCTGACAAAGTCTAGTGGATGGCACCCGGAGAAGTCCCTCTCTGTGGGAGCGAATGGGCCGGGAAGATGTATGGGGCAGAATCCGATCCCGCAGATAGCTAGGTCCCGAGCCATGGAGCGCTTTAAAGATGAGAACTAACACCTTGAAGCGCACCCGAAAGACGACAGGTAGCCAGTGCAGCTCGCGCAAGAGCGGTGTTACATGGGTATACCTTACGGTACCCATTATTGCTCGCGCGGCTGCATTCTGGACCAGCTGAAGTCTTCGGGTGCACCTCAAGGGGAGCCCCATGTAGAGAGAGTTACAATAGTCCAGTCGGGATGTCACGAGAGCATGAGTGACTGTGCGAAGGGCGTCCCGATCCAATAGGGGGCGCAACTGGCGAACCAGGCGAACCTGGTAAAACGCCCTCCTGGCCACGGCTGTCACTTGATCTTCCATGGACAGCCGGGCATCCAGGAGGACACCCAAGTTGCGCACCCCATCCACAGGGGCAAGATGTTCGCCCCCTATGGCCAGCGATGGAGTCAGCTGGTTGAATCGGGCAGCCGGAAACCACAGCCACTCGGTCTTGGTCGGGTTGAGTCTGAGTCCGTTACTTCCCATCCAGATCCGTACGGCTTCCAGGCACTGGCACATCACCGCTACGGCATCGTTGGGGTGGCTTGGGGTAGATATATACAGCTGAGTATCATCAGCATAGAGATGGTACTCTACCCCAAAGCCACGGATGATCTCACCCAGCGGCTTCATATATGTGTTGAACAGGAGAGGCGAGAGGACCGACCCCTGAGGAACCCCACATGTGAGGGGTCTCGAGGTCGACCTCTGCTCTCCTGCCAACACAAATTGCGATCGGCCAGAGAGGTAGGAGGAGAACCACCGTAAAACGGTGCCTCCCACCCCCAACCCCTCCAGCCGATGCAATAGGATACCATGGTCGATGGTATCGAAAGCCGCCGAGAGGTCTAATAGGACCAGGATGGAGGAGCAACCCCCATCTCTGGCCCTCCAGAGATCATCGACCAACGCGACCAATGCCGTCTCGGTGCTATGCCCGGGCTGAAAGCCGGACTGGCGCGGGTCTAGATAATCAACTTCCTCCAGGTGACGGGGAAACTGTTGTGCCACCACACTCTCAACAACCTTCGCCAAAAAGGGAAGGTTGGAGACTGGACGATAGTTGGTTAATAAAGCTGGATCCAAAGAGGGCTTCTTAAGGAGGGGCCTCACCATGGCCTCTTTTAGGGAAGCAGGTAAGGCACCCTCACTTAAGGATGCGTTGACAACCTCTTGGAGCCAGCCTCGTGGGATCTGTCTCGTGGCATCCCACTGGGCCATCAATGGAGGCTAACTCATTCTGTATCTGAGCGATTTTCTCCTGCAGAAAAATCACAAATTCCTCTGCTCTACCCTGCAGCGGGGCTTCCCGCACCCTCTGTTGAAGGAGGGAACGGGTCACCCTAAACAGGGCGGCAGGGCGGTTTTCTGCGGATGCTATGAGAGTGGCACAATGATGACGTTTGGCCACTCTCAGCGCCACAATGTAAGTCCGTAAATGGGCTCTTACCTGTGTCCGGTCAGATTCAGAACGGGTAGCCCTCCATCTTCTCTCTAGGCATCTCTTGTGGCGTTTCATCACCCTCAGCTCCTCGGTAAACCAAGGAGCCAGGGTGTTTCGGCGCCACAAGAGAGGCCGCAAGGGCGCGACCCGATCCAAGGCTCCCGTGGTCGCAATATTCCATGCGGCCACGAGGTCCTCCATCGGGGCGCGGGTCAGAGGTACAGGAAGTGGCCCAAGCGCCGTCTGGAACCCATCAGGGTCCATCAGACGCCTGGGGCGGAACCAAATAGGTGACTCAGGTTCCTCCTCCCCACGGTGAGGGGCAGCGGTTGGAAAGTCGAGCCGGAGAAGTGAGTGGTCTGTCCATGACAAGGGCGTGATGACTATATCCCCTATACCCAGATCACTCTTCCATTGGCCTGAGACAAAGATGAGATCCGGTGTATGTCCACCCTCGTGAGTGGGGCCTTGAATTAGTTGGGTCAGGTCCATGGCCGTCATGGAAGCCATGAACTCCCGAGCTACCCCGGATGATTCGCCCGCCGATGGCAGATTAAAGTCCCCCATGACTAAAAGTCTGGGGGTCTCAACTGCCATCGTAGCGATCACCTCGAGGAGCTCGGGCAGGGCTGCTGTTACATAGCGGGGGGCCAGGTATACAACTAGCAAGCCCAACTGCCTCCCTAGGCCCCACTTCACGCAGAGGGACTCACAACCGGTAGTCTGTGGCACAATGGTCTCTCTCGGCTCTAGACCTTCCCTAATAATAACCGCTACCCCACCACCCCTGCCTAGGGCCCGAGGCTGATGAAAAGCGCGGTAACCTGGTGGGCACATTTCAACGAGGGGGAGTCCTCCCTCGTGGCCCAACCAGGTCTCCGCAATTCCTACCAGGTCCGGCTCCCCCTCTGACACAAGGTCATGGATGAGGGGGGCTTTGTTGACCACGGACCTGGCATTGCAGAACATCAGCCGTAGGCCCTGGCTCTGTACTCCCTGACCACCTAGCCTGCGGGGGTTGTGGCACTTGACCGTTTGTAGCCATCGGCCTCGTGCCCCCAACCGGGAGGATAGAACTTGTCTCCCATCGGATCTGCCTCTCCCTGCCACCCTCTCAATGGGTAGGCCCTCCATGGAAACGACCCCTGTATCCCCCCTCTTAGCGGAACCATCCGCCTCCCTCCGTCGTGTGCTGGCTCGGCCCGTTCCCTTCTTGCTAGTCTCAACCTGACTATACCCTCCCCCCTCCCTGGTACCCCCTAAAACAGACAACAGCTTTTTTACTAAAAAACCCCTACACCTGCGCTTTCGCCACTTCTCCTGACTTACTAGTCCCTCATCAAAGTGTGCCCTTGATAACACAGCGGGCCATACCTGCGAGAGGGGGGACTCTCGCAGCGAGAGAAGGCAGGCCCTTGAGTACATGCTAGGTAATACAGAGACCACGCTGGATAAAAGGTTAAGATATTAAATATGGTGCAAAAAGATGGTTATAAATAGATAAATATACATATATAAATATATAAATATATAAACATATGAATATTAAATATATAAAATAGTCCAGTAGGGTAATTCGGCAGATTCAAATTCGATAGTCAGATAAAATTCGGGCCATGTGCAATATAAACGGGAGATGATGTAGATGAAATAAATAATGTAGATGGTATAGACATATAAAGTCCAGAGTCCAAAATCCTCCAGCCCAACGAATAATATCCCTGGTGAAGCCCCACGGTGAGGTCCCAGGGGGTCCCAACTCTGCTTCTCCAGCCTGGCTCCAGCCTGGCTCCGGCCTCCAGTCAGGCATTTCGACCCCTCCTCGCCTCTACTCGGCCTGTGCTTTGGCCTCACCTCCTACGGTCTTCTACATGGCCTCTGCTCTGCCTCCTCCAGGCCTCTGATCTTCCAGCCAGGCCTCTGGTCCTCCGCCAGGCCTCTGGTCTTCCAGCCACCCTCAGGCCTCGGTTACATTCAGCCATTCAGCCACATCCGTCAGGGCTCCCTCCAGGGTTCCGCTCGGCCCCCGTTTCTCCATGCCGCCCTCGCCCGGCATCCGTTCCTCGACCCACTCCCGAATGACCGGCCTCCGCTCCTCCCGTTCACCTCAGGGGCTCCTCCGGCCATCCGGGGGGTCCTCCGGGCTCCCAGGCGTCCTCCATGCTCCAATCTTCGGCCTCTGACGCCCGGCTCCCCGTAGCTCTCATCGGCTCGGCGTCCAGGCTCGGGCCTCGGCCTCGGCGTTCTCGGCGTTCTCTTCCGCCCTCTCTCCTTCCGCCCGGCGTCTTCTCCTCGACCGGGCTCACTCGGCCGGACCCGCAGCGCCGAAAAAACCACCCGGGCGGCCCCAACTAGGGCACGATCGCAAGCCCAGGTGGTCCTCCTACCAGTCCCGACCCCCAAAGCTGGAAATGGGGTCGGGTAGCACCTCCTTTCCACCAGCGGGCCTCCGCGGCCCGCACGGAACTCAACGGCGCGCCGCCATTTTTCGCGCATGCGCAGTTGCCTCCTTAGAGTCCTCTCTCTCCTCCACCGCTGCCTGCACTGCTAACTCCCCCCCCGCCAAGGCCGCTGCTGAGTCAGCGACCTCTCTCCTCCGCCGCCTGTGCCACCGACTCCCCCCCCCCGCCAAGGCCGCTGCCAAGTCAGCGGCCTCTCTCTCCTCTCTCTCTAGGTAGGTAGGTAGAGGGATAGAGAGGGAGAGGGAGAAATACGGTAGGTAGGTAGGTAGAGGGATAGAGGGAGAAATACAGTAGGTAGATAGGTTTAACCAGACTGGGCCACAGCAACGCGTGGCAGGGATAGCTAGTATATATATATATTTAATCCCGTGAATGTTTCACCATATGATTTTGTTTCACCAAATCACCATGCAACGGAGTTGGCAGTACGACTAAACATTTGGCTGCTTGAGTCAGCCTCCAGCGACCATCAACTGACCAAATACTGACGCCAACAGATCTGTTCAACTTTTGCAACAGAAACATTCATGGAATTAAATATATATACGTAGCAGTAGAACAATCAAAATTTATATTCAAAAACCTTGTGTTACTATGTTGTTACACACAAAGTTTCATGTTCCTCATACCTTTCCTATATAAAAAGCCAAACTTTAACCGTTTTTTGAGTCCCAGTCATTTTCAGCCAAGTTTGCTCCAAATTAATCTAGATGGAGGTCGCTCATGAGAATGATTTTATTATTTTGTTTAATAGAGCACAACAAATTGTACAAGATGGCCAAGTTTTGTTTCAACAAAATATTGCCAGAGATATTATGTCTCAAAGTTGCTGGAACCTCAGAGTCATACTGTCAAAGGCTGCGGTATGGGGTCAAACAAATGACTATATCTCCACAAGTATTGCATCAGCAAACATAACACTTATCCAATGTTCATTGGGGACGTGTGTGCATGTTCACACTAAATTTCAAAGAAATCAGTGATGGTCAAGCTGGGAGCCCCAGACCACTTGACTTGGAATGACCCCAAAGGAGAATAGCAGCTCCCTCCCCCACAAAAAGACAACATCCAGAGGAGCTGGATTTGAAGAGCCCCTTTCCCAAAATCAGTTATGGGACCCCTTCATCTTCCAGCCAGCCCCCCCCCCAATATCAGCCCCCTCCCAGAGCCCCTTCCTCAGTCTGGAAAGCCCCCTCCCACAAAACAAGACAAAATCCAGAAATGAGACCACCTTCATATCATTTATGACTTCCAGGAAGCCCCCGCACCCAATGTTAGATCCCCCCCCAGACAGAGGCCCTTCCTCAGCTTGCAAAGCCCCCTCCCCAGAAAGGAGAGCAGCCCCCTAACCTAAAATCAGACAAGATTCAGAGGTGACACACCCCGCCCCCCAATCCTTTATGGGACCCTTTCATCATCCAGCATTTCCGCCACCCAATATTAGACATCCCCGGTCACCCCTTTATTGGAGGGGGGTTGAGGGCCCTCCTCCCGCAGACGCAGCCTCCACCCCACAACAGTGGCGTCTGCGGCGTAGCCCTCCCTCAGGCATGAAATAAAGCCCACCGACCTTCTTTCCTACCGCGGGCTCTGCAGCAAGCCGGCCAAGTCAGGCTCCATTCATACGTGGCTCAATCCACACGTGTACAAAAACCCATATCAGGCACAATCCACACCTGTACACACTCCAACGAAGTTCCATTCACACTTGTACACCATGTCACACGTGTACATCCAGGTCAAGCCCCATGTACATGTGTAGAACCCCATTCACATGCATACACTCATGTCAGGCTCCATTCACAGGGTGGATCTGATTCACGATTTAAACCACTAGTAAAAAGGCTTGATTTAAATCAACTTGATTTAATTCATAATTTTTAAAGAGCAACTGTCATCTCTGTCCTGCAGCAGCTCCTCCTCTGACCCACTGTTGAATCACTGACAGTCCCAATATTGCAGAATATACAGCCTCAGGCTACATTACTAAACTCCATTTCATCTATTTCATCTATCTATCTTCTATCTTGTATCTTCTATCTATCTATCTATCTATCTCTATCTCTATCTCTATTCTTCTCTATTTTCTATTTTTTTCTATATAAAATAAAAAATTAACTATGAGTTTGTTCAAAACCGCTAATCTCAAAAACTACTGCACCAATCGCCACCAAATTTTCACACAACGTTCCTTACAAGTGCAGCACCAATGATACATACAGATTGTGTGGCTGGCACACTGGTGCCAGGTACACGTCACACAAATGTACAACTGCAGCTCTTCTGTGTGTTTTCCTCACTTGCTCACTCGCCCACCTCCTGTTCGCAGCCCCTCCCACCCGGCCGCTTTTCAGCTCACACCACTTGCACGAGCGGTCTGCGTCATATCCGCGACGGTCACCTCCTCAGCAGCCTCCTCCGCCGCTGCCCGTGCCAACTCCCCTCCCCCGCCAAGGCCGCTGTCAAGTCAGCGGCCTCTCTCTCCTCTCTCTCTAGGTAGGTAGGTAGAAGGATAGAGAGAGAGGGAGGAATACAGTAGGTAGGTAGGTAGGTAGGTAGGTAGAGGGATAGAGAGAGAGAGAGAGAGAAATACAGTAGGTAAGTAGGTAGGTAGGTAGGTAGAGGGATAGAGAGGAAGAGGGAGAGGGAGAAATACAGTAGGTAGGTAGATTTAACCAGACTGGGCCACAGCAACGCGTGGCCGGGATAGCTAGTGTTAAAAACAAGAAAAAAGTCAAGGAAACAATTGGTCCATTGCTGGGATAAATTGGCAAGAAGGTGACAAGCAACAGGGAAAAAGCAGAACTCTTCAACTCATTTTTTGCATCTGTCTTTACACAAAGGGATAAAACAGTCCAACCTATCAAAAACAGTACCACAAAAATCAGATTAGGAACACAAGTTGAAATAGGGAAGAAAATGGTAAGTGAGCACCTGTCTACCCTAGACGAGTTCAAATCACCAGGACTGGATGGATTACACCCCAGGGTTCTGAAGCAACTGGCAGACGAGGTGTCAGAACCACTGAACTATATCTTTCAGAGATCCTGGAACACTGGGGAACTACCAGAGGACTGGAAAAGATCTGATGTGGTTCCCATCTTCAAAAAAGGAAAAAAAATAGATCCAGGAAACTATAGACCTATCAGCCTGACCTCAATACCAGGGAATATTCTGGAAAAGATAATCAAGCAATGAATCAGCAAACATCTAGAAGTAAACAAAGTAATAGCCAAAAGCCAACATGGGATTGTCAAAAACAGATCATGCCAGACTAATCTTATTGCATTCTTTGACAAAGTGACAAAATTAGTGGACCAGAGGAATGCTGTTGATATAATTTACTTGGACTTCAGTAAGGCATTTGATAAAGTAGACCATATCCTACTACATAAAGTAGAAAAATGTGGGTTAGACAGCATCACCACCAGATGGATTCGTAACTGGCTGACCAACCAAATGGAACTGTATCTACATGGAAGGAAGTATGCAGTGGAGTACCTCAAGGCTCTGTTTTAGGCCCAATACTCTTCAACATGATGTCCCCAATTCGGATCTGAGCCTGGTGCCGAAGCCAATGATGAACGCCAGACACGAGGTGCAGGTTTTCTTTTTATTGGAGTACTCCAAGGAAAAGGGTTCCTGGACAAAAGGCCAAGAACCAAGAACAAAGGATTAAGAAAGCTTTTATAGGCTTCCGGTTCCGGCTCCTGCGGCGACGGGCGAGCCTAGCGCTCGCTCGCCGCTTTGTTTCTTCTTCTGCCCCCCAACGGGGGCGAGACTCCTCTTGTTTGAGGGTCTCCCGTAGGGCCGGCTCGTCGGGGGGCGTGCCCCCCACGGCGGTGGAGGAAGCGGCTCCCGGCGCGGCTCAGGTGAGGGAGAACATGCTAGCGGGGGGTTTTCCCTTCGCCCAAGGAAGACGGCGCCATTCACAATTATGAGGAGGGCTGATCGGCTCAGTCAGAAGGACTCCCGAGGCTTCAGCTGCGAGGAGAGAGTGAGTCTTTAAAAAACTTTTTTTTCCTGCTGCCAGCCAGACTGAACGGACTGGGAGGGGGGTGTTTATTTTTAAAAAACCCCCCCCTCGGATTTAAGCGGCACGTTAAAATGGCTTCTCTGCAAAGGGAAAGCGGAAACTTTCACTCCGGACGGTCTCTAACAAGGGAAAGTGGAATGTGACTTTTTGCAACATTGTTTCTAGGTCTGGCTGAGTTTAAAAAAATTCTTTTTTTGCTACTCTCTCCCTCTGGCTGAGATGGGCGGTGGAAGTGGCTTCTCTCTGTCCCTGCCTGATTATTTCAACTAAGGAAAATTTCCAGCGTCTCTTTGAAAGCAGGACTCTCTCTGGATTTTTGGGGAAAAAAAATTTTCTTGATGGATTTGTGATTTCTTCTTTGGAATACCTTCGTTATTACTATTTGCTGACTTGGGAAATTGTGTCTCTTCTGGTTTCTGAATTGTTTGCAACTTCACGGCCCTGAACTGAACTGAGCTCCTGATCTGCCCCACCAGCCCCACCCGGAAAACGCCATCTTGGTGGCAGTGACTCTAACTTTTAACCATGGCACAAGAAGCAGCACTTGTAAATTTGGAACAAAGGATGGCTTCTCTTGAAACCTCTATGCAGACTTTGATATCAGAAATAAAGGCCCAGAGGGCTGAAAATAGTACTTTCAAAAAGGAACTATTGGATACCCGGAAGCAAGTGTTGGAGAATACACAGAAGAATGAAGAATTGGAAGGAGGGTTGGAGGGGGCTAAGGGAGAGATTAAAAATGTTTCTAATGAGGTGGGGGAAATAAATGGGCGTGTGTCTAGGATAGATATGGAAAGAATGACATATTTTTTGAGATTTCAGAATGTTCTTGAGGATTCTGGTGAATGCCTGCCTGATCTTATGAGTACAATTTTAGCAGACTATTTACAAAAACCTAAGGATGAGATCAGGGGGGACATTGACCTAGCCTATAGAATTAATTCTGCATATGCCAGGATGAATGAAGTGCCTAGAGAGATACATGTGAAATTTGTTAGAAGGTCAACCAGAGAGGAAATCCTGAAAGCGCAGAGAGAGAAACCTTTAACTTATCATCGAGAAACAGTCACTATCTTGAAGCAGATCCCTAGAAAAATTAGAGATTCAAGAAGGAAATTTTCCTTCTTGTCTAAAACCTTGTTTGATCACGGGATTTGGTTCAAGTGGATGACACCTGAAGGGATGCTGGTGTTCTGGGAAGGAGGAAGAGTGAGGATTAAGACAGTTGCTGAGGCGGAAGCCTTTCTTAAAAAACATTCCTCTGCCCTGGGGGAAGATCCAGGGGGGACGGAGGGGGCCACGGCTCCGCCTGCGGGGGGCCAGGGAGGAGAGAAAGAAGATACAATAGCCAAAAGACTTAGATCAAAAAAATAACTTTGCCTTGATTTTTTCCTGAACAATTTTGCATAATATTTCTATCCGGACTTTTTGTAAATTCTGACAGCATGGAAGGGAGAATTTAGGTAAATGTACTTGCTTTCAACTTGTAGTGGTATGGAAAATGTTTTCTATGTTAACTTTTTTAATGTGTATTTTGAGGTCTCGGAAGGTCCGATGACTCTGACGTGAATGCTCTCAAAATTTCTTTGTAACCATTACCTTATCCTGTTAAAAAATGTAAAACCAATAAAACTTTTTCAATATAAAAAAAAAAAAAAAAAAAAAGAAAGCTTTTATACATTTTCACTAAAGGAGAAGGTGGGATAACAAGAAACATCATCTAATAAACATTTTAGTAATAATTCTACAATTTGTTCTATTGGTCTATAGCTGTCCCATTCCTAGCTCTTAGCTAATGAATGCCCCAGGAATTATCTAATACACATTTCATTTGCTGTAGCCCATCTTCGCCTCTAACATTTAGCTGAGGTCTGCAAACTGTTACCTCTTATCAGCTTTCTAGCTCCCTATAATTGCTACACATTTTACCCACGCATATTTCTTGTTGATAAGCATTCTTTGTTCTTGGCAGACAGACAGCCCCCCCCCCCTCAATTCCAGTCTTCCTGTTTTACTTTCAAATGTGTGTCATGATCCAATCCATCATTCACCCCTTAGAATCTGAAAATGATCTAATTTTCCAAGATTCACACAACATCAGTATCGTGTACTGGGAGACACACACACACCCTGCAGTTTGCATATAGGTGGAAAGGCAAAACAGAGGGCATTGTAATGCACAACAGGCGATTATGAGAACAATGACTCTGCCTGCCAGAGTCATTATTAGGTATGTAACCAGTGAAATCAGGCAACCATTCTGTCAGTCAATGCCACTAGCCTTTCCGTTGGTCCATGTGGGGTGGGGATGTTGCAGCTATCTTTGCAATGTGTATAGTTCAGCTGTGGAATTCCTCCGATTTGTCCAGAATATCCACGCAGCATTGTCCAAATAGTGCACACACATCTCTTTAGGATACCAATATCATATCTAGAGCCATTCTAGTCTGAACTGTCATTGTCCAAATGGCTCCTTGTTCTCTTTTGCTGCAGCAATAAAAAACTCCCCAGCCTCATTAGCCAGGATTTCCTCCACCGCTTGTGTATGAAACAAAGCATTATTGAGGGACCAGACCCCACTGAACAAAGTGAGGGGTTGGTAGTTCTTCAAGTACTTTCTGAATTGTTCAAGGTTTCTATGGTTTCCAATCTTTCTTTCAGGTAAAGTGGGCATAATATAGGTGGGTGGGAAGACCACAGATACATAACAAACCATATGGTCTCATCCCAACAGTTATTAAGTCTATTTGTATTAATGTCTTAGTCTTCACACACACAGACGCACCAATCCTGTTGATGATCTCTGGAGGGCCAGAGATGGGGGTTCTTCCTCCATCCTGGTCCTATTAGATCTCTCGGCGGCTTTTGATACCATCGACCTGACCCAAGTAATTCAGGGCCCCACACATGAGAGAGGACACACACTGGATCTCATTTTTGTCTCTGGCCAGTGGATGGGTGATCTTGCAGTAGGGGATCTAGCCATCGTACCCCTGTCATGGTCAGATCACTCACTTCTCCGGCTCAACTTTCCCACCGCTACACCCCACTGCGGGGAGGCGGAACCGGAATTTCCATGATGGTTCCGCCCCAGGCGCCTGATGGAACCTGAAAGGTTCCAGACGGAGCTTGGGCCACTACCTGTGGCCCTGACCCACGGCCGGATGGAGGACCTAGTGGCTGCATGGAATAGTGCGGCCGCTGGGGCCTTGGACCGGGTCGCGCCTCTGCGGCCTCTCTTGCGGCAGCGAACCACCCAGGCTCCTTGGTTCTCCGAGGAGTTGAGGGTGATGAAGCGCCGCAAGTGACGCCTAGAGAGGAGATTGAGATCCACACGCTCTGAATCGGACCGAACACAGGTAAGAGCCCATTTGAGGACCTACCTTGTGGCGATAAGAGTGGCCAAGCGTCAGTATTGTGCCACTCTTATCGCGTCCGCAGATAACCGCCCTGCCGCCCTGTTTGGGGTGACCCGCTCCCTCCTCCAACAGAGGCCGCGGGAAGCCCCTCTACAGGGCAGAGCAGAGGAATTTGGGAAGTATCTGAAGGACAAAATCGCTCAGATTCGGAGCGAGTTGGTCTCCACTGAAAGTGGTCTGGAGGGGATGTCAGAGGCGGGTTTTTTTTTTTAAAAGATATTTTTATTTTATTTTCGATTTTCAAAGTAAATAACAACATATATACTGTTACATAGCCAACATCATATTATATTATTAAATGTTTACATCATTCCATTTTACCATCATTTCATTTTACCATCAACTCCCAGAAAACTCCCAGAGGGCTCTTCTGCTCTCCATACACCATATTTGTGCCTTATCCATCATTTTCTTTCCCCTCTCTCCTCCTCCTCCCTACCTCCTTTCTTCCCTCTGACGTCCTCCCTTTCTCTACTTCCCCTTCCTCTCTTCTTCTCCTCTCTCCCCTTTCCACTCCTCCTTTCTCTCCTCCTCTTCCCCCTCTTTGTCCTCTCTCCTTTCTCTCTCTTCTTCCCTTACCTCTCTCCTCTACTCCACACTCTTCATCTCATTTACTTGGTGTATTTCGGCCTCTGAGCCAGCTCTATTTTGTGTTGATGATATTTATAATTTCAGATTCAAGGTTTATCGCTTAATTTTCATATCGATTATTACAATTCTTACATCTCAATCCCGAATCTTGCTAGTTGTTTTAATACCCTTTTAAGTGAAGCCTAATTGTATTACGACGTTCTATTTATAAAACCAAACAAAAAAGAACCAAAAACAGTATAGATAAATTTAATTTAATTTAAATATAAGAAGACCTAATCGGGTATCCATAAATTCTGTGCCTTCCAAGAGTGGTTATTATTCATGGGTAATCTCATTTTATTAATTTTAAATCTAACAATTTATCCTGTGATTCAGTATCAATATCCACAAGTCTTATCAAGTATTCTAGCCTCAATCTATTTTTTCTTTAATAATATCTTTAAATCCTATTTACTATTAATATCCCTTATTTAATCCCCTCATATCTCTATAGATTCCATATAATTATCTAAAATTTTATGTAACTGCTAATTGATTGATCATTTACCAAGAGTGATAGTATTCTATAACCATCTTAATCGCATAATTCCCCATCTATAGATAAGCAAATATATATCATTCACTAACACATAGTCTTTCTATAACCATCTAAATAGCATAGTTCCCCATCGATAGATAAACAAATATATATCATTAACAAAAACATTTACCAAGAGTATTCTATAACCATCTTAGTAGCAAAATTCCCCATCTATAGATAAGCAGATATATATCATTCATTAACACATCATCTTTCTATAACCATCTAAGTAACCCAATTCCCCAGCTATAGATAAACTAATATATATCATTATCAAACATAAACTTATTATAAGCATCTATAGTTATTGCTAACAATCAATTAATTAATAATCCTTGATAGTAATTTAAACCCAGCCTAATTATTACTCATCAAGGGATAAAAGTTCCTCTTTTCAGCCGTTGTCTCTCCAAGGATGAATTAGATTTGCCTCTTTTAAAGTCCACATTCTCCATCGGCTTTTTTTCCTCTTCCCAAGTTCTTTATAAACTTCCATTGGCACATTGTGATCCTGTATAGCTGTACAATCATAGTGCTGACCAATTCTTTTCCTCAAATTTGATTTATTTTCAAATATCAAGTCTATCTCTGATGTGATTTCCTCTGTCTTCTGTTCTCTTTGTCCTTTCTTTTGCCAGTCAGGTTGAAATTCAAATTTCTGATGGGGTCTTGATCTTATCTCCTCTCCTGGATCTTCTCCTTCGTCTTCAGTTAAATCCAGTCCACAAACAGCCTCGTTTCCCTTTTCTTCTTTAATTTCTCTAATCTGTTTAATTTCTTCACTTGGTGTAATGTCGAGTATTACATGAAATTTTTTCAATTCCCTCAAGATTTCAGCCAAAAGCTCCTGATTTTCTGCAGTGTATATATCTATGTGCATAGACATTTTGGCGAATCCGCAAACTAGGAAAAAGTAGCTCCAATTACCTTGTTAACAGTTAGCTTATCTCTGTTAGTTTGTTTCTAAACAATATTTCCAGTAAATTTGTTCATATATGTCCGCCCACTGTTTTTCCAAGAGCGATACGATGTAAGAAATAGTTTAAATAGTTTCAAAGTGTTTCAGTCCTTTTTGTTGGAAGGAAAACAGAGACAAAAAAAAAGATAAGATATGGTCCTTATTTAAGTTTTAAAATGCGCAATAGAGTGTCCAAATAATTATAGGATTATGGAAGTGCTCCAAGTTTCAAAGTTTTGAGTGGAATAAATCAAAAAGACAGAAAAAAAGAATTAGAAAAGTCAGTCATAATCCAGTCCTTTTCAGCGCAAACGTAAGTAACGATTTCTTGGTTATCAGTTCAGTCGGCCATTTCAAAACATTCTGTGAACCGGAGGAATCTCACACTTCAATTTAAGTTCGCAGCTTATCTTTAAATTCAAAGTTTTGGTAAAAAAAAAGGTTTCTTAGCAGAGTGTTTCAGAGACAAAACAAAGTACCTTCCCGGTATTTTCCAGCAGAAAGGGTTCTTATTTCAAAGATTCTCCTTTGCCTTTGGTCCACCCTCCAGAAAGGGGGGGGATGCGATTCGTCTCCCTTCAGAGATTTTGCTTCGTGTCGGGCAGGGATCTTGCGTGGTCCCTGCACCCAGCGAAGATTTATCTCCTAATCACCACCTCTCCGGGGCGGCTTAGATTCCTTATGGAATCACGGGGGAGGCGAATTCCAGCCGGGTCCCTGCAGTTTAGGGAGCCCAGTTGTGTCGGCTCGGGAGGCTCCGCCTTCTTTCGTCAGAGGCGGGTTTTGAGACACCATTCTGGGAGGAGTTTGACTCTGTTACTTCCGAAGATATGGACAGGTTGCGTAGGCGACTGAGAGCCACCACATGTTTATTGGACTCGTGTCCCTCCTGGCTTGTACTGGCATCCTGGGAGGTTTCACGAGGCTGGCTCCAGGAAATAGTGAACACTTCTTTGAGTGAGGGGTTCTTGCCTACCGTCTTGAAAGAGGCGGTGGTGAGGCCTCTCCTCAAGAAGCCTTCCCTGGACCCAGCATTTTTAGTAAATTATCGTCCGGTCTCCAACCTTTACTTTCTGGCGAAGGTTGTAGAGAGTGTGGTGGCACAACAGTTTCCACGTCACCTGGAGGAAATTGATTATCTGGACCCGCGCCAGTCCGGCTTCCAGCCCGGTCACAGCACTGAGACGGCATTGGTCGCGTTGGTGGATGATCTCTGGAGGGCCAGAGATGGGGGTTGTTCCTCCATCCTGGTCCTATTAGACCTCTCGGCGGCTTTTGATACCATCGACCATGGTATCCTATTGCATCGACTGGAGGGGTTGGGGGTGAGGGGCACCGTTTTATGGTGGTTCTCCTCCTACCTCTCCGGTCGATCGCAATTTGTATTGGCAGGGGGGCAGAGGTCGACCTCGAGGCCTCTCACTTGTGGGGTTCCTCAGGGGTCGGTCCTCTCGCCTCTCCTGTTCAATACATATATGAAGCCGCTGGGCGAGATCATCCGTGGTTTTGGGGTAGATTACCACCTGTACGCTGATAATAATAATAATAATAATAATAATAATAATAATAATAATAATAATAATAATAATAATAATAATAATAATAATAATAATTTTTATTTATAACCCGCTCTCTCTCCCCGAAGGGACTCGAGGCGGGGCACAGGCAATTAAAAAAGTTAGAAAAAATACAAAATTTAGAACAATAAACATACATAAATACTGACTAAAAGGCATATTAAACAAAAACCCTGCGCTAAAATTCCCAAATATTTACTAAAAATCCCTAAACAATCAGAAGAGACTATCCTAGGCCGGCCAAGCGAAAAAGATGTGTTTTTAGTTTCAGACGGAAGGAGCGGAGGTCCGTGGTAGTTCTAATATCTGGGGGAAGGTCGTTCCAGAGGGCTGGGCCCGCCACAGAGAAGGCCCTTCCCCTGGGCGTCGCCCGCTGACAAAGTCTAGTGGACGGCACCCGGAGAAGTCCCTCTCTGTGTGAGCGAATCGGCCGTGAGGATGTATGGGGCAGGATCCGATCCCGCAGGTAGCTAGGTCCCGAGCCATGGAACGCTTTGAAGATGACAACTAGCACCTTGAAGCGCACCCGGAGGACGACAGGCAGCCAGTGCAGCTCGCGCAAGAGCGGTGTTACGTGGGTGAATCTAGAAACACCCATAATTGCTCACGCGGCTGCATTCTGGACTAACTGAAGTCTCCGGGTGCACCTCAAGGGGAGCCCCATGTAGAGAGAGTTACAATAGTCCAGTCGGGATGTCACGAGAGCATGAGTGACTGTGCGAAGGGCGTCCCGATCCAATAGGGGGCGCAATTGGCGAACCAGGCGAACCTGGTAAAACGCCCTCCTGGCCACGGCTGTCACTTGATCTTCCATGGACAGCCGGGCATCCAGGAGGACACCCAAATTGCGCACCCCATCCACAGGGGCAAGATGTTCGCCCCCTATGGCCAGCGATGGAGTTAGCTGGTTGAATCGGGCAGCCGGAAACCACAGCCACTCGGTCTTGGTCGGGTTGAGTCTGAGTCCGTTACTTCCCATCCAGATGATACTCAGCTGTACATCTCTACCCCAAACCACCCCAACAATGCCGTCAAAGTGATGTCCCGGTGTCTGGAAGCCATACGGATCTGGATGGGAAGGAACAGACTCAAGCTCAACCCGTCCAAGACTGAGTGGCTGTGGTTACCGATGCCCCGGTTCAACCAGTTGACTCCATCACTGGCCATAGGGGGCGAATATCTAGCCCCCGTGGATCGGGCATGCAACTTAGGCGTCCTCCTAGATGCCCGGCTGTCGATGGAGGACCATGTGACAGCCGTGGATAGGGGGGCATTTTACCAGGTTCGCCTGGTGCACCAGTTGCGTCCCCTATTGGACCGGGACGCCCTTCGCACAGTCACTCATGCGCTTGTGACATCCCGTCTAGACTACTGTAATGCTCTCTACATGGGGCTCCCTTTGAGGTGCACCCGAAGGCTACAGCTGGTCCAGAACGCGGCCGCGCGGGCAGTTTTGGGAGCTACCTGGTACTCCCACGTAACACCGCTCCTGCGCGAGCTGTACTGGCTGCCTGTGGCCTTTTGGGTGCGTTTAAAGGTGTTGGTCACCATCTTTAAAGCGCTCCATGGCACAGGACCTAGTTATTTGCGGGATCGTATCATGCCCCATACATCCCTTCGGCCGATTCGCTCCCACAGAGAGGGACTTCTCCGGGTGCCATCCACTAGGCAATGCCAGCGGGCGACGCCCAGGGGAAGGGCCTTCTCTGTGATGGGCCCGACCCTTTGGAACGACCTACCCCCCGATATTAGAACTACCACGGACCTCCGCTCCTTCTGCCAAAAACTTAAGACCCATCTGTTCTTTCAGTCTGGCTTGGCCTAATTTATGCTTCTCGCCCCAGTCTGTAATTTAAATTGTTTTATTTGGTTTTAATGGGATATAGTTTTAACGTTTTATAAATTTGTATAGGGTTATTTAATTCGATTTTAATTAAGTATGTATTGTCATGTTTTTTAGATGTTTTAATTTTTCCTGTACACCGCCCCGAGTCCCTTCGGGGAGAGGGGGCGGTCTAGAAATTTAATAAAATAAAAATAAATAATTTAATTCGCTCCCATAGAGAGGGACTTCTCCGGGTGCCGTCTGCCGGGCAATGCCGGTTGGTGACCCCCAGGGGAAGGGCCTTCTCTGTGGCGGGCCCGGCCCTCTGGAACGAGCTACCCCCCGAACTCCGGACTACCACGGACCTCCGCCTCTTCCGCCAATGTTTGAAGACTCATCTTTTCCATCTAGCCGGCCTAGCCTAGTCCCCGAGACCACTTTCGTAGACTGAGTTTCAAATTGTCTTATTGGATTTTAATGTGTTGGTAATGTTTTAGGGAATTTTTAGCATAGGGCACTTTAAATTTAATTAGATTTTATTCTGTAGTCTTATTTATTATAGGTCCGTTTTATTATTATGTTTGTATTTCCGCTTTTAATTTCCTGTGCACCGCCCTGAGTCCCTTCGGGGAGATAGGTACGGTATAAAAATAAAATAAAATAAAAAAAAAGTTGCTCAATAAGTCTCATATTATGAGGTCCCTTAAATGGCCAAAAATCACCTGGATTGAGGCCAGACATACATACAATAATGAGAAAAGGCTGCCTTTGATTCTTATATCTACTCCTCCTAATATCTCAGTTTGAGGCAAAATACAACCCATTGGCAAATCTTTGAGCTGCTTCCCTTTTGCAACTCTTTTCACTCCTGAACTGGAAGCCTTTTTGTTACCAGTTTTCCCCTTTCAAAACCAGAACACGGACAGATATAACCTTTATCTCCCGGGATGTCTCCAGTCTGGTTTTTTTGTTTTGTTTTGTTTTGCCTTTGTTTTCCTTTTGCTTAGGGCTGGAAACAGGCGGATACCACTTATCCCCTGGGAATGTCTCCTTCTCCAGTCTCCTTACCTTTAACATAAGAACATAAGAACATAAGAATAGCCTTGCTGGAACAGGCCACAGCCCATCTGGTCCAGCATTCTGTCTCACACAGTGGCTCACCCTTTGCTTCAGGGTATTCCCAAGCAGATGTCTTCATCTGCTTATGATTCCCTGCAAATGGCATTGAGAAATACCCTGCCTATCTCTCCAAACCGGAGGGTGTCCTTCGGCATCCATAATGATAGCCATGGATACCCTTGTTCTCCATGAACTCGTCTAATCCTTTCTTAAAGGTGTCGAGGCTGACAGCTGTCACCACTTCTTCTGGCAGGGAGTTCCATAGGCCAGTGATCCTCTGGGTGAAAAAGTACTTCCTCTTATTTGTTTGAGGTCTAGCTTCCAAACGTTTCATGGAGTGCCCCCTAGTTCTAGTGTTGTGCGATAGGGAAAACAGTTTTTCCTTTTCTACTTTGTCCACACCGTGCATGATTTTATAGACTTCAATCAGGTCACCTCTCAGGCGCCGTCGTTCTAGAGTGAAGAGGCCCAGCCGTTGCAGCCTCAGATGGTAAGGAAGGTGTTCCAGCCCTCTAATCATTCTGGTTGCCCTCCTCTGCACCTTTTCCATTTCCATAATATCCTTCTGAAGGTATGGTGACCAGAACTGTACACAATACTCCAGATGGGGCCTCACCATAGATTTATAAAGAGGCAAAATGACACTTGCTGACTTATTTTCTATACCCTTCCTAATGATCCCTAGCAATGAGTTTGCTTTTTTCACTGCTGCGGCACACTGGGTTGACACCTTCATTGAGCTGTCCACCAGGACACCAAGGTCCCTTTCCTGGTTAGTTGCAAGGAGTTCAGACCCCATCAGTTTATAGATGTAGTTGGGTTTTTTTGCCCCAACGTGCATCACTCTGCACTTACTAATGTTGAAGCTCATTTACCACTGGTTTGCCCACTCCCCCAGTGTCAAGAGATCCCTCTGGAGCTCCTCACACTCTCTCTCAGTTTTTACTACCCTGTATAATTTAGTGTCGTCAGCGAATTTGGCTACCTTGCTGTTTACTTCTACTTCTAGATCATTTATGAAAAGGTTGAAAAGCAGGGGTCCCAGTACTGAACCTTGGGGGACCCCACTCTTTACCTCCCTCCACCTGGAGAAGTGTCCATTTAATGCAACTCTCTGTTTCCTGTCCCTTAGTCAGTTGCTAATCCAGGACAAGGCCTGTCCCTTTATTCCATGACTGGCAAGTTTATTTAAGAGCCTTTGGTGCGGGACCTTGTCAAAGGCCTTCTGAAAGTCCAGATAAACAATGTCAACTGGATCTCCCTTGTCCACATGCTTGTTGACACTCTCAAAAAATTCCAGCAGATTAGTGAGGCATGATTTGCCCTTGCAAAAGCCATGTTGGCTCACCTTCAGCAGCGCCTTCTCTTCTACGCGCCTATTAATTTTATCTTTTAAGAGGGTTTCCATCACTTTACCTGGGACACTTGTCAAGCTGACCGGTCGGTAATTTCCTGGATCACCTCTGGATCCTTTTTTGAAGATAGGTGTTATATTCGCTACCTTCCAGTCATCCGGCACAAGGCCTGATTTGAGGGAAGATTATATATTTTGGCAAGGACATCAGCAATTTCATCTTTAAGTTCCTTGAGAACTCGTGGATGGATGCCATCTGGTCCTGGTGATTTGTTAGTGTTTAGTTTAACAAGACATGCAAGGACCTCCTCCCTGGTTATTTCTATCTGGGTTAATTCCTCAGTTTCCCTCCCTACAAAGGTAGGCTCTGTTTTAGGCATGTGATCTCTGTCTTCTTCAGTGAATACTGAAGCAAAGAATTCATTGAGTCTCTCTGCAATCTCTGCTTCCTCCTTAATAATCCCTTGCCTTCCATTGTCATCTAATGGTCCAATGGCCTTCCCAGTTGGGTTCTTACTTCTAATGTACTTAAAGAAGTCTTTGTTATTTCTTTGAGTGTTTTTAGCTAAGCCACATCGGAGTCCTCTTGAACCTGCCGGTGCCCTTTTTCCTTTTAGGTATACATTCCAATTGGGCCTCTGTTATTGTTTTTGTGAGCAGCCTCCATGCCTCATGGAGTGTTTGGACTTTCTCAATTCTCCCTTTCAGCTTCTTTTTTACTAGTTTCCTCATCTTCGGGAAATTTCCTTTATGAAAATTTAAGGTCTCTGTGTTAGATTTTATCGGTGATTTGCAGTCTATGATTAAGTTAAAAATAATTGTGTTGTGGTCACTGTTCCCTATTGGATCAGTCACATTAACATTTTGCACCAGATCCTGTATATTGCTCAGAACCAAGTCAAGGATTCTTGTACCTCTAGTTGGGTCTTCAACCATCTGTTCCAGGGAACAATCATTTAGCATATCTAGGAACTTTATCTCTTTGTCATGTGCTGAACAACAGTTCGCCCAGTCTATGTGAGGGTAATTGAAATCCCGCATTATAACCAGGCTTCCCTTTTTTGATGCCTCCTTTACAACATTCTCCAACTGCCAGTCTCTCTCGGGGGCTTGGGTCGGAGGGCGATAACATATGCCTGTTAGACCATTCTTTTGGCCTGATAGTCTTACCCACAGAGTTTCTAGTGGTGACTCTAAATCACCTCGATATGCCAATTCGTAGGACTTTATCTCTTCTTTGACATACAAGGCTACACCACCTCCCGTTTGCCCCTTCCTGTCCTTCCTGTACAGTTTGTAGCCTGGGATGACTGTATCCCATTGGTTATCATCCGTCCACCAGGTTTCAGTGATACCAATAATATCAATATTTTTGTCTATTGCTAAGTATTCCAGCTCCCCTATTTTGTTCCGGAGGCTTCTGGCATTTGCATACAGGCATTTATATATACTTTTCTGATGCAGTCTTTTGAGTCCAGTTGCATCCTTAGACTGCTTCTTGCATCCTTCTGCTAGAGTGCTGGTGACTGGCTCCTCGCTCTGCTCAGTAATTATTGCATCCTCCTCACTACTCAAGTAAACACTTTCCCGAACCGGATGCTGCCCAGCTCCTGTCGGCTTTCCCCCAGTTATCAGTTTAAAAGTTGTTCTGCAGCCTTTTTGATGTTGAGTGCCAGCAACCTTGTCCCATCATGGTTCAAGTGCAACCCATCCCCCCTGAACAGGTTTGGCTTGTCCCAAAATGTTCTCCAGTTCCTGACAAATCTGAAGCCCTCCTCCCGACACCATCGCCTCATCCACGCATTGAAGCTTCTGAGCTCTGCCTGCCTGGTAGGTCCTGCACGAGGAACAGGCAGCACTTCTGAAAATGCTACCTTGGAAGTCCAGGACTTCAATCTTTTTCCTAGCAACTTTCCTCCACTTTTTGCCTCTTTCTGTTCCTCCACTGGTTCCTGCTCCTCGTTTTCTTCAGGGCTTCAGCCTTTGAGTTCAATTAAGAAGTCACCAAAGATCTTACCGAGGCTGGACGTTCATTTAGACAGTGGCTCATAACACTCAGTCATCCCACACTTTGCATCAGTGGGACACGCGGATCTCTGCATCACCCCTTGCATTTCAGAGTTCTCAATCATTGTCAAACGACTCCTGAGCTCTGAGGGCGGCTGGCAATGCAGAAACACACAGTCCTGGTCACCGACCGGGAGTTTCATTTCAGAGCAATCACACACCTTTCAGCCACTAAGTCTTACCAGTCCAGGGGCCCTCCTCTGGTAGTCTTTGGTGCCTTCCAATTGAATCCAGGCGTGGAATCCCAGACAGAGCCCCCAGATTGATGTCCCCAATTCGGGTCTGAGCCTGGTGCCGAAGCCAATGATGAACGCCAGACACGAGGTGCAGGTTTTCTGTTTGCTTTTTATTGGAGTACTCCAAGGAAAAGGGTTCCTGGACAAAAGGCCAAGAACCAAGAACAAAGGATTAAGAAAGCTTTTATACATTTTCACTAAAGGAGAAGGTGGGATAACAAGAAACATCATCTAATAAACATTTTAGTAATAATTCTACAATTTGTTCTATTGGTCTATTGTTGCAGAAAATCAGGAGACTTGGAGAACGAGATAAGCCTTTTATTTTTGGCCAAAGGTCCGAGCAGAAATAAGTTTTGCTAACACCTGGACAAAGATCCATAGAAAAAGCAGGTTCTTATATATCTTTCAAAGAGCAGTTTTGAACATGAAAATAGTTAAACCATTTCTATTGGTTACCTTTTTGGGATTTGCATATCAATGGAAGGTGATTAAGCCTCCTCCGACAGCAAACGACCCCCAAGTCCAGCGGGCTGCCCGGGGAAATCAGCGAAGCATACACAAGTGTTTCTTCACAAAAGCCAGCCCCGTCTCTAGGTGAGACGGCTGTATTTATTTGGTGGGCTACATAAAGGAGGGGTTACAGTCTCCTCTTACTATCTACATAAATTCCTAAGGGAGGTGTTACAATTCCTCCCTGCTGCCTACTTTTAGATTCGTTTCTCCACATAAGTTTCGTTTCCTGGGAAGCCATGACTTTCGAGGGGGATGCGAAAGTAATAGGGTGGTACCTCCTGGTCCTAGGCTTACAAATCCACTTGCTTTCTATGAGCAAGCTATTGTGCCTGAACCATGGTTTGTTCATTCCAACATCTCCTCCTTTTTGTTTTTATTCATTTTTAAGGTAGGCGACTGGGAATCAGATGGGGAGTCAGAATCTTCTGAGTCTGACACAGCCCATTGATAGCTCTTTTGTTGTTGTTCCGTTGTTATCCGTTCATAGCCTTCACGTGACAGTATCATGGCTTCAACAGTGGAAAAACGTTTTTGAAAAAAGGTAACTAATCTATTAAAAATACAAGGACCAATAACACATGCAATAATAAGTAAAATCAAAGGACCCATAATAGCAGATAATAACGTTGTCAACCATGGTGATGCATTAAACAACCCTTGATACCATGTTTGGGTAGCTTCCCTTTCCTTTTTCCTGTTTTCCAATCTCTTCCGTAGTTCAGACATGGAATCTCTAACTAAACCTGAATTATCTGCATAAAAGCAACACTCTTCTTTCAGGGCAACACACAACCCCCCTTCTTTTAGCAATAGGAGGTCTAGTCCCCTTCTATTTTGTAATACCACTTCTGCCAATGAGGTGAGAGATGTTTGCAAAGCAGAAATGGAAGTTTCAATGCGTTGGAGATCTTCATCAATGCTGGCAGTCAATGCTCTTATGTGTTGATCACCTACCACCAAGGCAGAAACACCGGTTGCGGCGCCTGCAGCGCCTAAACCCAATAATACAGAGAGTGTAAGAGTGGTGACTAACTCTCGTTTTGTTCTTAGGGTATATTCTGTTGGCTCCATTAAGGATGTGAATGTTGAAGCTTGATAATATGATACCTTGGGAAGTAAGGTCACCTGAATACAGAAAGCATTAGTATGTAGTAACGTATCCCCATGTACACAAGCAGTAGCACCAGTTGAACATGCCCACACAGAATTATTACCAGGGATGAAATAATGACCCCTTAAGCGCTGTGTGATGTTTCCTCCAGTCGTGGTGTAAAGAAGACTATAGCCATTTGCCACACGATTACGAGACCGTGGTAAATAAAGCCTACAATGGTGATTGTGGGAAGCATTAAGGCAGTAATGAGAGTAAATAGCTGGAATATGCCCTAAACAGCATCCTTGCCCCATCACCGATGTTATGGTAATGGAGCTGTTGCGCCATCTGCAGAGGCTATCAGTGGTGGAATTAATAACTGGTTCGGCAGAGGCTATGGCTTCATAAAAAGGTGGGGCAGAAGATAAGCATAGCCAACATTCCTTATTACTATCATTTTGACCAATGGTACTGTTAAGGAGCTCATATGTGGAGGAAAGCAGGGATAAAAGTGGATTGTGTATAACATCATTTGGGTTGAGAAAATCGGACTGGAAGGTGGATCGGATTTTAAGATTTGGGCCTATAGGGCCAGTCCGCTCTGGGGTGATAGTTAACTGTATGGAGAAAATGTTTCCTGTGTCTCCCCTTCCCGACCATTGTCTTCCCCCCCATTTCAAACCCTTCATCCAAACACCTTGTGGCATAGCTTTCCCTGCAGGTGTAAAGGAAATGTTCATTGGGTTCTTTCTTTGATAACAGCAGTGGCCGGGGCAGCTGGAGATTTCTGGGCGTCCAAAGCTTCTTGTGATGGAGATGTAATCAGTTGAAGTGGGAGGAGTCCAGTTTATGTGTCCTGTAGAGACACAGGACCATTGATGGCAATAGTTGTCGGCCACTCCACCACATTGATTGCTACGAGATGTTGTACGTGGCTCTGGGCAAAAGTAAAGGTACAAACGCGAAGCCTGTTTTGGTGATATAGCACATGATGTTTTGTCTGAAAAGGCTGTTGTACCCACCCCCATTTCTGCAAAGTCAAAGTGTAAATATCTGGGAAACCACGGCCAGTGAGTGCGGTTGCTGATCTGGTATAATGTATGTCCTTGGAAGTCTTTTACCAACCAAGTCCAGTTTAGTGGTTGGTGCAGTGACACTGCGGGGGGGGGGATCTGGAATGGCGTCTTAGAGAGCGGTGGTGGTTGAGGTAGGCAGACTGCCAATCAGATCTTGGAGTGGCAGCAAAAGAGTCATGTGAGTGCAGATTAGTCTTTTGAAATTGCACTCTGGTTGAGGGACCTGTCGCTTTGAGTTGATTTAACGGTGTGATCCATAGGCCCCCCACTAGGTTCATCAGCAGCGGGAGGAGTAGAGTCATGATGAGAAGAGGACGATCCATCTGATACAGGCGCTGGCACTGGTACAGGAGATGATGGTTTGACCAAGTATGGTCGGACGTGTCGGCCTGGGATCCAGAGGGTGTGGTCGTCTAGCTGTATTGCGGCATAGCCTCTTCCCCAAGTGATGAGTGATGCCGGCCCCTTCCACGTGCGATCAGGCAGCTGTCGGTAGTAGACAAGTGGACGTTGATGTTCAGTCACTACAGCGGGGGAGTAATGTCGACAAGCGGCAGACGTGGGGGGGCTTCCGGTGAGGTTAAGAAAGTTTAAGACATAAAGACAAAGGTTTAATGTGTTTTGCATCGCTGGGAGGCTGGGGGGTCCTTTTCCCCTGGTTTCTGAATATCTGTTAAGAGCATTCTTTAAAGTTTGATTTGCTCGTTCTACTATGGCTTGACCTTGACTATTATAAGGTATGCCAAATTTGTGTATTATTCCCCATTTTTGACAAAAGGCCGAAAATGCTTGACTAGTATAAGCAGGCCCATTGTCTGTTTTTAATTCTTTTGGGCATCCCAACGAAGCAAAAGAGCGAATACAATGATTGATGACGTGTTTTATAGCCTCACCCCTTTGGGGGGTGGCCATGATGAACCCAGAGTATGTATCAATAGATACATGAATGTACTTCCATGGGGAAAAGGAAGCATATTGGGTAACATCCATTTGCCAAATTTGATTACAGTCTGTTCCCCTGGGATTGACTCCCATGGGAACAGAATGCGCTTGTTTGCTACAGGTAGGACATTGTTGCAAAATGGCAGCGGCTTCTGTAGCTGAAATTTTAAATTGTTTGATTAAAGCCTTTTTATTTTGATGAAAATAGGAATGGCTTTCCCATGGAGTAGGAAGAGACAGCGTGAGCAGAGAGGTTGGTGCAGCCGCGGCTGCAGCATCAGCCACGTCATTGCCTTCCTGGAGAAAGCCAGGGAAAGGTTGGTGACTGCGAATATGAGCAACATGGAAAGAATGAGTCCTTAAAGAAATGAGATGTTGTAAGGATAGAAACAAGGACATAAGAATTGGTTCAATAGAGGGAGAAAGATATGCCTGGTAAATAGAGGAAATAATTTGGGAAACATAAAGGCTGTCAAGAATAAGGTTAAAGGGTTGATGAGGGAAAGTCTCAAAGGCAAGGATAGAGGCATAGAGTTCTGCCCTTTGGGCAGAGGATTGAGGAGGAGTTATTTTAGTATGCCATTTGCCATTAATCTGCCAGGCACATGCCCCAAAGGACTTGCTGCCATCAGCAAAAACAGTGATAGCTTCAGGGATAGGAAAAGAAGAAATGGTGGTATTCCACACAAAGGGAGTGGTCTTGAGAAGTTGTATTCTAGGATCAGGTGGAGGATGACAGGAGACAGTACCAGGCCAGTCAGCGAGGGCAAATTGAAGAGGTTCGCTGACTGCCAACAAAGGCTCCCATGTAGATAGAGAGCAGGGTAGGTAAATGACAGACGGTTCAATTCCAGCAAGGGCCTTGGACCGTAGCCGGTCCTTAGTGATAAGGGTGGCAAATAAGGCAGGTTTGGTAGTAAGAGTGGCACGAGGTGTATGAGACAGGTGGATCCATTCAAGGATTAACAAGGAAGGTGTGACCTGAGCCACTGCCGCAGTGGGCAGCGTAGGAGTGTTAAAAATTAACAGTACAAAAGGCACGTTGTCTACCATTCTATCTACCCATTTTGTAAGCAAAGCCTGATTAACGAGGCTTAAAACATCCAACTGATCCTGTTGCAAAGGAATGACATCAGACGGATGTTTGCCCTTGGTAAGGGCAGTGAATAAGGGTGACAATTGTGCGGTGGAAAGGCCTAAATAAGGTCTGATCCAGTTAATGGATCCCAAGTATTGTTGTAATTGCAAAAGTGATGGCTTGGGTGGCAATGTAATGTGAGGTACATTGGGTGAAGCGTGTGATGTAAGCATTTTGTGTCCTAAATACTGAAAAGGGGGAGAAACCTGCACCTTGTCAGGAGCTATGTGCAGACCCCCCAGTTGCAGAATGTGTCTGAGATGGGGTAGTGTTTTCAAGGCTGTGCCTTCAGGGCCCGGGGCTGCAACCAGGATGTCATCCATATAATGGTAAACCAGAAAGGTTGGATGGCAATCCCTGTATGGTTGCAGCACACGAGAAACATAATATTGGCACATGGTGGGGCTATTGAGCATGCCTTGGGGCAAAACCTTCCACTGATAACGAGAGGTGGGCTGAGCGTTGTTAGGCTCAGGGATAGTAAAGGCAAAGATATGCCTGTCCTTAGGGTGCAAAGGGATAGAGAAAAAGCAGTCCTTCAGATCAATGACCATCATGTCATAAGTTTGAGGAATTAAGTTCGGGTTAGGCAAACCGCATTGTAAAGCGCCCATAGGTTTCAATATGTTGTTCACGGCTCTCAAGTCATGCAATAATCTCCAACTGCCTGATTTTTTCTTTATGACAAAAACCGGGGTGTTATAAGGACTCAGGGATGGCTCCAAGTGTCCTTTCAAAATTTGTTCCTGTACAAGTTGTTTCAGCACAGCTAATTTCTCATTGGGCAATGGCCATTGATCAATCCAGACAGGGGTTTGAGAGAGGAGTTCCAGACGTAAAACAAAAGAGGTTGACATGGTAGCGATATTAGGACAAGATCAATTTTGCTTGAAATTGGGACATTAAATCTCTCCCCCACAAGTTGGTATGTAAGGGCAGCACTACTGGTTTAATAAATGCTGTCACAGATGATGAGGGAGATGTCACCGAGATCCAATCACTACTAATATTCGCTGTTTGAATACCTCCCACTCCTCGGACTGATGGTGCAGCGTGGGTGGGCCAGGCAGAGGGCCAGTCAGCTGTGCAGATGACAGAGACGTCCGCACCCGTATCTAAAAGGCCAGAAAAGGAACGGCCATTCAGAGTAAAGTCAGCAGTTGGGCGCGATTTGTTAACTGATTGTTCCATTGCAAGAACATCGGTTTGATCTTCAAGCAAAATCATGGTAGCCACAACAGTTCCCTTGTTAACAGTTATGGGGGAATTTACCATAATAGCCAAAGCAAGATCAGAAAAGGAATCAGAACTGCGCAAAAAAGGCGCAGCAATAACCCCTTGAGCAGTAAGATCAAGAGAGGGAAAAACAAGCACTGGCAGCGAAGGAGGCAAGACAAGAGGTAAACGTGGCGAAATAAAAAGATGGTACACATGGGCAGGCAAGGAATAAGTAACTGTGTCATTAGCAACCATTTCAAAGGATTGGGAAAGAAACTTATCATCCAGGGGTTCAACCTTTTTGGTGGGGCTGGTTGAGTGCCCCGCCATTAGTTTCCCGGCAGAGATTGATCCGTGGGTTGAGAGGCCGGGTGAAATTTAGCAGCCAAAGGACATTGATTTGCCCAGTGTAAACCGTTGCGGCATTTCGGGCAAACAGTTTTAGGCTTTGAAAATTTAGATGAGCGGTTGGCGCCCCCTCCTGGCGCACGGCATTGAGATTTAAAATGGCCAGGCTTCCCGCAATTAAAGCAATTTCCGGCTGGACGTACGGGAAGCACGTCAGAGGGGGAGGGCGAAGTGGGCGAAAGAGGCAAGGCAGAAATGGCAGAGGTAAGAGCAGCCACGTTGGCAGAGGCTAAAGCGGCCATATTGTGGGTGGTGGTGCCCACAATACGGCAGGCTTGCAGAAAGTCACACAGAGAGACACCAGATTTATTAGCAATGGGCTGTAAAACCTTTTTACAATCTTCATTAGCATTCTCAAAAGCCAATTTAAGTGCCAATTCTTTGCGAGCATCCTCATTCTCAATCTGACGCTCTAAAGCCAATTGAAGGCGATCAACAAAGGAGGAATAAGACTCCACGGAGCCCTGAATAATTTTAGAAAAAGTTTGAAGGGGCTTTCCTTGGGAGTCATCGACATTCCGCAAAGCCGCCAAAGCGCATTCCTTAATTAAGGGAAAAGCGGCAGGGTCAGACTGGCATTGTTGTTGGATGGTATTGCGGGTCCCAGTACCATTAAGGTCGTCTGTGGTAACAAGATTGGGAAGACCCGCGCGAATTTTAGCTGCGGTCTGTTTGCCATATTCAAAGGACCATTGCATAAATTGGGTAGGAGTTAAAATCATTTCAAATAAAGATTGCCAATCAAGCTGTAGCAGTACAACATTTACAGTAGAAAGCGAAGCAAGCAAGCCACGCACATAATGAGAATGTAGACCATAATCCTGAACAGCAGTTCTAATTGCCCTGACATGTTTATAATTATGATGGAGATGACTCGGGACGGGAGCTGCTCCAGGAGCTGCTCCTGCTGGTACGGCCCAGGTTACAGGGCACGCTGTACAAGAATCCACATCATCTAGGGATAATTCACCATCAAGATGGGCACCGTACAAAGACCGGGCCACCGCCCCCCCCGTGGTGTGAGGGGGGGGGGTTGAGATGTTGGGAATCCCCTAGAGGCACAATACAAGGTTCGTTTACAAGCAAAGTTCCCTCGCTCAGATCACGGTCTTGCGAAGGTTCAATGGGAACGGAAGGATAGAGGCTTGGGGGAAGGGGGGGAGGAGGGGGAAGGGGGGGAGGAAGGGAGGGGGCGGAAGGAATTGGGGCAGAGGAGGCAGAGTCATACGGAGGAGGAGTAACTTCCGTGGCGGGCTCGGCCGTTTTTTGACCGGAGTATTTATGGTGGATTGTTAAACATTCCATAACTACCCGCCACGCATTTAAAATTTGGATGGGGGCCCTGGGGGCTGTATGAAGGTAATCCCCCAGTTTAGTCCAAGTGGATAATTTTTTTTTTTTTTTTAATTGAAAAAGTTTTATTGGTTTTACATTTTTTAACAGGATAGGGTAATGGTTACAAAGAAATTTTGAGAGCATTCACGTTAGAGTCGTCGGACCTTCCGAGACCTCAAAATACACAATAAAAAAGTTATCATAGAAAGCATTTTCCATACCACTACAAGATGAAAGCAAGTATATTTGCCTAAATTCTCCGTTCCATGCTGTCAGACATTTACAAAAAGTCCAGATAGAAATATTATGCAAAATTGTTCAAGAAAAATCAAGGCAAAGTTATTTTTTTGATCTAAGTCTTTTGGCTATTGTATCTTCTTTCTCTCCTCCCTGGCCCCCCGTGGGCGGGGCCGTGGCCCCCTCCGTCCCCCCTGGATCTTCCCCCAGGACAGAGGAATGTTTTTTAAAAAAGGCTTCCGCCTCAGCAAGTGTTGTAATCCTCACTCTTCCTCCTTCCCAGAACACCAGCATCCCTTCAGGCGTCATCCACTTGAACCAAATCCCATGATCAAACAAGGTTTTAGACAAGAAGGAAAATTTCCTTCTTAAATCTCTAATTTTTCTAGGGATCTGCTTCAAGATAGTGACCGTTTCTCGTTGATAAGTTAAAGGTTTCTCTCTCTGCGCTTTCAGGATTTCCTCTCTGGTTGACCTTCTAACAAATTTCACATGTATCTCTCTAGGCACTTCATTTATCCTGGCATATGCTGAGTTAATTCTGTAGGCTAGGTCAATGTCCCCCCTGATCTCATCCTTAGGTTTTTGTAAATAGTCTGCTAAAATTGTGCTCATAAGATCAGGGAGGCATTCACCAGATTCCTCAGAAACATTTTGAAATCTCAAAAAGTATGTCATTCTTTCCATATCCATCCTAGACACATGCCCATTTATTTCCACAACCTCATTAGTAACATTTTTAATTTCCCCCTTGGCCCCCTCCAACCCCCCTTCCAGTTCTTTATTCTTCTGTGTGTTATCCAGCACTTGTCTTCTTGTATCCAACAACTCCTTCTTGAAGATAATATTTTCAGCCCTCTGGGCCTTTATTTCTGATATCAAAGTTAGCATAGAGGTTTCAAGAGAAGCCATCCTTTGTTCCAAATTTACAAGTGCTGCTTCTTGTGCCATGGTTAAAAGTTAGAGTCACTGCCACCAAGATGGCGTTTTCCGGGTGGGGCTGGTGGGGCAAACCAGGAGCTCAGTTCAGTTCAGGGCTGTGAAGTTGCAAACAATTCAGAAACCAAAAGAGACACAGTTTCCCAGGTCAGCAAATAGTAATAACGAAGGTATTCCAGAGAAGAAGTCACAAATCCATCAAAAGAAATTTTTTTTCAAAAATCCAGAGAGTGTCCTGCTTTCAAAGAGACGCTGGAAATTTTTCTTAGTTGAAATAGTCAGGCAGGGACAAAGAGAAGCCACTTCCACCGCCCATCTCAGAGCCAGAGGGAGAGAGTAGCAAAATAAGAATTTTTAAAACCAGCCAGACCTAGAAACAATGTTGCAAAGAATCGCATTCCACTTTCCCTTGTTAAAGACAGTCCGGAGTGAAAGTTTCCACTTTCTCTTTGCAGAGAAGCCATTTTAACGTGCCGCTTAAATCCGAGGGGTTTTTTTTTAGAAATAAACACCCCCCTCCCAGTCCGTTCAGCCTGGCTGGCAGCAAGGAAAAAAAAAAGGTGTTCTTTTAAACTCACTCTCCCTCGCAGCTGAAGCCTCGGCGATCCGCCCGATCTCTCCGTTCAGCCCTCTCCATTAAAGCGAATGGCACCGACAGCCGTTGGAGAAGGAAAAAACCCCCGCAGCATGTTCCTCTCCACCTAGGTCGCAGAGAGGAGCGCCCTCCCCACCGCCGTGACGAGGGACGCTCCCTCTGAGCCGACCCTACGGGAAACCTCCGGTAACCGGAGAGTTTCGCCCCCGTGGGGGGGCAGAAAAGGCAACAAAGCGGCGAGCGAGCCCTAGGCTCGCCCGTCTCCGCTGGAGCCGGATACCGGAAGTCGATAATTTTAAAGAGCCCTTCTCAGGGTAATGAGGGCATTGTTTCCAAATGTAAGCAAGCAATTTACTCAAATCTTTTTTGTTTGGGCGCGGAAGGGACCCCCCTCCGTTAGCAGCAAGCTTTTTGCAAGAATCGGTTAACTCCCTTAGCTCCTTAAGGTGATCGACCTTCTGCTTTGAGAGTTTTACCCCCATACCTACGTATATCCAGTCGTGTCTCAGAGAGGACGATGGCCAGCTTCCCTCAAGCGAGTGGTATGAAGATTCCGAAGACGTATATCAGAAGGGTTTTTTTTTCACCTTGCTTCGAGGGCATTAGCCTTGCTAATATCACGTCGATGGGTCGCCAGATTTGGGATTTGCATATCAATGGAAGGTGATTAAGTACCTTGAGGACCAAGCCTTGTAAGGAGTTGGGGTCTTCTCCTTTTGTCTTAAGCCATACGTGTCTCTAACTGAACTTTAGCCGAACCTTGTGGTTTTGTAAGAACTATTGAACTCTGTGGTTAGGCACTTACTTTCCTGTTCTTTTGCAAGGAGCAACCGTCTATGTCGCCTTTTAATATAGAAGTAAAAGGGGACCTAAGAGGCTGTCTAGCCTGACCCAGTAGGTTTCACATTTAATGTCCAAATCTCACTTTACGTCCTGCCTTACTATAGCTGTCCCATTCCTAGCTCTTAGCTAATGAATGCCCCAGGAATTATCTAATACACATTTTATTTGCTGTAGCCCATCTTCGCCTCTAACTTTTAGCTGAGGTCTGCAAACTGTTACCTCTTATCAGCTTTCTAGCTCCCCATAATTGCTACACATTTTACACATGCATATTTCTTGTTGATAAGCATTCTTTGTTCTTGGCAGACAGACACCCCCCCAATTCCAGTATTCCTGTTTTACTTTCAAATGTGTGTCATGATCCAATCCATCAAACATGAGGGGCAAATAACATGGGCTTTGTTATTTGTTAGCTAACATAGTTAGTTTGTATTTTAATCTGATTTATATTATTTCTTTTAAAGTGATGTTCAAGATTTATTAGCTTTTAACATTCCTAAACTGATAAACAAGTTGGAGACTAGCTCCAGATAAGAAAAGTTTGTTAGTACAATTTGGGGTCTGGCTTATCTCTTGTGAACCCTAAACAACCTTTCTCCTTAGAATTTATTCCCTTTCAGACCTCATTTTAATAAACATGTATGCTGTTATCCTGTCCAATCAACTTTCCTCTTTCAGGTTTCTTTGTTATGTTAACTATAAAAGGGGATGTTAGCTAAAGATCGGGGTTCCCTCTTTGAATGAGGAATCCCTTTTGTCTGAATATTCTGATAAATTGTAATAAAATGATCTTCCTGTCTCGGTTGTCTCATTGGAAAATATGCACACCGAGGCACCGAGGCATGGGGAACTCAGCAAATTTGCAGATGACACCAAGCTGGCAGGAATAGCCAACACTCCAGAAGATAGGCTTAAGATACAGAATCAGATACAGTGAGTCAGTTGCCAAACGGCTGAAATTTGATCATGTGACCACAATGGCCGTAAGTGTGAAAAATGGTCCTAAGTCCCTTTTTTCATGTGTCGGCGTAACTTGGAACAGTCACTAAACGAACTACCTGCACAGGTACTCCTCGACCGTAAAGGACAGTTTTTCACACTTACGACTGTCCCAGCATCTCCGTGGTCCCGCGCTCCAAATTCAGGCACTCGGCGGGGATCATGTGATCCTCTTGGGCAACCTTCTGCTGAGCCAAGTCCATGGGGGAAGCTGGACTCACTTAATGACCATGTGCCTCATTTTAACCCCAGCAATGATTCACTTAAGGACGGCAGGAAGAGAGGTTGTAACATGGGACAAGGTCCCTTAGCCAATGTTTTCACTTAACCACATCAATTTCGGGCTCAATTGCGGTCGTAAGTTGAGGACTAACTGTAGTGGGGGGGGGGTGAATTGTGGTCGTAAATCGAGGATTATCTGCGTTCCTAAACCTTCGCAGCTTCTACAACTTAAAAAAAAACTCTGGGCATTTTCAGCCGTACATGCGCAAAAGTGCGAACGAACCCGACCGAAGGATTTCAAAAAGAAACTCCGGGCATCTTCCGTCGCACATGCACACAAGCGCGAACTAAGGTTGCGACCCCGCCCGGCCTCCCGTGCGCGTCGTAAGAAACTCGGGGTACCTTTATTCGCACTTGCGGAAAACTGCGAACGGCGACTATTTAAAAAACTTCGGGACTTCCCGCCGCACATGCGCAGCCGAGCAAAGGATAGGGGCCACCCCGCCTTGCTTCCAAAGAAACTGCGGGCATTTCCTTCCGCACATGGCCAGTCGGCCCAACGAACGCGCCGACTCCGCCCGGCCGTTAGGGCGTAAGAAATGGCCACCTCGCACTGAGCGCAAAAGTTCGAACGAAAGCGCCTATCCCAGCCTGGCCTTTCTTAAGAAACTCCGGGCACCTTCTTCCGCACATGCGCGACTTTAGCCAACGAAGGCACCGACTGCCCTCGGCCTACTAAAGTTCCCATCGCGCACGCGTAAGGCAGTGTGTTTTTTTCCCCTGCGTCGACGCACGCGCGGCGGCGCGGCATTTCCCCCCCCCCCCTCCTCTTCCGAACTCGGGGTAGGGCTGGCTCCTTTCGGCCCCGCGGCGTATGCCTGGCATTGTCCCGCGCGCGCGCTAGTAATGGATAACCCCGGCCCGCCCTGAGGTAAATTTCTTTTCTATTGGTGTTAGTAATGGCGGCCGCTGAGGCGACTCTTCGTCGTCGCCGGGCTTTTTCCCGAACCCGCCAAGGCGTCCTTTGGACCCGGGCTCGGAGCCTTTGCCGTCGGCTCCGGGCTCTGCAAGGCCGGCAGGTGGAACGGCATGTGCGGCAGCAGCTGAACGGCTTGGTGGGCCGAAGCCGGACGCGGCCTGGTAGGAGCGGCGGCGGGGCCGAGCTGAGGCGGCTGGCGGCCGAGGCTCAGGCCCGGCTCCGGGCGGCCCAGCGGGGCTGCGACTCGGACGCCACGGAGAGCGCCTCGGCTTCCTCTTCTTCATCGTCGTCCTCGTCCTCTTCTTCGTCCGGCTCGTTCGGGAAGTATTCCTCCTCGTCCTCCGACAGCGAGGGCCCCGAGTCGGGCTCCGGGCGCCGACGCAGCGCCGGCGTGGGGTGAGTGTCTCCTCAGGGCTGGTCCTGTGAGGGGAGGAGGTGCCTGGAGGGGGTCTCACACGTGTGGATGGAGCCTGAGCTGGGTTCGTGGATGGAGACATGGGTGAATGGAGACTGAGATGGGTGTGTAGATGTGTAAATAGGGACTGATATGGATGTACACGTGTGAATGGACTCTGATTTGGGTTTGTATACATGTCTGTACACCGATATAGAAGTACTAGCTATCCCGGCCACGCGTTGCTGTGGCCCAGTCTGGTTAAACCTACCTACCTACTATATTTCTCCCTCTCCCTCTCTATCCCTCTGCCTGCCTACCTACTGTATTTCTCCCTCTCCCCCCCCCTCTACCTACCTACGTCCTGTATTTCTCCCTCTCTCTCCCTCCCTTTACCTACCTACCTACCTACCTACCTACCTACCTACCTACCTACCTACCTACCTAATGCACTCCTCCCTCTATCTATGTCTTTGAATTCCTATAATTACCTACCTACTATATTTCTATCTGTCTGTATCCCTGTACCTACCTAAATAACTACTCCCTTTGTATGTGTCCCTGTACCTAAGTACCTACCTATCTAATGAAATACCTATATCAGTATAAATACCTTTAAGTTAAAAGTAGATCTTGGGGGGGGGGGGGAGGGAATGTTGATCAGAAGGCAGTGGAAGCGGCAAGGTGGGAGGGGCCAGAAGCAGACGGAAGGCGAGGCGGTGCCAACGTCAGCAGCGGCAAGGTGGGAGGGGCGGAAGGAGCCGGAGGGCGTGGATGCGCCGGCGTCAGCGAGGTGGGAGGAGCCGGATTAAAAATTATGATTTAAATCGAGTTGATTTAAATCAAGCCTTTTTTTACTAGTGATTTAAATCGAGTCTGGATGAGGAGGAACAGGCTTCGACTCAACCCGTCCAAGACTGAGTGGCTATGGCTTCCAGCGTCACGATACAGCCAGTTGGTGCCATCTCTGGCCGTTGGGGGCGAATCACTGGCCCCCACAGAAAGGGCTCGCAACTTGGGTGTCCTCCTGGACTCTCGGCTGTCATTAGACGATCATATGACAGCCGTGGCCAGGGGGGCTTTTTATCAGGTTCGCTTGATTCGCCAGTTGCGCCCCTTTCTGGATCGTGATGCTCTACGCACGGTCACTCAAGCCCTCGTCATCTCCCGCCTGGACTATTGTAACTCTCTCTACATGGGGCTGCCCTTGAGGTGCACCCGGAGGCTCCAGTTAGTTCAGAATGCGGCCGCGCGGGGAATTCTGGGAGCCTCGAGATGCTCCCATGTGACACCTCTCCTGCGCGAGCTGCACTGCTGTGCTTTCCGGGTGCGCTTCAAGGTGCTAGTAACCACCTTTAAAGCGCTCCATGGCACGGGACCTGGTTACTTGCAAGACCGCCTCCTGCTACCAAATACCTCCCAGCAACCAGTTCACTCCCACAGAGAGGGCCTCCTCAGGGTGCCGTCGGCCAAACAATGTTGGCCGGCGACCCCCAGGGGGAGAGCCTTCTCTGTGGCAGCCCCTGCCCTCTGGAATGACCTGCCCCCTGACCTACGTACGACCACTGACCTGCGCCTCTTCCGTCGGGCCTTGAAAACGCAACTATTCCGTGCGGCCGGCCTGGTGTAGTTTTTTAATTGATTTTATTTAGTTTTATTTGGATTTTAGAACAGGCCCCCAATTTAATGCCATTTTAAAGTATTTATATATTGATGTTTTGTACTGTTTTATTGATGCCTGTTCACCGCCCTGAGTCCCGCAAGGGAGAAGGGCGGTATACAAATTTAATAAACATTAAACATCAAACATTAAATCGTGAATCAGATTCATCCTGTGAATGGAACCTGACCTGGGTGTGGATATGCGTGAATAGGACCTGAGATGGAAGTACACTTGTGAATGGAGCCTGACTTCTGGGTGTACACATAACGTGTTCCCCGGGCCTCAAGGGTGTAACACGTGTGAATGGAGCCTAACTTGGGTGTACATACAGTCATGGCCAAAAGTGTTGGCACCCCTGAATTTTTTCCAGAAAATCAAGTATTTCTCACAGAAAAGTATTGCATTAACACATGTTTTGCTGTACACATGTTTATTCCCTTTGTGTGTATTGGAACAAAACAAAAAAAGGAGGGGAAAAAGCTAATTTGACATGTCACACAAAACTCCAAAAATGGGCTGGACGAAAGTATTGGCACCCTTTCAAAATTGTGGATGAATAAGATTGTTCCAAGCATGTGATGCCCCTTTAAACTCACCTGGGACAAGTAGCAGGTGTGGGCAATATAAAAATCACACCTGAATGCAGATAAAAAGGAGAGAGCACTTAGTCTTTGCATTGTGTGTCTGTGTGTGCCACACTAAGCATGGACAACAGAAAGAGGAGAAGAGAACTGTCTGAGGACTTGAGAACCAAAATTGTGGAAAAATATCAACAATCTCAAGGTTACAAGTCCATCTCCAGAGATCTAGATTTGCCTTTGTCCACAGTGCGCAACATTATCAAGAAGTTTGCAACCCATGGCACTGTAGCTAATCTCCTTGGGCGTGGACAGAAGAGAAAAATTGATGAAAGGTTGCAATGCAGGATAGTCCGGATGGTTGATAAGCAGCCCCAAACAAGTTCCAAAGAAATTCAAACTGTCCTGCAGGCTCAGGGAGCATCAGTGTCAGCGCGAACTATCCGTCGACATTTACATGAAATGCAACACTATGGCAGGAGACCCAGGAGGACCCCACTGCTGACACAGAGACATAAAAAAGCAAGACTACAGTTTGCCAAAATGTACTTGAGTAAGCCAAAATCCTTCTGGGAAAACGTCTTGTGGACAGATGAGACCAAGAGAGAGCTTTTTGGTAAAGCACATCATTCTACTGTTTCCTGAAAATGGAATGAGGCCTACAAAGAAAAGAACACAGTACCTACAGTGAAATATGGTGGAGGTTCAATGATGTTTTGGGGTTGTTTTGCTGCCTCTGGCACTGGGTGCCTTGACTGTGTGCAAGGCATAATGAAATCTGAGGATTACCAAAGGATTTTGGGTTGCACTGTAGAGCCCAGTGTCAGAAAGCTGGGTTTGGTCCGAGATCTTTGGTCTTCCAGCAGGACAATGACCCCAAACATACTTCAAAAAGCACCCAGAAATGGATGGAAACAAAGCGCTGGAGAGTTCTGAAGTGGCCAGCAATGAGTCCAGATCTGAATCCCATTGAACACCTGTGGAGAGATCTTTAAATTGCTGTTGGGAAAAGGCGCCCTTCCAATAAGAGAGACCTGGAACAGTTTGCAAAGGAAGAGTGGTCCAAAATTCCGGGTGAGAGGTGTAAAAAGCTTATTGATGGTTATAGGAAACGACTGATTTCAGTTATTTTTTCCAAAGGGTGTGCAACCAAATATTAAGTTAAGGGTGCCAATACTTTTGTCCAGCCCATTTTTGGAGTTTTGTGTGACATGTCAAATTAGCTTTTTTTCCTCCCTTTTTTTGTTTTGTTGCAATACACACAAAGGGAATAAACGTGTACAGCAAAACATGTGTTAATGCAATACTTTTCTGTGAGAAATACTTGATTTTCTGGAAAAATTTCAGGGGTGCCAACACTTTTGGCCATGACTGTATGTGTGAATGGTGGTGCAACATGTAGACGGAGTCTGATATGAATGTACTGTATGTGTGAATAATAGACGATATTCAGGTGTGAATGGAGCCTGATGTTGATTTGTGTGTGTGAATGGAGTCCGAGATGGATGTACATGTATGAAAGGGGGCGTAACATGTAAATGGAGCCTGACCTGTGTGTCAATGGAGCTAGACATGGATGTACAGGTGTGAATGGAGCCTGAGTTCTGTGTGTCGACATGTGCATAGAGCCTGAGATGGGTGTGGATATGTGTGAATGGGGACTTAGACAGATGTATACATCTGAATGGCCTATTATGGGTCTGTAGACATGTGAATGGAGCCACATGTGAATGGAGACTGAAATGGGTGTGTGTACATGTGAATGGAGACTGACGTGGGTGTATGGAGCCTGATACCGTTTTGTGTGTGTGAATGGAGTCTGAGATGAATGTACACATGTGAATAGGGATGTAAAGTGTAGGTGGAGCTTGACCAGTGTATACATGTATCAATGGAGCTTGACATGGGTGTGTACAGGTGTAAATGGAGACTAATGTGGGTGTGTATATGTCTGAATAGAACCTGAGCTGGGTGTACACGTGTGAATAGAGCTTGACCTGTGTTTACATGTGTGAATGGATGTACACATGTGAAGGGAGACTGATACAGATGTATGTGTACGCATGGAGCCTGACCTGAGTGTACATGTGTGAATGGAGAGTGACCTGTGCATATACATGTGCGAATGGAGACTGAATTGCTCTATTCCTCCTTGTTGGGCTCCTCGCTCAGGAACTACTTCTCCTCAGACAGCAAGGGCCCCGGGCCCCGACACACTGCCAGGGTGGGTTGAATGTCTCATGACGGAGAGGTTACCCAGGTCTGCCAGTGTAACACATGTCAATGGAGCCTGACTTCTGGGTGTGGACACGTGGAGATGGTTCCTGACCGGGAGCTGTACATGTGTGAATGGAGCCACATGTGAATGGAACCTGACCTGGGTGTGGACATGTGTGCAGGAAGCCTGATAGGGGTTTATGTACACGTGTGAATGGAGCCACATATGAATGGAGCCTGACCTGGGTGTGTACACGTGGCAATGGAACATGACCTGGAGGTACACACATGAATGGACAGCGTTCTACAGATGTACGTGTGTGAATGAAGCCTCACATGGGTGTATGCATGTGAATGGGGTTCTACACATGTACATGGAGCTTCACCTGGATGTACACATGTGACATGGGTGTGTACAAGTGTGAATGGACCTTCATTTGAGTTGTACACATGTGAATGGAGCCTGACCTGGGTGTACATGTGTGAATGAAGCCTGACATAGGTGTGCACATGTGTGAATGGAGTTTTGGTTTGCTTCACCCATGCGAATGGACCCTCACCTGGTGTGTGTATGTGGGAATAGGGCCTGAGCTGGATCCACATGTGTGAACGCAACGTGTGCACTCGTGAGAATGGAGCATCAGTTGAGTGTACATGTGTGAATGCAGCCTGACTCAGGTGTCTACACGTGTGAATGCAGCCTAACGTGAGGTGAGGGTCTCATCAGGGTTGGGCAGGGATCCTCTCTGATCTTGAACTCTTGGTTGAATTTCTGCCTTGCTCTGAGACTTCCTCCTGCTCAATCTGCTTGCTCGGACTCGCTTAGCCTTCTTTGCCAAAGAAACTGACACATGGCCCTGTTCGTGGGACAGGGGAAGGGGGTGTCTTGGGGTGGGGGAGACGAGGCTTACCTGAGAAGTGCCCATGTGAACAGAGAGTGGAGTGTGGTTGTGAGGGTTGGAAACCTGGATTCGGATGCTGTAGAGCAGTGGTTCCCAAACTTTTTCAGTCCACCGCCCCCTTGGTGCTACAAAATGATCCTCAGTGCCCCCACCCAGAATTCAATTCTTTTACAACCGGTTTTGTGGGCGTGGCTTGGTGGGCATGGCTAGGGGGGTCATGTGACTGGGCGGTTTGCACGACGGAAGGCAGATAATAACAGTAAAATTCAGAACTTTAACAATTGCACATTTATTCAAAATCCAATTTAAAAAGATTTAGATAGATAGATAGATAGATTTTATTTTTCTATACTGCGTCCTCTCCCCAGGGGGACTCGGAGCGGTGCACAGGGAAAATTAAAACAACATAAAATATATACATAAATAAATACAATAAAAACAGATTAAATCAACTGTCCCTGCACTAAAATCCCCATTTTAAAATTAACATTCCCTAACCCCTGAGGTAGAGACTAACCTAGGCCGGCCAAGCAGAAAAAGTGAGTTTTTAATTTCTGACGGAAGGAGCGGAGGTCCGTAGTTGTTCTAATGTCGGGGGGAAGGTCGTTCCAGAGGGCTGGGCCCGCCACAGAGAAGGCCCTTCCCCTGGGCGTCGCCCGCTGACAAAGTCTAGTGGACGGCACCCGGAGAAGTCCCTCTCTGTGGGAGCGAATCGGCCGGGAAGATGTATGGGGCAGAATCCGATCCCGCAGATAGCTAGGTCCCGAGCCATGGAGCGCTTTAAAGATGAGAACTAACACCTTGAAGCGCACCCGAAAGACGACAGGTAGCCAGTGCAGCTCGCGCAAGAGCGGTGTTACATGGGTATACCTTGCGGTACCCATTATTGCTCGCGCGGCTGCATTCTGGACCAGCTGAAGTCTTCGGGTGCACCTCAAGGGGAGCCCCATGTAGAGAGAGTTCAGCCTGCCAGCCAGGCTGAACGGACTGGGAGGGGGGTGTTTGTTTTCAAAACCCCCCCCTCGGACTTAAGCGGCACTTTAAAATGGCTTCTCTGGAAGAGAAAGCGGAAATCTTAAATCCGGACTGTCTCTAACAAGGGAAAGTGGTATGCGGCTACTTGCAACATTGTTTCTAGGTCTGGCTGGATAAAAAAAATTATTTTTCTACTCTCTCCTCTGGGCTCTGAGATGGGCGGTGGAAGGTGGCTTTTCTTTGTCCCTGCCTGATTATTTCAACTATGGAAAATTCCCAGCGTCTCTTTACAATTGGGACTCTCTCTGGATATTGATGAAGAATTTTTCTCTTGCTGGATTTGTGATTTCCTTTCTGGAGTACCTTCGTTATTATATCTATTGAGTTGGAAAATTGTCTCTCTCTTGGTTCCTGAATTTTACAACGTTTCAACCTTGATCAGAACTTTTGGCTCCCGGTTAGTCTCACCAACCCCACCCTGAAAACGCCATTTTGGTGGCATTGACTTTAACAGTTAATCATGGCTCAAGAAACAGCATTGGCAAGTTTAGAACAACGGATGGCTTCTCTTGAAACTGTTATACAAACTTTGGTAAAAGAAATTCAGGCCCAGAGGGCAGAAAACATCAATTTCAAGAAGGAGCTATTGGACACACGGAAGCAAGTGCTGGAAAACACACAGAAGACTGAAGAATTGGAAGGGGGGTTGGTGGGGGTTAAGGGAGAGATTAAAAATGTTATTAAAGAGGTTGGGGAAACAAATGGGCATGTGTCTAGGATAGATATGGAAAGAATGACATATTTTTTGAGATTTCAGAACGTTCTTGAGGAATCTGGTGAATGCCTCCCTGATCTTATGAGCACAATTTTAGCAGACTATTTACAAAAACCTAAAGATGAGATCAGGGGGGACATTGACCTAGCCTACAGAATTAACTCAGCATATGCCAGGATAAATGAAGTGCCTAGAGAGATACATGTGAAATTTGTTAGAGGGTCAACCAGAGAGGAAATCCTGAAAGTGCAGAGAGGTAGTCCATTAATCTACCAACAAAAAACGGTTGCTATCTTGAAGCAGATCCCTAGAAAGATTCGAGAAGCAAGGAGGAAATTTTCCTTCTTGTCTAAAATTTTATTTGATCATGGGATTTGGTTCAAGTGGGTGACACCCGAAGGGATGCTGGTGTTCTGGGAAGGAGGAAGAGTGAGGATTAAAACAGTTGTTGAGGCGGAAGCCTTTCTTAAAAAACATTCCTCTGCCCTGGGGGAAGATCCAGGGGGGACGGAGGGGGCCGCGGCCCCGCCCGCTGGGGGCCAGGGAGGAGAAAAAGAAGATACAATAGCCAAGAGACTTAGATCGAAAAAATAACTTTTGCCTTGATTTTTCTGAACAATTTTGCATAATATTTGTATCTGGATTTTTTGTAAATGTCTGACAGCATGGAATTGAGAATTTAGGTATATGTACTTGCTTTTACCTTGTAGTGTTATGAAAAATGTTTTTTTTTGTTATTTTATTACTGTGTATTTTGAGGTCTCGGAAGGGCCGACGACTCTGATGTGAATGCTCTCAAAATTTCTTTGTATCCCTTACCCTACCCTATAGAAAAAATGTAAAACCAATAAAACTTTTTCAATATAAAAAAAAACACAGGTGACTTTTTTTCTGGGCATGGGGGGGCAGGGGGAGGAGACGAAGTTACCTTTCTGCTCTCTTCCACAACTGAATTTTTTTCTGGGCATGGGGGGATTGGGGGGAGGAGACCAAGGTAGCTTTTTTTTCAGTTTGTTTTTTAAATAAATATTTAAAAAATCTGGGTACTTTTAAAAACAAAAATTCACCAAAATCTCACCTGTTAAGCTAGTGAGATGTGAGGTATATAAATTTAATAGACAAACACAGTTATGGACATGCAGAACAAATTGGAAATAATGATGGATTACATTTGGTGATTCTCACACAAGTCATTCCTCTTTACCCTTTCAAGAATATTTATTTTTAAAGAAAAAAACTGGAAAAAAACCTACCTTCGTCTCCCCCCCCCCGCCCCCCCAGGCACAGGAAAAAAACTCCGTTTGAAAGGGCTTGATAGCAAAGTAACTTCTCCCCCCCCCCCGCCCCCCAGGCACAGGAAAAAACTCCGTTTGAAAGGGCTTGATAGCAAGGAAACTTCTCCCCCCCCCGCCCCCCCAGGCACAGGAAAAAAACTCAGTTTGAAAGGGCTTGATAGCAAGGTAACTTCTCCCCCCCCCGCCCCCCAGGCACAGGAAAAAAACTCCGTTTGAAAGGGCTTGATAGCAAGGAAACTTTCCCCCCCCCCCGCCCCCCAGGCACAGGAAAAAAACTCCGTTTGAAAGGGCTTGATAGCAAGGTAACTTCTCCCCCCCCTGCCCCCGCCCCCACCCCTCCCTTAGTAGCAGCTTATTTACCTAGTCGGCGTCAGCAGGCAGCAATATAATGAAATAAATCCAAGCATGAAAAGAGTTAAATAGGTTTACAGGCGGGCGGGGTGATTGGTGAACCAGCCAATCACTCAGTAGTGGGCAGGGCAAGCATGAGATAATAATAATAATAATAATAATAATTTTAATATTTCTAAACCGCACCCTCTCCCCACAGGGACTCGGGGCGGTGCACAGGCACAGTAAAACAATAAATACATATAAACATTTCATTAAAAATAAATTAAATCTAAACCTGCGCTAAAATTCCCATTAAAACTAAGCAATATTATAAAACCCCAATAAAACCCCAAAGACAGAGAGACTATCCTAGGCCGGCCAGACAGAAGAAATGAGTTTTTAATTTGAGACGGAAGGAGCGGAGGTCCGTGGTCGTCCTAATGTCGGGGGGAAGGTCGTTCCAGAGGGCCGGGCCCGCCACAGAGAGAGCCCTTCCCCTGGGCGTCGCCCGCTGACAAAGTCTAGTGGACGGCACCCGGAGAAGTCCCTCTCTGTAGGAGCGAATCGGTCGTGAGGATGTATGAGGCAGGATCCGATCCCGCAGATAGCTAGGTCCCGAGCCATGGAGCGCTTTAAAGATGATAATCAACACCTTGAAGCGCACCCGGAAGACGACAGGTAGCCAGTGCAGCTCGCGCAAGAGCGGTGTTACATGTTACATGGACTAGCTGAAGTCTCCGGGTGCACCTCAAGGGGAGCCCCATGTAGAGAGAGTTGCAATAGTCCAGTCGGGATGTCACGAGCGCATGAGTGACTGTGCGAAGGGCGTCCCGATCCAATAGGGGACGCAATTGGCGAACCAGGCGAACCTGGTAAAACGCCCTCCTGGCCACGGCTGTCACTTGATCTTCCATGGACAGCCGGGCATCCAGGAGGACACCCAAATTGCGCACCCCATCCACAGGGGCAAGATGTTCGTCCCCTATGGCCAGCGATGGAGTGAGCTGGTTGAATCGGGCAGCCGGAAACCACAGCCACTCGGTCTTGGTCGGGTTGAGTCTGAGTCCGTTACTTCCCATCCAGACCCGCACGGCTTCCAGGCACTGGCACATCACCGCTACGGCATCGTTGGGGTGGTTTGGGGTAGAAATATACAGCTGGGTGTCATCAGCGTATAGATGGTACTCTACCCCAAAGCCACGGATGATCTCACCCAGCGGCTTCATGTATGTGTTAAACAGGAGAGGCGAGAGGACCGACCCCTGAGGCACCCCACATGTGAGGGGTCTCGAGGTCGACCTCTGCTCTCCTGCCAACACAAATTGCGATCGGCCAGAGAGGTAGGAGGAGAACCACCGTAAAACGGTGCCTCCCACTCCCAACCCCCCCAGCCGATGCAATAGGATACCATGGTCGATGGTATCGAAAGCCGCCGAGAGGTCTAATAGGACCAGGATGGAGGAACAACCCCCATCTCTGGCCCTCCAGAGATCATCAACCAACGCGACCAATGCCGTCTCAGTGCTATGCCCGGGCCGAAAGCCGGACTGGCGCGGGTCTAGATAATCAACTTCCTCCAGGTGACGGGGAAACTGTTGTGCCACCACACTCTCAACAACCTTCGCCAAGAAGGGAAGGTTGGAGACTGGACGATAGTTGGTTAATAAAGCTGGATCCAAAGAGGGCTTCTTAAGGAGGGGCCTCACCATAGCCTCTTTTAGGGAAGCAGGCAAGGAACCCTCACTTAAGGAAGCGTTGACAACCTCTTGGAGCCAGCCTCGTGTCACCTCCCAGGATGCCAGTACAAGCCAGGAGGGACACGGGTCCAATAAACATGTGGTGGCTCGCAGTCGCCCACGTAACCTGTCCATATCCTCGGAAGTAACGGAGTCAAACTCCTCCCAAACAAGATCTGCCTCGTGGCATCCCACTGGGCCATCAATGGGGGCTAACTCGTTCTGTATCTGAGCGATTTTCTCCTGCAGAAAAATCACAAATTCCTCTGCTCTACCCTGTAGCGGGGCTTCCCGCACCCTCTGTTGAAGGAGGGAGCGGGTCACCCTAAACAGGGCGGCAGGGCGGTTTTCTGCGGATGCTATGAGAGTGGCACAATGATGATGTTTGGCCACTCTCAGCGCCACAATGTAAGTCCGTAAATGGGCTCTTACCTGTGTCCGGTCAGATTCAAATCGAGTAGACCTCCATCTTCTCTCTAGGCATCTCTTGTGGCGTTTCATCACCCTTAGCTCCTCGGTAAACCAAGGAGCCAGGGTAGCTCGCCGCCGCAAGAGAGGCCGCAAGGGCGCGACCCGATCCAAGGCTCCCGTGGTCGCAGTATTCCATGCGGCCACGAGGTCCTCCATCGGGGCGCGGGTCAGGGGTACAGGAAGTGGCCCAAGAGCCGCCTGGAACCCATCAGGGTCCATCAGGCGCCTGGGGCGGAACCAGATAGATGACTCAGGTTCCGCCTCCCCGCGGTGGGGGGTGGCGGTTGGAAAGTCGAGCCGGAGAAGTGAGTGGTCTGACCATGACAAGGGTGTGATGACTATATCCCCTGTACCCAGATCACTCTTCCATTGGCCAGAGACAAAGATGAGATCCGGTGTGTGTCCACCCTCGTGGGTGGGGCCTTGAATTAATTGGGTCAGGTCCATGGCCGTCATGGAAGCCATGAACTCCCGAGCTACCTCGGATGATTCGCCCACCGATGGCAGATTAAAGTCCCCCATGACTAAAAGTCTGGGGGTCTCAACTGCCATCGTAGCGATCACCTCGAGGAGCTCGGGCAGGGCTGCTGCTACATAGCGGGGAGCCAGGTATACAACCAGCAAGCCCAACTGCCTCCCTAGGCCCCACTTCACGCAGAGGGACTCACAACCGGTGGTCTGTGGCACAATGGTCTCTCTCGGCTCAAGACCTTCCCTAATAACAACCGCTACCCCACCACCCCTACCTAGGGCCCGGGGCTGGTGAAAAGCGCGGTAACCTGGTGGGCACATTTCAACGAGGGGGAGTCCTCCCTCGTGGCCCAACCAGGTCTCCGCAATTCCTACCAGGTCCGGCTCCCCCTCTGACACAAGGTCATGGATGAGGGGGGCTTTGTTGACAACGGACCTGGCATTGCAAAACATCAGCCGCAGGCCCTGGCTCTGTACTCCCTGACCACCTAGCCTGCAGGGGTTGTGGCACCCGACCGTTTGCAACCAACGGCCACGTGCCCCCAACCGGGAGGATGGAACTTGTCTCCCCTCAGACCTGCCTCTCCCCACGACCCTATTGATGGGTATGCCCTCCACCGGGACGACTCTTAGTTCCCCCCTACTAATGGCACCGTCCGCCTCCCTCCGTCGCCTGCTGGCCTGGCCCTCTCACCCTCTGTCTCTACCTGTCTATAATGCCCACCCCCCTCCCTGGTACCCCCTAAAATAGACAACAACCTACGATTTAAAAAACCCCTAAGACCACGTTTCTTCCACCTCTCCGGATCAATGAGTCCCTCATCAAGGCTGGCCCTCGTTAGAGTGGAGGGCCAAACCTGCGAGAGTGGGGACTCTCGCAGCCGTAGCAAGTCTAGCTTCGAGTACATGGTATTAATAAATAATTAAATATAAATAGATAATTATTTATAAATATAAAGTCAATGATATAAATACATAAATAAAAGCATGGATCCTAAGATTTTAAAAAGCATCGTTTGGCCGCAATTCCAGATGTAAAATATGATATATATCTTAATAAATAACTAAAATATATATACAATCAGAGTTTTAAAAAGTGCATCAGTGAGCGTTTTAGTCCGGCTATCGCTCCGTAGATCTTCTCTTCTCTTCTAGAGGGTTACAAGGTCTTAAAGGTCTTAAATATAAAATGTAAAATATCCATAGGCCGAAGAGATCTTCTCCTTCTTCTTAAGGCTGCTTTCCAGATCTTATCTTGGACATACCAAGTCTTAAAAATGCAAGGACGCCGAGGGCAGACGGCATCCGTTCTGGCGCTCCCACCGCCATCACCGCCGCAGTCCCCGCCATTCCTTGTCCCGGCGCTCTCACTGCCGTTGGCAGCCATACCCAGGGTACCAGGACACCAACCTCCAACTCCGGCGCTCTCACCGGCTCTCTCACCGCCGCCTCCATCGCCAATGCGTCCCTGGACCCCGCTCCGGCGCTCTCACCGCCACCTCCATGCCGCCTCCGTGCCTACGGCAGCCCTCCGGGCCTACCTGGCCCTCCTGGCCCTCCAGGCCTCCACAACGCATCCGGCGCTCCCACCGCCGCCGCCCTTGCCGCCGCCGCCGTCTTCGCCGCTACCACGGCGGTCTCAACCTGGGGGTCTTCAAGGCCCTCAAGGCCCTCACGAACCACCAGGTCTGGCGCCCTTCGGCCCGGCGCTCCCACCGCCGCCACCGCCACCGCCGTCTTCGCCGCTACCTCGGCAGAGGTCTCGGCCTGGGAATCTCGGCCTGGGGAACTTCAGGCCCTCAAGGCCTCTTCAGGCCTTCCAGGCCTTCGCGGCGTGCAGCCGGCGGCCCGCCGTCGTCAGAGGCCGGCGCCCGACGTCATCCAAAGACGCCGGGGACGCCGACGCCAGGGATGCCGGGGACGCCACCGCCGCCGCTGCCGCCGCCCGGACCTCACCCTGGGGGTCCAGGGTGGGTCACCCACCGATCCCAGCCCTCAAGATGGTAAGTAGAGGGCTGGGGCACTAACCATGCGACCAACGAGCTCCATGGCCCATGCTGAGCTCGGAGCTAGGTCGCCATCTTCGCGCCTGCGTGGTCTAATTAAAAAAATTGGGCGGGGGCAGGGAGTGAGCAATGGAAAGGCTTCGCGATGGCAGGGGAGAGCGAGTGAAATTTTTCTTATTTAAATGACTCTCCAGAATTTCTCTGCCGCCCACGCCTTGCCTCTCATCGCCCCCCTGCCAGCTCCTTGCCTCTCACCGCCCCCCTGAGCAATTCCACCGCCCCCTGGGGGGCGTTAACGCCCACTTTGGGAACCACTGCTGTAGAGGTTTGAAAAGGAAGAAGTTGGGTTCCCCTTAGCCTAGCACTGATGACGTTCCCTAGTTGGGTCATGAGAGCACCAAGGATCCCACAGTCCTTCCTCCATGTCCTCCTCTTCCTCCTCATTTCCACACCCCTTCTCCCTTCTAGCAGTGATGATGTTCCCTAGTTGGGTCCTTGTTAGGGGTAAAAACACCCCCGTTGGAAAATAAATGCAGAATAGTGCAATATACCGGACAGCAAGAGATACGTTGCTTAAAAACACACAATAACTATCAAGCACTGATAGTAGAAAAAATAGTCTTTACTTTTGTAGTAACTAAAATACTTCTTCCAAACAGTGATACTAACTCTTCCAACAATAAACAGTCCTTCACCAAAACACAGTTATCTTACAGTCAAAACAATGATACTTCTTTTGTCTTCAGGTTCAGCTCCCCCTCAGTGGCAATCAGGAAACAAAGGAAAGCAAAAGGGAATGAACTGTGTTCCCAACTGCCTTTTTATGATTGAGCTGGGAAGCACAGCCAATCAGATTCCGCATAGTTCTTAAAGTTACATATACATTTTATTAATCCTGGCTTATATATATTGTCAACCCAACATCAGGATGATTATCCTAACAGTCCTGAAATGTCTGCAAGAAAAAAATCCAGCTCCTGACCCCTTCATTTCAACCCTGAGCTGCATAGGTTCTCCTTGATTATTCTTAGCCTGGCGTACAATACTCCTGAGCGAGAAGGACCCAGATATCCTTGAGCTTTGCAACTGGGAGGGAAAACGGAATTAAAAATTCACTTTCCACCTTCCCTCTGTTCTAGCCTTAGCATCTAACCGCCGATGGATCCTTTATATACTTTGATACATTTGGGGGAATTGCTCTTAAGTACAGACAGTCCAGAAACAGTTCGGAGGTGGGTAGGTGGGGAATAGAGTCACTAATAATAATAATAATAATAATAATAATTTATTATATTTATAAACCGCCCCCTCTCCCCGAAGGGACTGCAGGAAGTCCCCGGCTTACGACTGTCCCTTTAGTGGCCAAAGTTATAACAATGCCAACAAAGGGACTTGGGACCATTTTCACGCCTACCACTGTTGCTGCTTCCCTGTGGTCATGTAATTAAAATTCAGACACTTGGCCACTGGCATGTACTTACGACGGTTGCCGTGTCCCGAGGTCAATTCTTCATCCCCTTTTGTGACCTGGCATGCAGAATCAACACCCAATTCGTTTAACGACTGGGGTAAAGAAAGGTAAGATGGAACAAGGCTGGCTGAACTCTCTGGCCGCAGAAACGTTGGGTTGAATTATGGTCATAAGCCGAGGACTATCTGGGGGAGAGAGTGTTTTTCCCAGCATGCCACTGGAATCTGGCTTCTTCTAACTTCAGAGAGTGTGTGTTTGTGTTTCTGCAGCCTGAAATGGCAAAGAACAGCCCTCGAATAAATTGCAGGTAGTCCTTGAGTTACGACGCCAATGGAGCCCTGAGTTTCTGTTGCTGAGAAAGATGTTTGTTTAAGTGAGCTTTGCTTTGTGTGACTAACTTCCTTGCCCCCGGCATTAAGCAAATCGCACTTGTACGGATGGCTGCGCATTTGTGTGAAGCACATCCAGCTTCTCCATTGACTTTTGCGTGTCGCAAAAGGGGGAATCGTATGAGCCTGGGAACGCCACAAGCATCATAAATACGAGTCTTGAGTTTCGGTCACGTGACCATGGGGATGCAAGTGTGCACAATGGTTGTGAGTCCCTTGTCTCTGTGCCGTTGGAACTTTGAACGGTCACTAAATGAACGGCTGCAAGTCAAGGAGTACCTTGGAAGAGTGTCATACCATGTCCTCTTGAACCCGGATCCCATTCCATGTACATTTACGGGTTCATTTTTTTGCCATTCTCTGAAGCTGATTGTTTCCTCTCACTACCACTTAAATTCAAGTAAAGGGTCACATCACTTAGTGACGCTGATCCCAGCATTCCCTATTGCAGTTATTAACTGAATCACACTGGTTGTTAAGTGATGACCCACCTCGATCCAAGCCATTCCTACCTAGCTCCTAACAAGTGAAGGGTTTCCTCCTCTTGAACAGCCCTGCCCATCTATCTCTCCCCTCCCTTCCATCTTTTGCCTTTTTCACCACCTTGCACAGTGACCATGACTCGACCATGGTGGCAGTACGGTACTAGGAATGAATCATACCTGGTCCTCGACTTATGACCACAGTTGAGCCCAAAACTTCCAGGGCAAAGAGAGAGCGTTGTTTTGTGAGTACCTTTCTGGACAGTTGTTCAATGAATCCCTGTAGTTAAATTAGTTACACGGTTGTTAAGTGAATCTGGCGCTCCCCCCCTCCCAATTGACTTTGCTTCTTAAGAGGGTTGCAAAAGGGAATCATGTGACCCTGGGATGCTGCAACCGTCATAGACCATTTGATTGTGGGTGTATGTGTATTTGTGTTTCTGCAACCTGAAATAGCAAAGAACGACCCTTCCTTGCTTGACTTTCCCTGCAGTCTTATCATTCCTTGCTTTTTTGTCATGACTGCTTCTGTTTTGGTTTCGTGACGCCCCACACTTAAGCGTCAATTCTGGTGGCCAAATGGTAGAACTTTAAATTGGAAACAACCTAATGGGCAATTAAAAGCTGTTTTCCATTCATCACCTTTTTAAATCCTAATCCTATAGTAAGCTTCTCTGAGATCCAGTTTTGTAAAAAATTTTCCTCTCGCTAGATTGGCAAGCATATCTTTCATGAGGGGGAGGGGGTAGACATTTTCAGCGCAGATCGTGTTCAAGTTCCTGTAGTCCACCACTAGGCGGAGTTGGCCGTCTTTCTTCTCCCTGAACATAACAGGGGCCGCCACTCGAGGTCTAGCAGGTTCAATAAACCCTCTTGCTAAGTTTTTGTCAATAAACTTATTTATTTATTTATTTATTTATTTATTTATTTATTTATTTATTTATTTATTTATTTATTTATTTATTTATTTATTATATTTATACCCCGCCCTTCTCCAAACGGACCCAGGGCGGCGCACAGGAATGTTAAAATACATACAAAACATAATAAAATTTTAAAAAACTTATTCTAATAAAATCCTGTGCTAAAACCGAATTAAAAATCCCAAATTTAAAACTATCTAGAAGTCAGTAATGGAGGTTACGCTAGGCCGGCTAGATGGAATAGATGTGTCTTCAGACACTTGCGGAAGAGGCGGAGGTCGGAGATGGTGCGGAGTTCAGGGGGTAAGTCGTTCCAAAGGGCTGGTCCCGCCACAGAGAAGGCTCTTCCCCTGGGTGTCGCCAGTCGGCATTGTCCAGCCGACAGCACCCTGAGGAGGCCCTCTCTGTGGGAGCGTATCGGTCTGAGGGATGTATGGGGCAGGAGGCGGTCTCGCATGTAACTAGGCCCCAAGCCATGGAGCGCTTTAAAGATGGTCGTTAAAACCTTGAAGCGCACCCGAAAGACCACAGGAAGCCAGTGCAGCTCGCGCAGGATAGGTGTTATGTGGGAGTGTCTAGGCGCTCCCGTAATCACCCGCGCGGCTGCATTCTGGACTAGCTGCAGCTTTCGGGTGCACCTCAAGGGAAGCCCCATGTAGAGAGCATTACAGTAGTCGAGTCGAGAGGGGACGAGTGCTTGAGTGACTGTGCGTAAGGCACCCCGGTCCAGTAAGGGGCGCAATTGGCGCATCAGGCGTACCTGATGTAACGCCCCCCTGGCCACGGCTGCCACATGATCTTCCATAGACAGCCGGGAATCCAGGAGGACACCCAAATTGCGCGCCCTCTCCACGGGGGCCGGTGTTTCGCCCCCAATGGCCAGAGTTGGAATAATCTGGCTGAACCGGGGCGCCGGAAGCCACAGCCACTCAGTCTTGGACGGGTTGAGCTTGAGTTTGTTACTACCCATCCAGATCCGTACGGCCTCCAAGCACCGGGACATAACCTCGACGGCATCGTTGGGGTGGTCTGGGGTGGATATGTACAACTGAGTATCATCAGCGTACAGATGATATCCCACCCCAAAACCACGGATGATCTCACCCAGCGGCTTCATATATGTGTTGAACAGTAGGGGCGAGAGGACAGACCCCTGAGGTACCCCACATATGAGGGGCCTCGAGGCCGACCTCTGCCCCCCTGCCAACACATATTGCGACCGACCAGAGAGGTAGGACGAGAACCACCGCAAAATGGTGCCTCCCAGCCCCAACCCCCCCAGTCGGCGCAATAGGATACCATGGTCGATGGTATCAAAAGCCGCTGAGAGGTCTAATAGGACTAGGATAGAGGAATATCCTCTATCCCGCGCCCTCCAGAGATCATCAACCAACGCGACCAATGCCGTCTCGGTGCTGTGCCCGGGTTGGAAGCCGGACTGGCGCGGGTCTAGATAATCAACTTCCTCCAAGTGTTGCGGAAACTGTTGAGCCACCACACTCTCAACAACCTTCACTAAAAAGTGGAGGTTGGAGACGGGACGATAGTTCTCTAATAATGCTGGATCCAGGGACGGCTTCTTGAGGAGGGGCCTTACTATCGCCTCTTTCAAGACGGCAGGCAAGGACCCCTCACTCAAAGATGCGTTGACAATGCCCTGGAGCCAGCCTCGTGTCGTCTCCCAGGATGCCAGTACAAGCCAGGAGGGACACGGGTCCAATAAACATGTGGTAGCCCTAAGTCTCTTTGACAACTTGTCCATATCCTCGGTGGTAACAAAATCAAACTCCTCCCAAGATGGTGTCACAAGAACAGCCTCGGCCCGCTCGACTGGACCACTGTCGATGGAGGGTAGCTCGTTCCGAATCCGAGTGATTTTCTCCTGCAGATAAATCCCAAATTCCTCTGCTCGACCCTGTAAAGGGGCTTCCCGCGGCCTCTGTTGAAGGAGGGAGCGGGTCACCCCAAACAGGGCGGCAGGGCGGTTATCTGCGGATGCAATAAGAGTGGCACAATACTCACGTTTGGCCACTCTTATCGCCACTAAGTAAGTCCTAATATGGTCTCTCACTAGTGTTCGGTCGGCTTCGGAGTGAGAAGATCTCCATCTGCTCTCTAGGCGTCTCTTGTGGCGCTTCATCTCCCTAAGCCCCTCGGTAAACCAAGTTGCCCAGGTGGTTCGTCGCCGCAAGAGAGGCCGCAAGGGCGCGACTCGGTCCAAGGCCCCCGTGGCCACACTTAACCATGCGGCCACTAGGTCCTCAGTCGAGTCGCGGGGCAAGTCCACAGGAATTGGCCCAAGCTCCCTTTGGAACCTTATCGGGTCCATCAGGAGCCTGGGGCGGAACCATATAGGAATGTCCGATTCCGCCTCCCCGCAGTGAGGTGCGGCGATCGGAAAGTTGAGCCGAAGGAGAACGTGATCTGTCCATGACAGGGGTGTGATGACTAAATCCCCTATTCCTAGATCACTACTCCACTGTCCCGAGACGAAGATTAGATCCAGGGTGTGTCCGCCCTCGTGGGTAGGGCCTATAACTACTTGGGTCAGGTCCATGGCTGTCATGGAAGCCATGAACTCCCGAGCTACCCCAGAGGTTTCGCCTGCTGACGGCAGGTTAAAGTCCCCCATGACTAAAAGTCTGGGGGTCTCAACCGCCGCCTCGGCTATCACCTCTAGGAGCTCGGGCAGGGCTGTTGTTGCATAGCGAGGAGCCAGGTATACAACTAACACGCCCAACTGCCTCCCTAGGCCCCACTTCACAAGGAGGGACTCGCACCCGGTCGTCTGAGGGATCGTGGTCTCCTTTGGCTCAAGACCTTCCCTAACCATAATCGCCACCCCCCCACCCCTCCCTAGGGCCCTAGGTTGATGGAAGGCTCGGTATCCTGGTGGGCACATTTCTACGAGGGGAAGTCCTCCCTCGTGGCCCAACCAGGTTTCCGTAATACCTACCAGGTCCGGGTTCCCCTCTGACACAAGGTCATGAATGAGGGGGGCTTTTTGTACCACAGACCTGGCGTTGCATAGCATCAGCCTAGGGCCCCGGGTCTGTGGTTCTTGCCCACCTAGTCTGCGATGGGGACAGGGGGAGCTGGAGCGTGTGACCACCCGTAACCAGCGGCCACGGTCCTCCAACTGGTAATGTCCGTCCCCCTTCCCACCGCCCCTGCCCCTCCCCAAGACCGTATTGATGGAAAATACCTCAGTGGAAACGACCCCCCCTTCCCCCTCCTCCGTTTCTCTACTTCCGCTTCCTGCCGGCCCTTTCATTTGGCGTACCCCCACCTGACTCTCCCTCCCCCCCTCCCTGGAACCCCCTAAAAGTCGAATAAAATATTTACATAAAAAACCCCTGAGTCTGCGTTTCGCCCACCTCTCAGGAGCAATTAGTCCATCCTCGAGGTGGGCCCGTGTTAGATAAGGGGGCCAGGCCTGCGAGAGGGGAGACTCCCGCAGGCAAAGGAGATCACGCCTAGAGTACATTTGGAACCCCCGATGGTCGTCTAGGTCCGGGGGGATAATAGCAAGTCCGCTAAGAGTCCAGGGGAGCAGCTATAAAGTGACAGGTGAATAAAGTGCAATAGATGACCTTAGGGGGGGGCAGGAGGGAAAAAGTCCGTTATCAGTTGGTCTCACAGTCTTAGTCTATCAGTCTGGGGTCCTGCATAAGGGCAGATCGAAGTTTAGTCCCTGCACGAACCCCAGCCGACTATTCTTTTCGGCCACACACCCCAAGTCCGCACCTAGTACCACACGACTAGTTGGTCTGTCGTGTGGCCTGATGAAAGATGCTGCCATGTGCTGGCCCGGCTCACTTCCTCCTGTCCAAGGCACTCACTTTGGATCTTCATGGGCCCTCCTGCGCCATTGTTCCACCGTTTCCGACCCGGCTGCTTGGCTTCTCTCAATCCATTCTCCTTCTTCTGCACCTTCAACACATTCTCAATCTCCTTCTCCTTCTTTCTTTTCTCCTCCGTCTCCATCTCCAACTCCATCCATCTCCATCAGTCCATCTCCCTTCCATCACCATTTCATCTCCATTCCATCTCCATCTCTCCAATCCATCTCTCCATCTCTCCTCCATCTCCAATCCATCTCCTCCTCATTCTCTCCTTCCCCTCTTTCTCTCCTCCTCTCCTGTCTTCCTGTCTCTCTCTTCCAATCTCTCCTCTCGCAAGCTTCTTCCATTACTCCATACCGGCTTCACCTCCCGTCCATCGCCTCCAGCCATCCAACCTTCCATCCACAGCTTCCGCAGCTTCCACAGCTTCCGCAGCTCTCTCCACTCCCCTCCTGGGCCAGTCGGTAGGATCACTCGGGTCGGGTCGGAATAAGATCCTCCCGGCACGGCTCGGTCCGGCCCTTCAGATGTTCCGGCCGGACCCTTTAGTCCTTCCGCGTCCCGGCTTCGCCCACAACGCCAGGACGCGCCGGGACGCTCTAGGCCGGGGCGTTCTAGGCCGCAGGGCCGACTGGCCACGCCCATCGCTCCCAGCGTCTCCAGTCTCTCCCGTCACAACCCAGGCTCGCCCTCCGAATCCGGGCGGCCAGGCGTGACGGCCAGTGGATCAGCTTGCATGGCCAGCCCTCCACGATGGACAATGAGGGCTGGCAGCATCCCTCCGGAGGCAAAACGACCCCCGGGTCTCCTCCCGATCAAGGCGCGATCGTCATTTTTCGTGCATGCGCAGACTTGCGCAATTCCACCATTTCTCCTGGTGTCATGGAGTAAATGCGTGGTTTAGGTAGTTGTACTCCAGGGAGGAAATCCATGGTACAGTCTGTGGAGCGATGGGGTGGCAGTTTATCAGAAGATTTCTCGCTAAAAACTTGTTTCAAATCCCAATATTCTTTAGGTATCTTTTCCTCCCCTGGTATGTGTTCCAAAACGGTTGCCACTTGGTCCGTTGTTACGTTTTCACTGTGGTTGATGGGTGTTGGGGTGGAGTCCACAGTCATAGGTGGTGGTGGGGAAATGAGGGGAAGACGTATCCACCCTTCCTTCCAATCTATGATTGGGTTCCACTTTCTTAGCCATGTTAATCTCAAAATAATTGGGTTATCTGCAATAGGGGCAACAATGAAATGAAGGGTTTCTCTATGGTGATCGCCAATAGTTACCTCAATAGGTTCTGTAACAAATTGTGCTGGACCACCCCCCGCGACCGAACCATCCATTTGGCAAAATGTGATAGGGACTTTCAAAGTCTTAAGGCGAATTCCTAGTGTTTGTACTAGATCTTGGCTTATAAGGCAGCGTGAACACCCAGAATCCAAGCGGGCTAATGATTCTGAGAAACGGGTACTAGAGGGTGTTTTCAGTTTAAGGGGAATAGTCATGGGGCCCGACCGGGAACTCACCCAGTGTTTATCCGTCTCCTCGTCACATCCGGCCTTCTCCCAGTCATTTGGCTCCTCCCCTGGTGTGCCATAGGTGGTAGTGAGGTCCAGTGGCTCCATTCCCGACATAGCTGGTCTGGTACGAAGGTCAGGTCTTCTGGTGCTTTTGCCCATTTCATTGGCTGGCTTGGTCTCGATGTCATTCTGCAAGCATTCGCCCAATGCCCCTCCTTCCCGCATTTAAAACAAGTTGTACTGCGGGGTTTGTTGCGGGGTCCAACCCACCCTTCTCTTACGCTGTCGCGACGGGGTGGGAGGGCTTTAAAACCTCTATCAGTGGAATGAATATTAGTATGTCTGATTAAATCAAGTTCTACATCAGCAGCCAAGTTGTACCAATCTTCGAGCGTTCGCGGGTTGTGTCTGTTGATACAGCTCTGATATAGATCAGGATGTAAGCCCTCACTCCAACCCCTCATGTAAACAGATAATTCCCAAAAGCGCTGGGAATACTCTTGGACTGGCTGATTATTCTGGCGTAATGTCCTCAATTCGTAGCGGGCCTTACGTTCTATGTGAGGGTCTTCGAATCGCCTTCTGAGGGCAAACATAAATCTGTCGAAATTTCTCATCAGAAGGGAGTAATCGTTATGTAGAGACACGATCCAATCTGCTGCTTTCTTTTCCAAAGCCAGACAAACAACTCTAATCTTAGTTTCATCACTTGGCAAATCAGTTGCAGCTTGTCTCATATAATTGCTGACATGCAGAAGGAAAATTCCTAATTCCTTTGCTTCACCCCCAAATTTTACTCCCAATGGAGGAACAGTGGTCATTTGGGGGGGGGGGCTGCTTCCCTTCTAGGACTTTCCTCCCTCCTTCGGCGTTGGGAGGTGGGGGGGGGACTGCCCTGGCTGTCGCTAGCCGCTGTGTATGCTCATCTTTCTTGGCCAGGTTTCTTCCCGTTCGGGGTTTCTCTTCCTCCCTCTTTGGTAACAACCTCCTCTGGCACCTCCCAGAGGGGGGGGGGGAGAGGGCCCATCTGCATCTAGTATTTACTCCCCAAGGGGTTTCTTCAAACATTCCTTTCCTGCCCACTCCCTCTGACCATCGGTGACGAACTGATTTATCTTCAGGTTCACCTCCCAGGCTAAGATCCTTTAAAAGTTCAACGACTGACCTGGTGTTATCTTTGACTTGTGTGGGTTCTTTAGTTTCGGTTTTCAGGACATCTGGACTGGAAACGGAGGCTGTATCAGGAGCCGTGGCCCCCAGTAAATCATCTTTCCCTGCGTCTGACATTTTGAAGTTTTATTTTCTCACTCGCTGCTGAAGCGGTTAGCTCAGAGACGAGTTAAATGGATTCCTTGCTTTTTTATCATGACTGCTTCCATCATAAATCAAGAAAGAACACACTAAAACTCATTTGGAAAGTTTAAGGCTACTTTTACTGAAAATGATAAGACTGCAGCGAAAGTCAAGCAAGGAATGAAACATTTAGGCGCGCAACATACGTATCAAATCATAACCCAACCCTCCACCTCATTGACCCCAGCATATTGTCCAATGCAAAGCCGGCCACGACATCAGGTGCAGTCCCTGCCCAGGAGCATCATCAGAATGGAATGCAGACCGTTAGCTGAGGTGATAACAAATGGCTACATCTCTCGCTCCTGCTCCCTTAGTATCCTAGCAACTCCAGCCCCCCCCCCCCCCCCCCAGTTACAATATGACAGCCGAAGCAAGCAAAAGCAAAGGCTGACATCCGGTGAGACATGTCGTCCTCGAATTATGACCAGAACTGAACCCAGGGTGGATAAAAATCAATGTTTTGTTTAAAAAAATCAAAAAAATCGGATTTCTTTGATTTAAATCAGATTTTTTTGATTTAAATCAGATTTTTTTATATAAAATGCTTTTTGAGGAAAATATATTACCATCCAAAGGTTATTCCATCATGAAATAAAGATTAGTTTTTTAATTATGTAGAATAAGGCTGTATAGGGGTTTTTTTTTGGTAAATAAATTCCATTAATCCATTCACAATGTCATGCTCTTCCAGAGGTTTTTGTAAGATTATTGGGCAGTTTCTCTGCCTACAAGATATTATCACAGATGCTTGGTTTACTTTTGCAGTTCTCAAAACTGAATTTGACTCAGCAGAGATCACGTGCCTCTTCTTCACAGCAAAAATGTTATAACATGAACAGAGTTGAAAAAAAGACCTTAATCCTAAATTCTACAAACCTATGAATACAGAATCAACCCCTTCAGTGCTAAGTTTCAAGAAGTTCAGTGAATAGAATAGAAACAATATTTTTCTGATTGTTTGGAGTAGAATAGATCTGCACAAGAAGAAATTGAAACTAAGTGTGAGGAGGAAGGGGCAAGCAGACAAGCAGTACTACAAAATGAAAGTCTAAGTTTCTTAATATATATATTGTTTAGCCAAATTAGTTAAACGTATGTTTGTTTAAGCAAATAACATGCTGTAATGTTGTTTCAGTTGAATAAATCTATTTAAATTGTTATTATTAAGGTAATGATTATTTTTCTCCTTCCTAAGTACAACAGAAAAGTTGTCCAAATATGAATGATTAACCTATTAAACGGGATAAAAAAACTAATATGAAAAGTTGTTATTCTAAAAATCTTCATCTACTTGCATATTATAAGTTATACCAGCAAGAATTAGTCTTTATGTAGAAAACTATGATTTAAATCAAGCTTTTTTACTAGTGATTTAAATCAACTTGATTTAAATCAAAAGCACCCTGACTGAGCCCCCAAACTTTCTGTTGCTAAGTGAAATCCGTGTGAAGGGAGTTTTGCCCTGTTTTACAACTTTACTTACCATGGTTGTTAAGTGAATCGCAGTTGGTAAATCAGTTGTGCGTTTTTTAACTGAAACTTGCTTCCCCCCCTTGACTTTGCTCGTTGGAAGGTCGTCAAAGGGGAATCCTGTAACCCCTGGATACCAAGACCATCATAAATACGAGTTGATGGCCAAGTGTCTGAATTTGATCATGTCATAAATACAAATTGGCCAAGTGTCTGAATTTTGATCACATCATTGTCAGCCCCCGGCCGTCAAATGGCCCGGGGCTGCCATTCAGGTGGGGGAGGAGTGGACAGCTGAGACGTGCACATGTGCATCAATTGCCACACCACCCTGCCATCCTTTTTTTTTTAATATATATTTTTGTTTTATTTTCCATTTTCAAAATATATAACAACATACAGTGGTACCTCGGTTCACGAACGCCTCTCTTCACGACCAATTCGGTTTACGACCAAAAATTTCCCCAAAAATGTGCCCCGGTTCACGAACACCGTTTCAGTTCACGAACGGAAAAGTTCGTAAAATATGCTCTGCTTCACGAACTCCGCCTCGCTTCACGAACAGAAAAGTTCGTAAAAATGCTGCCGCGGTTGTTGTGAGTGAGGGGGACGGGTGTGTGTGTGGAAGCGAAGGCGGGGGGGGGGGAGGAGCTGCCTTCCCGGCTGGGCTCTGCAGCTGAGGGACAATGGAGCAAGCCAGCATGACTTTCGCCCGTCTCGCGGCGAGAGCTCTATGAGTGAGGGGGACGGGTGTGTGTGTGGAAGCGAAGGCGGGGAGGAGGAGCTGCCTTCCCGGCTGGGCTCCGCAGCTGAGGGACAATGGAGCAAACCGCGCGCGGCTGCCAGCATGACTTTCGCCCGTCTCTTTCTGGGCTCGGCGCTTCTGCTTCTCGGGACGCTTCCCGAAGCCAGCAGCCCCGCAGCCAGCCGCTCCGCTTCTCCGTCTTATTCGTCGGTCGCCTCTCGGGGTCCAGAGCTGCCGCCGCCGCCGCGCTCCCCGCCGTTCTACCCTCACCAGCCCGCCGGCGGGGGCGCGGCGGCGGCGGGTCCGGACCCCGAGAGGCGACCGACGAATAAGACGGAGAAGCGGAGCGGCTGGCTGCGGGGCTGCTGGCTTCGGGAAGCGTCCCGAGAAGCAGAAGCGCCGAGTCCAGAAAGAGACCGGCGAAAGTCATGCTGGCAGCCGCGCGCGGTTTGCTCCATTGTCCCTCAGCTGCGGAGCCCAGCCGGGATGGCAGCTCCTCCTCCCCGCCTTCGCTTCCACACACACACCCGTCCCCTTCACTCACAGAGCTCTCGCCGCGAAAGAGACGGGCGAATGTCATGCTGGCTTGCTCCATTGTCCCTCAGCTGCGGAGCCCAGCCGGGATGGCAGCTCCTCCTCCCCGCCTTCGCTTCCACACACACACCCGTCCCCCTCACTCACAGAGCTCTCGCCGCGAAAGAGACGGGCGAAAGTCATGCTGGCTTGCTCCATTGTCCCTCAGCTGCGGAGCCCAGCCGGGATGGCAGCTCCTCCTCCCCGCCTTCGCTTCCACACACACACCCGTCCCCCTCACTCACAGAGCTCTCGCCGCGAAAGAGACGGGCGAAAGTCATGCTGGCTTGCTCCATCGCTTGTGTCAACATCCCGATGTTGCCATGGATTTTATCTATTTTGCCTTAACGGACTGAAAATGCTTGACATTCCTGTGGCAGGAAAGGAATCTCAGAACAGCCTGTGACTGCGCATGTATGCAATTATTTTCAACGCTAATTGGAGAACGTAAATTATGACACGCAGAGGGGAGGGGGCATAAGGGGGTAAAGTGCAGAAGCCATCCAATTATTCTCAGATCTGGCTGCACCCGTGGCTCGCCATGACGTTATATTCAATAAACGGACATTGCTTTGAACTTTTACGTGAGGCCATGAATCATTTGATGTTTCTCATTGGGAGCATGACAGACAGCCAGATCTTTTAAAAGAAATCTCTCAAGATTTCCGGGCTACCTGAGTCCCGCCTCCCCCCCAGGCAATGCCTGATAAAGAGGGAGGAAATCAGGCTATGGCAGAAAAAAACCTCATTCCAGCTGGAATCCAGCCAAACCCCCTCTTCAGCGGAGCTACAGACATCCAACCTTTCCCAGCCACAGAAGCAAGAAAAGATAAGTACTGCATGTGGGACTGGGAACAAGCTACAAGGCCCCAGCCCCAGATGCGATCCCTGGGGGGTGCAGTAGAGAAACTGAGGGAGGATTTTGATCAAGCCACCCTTCATGACGAGAGGCCAGCCTGCCATCCGGAAGAGAGAGGAGGCATATCTGATCCTGCTGAAGGGAGGAGACGCATGCTGGAGCGCAGCCCCAGAAGCAAGCATGCTGCCAAGAGCAGGCAACTCCCTCCCTCTCCCCCTCCTAGAGCTGAAGAAGATGACCGGCCGTATCAGGCACGGGCATACAGGGGCTAGGAGGAAAACAGAGGAGGGAGGGAGGGAACTAAAAGATCCACCCCGATTCAGGGGAAAGTTTGATGGTAATTCAGACCAACTAGCTCTATTCCTTGATTCAGCTGATATCCACTTAGAACACTATGGGCACCTCTACCCATCCCCCAGAACCATGGTGAATGCCATTGCAGAGGGTTTCGAGGGGGAAGCAAAAGAATGGCTAGCAGCCCTCCATAAGCGTAGGGCCCACCAACTCCAAGACATAGATGACTTCCTGGAAGTATTAGCGGCCAGATTTGAAGAGGGGGAGGAGGACCCATATGCAGAGGAGGAACTCAGCAACCTAAAGCAAAGAGGCCGCCCCATCAAAGAGCACATCCGTGAATTCAGGAGGATAGTTGGAAGACTACCCCCACTACCAGAACGGTTGCTGGTGCATTTTTTCAGAATAAGCCTGGATAAACGTATTGCCCAAGTAACTGCATATCGTGACATCCCAAACCAACTCTGAGTGGTTCCGAGTGGCAACAAAGGTCTACAGTGGGCTACGTGCCAACGACACAAGGAAGGAACCAAACACAAAGGAGAGGGGTCAACCTAATCTGAAACCATCCCGCCAAAAGAAAGAAATGGCACCACAGCGAGACCTGAGACCAGCCCTCCCTCGAAGTTCCGTGAGGTGTTACAGATGCGGGGGGATGGGCCACATGGTAGCTGCATGCCCAACCCCAGTCCCGAAACCAAGGCTGGACCTACCACCCAGGGCCCGACAAGAACGAGGGCCCCGACGGGCCATCAACACATCCAGGAGGGCTCTTCAAGCTGCAGGGGCCTCCTCCCTCCCAGGCAAAAGCAGTAAAACCCCAGGCAATGATGACCAGTCAATTGAACCCTATGACAGCGAGGACGAGGGAGAAAATGACCCAATGGTGAGCGAATCAATTTACCCTTTCCTTTTTCCAATACGCCTCACAACCCCGAAAACAGGAAAACAGGAGGATTTTCAAGCCCTTGTAGACTCAGGCTGCACTAGGTGCTTGATCAACTTAACCACAGTTCAGAAACTGGGGATCAGAGCGAAAAGACTGAACCACCCGATTCGGTTCGAGCAGGTTGATGGTTCCCTAATGGGAGGAGCCTATGCCACTCACCTAACTGAACCAGTGAGACTAGAATTGGCAGATCACTGGGAAATAATTCGATTCATAATAGCCCCCAAAATGACAGAGGCAGTCATACTTGGACTTTCCTGGCTAGACAAGTGGGGACCGACCATCTGGTGGCAAGGGGGCACCCGCAGGCTTAGGATATCACCTGGCCCTCAACCCCTCCCTCATGAGCAAGCAGAAATACCACTCACATTGGGAGTCCCCCAAGAGAGCCCACGAGAACAACTGGCAACCACATCTGACAAACCCCCAGAGGCTGAACTGATTCCAGTGGAATACCAGGACCTCGCAGAAGTGTTCAGTGAGACAGAATGCGACATCCTGCCTCCCCACCGCGAAACAGATTGTGCCATTGAAATCATCCCTGGGGCAAAACTACCCAAACCCAAGCTGTATGCCATGACGCCTCGAGAGATGCAAGAAATGCGTGAATACATAGATAAAAACCTAGCAAGAGGGTTCATCGAGCCAGCCAAGCCACGGATTGCAGCACCAGTCCTTTTCAAAGAGAAAAAAGATGGAACTATGCGTTTGGTTGTGGATTTTCGAGGGATAAATGGGGTGTGCGTACACAACCTATACCCGCTTCCCCTCATGAAAGATATGCTGTCCCACTTGGCCAAGGGAAAAGTCTTTACCAAATTAGACCTCAGAGAAGCATACTACCGAATACGGATCAGGGAAGGAGATGAATGGAAAACAGCGTTCAACTGCCCTTTAGGAAGCTTCCAATTCAAAGTGATGCCTTTTGGATTACAGGGAGCCCCAGCAGTGTTCATGCAGTTAATAAATGAGGTACTGCATGAGCACCTCTACAAGGGGGTCCTTGTTTTTCTAGATGACATCCTTATTTACACTGAGACCGTCGATGACCACATACCCCTGGTTCGCCAAGTACTGGAAAAACTTCTGGCAGCCAACCTGTATGTCAAACTATCAAAATGTGAATTCCACCGTGAGCGACTAGACTATCTAGGCTACCGAGTGTCAAATGAGGGAATAGAGATGGACCCAGCTAAAGTGCAAGCCGTCCTAAGCTGGCAACCCCCTCGCACTCGCAGACAGCTACAAAGTTTCCTAGGGTTCGCAAACTTCTACAGGCAGTTCATTCCCTCCTTTCCGAAGATTGCCAAACCCCTGACAGACCTCCTGAAGACAGGGAGCCCAGGAATGAAACCTCGTCCGGGACAACCCCTACAATGGAGCCTAACCTGCCAGGAGGCATTCGAAACACTGAAAGAAATGTTTGCAAAGGAGCCGGTACTGAAGCATCCTGACCCCGAGCAACCTTTCGTGATCCAGGCAGACGCCAGCGACATGGCCGTAGGAGCAGTACTGCTCCAAAGAAACAACCAAGGAAATTTACAACCCTGTGCCTATACCTCCCGCAAACTCACAGACACGGAGAGACGATGGGCCGCATGGGAAAAGGAGGCTTTTGCAGTGCGATGGGCACTACTAACCTGGAGACACCTGCTAGAAGGGAGCCAGAAACCGTTTGAAGTTTGGACCGACCACAAAAATCTGGAAGCTCTCAGAACCCCACGGAAACTATCACCCAAACAAGTCCGATGGGCTCAATACTTCAACCGTTTCAACTTCGTACTAAAGCACATTCCAGGGCAGAGGAACTTTCTAGCTGATGCCCTCTCCCGCATGCCTCAGTACAAATGTGAACGGGAGCACGTAGTGGACGCCATTATTCCTTCTGCTCAACCAGCTGCCCAAGTAACCACCAGGCGGCAACACCGTGACCGACGGGGTCAAACCACAAGCGATCTAACCACAAGACTCAAAACTGAGCTGCTAACGGACCCTTGGTTCCAAAACAACCAACACATCTTGACGAAGAGGGATGACCTCGCCTGGAAGGGGACGAAACTCTACGTTCCAGAATCTCTACGTATCCTAGTTCTCCAGAGGAGCCACGATGCCAAATTGGCAGGCCATTTTGGGTTCCTAAAGACTTTACACCTAGCCCGGAGGCAATTCTGGTGGCCTGGAATGAAGAAAGATGTGGATAGCTATGTAAAAAGCTGCACAGTCTGTGCCACAATGAAAATACGACCAGGAAAACCCCCGGGACTACTGCAAACAGTGGCAGAACCAACGAGGCCATGGGAGGAGATTGCAATGGACTTTATAGTAGAGTTGCCAAAAAGTGGGGGAAACACGGTGATTTGGACTGTAATAGACCTGTTCTCCAAGCAGGCACACTTCATTCCCTGTAGCGGACTACCCTCGGCTCACAAGCTGGCTAAACTGTTTGTGAAGCATATCTACCGACTGCATGGAGTACCTCGAAGAATCATCTCAGACAGAGGGGTCCAGTTCACGGCTAAATTTTGGAGGGAGTTCCTGCGGTCCATTGGATCATCTCAGGGTCTTAGTTCAGCTTTTCATCCGAGCACTAATGGGGCAGCAGAAAGACTGGATGCCATGATAGAGCAGTACCTGAGGTGCTACGTGAACTATCAGCAGTCTAATTGGGCAGACCTTTTATCTTTCGCTGAGGTTGCATACAATAATGCTGTTCACAGCAGCACAGGACTCACGCCGTTTAAAGTAGTGAGCGGCATGGATTTCGTCCCAATGCCTGAGTATCCAAGAGACCCCCCCTCCTCAGTCAGCTTGACTGATTGGATGTCAATGCTGAAAGCAGCTTGGGAAAATGTCAAGAAAGCTCTAGACAAAGCGACACAAACCTACAAGACCTCCGCCTCTTCCGCAAGTGTCTGAAGACACACCTATTTCATCTAGCCGGCCTAGCGTAACCTCCATACTGACTTTTAGATAGTTTTTAAACTTGGGATTTTGATTCGGTTTTTAGCGCAGGGTTTATTTATTAGAATAAGTATTTTAAATTTCATATATTTTATATATTTTGTATGTATTTTAACATCCCTGTGCGCCGCCCTGGGTCCTAACAAGGAGAAGGGCGGGGTATAAATTTAATAAAATAAATAAATAAATAAATAAGAAACAGGCAGATAAACACCGGGCTCCGCAACGGCCGTTCCAGGTGGGAGAGAAGGTTTACCTCTCCACAAAATATTTGAGACTAAGACTGCCCAGCAAAAAACTGGGGCCAAAATTTGTGGGGCCACTCCCCATAATAAAGATCATCAACCCAGTCACAGTGATATTGAAACTGCCTCGATTGCTGGGGAAGACACACCAATCGTTTCATAGTAGCCTTTTGAAACCTGTGATCGGTTCCACTCTGAGACCACTGCCCCGTGCGCCCCCAGGCCCTGTGGTCATAGGGGGCCAAACCCATTATGAAGTCCCAACGAATTCTTGATTCGAGGTGGCACAGAAGGCAACTCCAATACCTAATCAAGTGGAAGGGTTATCCCCTATCGGAAGCATCGTGGGTGAAACAGAAACATCCAAGCTGACCACCTTATAGCAAAATTCCATGCAGAAAACCCAAGCAAGCCAGGGGGGAGGGGAACGCACCCCTAAGGCATACACCTGCATTCAGATTGTCTTGTTTCCCATAGGTTGCTTTCGAGAAGTAAGGGGAGCTGGATGTCAACATCCCGATGTTGCCATGGATTTTATCTATTTTGCCTTAACGGACTGAAAATGCTTGACATTCCTGTGACAGGAAAGGAATCTCAGAACAGCCTGTGACTGCGCATGTATGCAATTATTTTCAACGCTAATTGGAGAACGTAAATTATGACACGCAGAGGGGAGGGGGCATAAGGGGGTAAAGTGCAGAAGCCATCCAATTATTCTCAGATCTGGCTGCAACCGTGGCTCGCCATGACGTTACATTAGACTGCGCAGGCGCGAAGATGGCGGTCTGCCTCTGAGCTCCGTTGGGTTCAGGAGCTTGTTGGCTTATTAAAACATGCAGCCCGGTCTGTTTTCCATTTCTAAGGGCCGGGCCCAGTGAGTTGCTTACCCTAGCAATGGTTTGAGATCTGGACGGCTCTCTAGGGTAAGACAGCGGCGGAGATATTGCCGAGGACGCCGGGCGTGGATGGCGGCGGAAACGTGGCGGCCGGAACGCAGACCCGAGGAGAAGGAGGAAAAGGAGGTCGATGCGAGGGCCGATGTGAGTGCCGTTTTGAGCCGTTTTGAGCTGAGGCCAGGAGGACGTGGTGGCCGGGGCTAGAGCGGCGCTGGGATGATCCGCGGCGCTGGGATGATCTACGGAGCCGCGTTGCCGAGCTGGGGTGAGCTGTTGAGCTGGAGGTCATCGGGGAGATTTGGAAATGGAGGAGAGACCGGATCGGGCCGGGCCGGGCTGGGAGAGGAGCGGCCGGCCCGAGGCCTCTAGGAGGAGGTGAGATTCTTTTTGGGCAGCAGAGAGAACGGCTGGAAGATCTGAACTAATGGCCGTGGCGTATGCATCCTGTGTGATCGAGGCCTATAAGATCTGGACGACCGAGGCCTATAAGAACTGTTATCCGGGCCTGGCCAGGAGTAGGAGGAATACCTTGGCCTGGCCTTTTCCTGAGAGGATGCAAGACCAGAAGAGCCCTTTAAAAAATCTGGGCCCCAGAGACTGCCCCCTCCCTCCCCTCCTCCACCCCCAACGATTCCCCAAATTACACTCTTGACCCCCCCTCCACCCGGACTGATAGACTGATAGACTGATTGACCATTTCTAACATCTGCAACGAATTTTTGAGATCAAGCCGGACTATATCCCACTGTGCATGTGAATTATTTAATTATTACTTTCAACATCTATTTTTACCATTCTAATTGTCAACATGCTCCCCATAATTAACTTTGACCCATTTTATATCTCGTATTTATAGTTGTATTATATTTTTATATCTATATATTTATATATTTATGTATTTATATGTGTATATGTATTTATATACTTATATTTATATACTATAATTATGACTATGTACTCTGTGGCAGACCTTATGCTTCTGCGAGAGTCCCCGCTCTCGCAGGTTTGGCCCTCCTCGTTAACGAGGGCCCGCCTCGAGGAGGGATTTATTAATCCGGAGAGGTGGGCGAAGCGCGGTCTCAGGGGTTTTTTAGTTAGGAAATTGTTTAAATTATCTTTTTTAGGGGGTTCAAGGGAGGGGGGTAGATATAGACAGATGGAGATGGAAACAGCAATTAGTAGTAAGGGCCAGGATAGCAGTCGACGGCGGGAAGCGGAAGGCGAAAGGCAGGGGGATATTCGAGTCGTTCCTCAGGAGGGCATACCAATTCAGAGGGTCGTGGGGAGGGGCAGGACCGAGGGGAGACAATTTTCATCCTCCCGGTTGGTGGCACGCAGCCGTTGGTTACAGACGGTCGGGTGCCACAACCCTCGCAGGCTAGGTGGCCAGGGAATACAGAGCCAGGGTCTGCGGCTGATGTTTTGCAACGCCAGGTCCGTTGTCAACAAAGCCCCCCTCATTAGTGACCTTGTGTCAGAGGGGGAGCCGGACCTGGTAGGAATAGCGGAGACCTGGTTGGGCCACGAGGGAGGTCATCCCCTCGTTGAAATGTGCCCACCAGGTTACCGCGCATTTCATCAGCCGCGGGCCCTAGGCAGGGGTGGTGGGGTAGCGGTCATTATCAAGGAAGGCCTGGAGCCGAGAGAGACCATTGTGCCGCAGACTTCTGGCTGTGAGTCCCTCTGCATGAAGTGGGGCCTAGGGAGGCAGTTGGGCTTGCTGGTTGTATACCTGGCTCCCCGCTATGTAGCAGCAGCCCTGCCCGAGCTCCTGGAGGTGATCGCTACGGTGGCAGTGGAGACCCCCAGACTTATAGTTATGGGGGACTTTAACCTGCCATCGTTGGGCGAATCATCCGTGGTAGCTCGGGAGTTCATGGCTTCCATGACGGCCATGGACCTGACCCAAGTAATTCATGGCCCCACCCATGAGGGTGGACATACGCCGGACCTCATCTTCGTCTCGGGCCAATGGAAGAGTGATCTGGGTACAGGGGACATAGACATCATACCCTTGTCATGGTCAGACCACTCACTTCTCCGACTCGACTTTCCGACCGCTGCTCCCCTCCACGGGGAGGCGGAACCAGAGTTACCAATCTGGTACCGCCCCAGGCGCTTGATGGACCCGGATGGGTTCCAGACAGCGCTTGGGCCATTTCCTGTATCCCTGACCCGCGCCCCGATGGAGGACCTCACGGCCGCATGGAATAGTGCGGCCGTGGGAGCCTTGGATCGGGTCGCGCCCTTGCGGCCTCTCTCGCGGCGGCGAACCACCCTGGCTCCTTGGTTTACTGAGGGGCTGCGGGTGATGAAACGCCGCAAGAGATGCCTAGAGAGAAGATGGAGGGCTAGCCGCTCTGAATCTGACCGGACACAGGTAAGAGCCCATTTACGGACTTACATTGTGGCGCTGAGGGTGGCCAAACGTCATCATTGTGCCACCCTCATAGCATCCGCAGAAAACCGCCCTGCCGCCCTGTTTAGGGTGACCCGTTCCCTCCTCCAACAGAGGGAGCGGGAAGCCCCGTTACAGGGTAGGGCAGAGGAATTTGTGATTTTTCTGCAGGAGAAAACCGCCCAGATACAGAGTGAGCTAGCCCCCATTCATGGCCCAGTGGGATGCCACGAGGGAGATCTTGTTTGGGAGGAGTTTGACCCCGTTACTTCCGAGGATATGGACAGGTTACGTGGGCGACTGCGAGCCACCACATGTTCATTGGACCCGTGCCCCTCCTGGCTTGTACTGGCATCCTGGGAGGTGACACGAGGCTGGCTCCAAGAGGTTATCAACGCATCCTTGAGTGAGGGTTCCTTGCCTGCCTCCCTAAAAGAGGCTATGGTGAGGCCCCTCCTCAAGAAGCCCTCTTTGGACCCAGCTATTTTGAACAACTACCGTCCAGTCTCCAACCTTCCCTTCTTGGCGAAGGTTGTTGAGAGTGTGGTGGCACAACAGTTTCCCCGTCACCTGGAGGAAGTTGACTATCTAGATCCGCGCCAGTCCGGCTTTCGGCCCGGGCATAGCACCGAGACGGCATTGGTCGCGTTGGTAGATGATCTCTGGAGGGCCAGAGATGGGGGATGTTCCTCCATCCTGGTCCTATTAGACCTCTCAGCGGCTTTCGATACCATCGACCATGGTATCCTATTGCATCGGCTGGGGGGGTTGGGGGTGGGAGGCACTGTTTTGCGGTGGTTCTCCTCCTACCTCTCTGGCCGATCGCAATTTGTGCGGGCAGGAGAGCAGAGGTCGACCCCGAGACCCCTCACATGCGGGGTGCCTCAGGGGTCGGTCCTCTCGCCTCTCCTGTTTAATGCATATATGAAGCCGTTGGGTGAGATCATCCGTGGTTTTGGGGTAGAGTACCATCTGTACGCTGATGACACCCAGCTGTACATATCTACCCCAAACCACCCCAACGATGCCGTAGCGGTGATGTGCCAGTGCCTGGAAGCCGTGCGGATCTGGATGGGAAGTAACGGACTTAGGCTCAACCCGACCAAGACCGAGTGGCTGTGGTTTCCGGCTGCCCGATTCAACCAGCTTTCTCCAACGCTGGCCATAGGGGGCGAACATCTTGCCCCTGTGGATGGGGCGCGCAATTTGGGTGTCCTCCTGGATACCCGGCTGTCTATGGAAGAGCAAGTGACAGCCGTGGCCAGGAGGGCGTTTTACCAGGTTCGCCTGGTTCGCCAATTGCGCCCCCTATTGGATCGGGACGCCCTTCGCACAGTCACTCATGCCCTCGTGACATCCCGACTGGACTATTGTAACTCTCTCTACATGGGGCTCCCCTTGAGGTGCACCCGGAGGCTTCAGTTAGTTCAGAATGCGGCCGCGCGAGCAATTATGGGCACCTCTAGGTTTGCCCACGTAACACCGCTCTTGCGCGAGCTGCACTGGCTACCTGTCGTCTTCCGGGTGCGCTTCAAGGTGTTAGTTATCATCTTCAAAGCGCTCCATGGCTCGGGACCTAGCTATCTGCGAGATCGGATCCTGCCCCACACATCCTCACGACCGATTCGCTCCCACAGAGAGGGGCTTCTCCGGGTGCCGTCCACTAGACTTTGTCAGCGGGCGACGCCCAGGGGAAGGGCGCTCTCTGTGGCGGGCCCGGCCCTCTGGAACGACCTTCCCCCTGATATTAGAACGACCACCGACCTCCGCTCCTTCCGTGTAAAATTGAAGACCCATCTCTTTCGACTGGCCGGCCTTGAATAGTTCTCTCTGTCTTTTAATTATAAATTTTAAATGGGTTTTTAATTTATGTTTTTAGCACGGGTAGATTTATTTAATTCGATTTTAAGAAATATTTGTATTATTGTATATTGTTTTTAATTATGCCTGTGCACCGCCCCGGGTCCCTGTGGGGAGAGGGTGCGGTTAATAAATCCCAATTTATTATTATTATTATTATTATTATATTCAATAAACGGACATTGCTTTGAACTTTTACGTGAGGCCATGAATCATTTGATGTTTCTCATTGGGAGCATGACAGCTTGTACATTGTACCCTATGGGAAACTGTGCCTCTGTTCACGACCAATTCTGTTCGCGAACAGAGTCAGTTCAAGAATCACGACAAAAAAACAAGGTCAGAACGGATTAACCGGATTTACATTGAACCCTATGGGAAATTGTGCCTCGCTTCACGACCAATTCGGATCGCGAACAGAGTCAGTTCACGAATTAAGTTCGTGAACCGAGGTACCACTGTATATACTATTACATAGCCAACATCATATTGTATTATTAAATGTTTACATCATTTCATTTTACCATCAACTCCCAGAAAACAATTGGCTCTTCTGCTCTCCATACACCATATTTGTCCCTTATTCATCATTTTCTTCCCCCTCTCTCCTCCTCCTCCCTACCTCCTTTCTTCCCTCTGTCGCCCTTCCCTTCTCTACTTCCCCTTCCTCTCTCCTTCTCCTCTCTCCCCTTTACAGTCCTCCTTTCTCTCCTCCTCTTCCCCCTCCTTGCCCTCTCTCCTTTCCCTCTCTTCTTCCCTTACCTCTCTCTTCTACTCCACACTCTTCATCTCATTTACTTGGTGTATTTCAGCCTCTGAGCCAGCTCTATTTTATGTTGATGGTTATTATAATTTCAGATTCAAGGTTTATCACTTATTTTTCATATCGATTATTACAATTCTTATATCTCAACCCCAAATCTTGCTAGTTGTTTTAATTCCCTTTTAAGTAAAGCCTAATTGTATAATGACGTTCTATTTATAAAACCAAACAAAAAAGAACCAAAAACAATATAGATAAATTTAAATAAATTTGAATATAAGAAGACCTAATCGGGTATCCATAAATTCTGTGCCCTTCAGGAATAGTTATTATTCAAGAGTAGTCTTATTAATTTTAAATCTAACAATTTATCCTATGATTCAATATCAGTATCCACAAGTCTTATCAAGTATTCTAGCCTCAATCTATTTTTTCTTTAATAATATCTTAAAATCCTATTTAACTATTAATATCCCTTATTTAATCCCATCATATCTCTATAGATTCCATATAATTATCTAGAATTTTATGTAACTATTAATTGATTGATCATTTACCAAGAGTAATAGTATTCTATAACCATCTTAATAGCATAATTCCCCATCGATAGATAAGCAAATGTATATCATTAACAAAAACATTTACCAAGAGTATTCTATAACCATCTTAATAGCATAATTCCCCATCTATAGATAAGCAAATATATATCATTCACTAACACATCATCTTTCTATAACCATCTAAATAACATAATTCCCCATCTATAAACTAATATATATCATTATCAAAAACATAATCTTATAAGCATCTATAGTTATTAACAATCAATTAATTAATCCTTGATAGTAATTTAAACCCAGCCTAATTATTACTCATCAAGGGATAAAAGTTCCTCTCTTCAGCCGTTGTCTCTCCAAGGATGAATTAAATTTGCCTCTTTTAAAGTCCACATTCTCCATCTGCTTTTTTTCCTCTTCCCAAGTTCCTTATAAACTTCCATTGGCACATTGTGATCCAGTATAGCTGTACAATCATAGTGCTGACCAATTATTTTCCTCGAATTTGATTTATTTTCAAATATCAAATCTATCTCTGATGTGATTTCCTCTTTCTTTTGTTCTCTTTTTCCTTCCTCTTGCCAGTCAGGTTGAGATTCAACTTTCTGATGGGGTCTTGATATTAACTCCTCTCCTGGATCTTCTCCTTCGTCCTCAGTTAAATCCAGTCCACAAACAGCATTGTTTCCCTTTTCTTCTTTAATTTCTCTAATCTCTTTAACTTCTTCACTTGGTGTAATGTCGAATATTACATGAAATTTTTTCAATTCCCTCAAGATTTCAGCCAAAAGCTCCTGATTTTCTGCGGTGTATATATCTATGTGTGTAGACATTTTGGCGAATCCGCAAACTAGGAAAAAGTAACTCCAATTACGTTGTTAACAGTTAGCTTATCTCTGTTAGTTTGTTTCTCCTGTGTGCTGCTTGGAGAGTCCAACTATGGATTAATTCTGCCTAACTGCCCTCTGGACTGGATTGATTTTTCTTTTGAAGCCATGCCTCTTCCTGTTTCCCAGAATTTCAATCCAGTCTAAGCCCAGTTGAACGTGTTCTGTTGGTTCTCCTAAAGATTTTTATAACAGAACATTAGTTGGACTCTCCAAGTAGAAATTTCTTCTTCACAGTGCAGTCATCGGTGAGTTTTACCTTAAACTCACAGCTACCGGCATTCCCGACGCGTCCTGGGTCCGCCCAGGCGCGCGTGGGTCCCATTTGCTGGCCCCAGGCTCGGATTGCCTTGGGAGTCTCAGGCAGCACTCCGGTTAGTGGCAAAGGCGCCCTGCCGCTTGCGCTGCCTTGTTGGAGCGGCCGCTTTCTCCCCAGCCCCTCTGGCAGCCGGATTCACGTTGGCGGCTTTCGCGCCGCCCGTTTAAACTGCGCCCGCCATTTTTAAGGCTTTTCAGCCATTGGCGGGGGTTTTGCATACAGTGGAAGGCGGGGGCGGCATATTGGAGCGCGATTGCTTCAGGAAGCCAGTTTCCGTTTGCAAGCTGCAGGAGTTTGGCGCGGTTTTCCCTGCGTGGGAGTAGAGGCGCGAAGGAGGCTCCAGCGCAGCTGCCTGATTGCTCCACTTGCTCCAAAATGAGGCTTGGGAAAGGTCTTCTGTCCGGCCCTGATCCGGCAGGCTCTCCTTCGCCTTGAGCGCATCCTGTTCCTTGGGAGGCAGTTTTTTCAGTCTCCTCAGGAGCTGATCTACTGTCTGCCTGCTGCCTTCTCCACTTCTGCTGCTCCAGACTCATCTTGCTGAAGTTCCCTCGCCTGCCATCGTTCATCTGGTGGTGAGTTACCGGGCCCCAGGATGTCTGAAAGGCCTTCCCAGGACTGTGACCAGCCAGGGCCATCCACCAGCAGGGGGCTTGTTAGGCAGGCCAGCAAGGCTGCCTCTGAGGCCCTGAGCAAGGCTGGGGGGAAAAGGCAGGACAAGGCACAAGATAGGGCTGCCTCCAGGCGCCAAGAAGCCCTTGATAAGGAATTCGACAAGGCCCAGCGCAAGGCCAGTGAAAATCCCAAAGAGACTCCATCAGAGGAAATTCCAGAAAATTTGGCTGGCTCCTTGCAAGTCAGGGAAGAAGATGATGAGGAGGAAGAACAGGAATTCTCTTCTGATGATTCCCCAGAGCCTTCCTTAGTGGGTGATGATGACCTTTTTCAGGAGGAGGGTCCCTCTACTGCTAGGGTCGACCTAGCAGAGGGTTTTGCAATCAGTACGGGTGGACCTAGCAGAGGGTTTTGCAATCAGTACGGTCGTAGGGAGGGGTAGGGGCGAGGGGAGACAGGCAACATACCATCGGGTGGGGGAATGTGGCCGCTGGTTACAGGCGGTTGCGCGCCCCGACCCCCTGAGCTCCCCCCAAGAGCTAGGTGGTCAGGGTTCACAGAGCCGGGGCCCTAGGTTGATGTTATGCAACGCCAGGTCCGTGGTCAACAAAGCCCCCCTCATCAATGACCTTGTGTCAGAGGGTGAGCCGGATCTGGTGGGGATTACGGAGACCTGGTTGGGCCACGAGGGGGGCTTACCTCTCGTGGAAATGTGCCCACCAGGTTACCGAGCATTTCATCAACCGCGGGCCCTAGGCAGGGGTGGGGGGGTGGCGGTTATTGTTAGGGAAAGTCTTGAGCCGAGAGAGACCACTGTGCCACAGACCACTGGCTGTGAGTCCCTCTACGTGAAGTGGGGCCTAGGGAGGCAGCTGGGCTTGCTGATTGTGTACCTGGCTCCCCGCTACGTATCAGCAGCCCTGCCCGAGCTCCTCGAGCTGGTCGCCGAGGTGGCGGTTGAGACCCCCAAACTTGTAGTCTTGGGGGACTTTAACTTGCCATCGGTAGGCGAATCAACTGAGGCTGCCCAGGAGTTCATGGCCTCCATGATGGCCTTGGACCTGACCCAGGTAATTCAGGGCCCCACTCACGAGAGAGGACACACGCTGGATTTAATTTTTGTCTCAGGCCAGTGGATAAGTGATCTGGGAGTAGGGGAGTTAGCCATCATACCCCTGTCATGGTCAGATCACTCACTTCTCCGGCTCGACTTTCCAACCGCCATACCCCACCGCGGGGAGGCGGAACCAGATATTCCTAAGTGGTTCCGCCCCAGGCGCCTGATGGATCCTGAAAGGTTCCAGACGGAGCTTGGGCCATTACCTGTGACCCTGACCTGTGCCCCGACGGAGGACCTAGTGGCCGCATGAAGTATTGCGGCCACCGGGGCCTTGGATCGGGTCGCGCCCTTGAGGCCTCTCGTGCGGCGTCGAGCCACCCAGGCTCCTTGGTTTACCGAGGAGCTGAGGGTGATGAAACGTCGCAAGAGACGCCTAGAGAGTAGGTGGAGATCCACACGGTCCGAATCTGACCGAACACAGGCAAGAGCCCAATTGAGGACTCACCTTGTGGCGATAAGGGTGGCCAAACGCCACTATTGCGCCACTCTTATCGCATCCGCAGATAACCGCCCTGCCACCCTGTTCAGGGTGACCCGCTCCCTCCTCCAACAGAGGCAGCGGGAAGCCCCATTGCAGGGTAGAGCAGAGGAATTTGGAGAGTATCTGCAGGATAAAATCACTCAGATCCGGAGCGAACTGGCCTCCACCGAATGTGGTCTGGCGGGATTATCGGACGCAGGTCTTGAGACATCTTTGTGGGAGGAGTTTGACTCTGTTACTTCCGACGATATGGACAGGTTACGTGGACGACTGCGAGCTACCACATGTTTATTGGACCCGTGCCCCTCCTGGCTTGTACTGGCATCCTGGGAGGCGACACGAGGCTGGCTCCAGGAAGTTGTGAATGCTTCTTTGAGTGAGGGGTTCTTGCCTACCATCTTGAAAGAGGCGGTGGTGAGGCCCCTCCTCAAGAAGCCTTCCCTGGACCCAGCATTGTTGGTAAATTACCGTCCGGTCTCCAACCTTCACTTTCTGGCGAAGGTTGTAGAGAGTGTGGTGGCACAACAGTTTCCCCGTCACCTGGAGGAAATTGACTATCTGGACCCGCGCCAGTCCGGCTTCCGGCCCGGTCACAGCACTGAGACGGCATTGGTCGCGTTGGTCGATGATCTCTGGAGGGCCAGAGATGGGGGTTGTTCCTCCATCCTGGTCCTATTAGACCTCTCGGCGGCTTTTGATACCATCGACCATGGTATCCTATTGCATCGGCTGGAGGGGTTGGGGGTGAGGGGCACCGTTTTACGGTGGTTCTCCTCCTACCTCTCCGGCCGATCGCAATTTGTGTTGGCAGGAGGGCAGAGGTCGACCTCGAGACCACTTACTTGTGGGGTGCCTCAGGGGTCGGTCCTCTCGCCGCTCCTGTTCAACACATACATGAAGCCGCTGGGCGAGATAATCCGTGGCTTTGGGGGAGAGTACCATCTGTACGCTGATGATACTCAGCTGTACATATCTACCCCAAACCACCCCAACGATGCCGTCGAAGTGATAATAATAATAATAATAATAATAATAATAATAATAATAATAATAATAAATAATAATTTTTATTTATAACCCGCTCTCTCTCCCCGAAGGGACTCGAGGCGGGGCACAGGGAATTAAAAACAGTTAGAAAAAATACAAAATTTAAAACAATAAACATACATAAATACTAACTAAAAGGCATATTAAACAGAAAACCCTGCGCTAAAATTTCCAAATATTTACTAAAAATCCCTAAACAATCAGAAGAGACTATCCTAGGCCGGCCAAGCGAAAAAGATGTGTTTCTAGTTTCAGACGGAAGGAGCGGAGGTCCGTGGTAGTTATAATATCGGGGGGAAGGTCGTTCCAGAGGGCTGGGCCCGCCACAGAGAAGGCCCTTCCCCTGGGCGTCGCCCGCTGACAAAGTCTAGTGGACGGCACCCGGAGAAGTCCCTCTCTGTGGGAGCGAATCGGCCGTGAGGATCTATGGGGCAGGATCCGATCCCGCAGGTAGCTAGGTCCCGAGCCATGGAGCGCTTTAAAGATGACAACTAGCACCTTGAAGCGCACCCGGAGGATGACAGGCAGCCAGTGCAGCTCGCGCAAGAGCGGTGTTACGTGGGTGAATCTAGAAACACCCATAATTGCCCGTGCGGCTGCATTCAGGACTAACTGAAGTCTCCGGGTGCATCTCAAGGGGAGCCCCATGTAGAGAGAGTTACAATAGTCCAGCCGGGATGTCACGAGAGCATGAGTGACTGTGCGAAGGGCGTCCCGATCCAATAGGGGGCGCAATTGGCGAACCAGGCGAACCTGGTAAAACGCCCTCCTGGCCACGGCTGTCACTTGATCTTCCATGGACAGCCGGGCATCCAGGAGGACACCCAAATTGCGCACCCCATCCACATGGGCAAGATTTTCGCCCCCTATGGCCAGCGATGGAGTTAGCTGGTTGAAACGGGCAGCCGGAAACCACAGCCACTCGGTCTTGGTCGGGTTGAGTCTGAGTCCGTTACTTCCCATCCAGATCCGCACGGCTTCCAGGCACTGGCACATCACCGCTACGGCATCGTTGGGGTGGTTTGGGGTAGATATATACAGTTGAGTGTCATCAGCGTAAAGATGGTACTCTACCCCAAAACCACGGATGATCTCACCCAGCGGCTTCATATATGTGTTGAACAGGAGAGGCGAGAGGACCGACCCCTGAGGCACCCCACAAGTGAGGGGTCTCGAGGTCGACCTCTGCTCTCCTGCCAACACAAATTGCGATCGGCCAGAGAGGTAGGAGGAGAACCACCGTAAAACGGTGCCTCCCACCCCCAACCCCCCCAGCCGATGCAATAGGATACCATGGTCGATGGTATCGAAAGCCGCCGAGAGGTCTAATAGGACCAGGATGGAGGAGCAACCCCCATCTCTGGCCCTCCAGAGATCATCCACCAACGCGACCAATGCCGTCTCGGTGCTATGCCCGGGCCGGAAGCCGGACTGGCGCGGGTCTAGATAATCAACTTCCTCCAGGTGACGGGGAAACTGTTGTGCCACCACACTCTCAACAACCTTCGCCAAAAAGGGAAGGTTGGAGACGGGACGATAGTTAGTTAAAAGAGCTGGATCCAAAGAGGGCTTCTTAAGGAGGGGCCTCACCATAGCCTCTTTTAGGGAAGCAGGCAAGGAACCCTCACTTAAGGATGCGTTGACAACCTCTTGGAGCCAGCCTCGTGTCACCTCCCAGGATGCCAGTACAAGCCAGGAGGGACACGGGTCCAATAAACATGTGGTGTCTCGCAGTCGCCCACGTAACCTGTCCATATCCTCGGAAGAAACGGAGTCAAACTCCTCCCAGACAAGATCTGCCTCGCGGCATCCCACTGGGCCATCAATGGGGGCTAGCTCGTTCTGTATCTGAGCGATTTTCTCCTGCAGAAAAATCACAAATTCCTCTGCTCTACCCTGTAGCGGGGCTTCCCGCACCCTCTGTTGAAGGAGGGAGCGGGTCACCCTAAACAGGGCGGCAGGGCGGTTGTCTGCGGATGCTATGAGAGTAGCACAATGATGGCGTTTGGCCACTCTCAGCGCCACAATGTAAGTCCGTAAATGGGCTCTTACCTGTGTCCGGTCAGATTCAGATCGAGAAGACCTCCATCTTCTCTCTAGGCATCTCTTGCGGCGTTTCATCACCCTCAGCTCCTCGGTAAACCAAGGGGCCAGGGTGGTTCGCCGCCGCAAGAGAGGCCGCAAGGGCGCGACCCGATCCAAGGCTCCCGTGGCCGCAGTATTCCATGCGGCCACGAGGTCCTCCATCGGGGCGCGGGTCAGGGGTACAGGAAGTGGCCCAAGCGCCGTCTGGAACCCATTAGGGTCCATAAGGCGCCTGGGGCGGAACCAGATCGGTGACTCTGGTTCCGCCTCCCCGCGGTGGGGAGTAGCGGTTGGAAAGTCGAGCCGGAGAAGTGAGTGGTCTGACCATGACAAGGGCGTGATGACTATATCCCCTATACCCAGATCACTCTTCCATTGGCCAGAGACAAAGATGAGATCCGGTGTATGTCCACCCTCGTGGGTGGGGCCTTAAATTACTTGGGTCAGGTCCATGGCCGTCATGGAAGCCATGAACTCCCGAGCTACCCCGGATGATTCGCCCACCGATGGCAGATTAAAGTCCCCCATGACTAAAAGTCTGGGGGTCTCGACTGCCACCGTAGCGATCACCTCAAGGAGCTCGGGCAGGGCTGCTGCTACATAGCGGGGAGCCAGGTATACAACCAGCAAGCCCAACTGCCTCCCTAGGCCCCACTTCACGCAGAGGGACTCACAACCGGTGGTCTGTGGCACAATGGTCTCTCTCGGCTCAAGACCTTCCTTTACAATGACCGCTACCCCACCACCCCTGCCTAGGGCCCGGGGCTGATATAAAGCGCGGTAGCCTGGTGGGCACATTTCAACGAGGGGGAGTCCACCCTAGTGGCCCAACCAGGTCTCCGCTATTCCTGCCAGGTCCGGCTCCCCCTCTGACACAAGGTCATGGATGAGGGGGGCTTTGTTGACAACGGACCTGGCGTTGCAAAACATCAGCCTCAGGCCCTGGCTCTGTATTCCCTGACCACCTAGCCTGCGGGGGTTGTGACACCTGACGTCTGATGTCCCGGTGTCTGGAAGCCGTGCGGATCTGGATGGGAAGGAACAGACTCAGACTCAACCCATCCAAGACCGAGTGGCTGTGGTTTCCGGCGTCCCGGTACAACCAGTTCATTCCATCACTGGCCATAGGGGGCAAACATCTAGCCCCCGTGGACAGGGCCCGCAACTTAGGCGTCCTCCTGGATACCAGGCTGTCGTTAGAAGACAATTTGACAGCTGTGGCCAGGGGGGCGTTCTACCAGGTTCGGCTGGTCCATCAGTTGCGGCCCTTATTGGACCGGGACGCCCTTCGCACAGTCACTCATGCGCTCGTGACATCCCGTTTAGACTACTGCAATGCTCTCTACATGGGGCTCCCCTTGAGGTGCACCCGAAGACTGCAGCTAGTCCAGAATGCAGCCGCGCAAGCAATTATGGGAGCCCCTAGATGCTCCCATGTAACACCGCTCTTGCGTGAGCTGCACTGGCTGCCTGTGGTCTTTCGGCTGCACTTCAAGGTGCTGATTATCATCTTTAAAGCGCTCCATGGCACGGGACCTAGTTACGTACGGGATCGCATCCTACCCCACACATCCCTGCGGCCGATTCGCTCCCACAGAGAGGGACTTCTCCGGGTGCCGTCCACTAGGCAATGCCAGCGGGCGACGCCCAGGGGAAGGGCCCTCTCTGTGGTGGGCCCAACCCTCTGGAACCACCTACCCCCCGAACTCAGAATGACTACGGACCTCCGTTCTTTCCGCCAGAAGCTTAAGACACACTTTTTTCAACTGGCCGGCCTGGCCTAACTTTACCTAGCCTTTAGCCTGACAACAAATTGTTTTAATTGGTTTTTAAGGGGAATAGTTTTAATTTATTGCAAATTTTTAGCACAGGGCTAATAATTTAATTTGATTTTAAATTTTGTATATTGTTATGTTTATTTATACTTTTTAATTTCCTGTGCACCGCCCCGAGTCCCTTTCGGGAAAGGGAGCGGTATATAAGTTTAAATAAAACTAAAAACTAAACTAGGGTCGTTTCCCCTCCCCCTACCCATGCCAGGCCTACCAAAAGAGCTAGGCCTATCGAGGACCAGGGGCCTGCTCTCTCTGCTGAATTGCAGGCCGTAATTAACAAGGCCATTTCCCAGGGAATTGCTGATGGCATCAAGCAGAAAAACAAACGAGCCAGGAGGACTAGTGCCTCCAGAGTCTCTGACCGCCAGGCTGAACGTAGGTCCCCCTCACCTCATTCATCTCTAGATAGTGAGGATTCCACTGTGGAGGACGACTTGCTCCCTGAGCAAGAGTTCTCGGGATGAGCAAGCTGCCCCGGAGAAGCCTGCCTTCAAGGGGCTTTTCCGCAGCTCTACCTTCAAAACCATCCTAAGCAAGGCTAAGGTCTCCACTCGCATGAAGGTCACTGCCCCTGAGCCCACCACTGAAGTGGCATCTGACAATGATGAGGGCCTTTTTGATGAACCAGAGGACACTCAGGAAATAGTCCCAGTGCCCAAGATGTTCTTGAACTTGGTTCAGCGCCAGTGGGCCCAACCAGGCACCGTGGCTACGCCCAGCAACACTGACAAACAGTTATACACAGTTGACGCCCCCTTGGAGGACTTGCTTAAGCTGCCTCCAGTAGACCCTCTGGTGCAGGCCCTCACTTCCACATCTGTATTACCTCCAGACCTTCTGGAAGGACTTAAGGCAGAGGATAAAAGGTCCGAGAAGGCCTGTCACAAGACCCACTAGGTGGCTGCATGGGCAATTAAGACTGCCACATCAGCTTCTTTCATGTCCAGAGCAACCCTTAAGTGGCTTAAGCAACTTGTGGCAAAGGTCCCAGCGGGTGATGCTAAGGCCAGACAGGAGTTGAGGAAGATAATGGCGGGTGTTTCTTACACTGCCGATGCCACCTTGAGCTCCGCCAAGTTTGCCTCTCGGGCCTTGGCATCCAATGTGACCACTAGGCGACTACTTTGGCTTCGCCACTGGAACGCAGACATGCGATCCAAGTGGAAGATCGCTTCTGCCCCCTATAAAGGGGGTAAGCTCTTTGGTGAGGTTCTTGACCCAGTTCTAGTGGAGAACAAGGACAAAAAGAAGGTCATGCCATCAGTCACAAAGAAGACTGAGCGCAAGGGCTCTGGTTCCTTTCGGAAGCAGTCCTTTCGTGCCTCCGAACCCTCCACCAGTTCAGGACAATACCAACGCCCCTATAATCAGGGATCTGATAGAGGGCAGGATCGCCACTCATTTAGAGACAGGGGCCGACAACAATCCTTCTCGAAGCGTCCCTTCCGAGGAGGCTCAGGCTCCAGACCATTCCGTAAGTTTAAGTGACTCTCCGGCGACGGCTCCCATAGGAGGCCGCCTCCAAGTTTTTCTGGCCGCCTGGGAGCAGACCACATCAGACCAATGGGTCCTACAGACCATCCGGATTGGCCTTACCCTAGAATTCATTTCCCTGCCCCCCAGGCGGTTCATTCGCTGCCCCACCCCATCCTCCCCACTCAGGAGGTCCCTCATGGAGCAGGAGATAGCGCACCTGAGGGACATAAATGCCATAGAACCGGTACCAGCAAGCCACGAAGGGTCAGGTTGCTACTCGATCCTATTCCTTGTCCCCAAGAACTCGGGGGGCTGGAGGGGAATCTTAGATTTGAAACACCTGAATCAGCATCTGGCGTACAAACGCTTCAAGATGCAGTCCCTCCAGTCAATCCTGAGTTGCATCCGACCGGGGGATCTCTTAACCTCCATAGATCTCCAGGAGGCCTACCTCCACATCCCGGTTCGGAAGGCCCACCGCAGGTACCTCAGATTCTATTACGCAGGCAAGCACTATCAGTACAGGGCTCTCCCCTTCGGCCTGTCCTCGGCTCCGAGGACGTTCACAAAGGTTCTGGCCGCAGTGCTAGCATTCCTCAGGTCACGCCCGGTCAGACTACAAGCGTACCTAGACGACATCGTCATTCAATCGTCCAGCCATCATCAAGCGCTCAGGGACCTTCGGCTGACCATGCGGACTCTAGAACGGCACGGATTCTCCATCAACCTGAATAAGAGCCACCTGACTCCCACCACCAGCCTGACGCACCTGGGAGCGGTCATAGACACCACCTCCTGTCAAGTCTACCTGTCGCCCGAGCGCGTAACCAGTCTTCTCCACCTCGTGCAAAAGGTGAGGTCATCCAGGTCCGCCCCCGTCATTCTCTCACAACTCCTCGGCAAGATGATATCCTGCCTCTCAATAGTGCCGTGGGCTCGGCTGCACTCTCGTCACCTGCAATGGTGCCTATTGCCGTTCCAGCGTGCCAAGGAGAGCGACTCAACCAGGCATGTCCCAGTTCGGGCCAAGGTCCGTTCGTCCTTGAGGTGGTGGACCACAACATCCCTAGTCAAGGGATGTCTCTTTCGCAAACCAGACCGTGTCATCATCACCACGGACGCCAGCCTCTTCGGCTGGGGAGCACACCTGGACAGCCAGGTAGCGCAAGGGAAGTGGTCTCCCGAGGAACTCAAACACAGCATCAATTGGCTGGAGTTGAGGGCGGCTCGCCTAGCGCTTCTACACTTCCACCCGACGATTCAGAACCAACACGTTCTGTTGCTCACGGACAATGTCTCCACCAAGGCCCACATCAATCGCCAAGGGGGCACCCACTCCAAATTGTTGATCGAGGAAGCCGAACGGCTGGGCCTTTGGGCGGAGAGGCATCTTGCCTCCATCAGGGCGGAGCACATTTCGGGGGAGAGCAACATCCAGGCGGACTGGCTGAGCAGAGCCACCATCGACAACTCGGGAGTGGCAGCTGCATCCGGACCTATTCCTCCAGATCGTGCAGAGGTTCGGCCAGCCAGCAGTCGACCTGTTCGCCTCCAAGACGAATGCGCAACTCCCGAGGTATTTCACCAGATACAGGTGTCTGGGGGTGGAGGGCACCAATGCCCTCATGTGTCGATGCCCCCCGGGTCTTCTGTACGCCTTTCCGCCTCTACCCCTGCTGCCAGGTCTAATAGGAAAAATCCTCGAGGAACAGGCAGACGTGATCGTGGTCGCCCCCTTCTGGCCCAGGAGGTCATGGTTCGCGGATCTGGTGAGCCTATCATTGGTCAAGCCGTGGAGGATTCCTCTGGAGGAGATATCTCTCATTCAGGGATCCATCTCGCACCCAGAGCCGCAATGGATGCAACTAGCCGCTTGGCATGTGAAAGGAAACTCCTAGAAAGAGCTAACTTCTCTGAAGGTGTCATACGCACCATACAGGCATCCCGTCGCCCCTCAACCACCAGGATATACGACGCCACCTGGTCTACCTTCGTCTCCTGGTGCGGTCCACGTCGGGTCGACCCCATTTCAGCTTCCATTCCTGATGTGCTGGACTTCCTTCAAAACGGTCTTGACCAGGGTCTGGCAGCTAACACGCTTCGCCGCCAGGCGGCCGTGCTTTCCACCGTGCTGGCCTTTGACTCCTATTCCTCCCTGGCTCGACATCCCAGAGTGAGAAGTTTTTTGAGAGGGGCTGCCAACCTTTGCCCCCCGGTCATCCACAGGTACCCGACCTGGGATCTGCATGTTGTTCTCAGGGCTCTGATTGATCCGCCATTCGAACCATTGCGTAAGTGCGACCTGAAAAGTCTCACTTTCAAGACGGTTTTTTTGGTGGCCGTCACCTCGGCCCGCAGAATCTCGGAACTGGCGGCGTTATCGGTCAGGGATGACCTTTGCGTTATCCACGATGACAGAGTGGTCCTGCGCCTCGACCCTACCTTTGTCCCGAAGGTCAACTCGTTGTTCCATCGCGGCCAGGAAGTCATCTTACCTGATTTTTGCCCACGACCGGTTCACCCCAGAGAAAGGCGGTGGCACAAGCTCGACATTCGTCGTGCGGTCAAGACATACGTAAAGCGTACTGCGTCCTTCCAACGGTCGGAGGCACTGTTTGTCGCTTTCCAACCTCACAACATGGATCGGAAGGTCACCTCAGCCACCATCGGCAGGTGGTTGCATTCCTGCATCGCTTCCGCCTATGAACAGCAAGCTCAAAGGGTGCCTCGCAACATCACGGCACATTCGACCAGGAGCGCTGCTACATCTGCGGCCTGGGCTACTCAAGCGTCACTTGACGAGATCTGCAGGGCAGCCACCTGGGCCTCCCCATCGCAGTTTGTGCGCAACTACAAGTTGGACAAGTTTGCGTCTTCCGAAGCGGCCTTTGGTCGTAGAGTTCTGCAACAAGTCCATTTAGCGACGGAATCTACTAGCGACTCTTTTTCCCGCCCTGGGAATGTTTAGCTTGGGCACTTCCCATAGTTGGACTCTCCAAGCAGCACACAGATTTACTGGAAACATTGTGTAGAAGTGTTGTTGGCTTACCTGAACGATCTTCTCTGTGTGCTGCGAGGAGAGTCCAAACCCGCCCTTTGTTTGTAGATTCCTATGTGTTTTTTTGCTGTTTCCTTGTTATCTTATTTGACAGACTTATTTTGCACTACAAACTTTTCGGCAACACGGGAACCAACCAGAACGAGCTACAGGTCCACGCCATGTATTGAAATTCTGGGAAACAGGAAGAGGCGTGGCTTCAAAAGAAAAATCAATCCAGTCCAGAGGGCAGTTAGGCAGAATTAACCCATAGTTGGACTCTCCTCGCAGCACACAGAGAAGATCGTTCAGGTAAGCCAACGACACTTCTACACAATGTTTCCAGTAAATCTGTTCAGATATGTCCGCCCGCTGTTTTTCCGAGAGCGATACGATGTAAGAAATAGTTTAAATAGTTTCAAAGTGCTTAGTCCTTTTTGTTGGAAGGAGAACAGAGACAAAAAAAAAGATAGATATGGTCCTTATTTAAGTTTAAAAATGCGCAATAGAGTGTCCAAATAATTATAGGATTGTGGAAGTGCTCCAAGTTTCAAAGTTTTTTTTTTTTTATATTGAAAAAGTTTTATTGAGTTTACATTTTTTGTGGGGTAGGGTAAGGGTTACATAGAAATTTTGAGAGTGGTCACGTCAAAGTCGTCGGCTCCTCCGGAACCTCAAATTACATTATTAAAAAGAAAAAAAAGAAACATTTCACATAACACTACAAGCTGGGAGCAAGTACATATTCCTAAATTTTTCAGTTATATACTGTCAGTCAATTGCAAAAATCCAGATTACAAATATCATACAATATTACTCAAAAGAAAAACAAGGGCAAAGTTATTTTTTAGATCTAAGTCTCTTGGCAATTGTATCTTCCCCCTTCTCCCCCGGGCCCCCAGCGGGCGGGGCCATGGCTCCCCCTGCCCCCCCTGGATCTTCTCCCAGGACAGAGGAATGTTTTTTAAGAAAGGCTTCTGCCTCAGCAACTGTTTTAATCTTTACTCTACCTCCTTCCCAGAACACCAGCATCCCTTCGGGTATCACCCACTTGAACCAGATCCCATGATCAAACAATGTTTTAGACAAGAAGGAAAATTTCCTTCTGGCTTCTCTAATTTTTCTTGGAATCTGCTTCAAGATGGTAACCTCCTTTTGTTGGTAAATCATAGGACTCCCTCTTTGCACCTTCAAGATTTCCTCTCTGGTTGACCTTCTAACAAATTTTACATGTATCTCTCTGGGTACTTCATTCATCCTAGCATATGCAGAATTTATTCTGTAGACTAGGTCAATGTCCCCTCTGATCTCATCTTTGGGTTTATGTAAATAGTCTGCAATAATTGTACTCATAAGATCAGGGAGACATTCACCATCCATCTCAGAAACATTCTGGAATCTCAAAAAATATGTCATCCTTTCCAAATCAATCCTAGTCACATGCGCATTTATTTCCACAACCTCATTAGAAACATTTTTAATCTCTCCCTTAGCCCCCTCCAGCCCCCCTTTCAATTCTTCATTCTTCTGTGTATTCTCAAGCACTTGTTTTCGAGTGTCCAATAGTTCCTTTTTAAAGTTGACATTTTCTGCCCTCTGAGCCTTAATTTCTGATACCAAATTTTGTATAACAGTTTCAAGGGCAGTCATTCTTTGTTCAAGGCTTGCGAGCGTTGCTTCTTGTGCCATGTTTAGCTGTTAATATCCGTGCCAGTAAAATGGCGTTTTTAGGGTGGGGCTGGTAAGGCAGATCAGGAGTCCAAAGTCCTCAAAGTTGTACAGCTGCAAAATTCAGAAGCCAACAGAGAAACACTTTTCCAACTCCATAGGTATAATAACGAAGGCAATCCAGAAAGGAAAACACAAATCCAAAAAAAGAAAATTCTTCATCAATAATTAGAGGAAGTCCAAATCGCAAAGAGACACTGGTAATTTTCCATAGGTCATAGTCAGTCGGGGACAAAGAGAAGCCATTTTCCGCCCAAACTCAGAGCCCGAGGGAGAAAGCGGTTAAAAAGCAAAAAAGAAACTGTTTCAGCCAGACCTCGAGACATAATTGCAAACAAGCCACAAAGTACTTTCCCTTGTTAGAGACGATCCAGATTTAAAGTTTCCGATTCCTCGCAACGAGGCATTTCCGAGTGCCGCTTTTAGTCCAAGGGGGGGGTTTTGGAAACAAACACCCCCCTCCAGTCCCTTTCAGCCCGGCTGACAGTACACAAAAAGAAAAGTTTTAAACGCTCACTCTCCGCTCGCAGCTGAGGTCCCGAAAAGCCTCCCGACTCTTCCGATCTTCTCTCTTCATAGAATTAAATGGTGCCGCCAACCTTTGGCGAAGGGAAGACCCCCCGCAGCATGTCCTCTTCCACCTAAGCCGAGGAGCAGGGTCACTCCCCCCGCTGCCGCGGGGGGGGGCTTCCCTGTCGAGCCGGCTTTACGGGAGAAGCCCCAAACAAGGGGCTTCTCGCCCCCGTGGGGGGGCAGGAAAAGGATCAAAGCGGCGAGCGAACCCTAAGTTCGCCCGTTGCCGCCGGAGCCGGAACCGGAAGCCCCAAGTTTCAAAGTTTTGAATGAAATAAATAAAAAAGACAGAAAAAAAAAGAATTAGAAAAGTCAGTCATAATCCAATCCCTTTCAGCACAAACGGAAGTGGCTATTTCTTTGTTACAGTTCAGTCGGCCATTTCAAAGCATTCTGTGAACCAGAGGAATCTCACAATTCAATTTAAGTTCGCAGCTTATCTTTAAATTCAAAGTTTTGGTTAAAAAAAAAAGTTTCTTAGCAGAGTGTTTCAGAAACAAAAACAAAATACCTTCCCGATGTTTCCCAGCAAATCCTTTCCTTTCTTTTTCAGAGATTCTCCTTTGCCTTTGGTCCACCCTCCAGAAAAGGGGGGGGGATGCAATTCGTCTCCCTTCAGAGATTTTGCTTCGTGTCGGGCAGGGATCTTGCGTGGTCCCTGCACCCAGCGAAGATTTATCTCCTAATCACCACCTCTCCGGGGCGGCTTAGATTCCCTATGGAATAACGGGGGAGGCGAATTCCAGCCGGGTCCCTGCAGTTTAGGGAGCCTGGTTGTGTCGGCTCGGGAGGCTCCGCCTTCTTTTCACCACCCTGCCATCCTGATGGGGAGGAGCCGCCACCTGAGAGGGAATTCCAGACACGGCCTGAATTGCATCGCTCCTGCCTCCACAGGGCTGCCGCCTGGCTAGCAGGGCCCAGATTGTACCCGGCTGATCACGAAGGGAAACAGTTGATCGTTGGATCGTGGGTGTTCTGACCAAGGCTTTCCCCAGCAGCACAAAGCCGAGTCCTCGTCTCGATAAACCCTTTTTATTTAATTTCCAGCAAAGTCCCGGCCCACAGTCTTTCAAGATAGTTCACAATTACCGACCTTCATCAGGCTTGGAGAGTGGCCAAGACAATATCTTTCAGATGCCTCAATACTTAACAAGAATGCAGGAATGAACTAATTGTCTCCTTCAAATACCCCTCCCCTTCCGCTCCTCTTTTATTCCCTACGGGAGGGGCCATTCACTGTCCACCTGTGGCTTTACTCCCAAGTCGACACTTGTTCCTTAGCTGTTCCCTTTGTCTGGCAACTGCACATGTGCACACTGGAAACAGTCTCCAGCTTTTCGTCTGCCTCACTGATGTCTGACTCCGAAGGCAGCTGATAACTGTCAAACGGCCCTGGCCCCATTTCTGCCTCCGACACAGCACTCGTCAGAGCCTTCCCCACACTCCAGCACTGGCCCCTAACCACCTCACTTTCCGAATCTGCTGGCCGCTGGTGGGCCACAAAAGTGGGTGGAAGCAGGAAACTGAGCTTTGGCGGCTAGAGATTTGTTTGTTTGTTTATTTGGATTTATATACCGCCCTTTCTCCCTTACAGGACTCGGGGCGGTGAATAGGCGATAATAAAAACAACAATAAAACATCTGATACAGTAACTATACAAACAATATACTAAAAATAAATTAAACACAGGCCTGTTCTAAAATACCCTCTAAAACCCCTAGTAAAAGCAAATTAAAACTACGCCAGGCCGGCCGCACGAAATAGATGGGTTTTCAGGGTTTGGGGGAAAAGGCGCAGGTTCACGGCTGTGTGAAGGTCAGGGGGTAGGTCATTCCAGAGGGCCGGAGCTGCCACAGAGAAGGCCCTCCCCCCAGGGGTCGCCAGCTGACATTTACTGTCTGACAGCATCCTGAGGAGGCCCTCTCTGTAGAAGCGGACTGGTCGGAGGGAGGTGTTTGGTAAGAGGAAGTCTTGCAAGTAACCAGGTCCCTTGCCATGGAGGGCTTTAAAGGTGGTTACTAGCACCTTGAAGCGCATCCGGAAAGCCACAGGCAGCCAGTGCAGCTCGCGCAGGAGAGGTGTTACATGGGAGCATCTAGAGGCCCCCAAAATCCCCCGCACGGTCGCATTCTGAACTAGGTGGAGCCTCCGGGTGCACCTCAAGGGAAGCCCCATGTAGAGGGCGTTGCAATAGTCCAGGCGGGAGATGACGAGGGCTTGAGTGACCGTGCGTAGAGCATCGCGATCCAGAAAGGGGCGCAACTGGCGTATCAGGCGAACCTGATAAAAAGCCCCCCTGGCCACGGCTGTCACATGATCGTCTAGGGACAGCCGAGAATACAGGAGGACGCCCAAGTTGTGGGCCCTCTCCGCGGGAGCTAATGATTCACCTCCGATAGCCAGAGATGGAACCAACTGGCTATGTTGCGACGCCGGGAATCACAGCTACTCGGTCTTGGACGGGTTGAGTCGAAGCCTGTTCCTCCCCATCCAGACTCGCACGGCCTCCAGGCAACGGGACATCACTTCCACGGCATCGTTGGGGTGGTCCGGGGTGGAGATGTACAGCTGGGTGTCATCCGCGTACTGATGAAACTCCACCCCGAAACCACGGATGATCTCACCCAGCGGCTTCATATAGATGTTGAACAGGAGGGGCGAGAGGACCGACCCCTGTGGTACCCCACAAGTGAGGCGCCTTGAAGTCGACCTCTGCCCCCCTGCCAACACAAACTGCGTCCGATCAGAGAGATAGGAGGAGAACCACCGTAAAACGGTGCCCCCCACCCCTAACCCCTCCAACCGGTGCAGCATGATACCATGGTCGATGGTGTCAAAAGCCGCTGAGAGATCTAACTGGACCAGGATAGAGGAATAACCTCTATCCCGAGCCCTCCAGAGATCATCAACCAACGCGACCAATGCCGTTTCTGTGCTGTGCCCAGGCCGGAAGCTGGACTGGTGCGAGTCCAGATAGACAGTTTCCTCCAGGTGCTGAGGGAGCTGTCGTGCCACCACACTCTCAACAACCTTCGCAAGAAAGCGAAGGTTGGAGACAGGACGGTAGTTGGCCAAAACAGCCGGGTCCAGGGAGGGCTTTTTGAGTAGGGGCCTCACCACTGCCTCTTTCAAGGCGCCCAGTAAAAACCCCTCACTCAAAGAAGCGTTGACAACTCCCTGGAGCCAGCCTCGTGTAACCTCCCGGGAGGCCAGTACCAACCAGGAGGGACACGGGTCCAATAAACATGTGGTGGTGTTCAGCCGCCCCAGTAACCTGTCCATGTCCTCGGGAGTCACAGGATCGAACTCTTCCCACATAACAGTCTCAAGACCTGCCTCCGTCGACCCGTCTGAACTAGACCAATCGGAGGCTAACCCATCCCGGATCTGATCGATTTTGTCATGCAGGTAACACCCAAATTCCTCTGCACGACCCTGCAGGGGGGCATCCTGCGCCCTCTGATGGAGGAGGGAGAGGGACACCCTAAACAAGGCGGCAGGTTGGTTACCTGCAGATGCGATAAGAGCAGAGAAATAGTTCCTTTTCACCACTTTTATCGCTACTAAGTAAATCCTTAAATGGGACTTTACCAGTGTCCGGTCAGATTCGGAGCGGGTAGCCCTCCAGGCGTCCTCTAGGCATCTCTTCCGACGCTTCATCACCCGCAGCTCCTCGGAAAACCAAGGAGCCAAGGTAGATCGGCGTCGGGTGAGACACCGCAAAGGCACGACCTGGTCCAGGGCCCCCGTGGTCGCACTATTCCAAGCCGCCACTAGGTCCTCAGTCGAGTCGCGGGTCATGGACTCAGGTATTGGCCCAAGCTCCGTCTGGAACCTCTCAGGGTCCATCAGGCGCCTGTGGCGGAACCATCTTGTCACTTCTGGTTCCGCCTCCCCGCGGTGAGGTGCAGCAGTTGGAAAGGCCAACCGAAGGAGAGAGTAATCTGACCATGACAGGGGCTCGACGACTATTTCCCCTAAACCAAGATCACTCAACCACTGGCTGGAGACAAAAACTAGATCCAGTGTGTGTGCCCCGGTGTGGGTGGGGTCACGAACTAACTGGGTCAGGTGCAGGCGGTGGGTCAGGTCCATGGCACTGGCCTTGTCAAGCGGAAGGTTGCTGGTTTGAAACCCGAGCTCTCCGCAAAGGGGTGAACTCTCATCCCTGGCTCCAGCTTCTATCGACCCAGCCATTCAAAAGCATGAACATTTTTATTTATTTACTAGCTATCTTGGCCACGCGTTGCTGTGGCCCAGTCTGGTTAAACCTACCTACCTGCTGTATTTCTCCCTCTATCCCCCTACTTACCTACCTATCTAGCTATCTACCTACCTACTGTATTTCTCCCTCTCCCTCTCTATCCCTCTCCCTCCCTCCCTCCCTCCCTACTGTATTTCTCCCTCTCTCTCTCTTCCCCTCCCTCCCTCCCTACCGTATTTGTTCCTCTCTCCGTCTACCTACCTACCTACCTACCTACCTACCTACCTACCTACCTACCTACCTACTGTATTTCTCCCTCTCTCCACCTCCCTCCCTCCCTCTCCCTCTCTATCCCTCTACCTACCCACCTACCTAAATAGTGTATTTCTCCCTCTACCTACCTACCTACTGTATTTCTCCCTCTTTCTCTCTCTATCCCTCTACCTACCTACCTACCTAGAGAGAGAGAGGCTGCTGTCTTGGCAGCGGCCTTGGGGGAGGGGGAGTTGGCGCTGCAGGCGGTGGCGGCTGAGGAGAGAGAGGCCGCTGACTTGGCAGCGGTCTTGGCGGGGGGGAGTTGGCGGCACGGGCGGCGGCGGTAGAGGAGAGAGAGGACGCTGACTTGGCTGCGGCATTGGCGAGGGGGGAGTTGGCACGGGCGGCGGCTGATAGAGGCTGCTGATTCGGCAGCGGGCTGCGACGGAGAAGAGAGAGGCCACTGAGGAGGCAACCGTCGCAGATATGACGCAGACTGCTTCACCGCTCGTGTAATTGACGTGAGCTGAAAAGCGACCGGGTGGGAGGGGCCACGAAGGGGAGGGGGGCGAGTGAGCAAGTGAGGGAAACACAGAAGAGCTGCAGTTTTACATTTGTGTGGCGTGTACCTGGCACCGGTATACCCTCCACACAATCTGTACGTATCATTGGTGCTACACTTGTAAGGAACGTTGTGTGAAAATTTGGCGATTGGTGCAGTAGTTTCTGAGATTTTTTTTTTTTATTTTATTGAAAAAGTTTTATTGGTTTTACATTTTTCCATAGGATGGGGTAAGGGATACAAAGAAATTTTGAGAGGATTCACGTCAAAGTCGTCGGCCCTTCCGGGACTTCAAAATACATTGATAACAATAAAAAAACATTTTCCGTAACACTACAAAGTGAAAGCAAGTACATATACCTAAGTTCTCAGTTCTATGCTGTCAGTCATTTACAAAAATCCAAATACAGATATTATGCAATATTATTCAGAAAAATCAAGGCAAAGTTATTTTTTAGATCTAAGTCTCTTGGCAATTGTGTCTTCAACCTCTTCCTCCAGGCCCCCAGCGGGCGGGGCCGTGGCCCCCCCTGCCCCCCCTGAATCTTCCCCCAGGACAGAGGAGTGTTTTTTGAAAAAGGCTTCCGCCTCGGCAACTGTTTTAATCCTCACTCTTCCTCCTTCCCAGAACACCAGCATCCCTTCGGGTGTCACCCACTTGAACCAAATCCCGTGATCAAACAATGTTTTAGACAAGAAGGAAAATTTCCTTCTTGCATCTCTAATCTTTCTTGGGATCTGCTTCAAGATAGCAACCTCTTTTTGTTGGTAAATTAACGGACTTCCTCTCTGCACTTTCAGGATTTCCTCTCTGGTTGACCTTCTAACAAATTTCACATGTATCTCTCTAGGTACTTCATTTATCCTGGCATATGCTGAGTTTATTCTGTAGGCTAGGTCAATGTCCCCCCTGATCTCATCCTTAGGTTTATGTAAATAGTCTGCTATAATTGTGCTCATGAGATCAGGGAGGCATTCACCAGGTTCCTCAAAAACATTCTGAAATCTCAAAAAATATGTCATTCTTTCCATATCAATCCTAGACACATGCTCATTTATTTCCACAACCTGAGATTAGCGGTTTTGAACAAACTCATAGTTACATTTTTATTTATATAGAAAAGAAAAAGAAAGATAAAACCAGAAAGCATGAGTAAATCTATATGGCATTTGAGCCTACATATAATTGTGGCCGCAAGAATAACCTATATAACAGTTTAATTACGATAGATAGAGTGCATCACAGAAGTGAGTACACCCCTAAGTGATAATGTCCAAATGGGGTTCAAAGTGTCAATATTTTGTGTGGCCACCATTATTTTCCAGCACTGCCTTAACCCTCTTGGGCATAGAGTTCACCAGAGCTTCACAGGTTGCTACTGGAGTCCTCTTCCACTCCTCCACGATGACGTCATGGAGCTTGTGGATGTTAGAGACCTTGCGCACCTCCACCTTCCATTTCTGGATACCCCACAGATGCTCAATAGGGTTTAGGTCTGGAGTCATGCTTGGCCAGTCCATCACCTTTACCCTCAGCTTCTTTAGTAACACAGTGGTCATTTTGGAGGTGTGTTTGGGGTCGTTATCATGTTGGAATACTGCCAGTCTCCAAAGGGAGGGGATCATGCTCTGCTTCAGTATGTCACAGTACATGTTGGCATTCATGGTTCCCTCAATGAACTGTAGCTTCTCAGGGCTGGCAGCACTCTTGCAGCCCCAGACCCTGATGTTCTCATCACCATGCTTGACTGTAGGCAAGACACACTTGTCTTTGTACTCCTCGCCTGGTTGCCGCCACACACGCTTGACACCATCTGAACCAAATAAGTTTATCTTGGTCTCATCGGACCACAGGACATTGTTCCAGAAATCCATGTCCTTAGTCTGCTTGTCTGGCAGCAAACCATTTGCGGGCTCATTTGCGGGCTTTCTTGTGCATCATCTTTAGAAGAGGCTTCCTTCTGGGACGACAGCCCTGCAGACCAATTTGATACAGCGTGCGGCGTATGGTCTGAGCAGTGACAGGCGGACTCCCCACCCCTTCAACCTCTGCAGCAATGCTGGCAGCACTCCTATGTCTATTTCCCAAAGCTAAACCTCTGGATATGACACTGAGCATGGGCTCACAACTTCTTTGGTCGACCATGGCGAGGCCTGGAACCTGTCCTGTTAAACCGCTGTATGGTCTTGGCCACAGTACTGCAGCTCAGTTTCAGGGTCTTGGCAATCTTCTAATAGCCTAGGCCAGTGATGGCGAACCTATGGCACGGGTGCCACAGGTGGCACACGGAACCATTTCTTAGGGCACGCGAGGCATTGCCCTGTCAGCTCCAGCGTGCATGTGTGCGCTGGCCAGCTGATTTAGGCCTTCTTTTGAGGCTGTTTTTCGCCCTCTGGATGCTTCAGGGAAGCTCCTGAAGCCTCTGGAGGTGGGGAGGGGAGGCTGTTTTCCCCCTCCCCAGACTCCTAGAAAGCCTCTGGAGCCTGGGGAGGGTGAAAAAAGCACGCCAAAAGCAGGGGGTCATGCACATAGCATTATGGGTGTGGCACGCCCACACATGACCCCCCTGCGCTCCCCCCGCTTTTGGAACGCGAGCCAAAAAAGGTTAGCCATCACTGGCCTAGGCCATCTCTATGTAGCGCAACAATTCATTTTTTCAGATCCTCAGAGAGTTCATTGCCATGAGGTACCATGTTGAACTTCCAGTGACCAGTATGAGAGTGAGACTGATAACACCAAATTTAACACACCTGTTCATCCTTCACACCTGAGACCTTGGAACACTAATGAGTCACATGACACCAGGCAGGGAAAATGGCTACTTGGGCCCCATTTGGACATTATCACTTAGGGGTGTATTCACTTTTGTTGCCAGCAGTTTAGACCTTAATGACTGTGTGTTGTGTTATTTTGAGAGGTCAGCACATTTACGCTGTTATACTAGCTGTATACTCACTACTTTACATTGCAGCCAAGTGTCATTTTTTCAGTGTTGTCACATGAAAATGTATATAAATAAAAAAATAACGAGTTTGTTCAAAACCGCTAATCTCCAAAACTACTGCACCAATCGCCACCAAATTTTCACACAATGTTCCTTACATTTGCAGCACCAATGATACGTACATATTGTGTGGCTGCACACCGGTGCCACCTGCACGCCACACAAATGTCCAACTGCGGCTCTGCTCACTCGCTCACTCGCCCCCCTCCCCTTCGCGGCCCCTAACACCCGGCCGCTTTCCACTCACGTCACTTGCATGCACCGCCTGCGTCATACCCGCGAAGGTCGCCTCAGCAGGCACTCTCTCCTCACTTGCCGCCGCCCGCCATTTGGGACCCCCCTCGGGCCCCTTGCCTGCCGCCGCCGCCCACCGCATCTGTTTGGGACCCCCCACCCTGCCTGCCGCCACCGCCCACTGCCGCCGTTTGGGACCCCCCCCCCCCGCCCCCCCACACTGCTGCACCCCCCCCACCCCACGCTGTGACTGACCCTGCACTGCACCCTCTCACCACTGTGGCTGATCCTGTGCTATGGCTGACCCTCTTCTGCACCCCCCCCACCACTGTGGCTGACCCTCTGCTGTGGCTGACCCTCTTCTGCACACCCCCTCTGCTGTGGCTGACCCTCTTCTTCACACCCCCACCGCTGTGGCTGACCCTCTTCTGCACACCCCCACCACTGTGGCTGACCCTCAGCTGTGGCTGACCCTCTTCTGCACACCCCCACCACTGTGGCTGACCCTCTGCTGTGGCTAAACCTCTTCTGCACACCCCCACCACTGTGGCTGACCCTCTGCTGTGGCTGACCCTCTTCTGCACACCCCCTCTGCTGTAGCTGACCCTCTTCTGCACACCTCCACCACTGTGGCTGACCCTCAGCTGTGGCTGACCCTCTTCTGCACACCCCCACCACTGTGGCTGACCCTCTGCTGTGGCTGACCCTCTTCTGCACACCCCTTCTGCTGTGGCTGACCCTCTTCTGCACACCCCCACCACTGTGGCTGACCCTCTTCTGTGGCTGACCCTCTTCTGCACACCCCCACCACTGTCGCTGACCCTCTGCTGTGGCTGACCCTCTTCTGCACACCCCTTCTGCTGTGGCTGACCCTCTTCTGCACACCCCCACCACTGTGGCTGACCCTCTTCTGCACCCCCCCCACCACTGTGGCTGACCCTCTGCTGTGGCTGACCCTCTTCTACACCCCCCCACCACTATGGCTGACCCTCTGCTGTGGCTGACCCTCTTCTGCACACCCCCACCACTATGGCTGACCCTCTGCTGTGGCTGACCCTCTTCTGCACACCCCTTCTGCTGTGGCTGACCCTCTTCTGCACACCCCCTCTGCTGTGGCTGACCCTGTGCTGTGGCTGACCCTCTTCTGCACACCCCCTCTGCTGTGGCAGACCCTCTTCTGCACACCCCTTCTGCTGTGGCTGACCCTCTTCTGCAACACCCCCACTGCTGTGGCTGACCCTCTGCTGTGGCTGACCCTCTTCTTCACACCCCCACCGCTGTGGCTGACCCTCTTCTTCATACCCCCACCACTGGGCCTGACCCTCTTCTGCACACCCAAACCACTGTGGCTGACCCTCTGCTGTGGCTGACCCTCTTCTGCACACCCCCGCCACTGTGGCTGACCCTCTGCTATGGCTGACCCTCTTCTACACACCCCCACCACTGTGGCTGACCCTCTTCTGCACACCCCCTCTGCTGTGGCTGACCCTCTGCTGTGGCTGACCCTCTTCTGCACACCCCCACCACTGTGTCTGACCCTCTGCTGTGGCTGACCCTCTTCTGCACACCCCCACCACTGTGGCTTACCCTCTTCTGCACACCCCCACCACTGTGGCTGACCCTCTGCTGTGGCTGACCCTCTTCTGCACCCCCCCACCACTGTGGCTGACCCTCTGCTGTGGCTAAACCTCTTCTGCACACCCCCACCACTGTGGCTGACCCTCTGCTGTGGCTGACCCTCTTCTGCACACCCCCTCTGCTGTGGCTGACCCTCTTCTGCACACCTCCACCACTGTGGCTGACCCTCAGCTGTGGCTGACCCTCTTCTGCACACCCCCACCACTGTGGCTGACCCTCTTCTGCACACCCCTTCTGCTGTGGCTGACCCTCTTCTGCACACCCCCACCACTGTGGCTGACCGTCTGCTGTGGCTAACCCTCTTCTACACACCCCCACCACTGTGGCTGACCCTCTGCTGTGGCTGACCCTCTTCTGCACACCCCCTCTGCTGTGGCTGACCCTCTTCTGCACACCCCCACCACTCTGGCTGACCCTCTGCTGTGGCTGACCCTCTGCTGTGGCTGACCCTCTTCTGCACACCCCCACCACTGTGGCTGACCCTCTTCTGCACACCCCCACCGCTGTGGCTGACCCTCTTCTGCACACCCCCTCTGCTGTGGCTGACCCTCTTCTGCACACCCCCACCACTGTGGCTGACCGTCTGCTGTGGCTAACCCTCTTCTGCACACCCCCACCACTGTGGCTGACCCTCTGCTGTGGCTGACCCTCTTCTGCACACCCCCTCTGCTGTGGCTGACCCTCTTCTGCACACCTCCACCACTGTGGCTGACCCTCTTCTGCAACACCCCCACTGCTGTGGCTGACCCTCTGCTGTGGCTGACCCTCTTCTTCACACCCCCACCGCTGTGGCTGACCCTCTTCTTCACACCCCCACCGCTGGGGGTGACCCTCTTCTTCATACCCCCACCACTGGGGCTGACCCTCTTCTGCACACCCAAACCACTGTGGCTGACCCTCTGCTGTGGCTGACCCTCTTCTGAACACCCCCATCACTGTGTCTGACCCTCTGCTGTGGCTGACCCTCTTCTGCACACCCCCACCACTGTGGCTGACCCTCTTCTGCACACCCCCACCACTGTGGCTGACCCTCTGCTGTGGCTAACCCTCTTCTGCACACCCCCACCACTGTGGCTGACCCTCTGCTGTGGCTAACCCTCTTCTGCACACCCCCACCACTGTGGCTGACCCTCTTCTGCACACCTCCACCACTGTGGCTGACCCTCAGCTGTGGCTGACCCTCTTCTGCACACCCCCACCACTGTGGCTGACCCTCTGCTGTGGCTGACCCTCTTCTTCACACCCCCACCGCTGTGGCTGACCCTCTGCTGTGGCTGACCCTCTTCTGCACACCCAAACCACTGTGGCTGACCCTCTGCTGTGGCTGACCCTCTTCTGCACACCCCCGCCACTGTGGCTGACCCTCTGCTATGGCTGACCCTCTTCTACACACCCCCACCACTGTGGCTGACCCTCTTCTGAACACCCCCTCTGCTGTGGCTGACCCTCTGCTGTGGCTGACCCTCTTCTGCACACCCCCACCACTGTGTCTGACCCTCTGCTGTGGCTGACCCTCTTCTGCACACCCCCACCACTGTGGCTTACCCTCTGCTGTGGCTAAACCTCTTCTGCACACCCCCACCACTGTGGCTGACCCTCTGCTGTGGCTGACCCTCTTCTGCACACCCCCTCTGCTGTGGCTGACCCTCTTCTGCACACCTCCACCACTGTGGCTGACCCTCTGCTGTGGCTGACCCTCTTCTGCACACCCCTTCTGCTGTGGCTGACCCTCTTCTGCACACCCCCACCACTCTGGCTGACCCTCTGCTGTGGCTGACCCTCTTCTGCACACCCCCACCGCTGTGGCTGACCCTCTTCTGCACACCCCCTCTGCTGTGGCTGACCCTCTTCTGCACACCCCCACCACTGTGGCTGACCCTCTGCTGTGGCTAAACCTCTTCTGCACACCCCCACCACTGTGGCTGACCCTCTGCTGTGGCTGACCCTCTTCTGCACACCCCCTCTGCTGTAGCTGACCCTCTTCTGCACACCTCCACCACTGTGGCTGACCCTCAGCTGTGGCTGACCCTCTTCTGCACACCCCCACCACTGTGGCTGACCCTCTGCTGTGGCTGACCCTCTTCTGCACACCCCTTCTGCTGTGGCTGACCCTCTTCTGCACACCCCCACCACTGTGGCTGACCCTCTTCTGTGGCTGACCCTCTTCTGCACACCCCTTCTGCTGTGGCTGACCCTCTTCTGCACACCCCCACCACTGTGGCTGACCCTCTGCTGTGGCTGACCCTCTTCTACACCCCCCCACCACTATGGCTGACCCTCTGCTGTGGCTGACCCTCTTCTGCACACCCCCACCACTATGGCTGACCCTCTGCTGTGGCTGACCCTCTTCTGCACACCCCTTCTGCTGTGGCTGACCCTCTTTTGCACACCCCCTCTGCTGTGGCTGACCCTGTGCTGTGGCTGACCCTCTTCTGCACACCCCCTCTGCTGTGGCAGACCCTCTTCTGCACACCCCTTCTGCTGTGGCTGACCCTCTTCTGCAACACCCCCACTGCTGTGGCTGACCCTCTGCTGTGGCTGACCCTCTTCTTCACACCCCCACCGCTGTGGCTGACCCTCTTCTTCATACCCCCACCACTGGGCCTGACCCTCTTCTGCACACCCAAACCACTGTGGCTGACCCTCTGCTGTGGCTGACCCTCTTCTGCACACCCCCGCCACTGTGGCTGACCCTCTGCTATGGCTGACCCTCTTCTACACACCCCCACCACTGTGGCTGACCCTCTTCTGCACACCCCCTCTGCTGTGGCTGACCCTCTGCTGTGGCTGACCCTCTTCTGCACACCCCCACCACTGTGTCTGACCCTCTGCTGTGGCTGACCCTCTTCTGCACACCCCCACCACTGTGGCTTACCCTCTTCTGCACACCCCCACCACTGTGGCTGACCCTCTGCTGTGGCTGACCCTCTTCTGCACCCCCCCACCACTGTGGCTGACCCTCTGCTGTGGCTAAACCTCTTCTGCACACCCCCACCACTGTGGCTGACCCTCTGCTGTGGCTGACCCTCTTCTGCACACCCCCTCTGCTGTGGCTGACCCTCTTCTGCACACCTCCACCACTGTGGCTGACCCTCAGCTGTGGCTGACCCTCTTCTGCACACCCCCACCACTGTGGCTGACCCTCTTCTGCACACCCCTTCTGCTGTGGCTGACCCTCTTCTGCACACCCCCACCACTGTGGCTGACCGTCTGCTGTGGCTAACCCTCTTCTACACACCCCCACCACTGTGGCTGACCCTCTGCTGTGGCTGACCCTCTTCTGCACACCCCCTCTGCTGTGGCTGACCCTCTTCTGCACACCCCCACCACTCTGGCTGACCCTCTGCTGTGGCTGACCCTCTGCTGTGGCTGACCCTCTTCTGCACACCCCCACCACTGTGGCTGACCCTCTTCTGCACACCCCCACCGCTGTGGCTGACCCTCTTCTGCACACCCCCTCTGCTGTGGCTGACCCTCTTCTGCACACCCCCACCACTGTGGCTGACCGTCTGCTGTGGCTAACCCTCTTCTGCACACCCCCACCACTGTGGCTGACCCTCTGCTGTGGCTGACCCTCTTCTGCACACCCCCTCTGCTGTGGCTGACCCTCTTCTGCACACCTCCACCACTGTGGCTGACCCTCTTCTGCAACACCCCCACTGCTGTGGCTGACCCTCTGCTGTGGCTGACCCTCTTCTTCACACCCCCACCGCTGTGGCTGACCCTCTTCTTCACACCCCCACCGCTGGGGGTGACCCTCTTCTTCATACCCCCACCACTGGGGCTGACCCTCTTCTGCACACCCAAACCACTGTGGCTGACCCTCTGCTGTGGCTGACCCTCTTCTGAACACCCCCATCACTGTGTCTGACCCTCTGCTGTGGCTGACCCTCTTCTGCACACCCCCACCACTGTGGCTGACCCTCTTCTGCACACCCCCACCACTGTGGCTGACCCTCTGCTGTGGCTAACCCTCTTCTGCACACCCCCACCACTGTGGCTGACCCTCTGCTGTGGCTAACCCTCTTCTGCACACCCCCACCACTGTGGCTGACCCTCTGCTATGGCTGACCCTCTTCTACACACCCCCACCACTGTGGCTGACCCTCTGCTGTGGCTGACCCTCTTCTGCACACCCCCTCTGCTGTGGCTGACCCTCTTCTGCACACCCCCACCACTCTGGCTGACCCTCTGCTGTGGCTGACCCTCTGCTGTGGCTGACCCTCTTCTGCACACCCCCACCACTGTGGCTGACCCTCTGCTGTGGCTAACCCTCTTCTGCACACCCCCACCACTGTGGCTGACCCTCTTCTGCACACCTCCACCACTGTGGCTGACCCTCAGCTGTGGCTGACCCTCTTCTGCACACCCCCACCACTGTGGCTGACCCTCTGCTGTGGCTGACCCTCTTCTTCACACTCCCACCGCTGTGGCTGACCCTCTGCTGTGGCTGACCCTCTTCTGCACACCCAAACCACTGTGGCTGACCCTCTGCTGTGGCTGACCCTCTTCTGCACACCCCCGCCACTGTGGCTGACCCTCTGCTATGGCTGACCCTCTTCTACACACCCCCACCACTGTGGCTGACCCTCTTCTGAACACCCCCTCTGCTGTGGCTGACCCTCTGCTGTGGCTGACCCTCTTCTGCACACCCCCACCACTGTGTCTGACCCTCTGCTGTGGCTGACCCTCTTCTGCACACCCCCACCACTGTGGCTTACCCTCTGCTGTGGCTAAACCTCTTCTGCACACCCCCACCACTGTGGCTGACCCTCTGCTGTGGCTGACCCTCTTCTGCACACCCCCTCTGCTGTGGCTGACCCTCTTCTGCACACCTCCACCACTGTGGCTGACCCTCTGCTGTGGCTGACCCTCTTCTGCACACCCCTTCTGCTGTGGCTGACCCTCTTCTGCACACCCCCACCACTCTGGCTGACCCTCTGCTGTGGCTGACCCTCTTCTGCACACCCCCACCGCTGTGGCTGACCCTCTTCTGCACACCCCCTCTGCTGTGGCTGACCCTCTTCTGCACACCCCCACCACTGTGGCTGACCCTCTGCTGTGGCTGACCCTCTTCTGCACACCCCCTCTGCTGTAGCTGACCCTCTTCTGCACACCTCCACCACTGTGGCTGACCCTCAGCTGTGGCTGACCCTCTTCTGCACACCCCCACCACTGTGGCTGACCCTCTGCTGTGGCTGACCCTCTTCTGCACACCCCCTCTGCTGTGGCTGACCCTCTTCTGCACACCCCCACCACTGTGGCTGACCCTCTGCTGTGGCTAAACCTCTTCTGCACACCCCCACCACTGTGGCTGACCCTCTTCTGTGGCTGACCCTCTTCTGCACACCCCCACCACTGTCGCTGACCCTCTGCTGTGGCTGACCCTCTTCTGCACACCCCTTCTGCTGTGGCTGACCCTCTTCTGCACACCCCCACCACTGTGGCTGACCCTCTTCTGCACCCCCCCCACCACTGTGGCTGACCCTCTGCTGTGGCTGACCCTCTTCTACACCCCCCCACCACTATGGCTGACCCTCTGCTGTGGCTGACCCTCTTCTGCACACCCCCGCCACTGTGGCTGACCCTCTGCTATGGCTGACCCTCTTCTACACACCCCCACCACTGTGGCTGACCCTCTTCTGCACACCCCCTCTGCTGTGGCTGACCCTCTGCTGTGGCTGACCCTCTTCTGCACACCCCCACCACTGTGGCTGACCCTCTGCTGTGGCTAACCCTCTTCTGCACACCCCCACCACTGTGGCTGACCCTCTTCTGCACACCTCCACCACTGTGGCTGACCCTCAGCTGTGGCTGACCCTCTTCTGCACACCCCCACCACTGTGGCTGACCCTCTGCTGTGGCTGACCCTCTTCTTCACACCCCCACCGCTGTGGCTGACCCTCTGCTGTGGCTGACCCTCTTCTGCACACCCAAACCACTGTGGCTGACCCTCTGCTGTGGCTGACCCTCTTCTGCACACCCCCGCCACTGTGGCTGACCCTCTGCTATGGCTGACCCTCTTCTACACACCCCCACCACTGTGGCTGACCCTCTTCTGAACACCCCCTCTGCTGTGGCTGACCCTCTGCTGTGGCTGACCCTCTTCTGCACACCCCCTCTGCTGTGGCAGACCCTCTTCTGCACACCCCTTCTGCTGTGGCTGACCCTCTTCTGCAACACCCCCACTGCTGTGGCTGACCCTCTGCTGTGGCTGACCCTCTTCTTCACACCCCCACCGCTGTGGCTGACCCTCTTCTTCATACCCCCACCACTGGGCCTGACCCTCTTCTGCACACCCAAACCACTGTGGCTGACCCTCTGCTGTGGCTGACCCTCTTCTGCACACCCCCGCCACTGTGGCTGACCCTCTGCTATGGCTGACCCTCTTCTACACACCCCCACCACTGTGGCTGACCCTCTTCTGCACACCCCCTCTGCTGTGGCTGACCCTCTGCTGTGGCTGACCCTCTTCTGCACACCCCCACCACTGTGTCTGACCCTCTGCTGTGGCTGACCCTCTTCTGCACACCCCCACCACTGTGGCTTACCCTCTTCTGCACACCCCCACCACTGTGGCTGACCCTCTGCTGTGGCTGACCCTCTTCTGCACCCCCCCACCACTGTGGCTGACCCTCTGCTGTGGCTAAACCTCTTCTGCACACCCCCACCACTGTGGCTGACCCTCTGCTGTGGCTGACCCTCTTCTGCACACCCCCTCTGCTGTGGCTGACCCTCTTCTGCACACCTCCACCACTGTGGCTGACCCTCAGCTGTGGCTGACCCTCTTCTGCACACCCCCACCACTGTGGCTGACCCTCTTCTGCACACCCCTTCTGCTGTGGCTGACCCTCTTCTGCACACCCCCACCACTGTGGCTGACCGTCTGCTGTGGCTAACCCTCTTCTACACACCCCCACCACTGTGGCTGACCCTCTGCTGTGGCTGACCCTCTTCTGCACACCCCCTCTGCTGTGGCTGACCCTCTTCTGCACACCCCCACCACTCTGGCTGACCCTCTGCTGTGGCTGACCCTCTGCTGTGGCTGACCCTCTTCTGCACACCCCCACCACTGTGGCTGACCCTCTTCTGCACACCCCCACCGCTGTGGCTGACCCTCTTCTGCACACCCCCTCTGCTGTGGCTGACCCTCTTCTGCACACCCCCACCACTGTGGCTGACCGTCTGCTGTGGCTAACCCTTTTCTGCACACCCCCACCACTGTGGCTGACCCTCTGCTGTGGCTGACCCTCTTCTGCACACCCCCGCCACTGTGGCTGACCCTCTGCTATGGCTGACCCTCTTCTACACACCCCCACCACTGTGGCTGACCCTCTTCTGAACACCCCCTCTGCTGTGGCTGACCCTCTGCTGTGGCTGACCCTCTTCTGCACACCCCCACCACTGTGTCTGACCCTCTGCTGTGGCTGACCCTCTTCTGCACACCCCCACCACTGTGGCTTACCCTCTGCTGTGGCTAAACCTCTTCTGCACACCCCCACCACTGTGGCTGACCCTCTGCTGTGGCTGACCCTCTTCTGCACACCCCCTCTGCTGTGGCTGACCCTCTTCTGCACACCTCCACCACTGTGGCTGACCCTCTGCTGTGGCTGACCCTCTTCTGCACACCCCTTCTGCTGTGGCTGACCCTCTTCTGCACACCCCCACCACTCTGGCTGACCCTCTGCTGTGGCTGACCCTCTTCTGCACACCCCCACCGCTGTGGCTGACCCTCTTCTGCACACCCCCTCTGCTGTGGCTGACCCTCTTCTGCACACCCCCACCACTGTGGCTGACCGTCTGCTGTGGCTAACCCTCTTCTGCACACCCCCACCACTGTGGCTGACCCTCTGCTGTGGCTGACCCTCTTCTGCACACCCCCTCTGCTGTGGCTGACCCTCTTCTGCACACCTCCACCACTGTGGCTGACCCTCTTCTGCAACACCCCCACTGCTGTGGCTGACCCTCTGCTGTGGCTGACCCTCTTCTTCACACCTCCACCGCTGTGGCTGACCCTCTTCTTCACACCCCCACTGCTGTGGCTGACCCTCTTCTGCACACCCCCACCACTGTGGCTGACCCTCTTCTGCACACCCAAACCACTGTGGCTGACCCTCTGCTGTGGCTGACCCTCTTCTGCACACCCCCACCACTGTGGCTGACCCTCTGCTATGCCTGACCCTCTTCTACACACCCCCACCACTGTGGCTGACCCTCTTCTGCACACCCCCTCTGCTGTGGCTGACCCTCTTCTGCACACCCCCACCACTGTGGCTGACCCTCTGCTGTGGCTGACCCTCTTTTGCACACCCCCACCGCTGTGGCTGACCCTCTTCTGCACACCCCCTCTGCTGTGGCTGACCCTCTTCTGCACACACCCACCACTGTGGCTGACCCTCTGCTGTGGCTGACCCTCTTCTGCACACCCCCACCACTGTGGCTGACCCTCTGCTGTGGCTGACCCTCTTCTGCACACCCCCTCTGCTGTGGCTGACCCTCAGCTGTGGCTGACCCTCTTCTGCACACCTCCACCACTATGGCTGACCCTCTGCTGTGGCTTACCCTCTTCTGCACACCCCCTCTGCTGTGGCTGACCCTGTGCTGTGGCTGACCCTCTTCTGCACACCCCCTCTGCTGTGGCTGACCTTCTGCTGTGACTGACCCACTTCTGCACACCCGCACTGCTGTGGCTGACCCTCTTCTGCACACCCCCACCACTGTGGCTGACCCTCTGCTGTGGCCGACCCTCTTCTTCACACCCCCACCGCTGTGGCTGACCCTCTTCTGCACACCCAAACCACTGTGGCTGACCCTCTTCTGCAACACCCCCACTGCTGTGGCTGACCCTCTGCTGTGGCTAACCCTCTTCTGCACACCCCCACCACTGTGGCTGACCCTCTGCTGTGGCTAACCCTCTTCTGCACACCTCCACCACTGTGGCTGACCCTCAGCTGTGGCTGACCCTCTTCTGCACACCCCTTCTGCTGTGGTTGACCCTCTTCTGCACACCCCCACCACTGTGGCTGACCCTCTGCTGTAGCTGACCCTCTTCTGCACACCTCCACCACTTTGGCTGACCCTCTTCTGCCCACCCCCTCTGCTGTGGCTGACCCTCTGCTGTGGCTAACCCTCTTCTGCACACCCCCACCACTGTGGCTGACCCTCTGCTGTGGCTGACCCTCTTCTGCACACCTCCACCACTGTGGCTGACCCTCAGCTGTGGCTGACCCTCTTCTGCACACCCTCTTCTGCACACCCCCACCACTGTGGCTGACCCTCTTCTGCACACCTCCACCGCTGTGGCTGACCCTCTTCTGCACACCCCCACCACTGTGGCTGACCCTCTGCTGTAGCTGACCCTCTTCTGCACACCTCCACCACTGTGGCTGACCCTCAGCTGTGGCTGACCCTCTTCTGCACACCCTCTTCTGCACACCCCCACCACTGTGGCTGACCCTCTTCTGCACACCTCCACCGCTGTGGCTGACCCTCTTCTGCACACCCCCTCTGCTGTGGCTGACCCTCTTCTGCACACCCCCACCACTGTGGCTGACCCTCTGCTGTAGCTGACCCTCTTCTGCACACCTCCACCACTGTGGCTGACCCTCTTCTGCCCACCCCCTCTGCTGTGGCTGACCCTCTGCTGTGGCTAACCCACTTCTGCACACCCCCACCACTATGGCTGACCCTCTGCTGTGGCTGACCCTCTTCTGCACACCTCCACCACTGTGGCTGACTCTCAGCTGTGGCTGACCCTCTTCTGCACACCCTCTTCTGCACACACCCACCACTGTGGCTGACCCTCTTCTGCACACCTCCACCGCTGTGGCTGACCCTCTTCTGCACACCCCCACCACTGTGGCTGACCCTCTGCTGTAGCTGACCCTCTTCTGCACACCTCCACCACTGTGGCTGACCCTCAGCTGTGGCTGACCCTCTTCTGCACACCCCCACCACTGTGGCTGACCCTCTTCTGCACACCTCCACCGCTGTGGCTGACCCTCTTCTGCACACCCCCTCTGCTGTTGCTGACCCTCTTCTGCACACCCCCTCCGCTGTGGCTGACCCTCAGCTGTGGCTGACCCTCTTCTGCACACCCCCACCACTATGGCTGACCCTCTGCTGTGGCTGACCCTCTTCTGCACACCCCTTCTGCTGTGGCTGACCTTTTCTGCACACCCCCTCTGCTGTGGCTGACACTCTGCTGTGGCTGACCCTCTTCTGCACACACCCACCGCTGCACACCCCCTCTGCTGTGGCTGACACTGTGCTGTGGCTGACCCTCTTCTGCACACCCCCTCTGCTGTGCCTGTCCCTCTGCTGTGGCTGACCCTCTTGTGCACACACACACCACTGTGGCTGACCCTCTGCTGTTGCTAACCCTCTTCTGCACACCCCCACCACTGTGGCTGACCCTCTGCTGTGGCTAACCCTCATCTGCACACCCCCACCACTGTGGCTGACCCTCTGCTGTGGCTGACCATCTTCTGCACACTCCCACCACTGTGGCTGACCCTCTTCTGCACACCCCCACCACTGTGGCTGACCCTCTTCTGCACACCCCCACCACTGTGGCTGACCCTCTGCTGTGGCTAACCCTCTTCTGCACACCCCCACCACTGTGGCTGACCCTCTGCTGTGGCTGACCCTCTTCTGCACACCCCCAACACTGTGGCTGACCCTCTGCTGTGGCTGACCCTCTTCTGCACACCCCTTCTGCTGTGGCTGACCCTCTTCTGCACACCCCCACCACTGTGGCTGACCCTCTGCTGTGGCTGACCCTCTTCTTCACACCCCCACCGCTGTGGCTGACCCTCTTCTTCACACCCCCACTGCTGTGGCTGATCCTCTTCTGCACACCCCCACCACTGTGGCTGACCCTCTTCTGCACACCCAAACCACTGTGGCTGACCCTCTGCTGTGGCTGACCCTCTTCTTCACACCCCCACCGCTGGGGCTGACCCTCTTCTTCATACCCCCACCACTGGGGCTGACCCTCTTCTGCACACCCAAACCACTGTGTCTGACCCTCTGCTGTGGCTGATCCTCTTCTGCACACCCCCACCACTGTGGCTGACCCTCTTCTGCACACCCCCACCACTGTGGCTGACCCTCTGCTGTGGCTAACCCTCTTCTGCACACACCCACCACTGTGGCTGACACTCTTCTGCACACCTCCACCACTGTGGCTGACCCTCAGCTGTGGCTGACCCTCTTCTGCACACCCCCACCACTGTGGCTGATCCTCTACTGTGGCTGACCCTCTTCTGCACACCCCTTCTGCTGTGGCTGACCCTCTTCTTCACACCCCCACCACTGTGGCTGACCCTCTGCTGTGGCCGACCCTCTTCTTCACACCCCCACCGCTGTGGCTGACCCTCTTCTGCACACCCAAACCACTGTGGCTGACCCTCTGCTATGGCTGACCCTCTTCTACACCCCCCCACCACTGTGGCTGACCCTCTTCTGCACACCCCCTCTGCTGTGGCTGACCCTCTTCTGCACACCCAAACCACTGTGGCTGACCCTCTGCTGTGGCTGACCCTCTTCTGCACAACCCCACCACTGTGGCTGACCCTCTGCTGTGGCTGACCCTCTTCTTCACACCCCCTCTGCTGTAGCTGACCCTCTTCTGCACACCTCCAACACTGTGGCTGACCCTCTTCTGCCCACCCCCTCTGCTGTGGCTGACCCTCTTCTTCACACCCCCACCACTGTGGCTGACCCTCTGCTGTGGCCGACCCTCTTCTTCACACCCCCACCGCTGTGGCTGACCCTCTTCTGCACACCCCCACCACTGTGGCTGACCCTCTGCTATGGCTGACCCTCTTCTACACCCCCCCACCACTGTGGCTGACCCTCTTCTGCACACCCCCTCTGCTGTGGCTGACCCTCTTCTGCACACCCATACCACTGTGGCTGACCCTCTGCTGTGGCTGACCCTCTTCTGCACACCCCCACCACTGTGGCTGACCCTCTGCTGTGGCTGACCCTCTTCTGCACACCCCCTCTGCTGTAGCTGACCCTCTTCTGCACACCTCCACCACTGTGGCTGACCCTCTTCTGCCCACCCCCTCTGCTGTGGCTGACCCTCTGATGTGGCTAACCCTCTTCTGCACACCCCCACCACTGTGGCTGACCCTCTTCTGCCCACCCCCTCTGCTGTGGCTGACCCTCTGCTGTGGCTGACCCTCTTCTGCACACTCCCTCTGCTGTGGCTGACCCTCTTCTGCACACCTCCACCACTGTGGCTGACCCTCTTCTGCACACCCCCTCTGCTGTGGCTGACCCTCTTCTGCACACCCATACCACTGTGGCTGACCCTCTGCTGTGGCTGACCCTCTTCTGCACACCCCCACCACTGTGGCTGACCCTCTGCTGTGGCTGACCCTCTTCTGCACACCCCCTCTGCTGTAGCTGACCCTCTTCTGCACAGCTCCACCACTGTGGCTGACCCTCTTCTGCCCACCCCCTCTGCTGTGGCTGACCCTCTGATGTGGCTAACCCTCTTCTGCACACCCCCACCACTGTGGCTGACCCTCTTCTGCCCACCCCCTCTGCTGTGGCTGACCCTCTGCTGTGGCTGACCCTCTTCTGCACACCTCCACCACTGTGGCTGACCCTCTTCTGCCCACCCCCTCTGCTGTGGCTGACCCTCTGCTGTGGCTAACCCTCTTCTGCACACCTCCACCACTGTGGCTGACCCTCTTCTGCCCACCCCCTCTGCTGTGGCTGACCCTCTGCTGTGGCTGACCCTCTTCTGCACACTCCCTCTGCTGTAGCTGACCCTCTTCTGCACACCTCCACCACTGTGGCTGACCCTCTTCTGCACACCCCCTCTGCTGTGGCTGACCCTCTTCTGCACACCCCCTCCGCTGTGGCTGACCCTCTTCTGCACACCCCCACCGCTGTGGCTGACCCTCTTCTGTGGCTGACCCTCTTCTGCACACCCCCTCTGCTGTGGCTGACCCTCTTCTGTGGCTGACCCTCTTCTGCACACCCCTTCTGCTGTGGCTGACCCTCTTCTGCACACCCCCTCTGCTGTGGCTGACCCTCTTCTGCACACCCCCACCGCTGTGGCTGACCCTCTTCTGTGGCTGACCCTCTTCTGCACACCCCCTCTGCTGTGGCTGACCCTCAGCTGTGGCTGACCCTCTTCTGCACACCCCCACCACTGTGGCTGACCCTCTTCTGCACACCCCCACCGCTGTGGCTGACCCTCTTCTGTGGCTGACCCTCTTCTGCACACCCCCTCTGCTGTGGCTGACCCTCTTCTGTGGCTGACCCTCTTCTGCACACCCCTTCTGCTGTGGCTGACCCTCTTCTGCACACCCCCTCTGCTGTGGCTGACCCTCTGCTGTGGCTGACCCTCTTCTGCACACCCTCACCACTGTGGCTGACCTTTTCTGCACACCCCCTCTGCTGTGGCTGACACTCTGCTGTGGCTGACCCTCTTCTGCACACACCCACCGCTGCACACCCCCTCTGCTGTGGCTGACACTGTGCTGTGGCTGACCCTCTTCTGCACACCCCCTCTGCTGTGCCTGTCCCTCTTCTGCACACCTCCACCACTGTGGCTGTCCCTCTGCTGTGGCTGACCCTCTTGTGCACACCCCCACCACTGTGGCTGACCCTCTGCTGTGGCTAACCCTCTTCTGCACACCCCCTCCACTGTGGCTGACCCTCTGCTGTGGCTAACCCTCATCTGCACACCCCCACCACTGTGTCTGACCCACTGCTGTGGCTGACCCTCTTCTGCACACTCCCACCACTGTGGCTGACCCTCTTCTGCACACCCCCACCACTGTGGCTGACCCTCTGCTGTGGCTGACCCTCTTCTGCACACCCCCACCACTGTGGCTGACCCTCTGCTGTGGCTAACCCTCTTCTGCACACCCCCAACACTGTGGCTGACCCTCTGCTGTGGCTGACCCTCTTCTGCACACCCCTTCTGCTGTGGCTGACCCTCTTCTGCACACCCCCTCTGCTGTGGCTGACCCTCTGCTGTGGCTGACCCTCTTCTTCACACCCCCACCGCTGTGGCTGACCCTCTTCTTCACACCCCCACTGCTGTGGTTGATCCTCTTCTGCACACCCCCACCACTGTGGCTGACCCTCTTCTGCACACCCAAACCACTGTGGCTGACCCTCTGCTGTGGCTGACCCTCTTCTACACACCCCCACCACTGTGGCTGACCCTCTGCTGTGACTGACCCTCTTCTGCACACCCCCACCACTGTGGCTGACCCTCTTCTGCCCACCCCCACCGCTGTGGCTGACCCTCTGCTGTGGCTGACCCTCTTCTGCACACCCCCACCACTGTGGCTGACCCTCTGCTGTGGCTAACCCTCTTCTGCACACCCCCACCACTGTGGCTGACCCTCTTCTGCACACCTCCACCGCTGTGGCTGACCCTCTTCTGCACACCCCCTCTGCTGTGGCTGACCCTCTGCTGTGGCTGACCCTCTTCTGCACACCCCCTCTGCTGTGGCTGACCCTCTTCTGCACACCCCCACCACTGTGGCTGACCCTCTGCTGTGGATGACCCTCTTCTGCACACCCCCTCTGCTGTGGCTGACCCTCAGCTGTGGCTGACCCTCTTCTGCACACCCCCACCACTATGGCTGACCCTCTGCTGTGACTGACCCTCTTCTGCACACCCCTTCTGCTGTGGCTGACCCTCTTCTGCACACCCCCTCTGCTGTGGCTGACCGTCTTCTGCACACCCTCACCACTGTGGCTGACCTTTTCTGCACACCCCCTCTGCTGTGGCTGACACTCTGCTGTGGCTGACCCTCTTCTGCACACCCCCACCGCTGCACACCCCCTCTGCTGTGGCTGACACTGTGCTGTGGCTGTCCCTCTTCTGCACACCCCCTCTGCTGTGCCTGTCCCTCTTCTGCACACCTCCACCACTGTGGCTGTCCCTCTGCTGTGGCTGACCCTCTTGTGCACACCCCCACCACTGTGGCTGACCCTCTGCTGTGGCTGACCATCTTCTGCACACCACCACCACTGTGGCTGACCCTCTGCTGTGGCTAACCCTCTTCTGCACACCCCCACCACTGTGGCTGACCCTCTGCTGTTGCTGACGCTCTTCTGTACACCCCCTCTGCTGTGGCTGACCCTCTTCTGCACACCCCCTCCGCTGTGGCTGACCCTCAGCTGTGGCTGACCCTCTTCTGCACACCCCTTCTGCTGTGGCTGACCCTCTTCTGCACACCTCCAACACTGTGGCTGACCCTCAGCTGTGTGTGACCCTCTTCTGCACACACACCCCATTGTGGCTGACCCTCTGCTGTGGCTGACCCTCTTCTTCACACCTCCACCACTGTGGCTGACCCTCTTCTGCACACCTCCACCACTGTGGCTGACCCTCAGCTGTGGCTGTCCCTCTTCTGCACACCCCGTCTGCTGTGGCTGTCCCTCTTCTGCACACCCCCTCTGCTGTGGCTGACCCTCTGCTGTGGCTGTCCCTCTTCTGCACACCCCCACCACTGTGGCTGACCCTCTGCTGTGGTCTGACCCTCTTCTGCACACCCGCTCTGGTGTGGCTGACCCTCTTCTGCACACCCCCTCTGCTGTGGCTGACCCTCTTCTGCACACCTCCACCACTGTGGCTGACCTGCTGTGGCTGACCCTCTTCTGCACACCCCCTCTGCTGTGGTTGAGCCTCTTCTGCACACCTCCACCTCTGTGGCTGACCCTCTTCTGTGGCTGACCCTCTTCTGCACACCCCTTCTGCTGTGGCTGACCCTCTTCTGCACACCCCCTCTGCTGTGGCTGACCCTCTGCTGTGGCTGACCCTCTTCTGCACACCCCCTCTGCTGTGGCTGACCCTCTTCTGCACACCTCCACCACTGTGGCTGACCTGCTGTGGCTGACCCTCTTCTGCACACCCGCTCTGGTGTGGCTGACCCTCTTCTGCACACCCCCTCTGCTGTGGCTGACCCTCTTCTGTGGCTGACCCTCTTCTGCACACCCCTTCTGCTGTGGCTGACCCTCTTCTGCACACCCCCTCTGCTGTGGCTGACCCTCTGCTGTGGCTGACCCTCTTCTGCACACCCTCACCACTGTGGCTGACCTTTTCTGCACACCCCCTCTGCTGTGGCTGACACTCTGCTGTGGCTGACCCTCTTCTGCACACACCCACCGCTGCACACCCCCTCTGCTGTGGCTGACACTGTGCTGTGGCTGACCCTCTTCTGCACACCCCCTCTGCTGTGCCTGTCCCTCTTCTGCACACCTCCACCACTGTGGCTGTCCCTCTGCTGTGGCTGACCCTCTTGTGCACACCCCCACCACTGTGGCTGACCCTCTGCTGTGGCTAACCCTCTTCTGCACACCCCCTCCACTGTGGCTGACCCTCTGCTGTGGCTAACCCTCATCTGCACACCCCCACCACTGTGTCTGACCCACTGCTGTGGCTGACCCTCTTCTGCACACTCCCACCACTGTGGCTGACCCTCTTCTGCACACCCCCACCACTGTGGCTGACCCTCTGCTGTGGCTGACCCTCTTCTGCACACCCCCACCACTGTGGCTGACCCTCTGCTGTGGCTAACCCTCTTCTGCACACCCCCAACACTGTGGCTGACCCTCTGCTGTGGCTGACCCTCTTCTGCACACCCCTTCTGCTGTGGCTGACCCTCTTCTGCACACCCCCTCTGCTGTGGCTGACCCTCTGCTGTGGCTGACCCTCTTCTTCACACCCCCACCGCTGTGGCTGACCCTCTTCTTCACACCCCCACTGCTGTGGTTGATCCTCTTCTGCACACCCCCACCACTGTGGCTGACCCTCTTCTGCACACCCAAACCACTGTGGCTGACCCTCTGCTGTGGCTGACCCTCTTCTACACACCCCCACCACTGTGGCTGACCCTCTGCTGTGACTGACCCTCTTCTGCACACCCCCACCACTGTGGCTGACCCTCTTCTGCCCACCCCCACCGCTGTGGCTGACCCTCTGCTGTGGCTGACCCTCTTCTGCACACCCCCACCACTGTGGCTGACCCTCTGCTGTGGCTAACCCTCTTCTGCACACCCCCACCACTGTGGCTGACCCTCTTCTGCACACCTCCACCGCTGTGGCTGACCCTCTTCTGCACACCCCCTCTGCTGTGGCTGACCCTCTGCTGTGGCTGACCCTCTTCTGCACACCCCCTCTGCTGTGGCTGACCCTCTTCTGCACACCCCCACCACTGTGGCTGACCCTCTGCTGTGGATGACCCTCTTCTGCACACCCCCTCTGCTGTGGCTGACCCTCAGCTGTGGCTGACCCTCTTCTGCACACCCCCACCACTATGGCTGACCCTCTGCTGTGACTGACCCTCTTCTGCACACCCCTTCTGCTGTGGCTGACCCTCTTCTGCACACCCCCTCTGCTGTGGCTGACCGTCTTCTGCACACCCTCACCACTGTGGCTGACCTTTTCTGCACACCCCCTCTGCTGTGGCTGACACTCTGCTGTGGCTGACCCTCTTCTGCACACCCCCACCGCTGCACACCCCCTCTGCTGTGGCTGACACTGTGCTGTGGCTGTCCCTCTTCTGCACACCCCCTCTGCTGTGCCTGTCCCTCTTCTGCACACCTCCACCACTGTGGCTGTCCCTCTGCTGTGGCTGACCCTCTTGTGCACACCCCCACCACTGTGGCTGACCCTCTGCTGTGGCTGACCATCTTCTGCACACCACCACCACTGTGGCTGACCCTCTGCTGTGGCTAACCCTCTTCTGCACACCCCCACCACTGTGGCTGACCCTCTGCTGTTGCTGACGCTCTTCTGTACACCCCCTCTGCTGTGGCTGACCCTCTTCTGCACACCCCCTCCGCTGTGGCTGACCCTCAGCTGTGGCTGACCCTCTTCTGCACACCCCTTCTGCTGTGGCTGACCCTCTTCTGCACACCTCCAACACTGTGGCTGACCCTCAGCTGTGTGTGACCCTCTTCTGCACACACACCCCATTGTGGCTGACCCTCTGCTGTGGCTGACCCTCTTCTTCACACCTCCACCACTGTGGCTGACCCTCTTCTGCACACCTCCACCACTGTGGCTGACCCTCAGCTGTGGCTGTCCCTCTTCTGCACACCCCGTCTGCTGTGGCTGTCCCTCTTCTGCACACCCCCTCTGCTGTGGCTGACCCTCTGCTGTGGCTGTCCCTCTTCTGCACACCCCCACCACTGTGGCTGACCCTCTGCTGTGGTCTGACCCTCTTCTGCACACCCGCTCTGGTGTGGCTGACCCTCTTCTGCACACCCCCTCTGCTGTGGCTGACCCTCTTCTGCACACCTCCACCACTGTGGCTGACCTGCTGTGGCTGACCCTCTTCTGCACACCCCCTCTGCTGTGGTTGAGCCTCTTCTGCACACCTCCACCTCTGTGGCTGACCCTCAGCTGTGGCTGACCCTCAGCTGTTGCTGACCCTCTTCTGCATACCCCCTCTGCTTTGGCTGACCCTCTGCTGTGGCTGACCCTCTTCTGCACACCCCCACCACTGTGAATGACACTCTGCTGTGGCTGACCCTCTTCTGCACACCTCCTCTGCTGTGGCTGGACCTCTTCTGCACACCTCCACCACTGTGGCTGACCCTCAGCTGTGGCTGACCCTCTTCTGCACACCCCCTCTGCTGTGGCTCACCCTCTGCTGTGGCTGACCCTCTTCTGCACACCCCCGCCGGGAAGGATGGAGGGAGGGAGAGGGGGATAGCGGGAGAAAAAAGAGGAGGGAGAGAGGGAGAGGGAGAAATACAGGAGGTAGGTAGGTTTTATAGACTGGGCCACAGCAACGCGTGGCGGGTACAGCAAGTCTATATAAATAAAAAGGCAATTATGAGTTTGTTCAAAACCGTTAATCTCAGAAAGCACTGCATCGATCGCCACCAAATTTTCTCACAACGTTCCTTAGAAGTGCAGCACCAATGATATATATAGATTGTGTGGATGGAACACCTGTGCCAGGTGCACGCTACCCAAATATAAAAGTGCGGCACTTGTGAGTTTTTAACCTCCCTTTAGCTCCTCCTACCCGGCTGCTGCTTATGCTGTGTCTAACAATCACATTTCCATCGGTCGCTTCCTCAATGGACTACCCTTTCCACAAGGCCCTGCGGCCCTGAAGCATATACACGCGCGTGGATGCACGCGCGCACGCTCAGCCCCCTGTCCAACATTACTGGGATAAGGGGTCAGAGTTTCAGGGCAGGGTCCCCCCCCCCCCCAAATCCCCCCCCCCCCAATGGGGAAGGAGGAGGAAGACATCCTTCCGGCCCAAGAGACAAATCACCTGGGCGCTTCCGGGATTCACGGGTGGGAGTTCCGCTCTCGGTCCCCCATCACTCCCCACATTTGCCGCCGCCAACGGAGCCTGACCTGCTGCCGGCGGAGGCTGGAAGCCTGGAGAATCACGGCCAAAAAAACTTTCTGCCGCGACCACCACTTCCTTTCTTTTTGGGGGGGGGGGGCATTGGGGAGGTAAGGGAGGAACTGATGGTCGCTTGGAGGGAGGGAGGGAGGGGCCTGGAGGAGATTGATTGGGGGGGGTCTGGGGAGGGGAGGGGAAGGTAGGTAGGTAGAGGGATAGAGGGAGAAATACAGTAGGTAGGTAGGTTTAACCAGACTGGGCCACAGCAACGGGTGGCTGCGATAGCTAGTACTTAAATATTTACAAAAAGTGAGGGGTGTACTCCTGTGATATAATGTAGATATAGAGATATAGATATAGAAATTTATATCTGTATATCCCATTCAGCCATCCTTCCATCTGTCTTCTGGCCATTTATTAAGGTCCTATTTTCAACCCAAGCTGTGAATGAAAAAATTGTGATACGATCAAGAATCTAGAGCTCCAAAGCTTGCTAAATGACTTTCCGGAAAAAATCTGAAATATGAAACCGAGTTAAAAGCCGGAGCCGAGAAAGGCTTAACCAGGGTTTTCTGAGTTTCCTTTCTTGTGGCTTCCTTCTGAGCAACCTAGGATTTGGCTGTTATGTAGGCTTCTGTGTGAATGTATGCATGTATTTCAATCTTTGTGTGATTGCATGCATCGGGCTGTGTGAAGACGCTAACACCATATATGTATGTATGTATGAATGAATGGTTTTAAATCCTTTGTCTCTTAGTGTGACGAACGCTAACCCCCGTGTGCCAATGCTTCTGTTTTCAGGCGCCGGCTGGCACAGCGCCAGTGGGCGATGGAGAGAGCAGCCATCATCTGTCGCTGGACGTGGTTACAAGCTCAGGTGTTGGACCTGGAGTATCGGATAAGGCAGCAGACTGATGTTTACAAGCAGCTCCGTGCCAACAAGGTAGTGCATCTTTGTATACCCATCTCAAAATCCAGTTCGTTTAGTGACCATTCGAAAGTTTTACACAGGGACCTGCCACAGCTTTTGTGAACCCTCACAGCATCCCCCCCCCTGGGCTCATAGTACTCAAAATGCAGACTGGCTTGTCTTTACGACGGTCGCAGTGTCCCGGGGTCAGGGGATTCCCCTTTGGGGGTGGCCTTCCCACCGAGAAGCTGGGTTCATTTAATGGCTGACTTGACAATATGTAGTGATTCACTCAGAAAGGTCATAAAATTGTAGCAAAGCTCACATCCCAACTAGGTCACATTATCAGTGCAAGTGTGGGATTTGCTCTCTGTTTATACGTACCGTCCCTTCCAGAACTGATGATGTTCCCTAGTTGGGTCCTGAAACATCTGCAAGAAAACCACCAAGCTCAGAGAGCACAAAGGACCCCTAATCCATTATTTCTATTTAACTTTGATGGGTCGTCCCTCCCTCCCCAATTATTTTGTAAGCTGCTGTTAATCTACTGCCACAGTCCACTGGAATGTATTTATTTATTTATTTATTTGTTTGTTTATTTATTTATTTATTTATTTAATTTATATACCGCCCTTCTCAGGGCGGTGAACAGCCACAATAAAAAGAGGAAATACAAAAGTTAAAATAGCAAATTAGTAAATATTAAATAGGTTGGCCTATTATTATAAAACCAGTACTAAAACCCAATTAAAAGACTATGACAGGCCGGCTGCACGAAATAGATGTGTCTTCAGGGCCCGACGGAAAGACGTAGGTCTGCGATCATGCGTAGTTCAGGGGGGAGGTCATTCCAGAGGGCAGGGGCTGCCACAGAAGGCTCTCCCCCTGGGGGTCGCCAGCCAACATTGTCTGGCCGACGGCACCCTGATGAGGCCCTCTCTGTGGGAGCGCACTGGTCGGAGGTATTTGGCAGCAGGAGGCGGTCTTGCAGATAACCAGGTCCCTTGCCATGGAACGCTTTAAAGGTGGTCACTAGTATCTTGAAGCGCAGCCAGAAAGCCACAGGCAGCCAGTGCAGCTCACGCAGGAGAGGTGTCACGTGGGAGCGTCTAGATGCTCCCAAAATCCCCCGCGCGGCCGCATTCTAAACTAACTGGAGCCTCCGGGTGCATCTCAAGGAAAGCCCCATGTAGAGAGTGTTACAATAGTCCAGGCGGGAGGTGACGAGAGCTTGAGTGACAGTGCGTAAGGCGTCACAATCCAGAAAGGGACACAACTGGCGCATCAGGCGAACCTGATAAAAGGCCCCCCTGGCCACAGCCATCATGTGTTCTTCTAAAGACAGCCGAGAGTCCAGGAGGACACCCAAGTTGCGAGCCCTCTCTGTGGGGGCCAATGACTCACCCCCAATAGCCAGAGATGGCGTCAACTGGCTATACCGGAAGCCACAGCCACTCGGTCTTGGATGGGTTGAGTCGAAGCCTGTTCCTCCCCATCCAGACTCGCACGGCCTCCAGGCAACGGGACATCACTTCCACGGCATCGTTGGGGTGGTCCGGGGTAGAGATGTACAGCTGAGTATCATCAGCGTACTGATGGAACTCTACCCCAAAACCACGGATGATCTCACCCAACGGCTTTACATAGATGTTGAACAGGAGGGGCGAGAGGACCAACCCCTGTGGAACCCCACAAGTGAGGCGCCTCGAAGTCGACCTCTGCCCCCCTGCCAACACAAACTGCGTCCGATCAGAGAGATAGGAGGAGAACCACTGTAAAACGGTGCCCCCCACCCCTAACCCCTCCAACCGGTGCAGCATGATACCATGGTCGATGGTGTCAAAAGCCACTGAGAAATCTAACAGGACCAGGCTAGAGGAACAGCCCCTATTCCGAGCCCTCCAGAGATCATCGACCAACGCGACCAATGTCGTCTCCGTGCTGTGCCCGGGCCGGAAGCCGGACTGGCGCGAGTCCAGTTAGACAGCTTCATCCAGGTGCTGAGGGAGCTGCCGTGCCACCACACTCTCAACAACCTTCGCAATAAACCGAAGGTTGGAGACAGGACGATAGTTGGCCAGAACAGCCAGATCCAGAGATGGCTTCTTGAGAAGGGGTCTCACCACCGCCTCTTTCAAGGCGGCCGGCAAAAACCCCTCACTCAGAGAAGCGTTGACAATTCCCTGGAGGCAGCCTCGTGTAACCTCCCGGGAGGCCAGTACCAACCAAGAGGGACATGGGTCCAATAAACGTGGTGGCGCTCAGCCGCCCCAATATCCTGTCCATGTCCTCAGGAGTCACAGGATCGAACTCCTCCCAGGTAACATTCTCAAGACCTGCCTCAGTCAACAAGGTTGAACTAATCCAGTCGGAGGCCAACCTGTCCCGAATCTGATCGATTTTATCATGCAGATAACGCCCAAAATCTTCCGCTCGACCCTGTAAGGGAACATCCCGCGCCTCCAGATGGAGAAGAGAGCGGGTCACCCTAAACAGGGCGGCTGGGCGGTTATCTGCAGATGCGACAAGAGCGGAGAAATAGTTGCGTTTCGCCGCTCTTAGCGCCACCAGGTAGGTCTTTAAATAAGACCTTACCCGTGTCCGGTCAGACTCGGAGCGGGTGGCCCTCCAACCGCTCTCTAGGCATCTCTTCTGACCCTTCATCACCCTCAGCTCCTCGGAGAACCAAGGAGCCAAGACAGTTCGGCGCCGGGTAAGAGTCCGCAAAGGCACGACACGGTCCAAGGCCCCTGTGGCCGTACTGTTCCAGGCAGCCACCAGGTCTTCAGTCGAGTCGTGGGTCAGGGTCTCGGGTATCGGGTATCGGCCCAAGCTCCATCTGGAACCTCTCAGGGTCCATCAGGTGCCTGGGGCGGAACCATCTCACCGATTCCGGTTCCGCCTCCCTACGGTGGGGTGCAGCGGTTTGAAAGTCAAGTCGCAGGAGGGAGTGATCTCACTATGACAAGGGTTCGATGACTATTCCCCCTAAACCAAGATCACTCAACCACTGGCCAGAGACAAAAGCTAGATCCAGAGTGTGTCCTCCAATGTGGGTGGGGTCATGAATTAACTGGGTCAGGTCCATGGCCGTCATGGAAGCCATGAACTCCCGGGCCATCTCAGATGTCTCACCGACCGATGGCAGGTTGAAATCCCCATGACTAGCAGCCTGGGGGTGCCAACCGCCACCTCGGCTATCACATTGAGAAGCTCGGGTAGGGCCGTTGATACGTAGCAGGGAGCCAGGTACGCAATCAACAGGTCCAACTGCCTCCCACAACCCCACTTCACACAGAGGGACTCACATCCGGCTATCTGAGGCACAGTGGTCTCCCTCTGATCAAGACTCTCCTTTATAACCACCGCCACCCCCCCACCCCAACCCTGGGCTCTTGGCTGATGAAATGCACGGTAACCCGGCGGGCACATTTCAGCAAGGGGCACCCCCCCCCCCTCCTTGGCCCAACCAGGTCTCCGTAATACCTGCCAGGTCCGCACCCCCCTCCAAAACTAGATCATGAATGAGGGGGGGTGGGGCTTTATTGACCACGGACCTGCCGTTACATAGCATCAGCCGAAGACTCAGGCCCTGAGATCCTAAACCCCCTGGGCCGCAGGGGGAGCCATGAGGGCCGGAGCGGGCCACCGCTTGAAGACAGCGAGTGCGCCCTCTCCTTACATGATATGGCCCTCGGCTCCCGCCATACCTCCCTCTCCCACTCACAGTACTGATGGAATAACCTTCTTTTGGACAGACCTTCACCCCCTCCCCAGTTCTGGACACTACACACTCCCCGCCAGGGCCCCTAGCCGGCCTAAAAACAATCCCCGGTGGGTTTCCCCCCACACCCACCATCCTAATTCTAATTTGACTCTCCCCCTCCCTGGGACCCCTTAAAACATAAATTAAAAATTTAGCTAAAAACCCCCTCAGCTTCCGCTTAGACCACCTCTCTTGGTTCAAAAACCCATCATTGAGGCGGGCCCTCGATAGAGCAGAGGGCCAAACCTGCGAGAGGGGGGACTCCCGCAGGGCAAGGAGGTCAGCCGCTGAATACTTTCGAAGTAGTGGCTTTATCTAAAACCTTTACTGAACCTTTGTCGGCCACGTTGTGCTTTCGAAGTGCTTCTTCCAGGGTCCACAGTGGCAAAGTCTCCCATTTTTCAAACACCACTAAGTCAATATCGCTAGTAGGTAAATATAAACCAGTCTTAAAAACTTCCATATACAAAGATGTCGCCAGATGGAGTACAGTGTTGGAGCATTCACGTCTGGAGGCAAATGGAACGAAGCAAACTGGATGTCCAAAGAGACTAACCTCATTGTCTTGCTTAGCCAAGGAAGCCGTGGCTCAATGTTGGCTTGTAAGTTGAGGGCTGTCAGGGAATTGAGCAGCCAGTAGTCCAAATGGAGTCAGAGACGCTGAGACAATCCTTTCTGAGCCAGGTACTTCCTCTGGTGCCGCTGACCCGAGTTCAGCAGCAGCTCCTGCAGGTCGCGGGATTCAGCGCTGCTGCCTCTCCCCCCGGGCAAGACGGCGGAGCCGGCGGACGCTTCCGTGGAACTGTCTATGCTGTCGTGGTGGCGAACGCGCGCCATGCTGTAGAGCTCGGTTAGCAGCCCACTCACCAGAGAGGAGGCGTGGCTGGCCCCAGAAGATGACGTTGAAGTCGAAGATGAAATACTGCTGATGTAAAGAACGTGGCCCTGCTGGAAACGGTCGAGGCTGGGAAGGCGTATTCATTTGGGTAGCTTGCGCTGGGTTAAAAACCACAGGTTACCTTCCACCCGGGAGACGGCTCCGGTGCCGGGAACGTGTGTGGTGGTGGTGGGAATGTGGGAGTCCCGCGAAGAGGTTAGCTGGAAGCTGGGCGCGAGTGCCGGGAGCAGAGGGGCAGGTGCGACGACGGCACCGGGGGTCGGAATATGCAAGTAGAATACACAATATGAATACACAATACAAATAAACGGCACACTACACACTGATAAAAGTTAAAACATAGAAGAGAAAACATTTATCAGTATGCCAAAGAATTCTCTAAAGCCTGTGCCATTTATTCAGACCAAATAATTAACGTGCCTTATTTTACACCAATTATTTATTACTTCAAATCGAAGGTGGTGGCTTAGAATCTTTTTTTTTTTTAAAAAGTTTCTCTTTCCTTGTCTGCGTTTGCTCAGGCCAAGCCAGAATTAAGTAGTTTTGAGGCTTAGCGGGCTCCAGGAATCACACCAGCGTTTTCGTATGCTGTGCAATATGGATCACGTTCATTGATATTCACTGACACACCCTGTGTGTGAGTGAACGCAGCCATTGTGTGTTCTCGGAGCTGGCGTTTGTTCGTAGGAACAGAGCCTCCGAGTTTGGCTTTGAAAATTGGTGAATTAAACGTGGAAAAAAATGAGAATTATATTGACTTGAGGCTAATAAAACAGAGATTTGCAACCCAGGGAAGATCGAAGGCTGGGGAGTCTCTTATTTGCAACTAGACTTGAGGGAAACATAACATAAGAATAGCCTTGCTGGAACAGGCCACAGCCCATCCAGTCCAGCATTCTGTCTCACACAGTGGCTCACCCTTTGCTTCAGGGTATTCCCAAGCAGATGTCTTCACCTGCTTATGATTCCCTGCAAATGGCATTGAGAAATATCCTGCCCATCTCTCCAACCCGGAGGGTGTCCTTAGGCATCCATAATGATAGCCATGGATACCCTTGTTCTCCATGAACTCGTCTAATCGTTTCGTAAAGGTGTCGAGGCTGACAGCAGTCACCACTTCTTCTGGCAGGGAGTTCCATAGACCAGTGATCCTCTGGGTGAAAAAGTACTTCCTCTTATTTGTTTGAGGTCTAGCTATCAAAAGTTTCATGGAGTGCCCCCTAGTTCTAGTGTTGTGCGATAGGGAAAACAGTTTTTCCTTTTCTACTTTGTCCACGCCGTGCATGATTTTATAGACTTCAATCAGGTCACCTCTCAGGCGCCGTCGTTCTAGAGTGAAGAGGCCCAGCCGTTGCAGCCTCAGATGGTAAGGAAGGTGTTCCAGCCCCCTAATCATTCTGGTTGCCCTCCTCTGCACCTTTTCCATTTCCATAATATCCTTCTGAAGGTATGGTGACCAGAACTGTACACAATACTCCAGATGGGGCCTCACCATAGATTTATAAAGAGGCAAAATGACACTTGCTGACTTATTTTCTATACCCTTCCTAATGATCCCTAGCAATGAGTTTGCTTTTTTCACTGCTGCGGCACACTGGGTTGACACCTTCATTGAGCTGTCCACCAGGACACCAAGGTCCCTTTCCTGGTTAGTTGCAAGGAGTTCAGACCCCATCAGTTTATAGATGTAGTTGGGGTTTTTTGCCCCAACGTGCATCACTCTGCACTTACTAATGTTGAAGCTCATTTACCACTGGTTTGCCCACTCCCCCAGTGTCAAGAGATCCCTCTGGAGCTCCTCACACTCTCTCTCAGTTTTTACTACCCTGTATAATTTAGTGTCGTCGGCGAATTTGGCTACCTTGCTGTTTACTCCTACTTCTAGATCATTTATGAAAAGGTTGAAAAGCAGGGGTCCCAGTACTGAACCTTGGGGGACCCCACTCTTTACCTCCCTCCACCTGGAGAAGTGTCCATTTAATGCTACTCTCTGTTTCCTGTCCCTTAGTCAGTTGCTAATCCAGGACAAGGCCTGTCCCTTTATTCCATGACTGGCAAGTTTATTTAAGAGCCTTTGGTGCAGGACCTTGTCAAAGTTTTGTAAAGGTTGTATTTATGACAAACATGTTGCTTTTATACACATCCGGCAGCACAGAGAGTCCACGACTTACAACCATTCCTTGGGTTACGATGGCTCCATGTTACGATGGCACTGGAAAAAGATAAGTTTTTCACACAACCTTTGTAGCATGTAATCTAAATTCAGAGGCCTGGCAACTGGTTCATTTGACAGTCAAAGTAACCCGGGGTCACACCATCCCCTTTTGAGGGTGTTTCACACTTACGACCCTCTTAAAGCATGCTGCTTGGGTGACTTTGGGCCAATCACCAGGAGATGTTGACTTCTAGTCTTGTCTTAGGCCAAGCTGCCTATATCAAAGCAGGGACAGGGCAGTTCTCCTGTGCGCTGCTTGGAGAGTCCAAGCATGGGTTAATTCTGTCTCACTGCCCATTGGACTGAATTGAATCTTCTTAAGCCACGCCTCTGCTGCTGATGGCCAGATTTTTCAATTCAGTCTAATGCCCAGGACATGTTCTTGGTTGGTTCCAGAATAATTTTATCTTGGACTCTCCAAATATGCCTTTTTAGGGATTTTTTATTAGTATTTTTTTGGAATTTTTTCTTTAGCTTTAATTTACAGGTTCTTTTCCTGCAGTAAAGAGCTCCTGTCCCTTTAAGAAGGCGCTCTCCAGCCGGCTGCCGTGTCCCGGGCTTTGGGCTCGGGCATGCGCGGTTCCGGCCATGCCATTGACCGAGCCAAGGGGTCGGAGTGCCGATGCCCTGGCTCCCAGTCACTGTGCGAGCGCAGCAGTCAGAGGTGCGAGGACCCAACCGCCTGCGCTCCACCGTTTGAAGACATTGGGCGGCTGCAACGATCGGCGTCGGCTTCCCTGGCTGTGGTGGCTCCTGCTTAGGCGTCAGGATCCTCCGGAGGCATTTTTTGGCACCATTTTTAAAACGGCAGCCATCTTTTTTTGCTATTTTTCCCTCCGGAGGCTTCTGGAGCCCTTTTTGACTTGCAGCAGCCAATCTCTTGCTGCAGCCACCTTCCGGAAGCCGGTTTTGGCACCGTTTTCTCAACGGACACCTCTCCCGTAGCTCCCGGAGCTGCGTTTCTTCCACTTGTGTCCAGACTGCGCAGTCTTTCATCAGAGGTCAGAGAGAGCACTGCGGGGGGGTTTCTTAGTCTGGCCTTGCTCCGGCTTGTCTCCCTCCCCTGGAAAGGACATCTGAGTCAGCCTTTGGTAGTGGTTCTTGCCTCCCTAGGGAGCTTATCCTGCCACCCCTCTGCATCTGCACGACCTTGCCTTCGCCTTCGCTGACTCATCCTCTTGGAGAACGGAAGGGCAGCGCTACCACTCTGCCAGTATCCAGGTGGTGAGTGTGAATAATCCTCTGCAATGGCTGACTCATTCCCTCAGGCCTCAGAGCAGGCAGGGCCTTCTTCCAGCAGAGCCCCTATCAGGCAGGCCAGCAAGGCTGCCTCAGAGGCAATTAGCAAGGCAGGGGGGAAGAAGCAAGATAAGACCAAGGACAGGGTAGCCCTTAGGCTCCACAAGGCTTTGGACAAACAATTTGAAAGGGCCCAACGCACTACTGCCACAGCCTCTAGAGCCCCTCCACCACGGGATGCCCCAGAGGCCTCTGACCCTGTCCCTGCAAATCCCCCCTTAACGGAGGAGGAACAGGAGGAGCAGGAGTTTTCCTCTGATGACTCTCCAGAGCCTTCCATTGCAGAAAATGAGGATTTGTTCCATTGCTCCATGGACATGGAGGAGGAAGTCCCTTCCTCTGCAGATCCGGTCTCCCAACCTGCCCTGACTAGGCCCACAAAAAGAGTCAGGCCTGTAGAGGACCAGGGACCAGCTCTATCGACTGAGATGCAGGCAGTCATTGCCAGGGCTATTTCTCAAGGCATTGAAAAAGGTATGTACCAGAAGGCCAATAGACTTCGCAAGTCTACCCCTTCTAGGGAGTCATTCATATCACGAGGTAACAGGTCCCCTTCCCCGCATTCCTCACAGGACAGCATGAACTCTGCTGTAGATGAGGATATCACACCTGAGCAGGAATTTTCAAGTGATGTCAGTACCTGACAAACCTGCCTTTAACGGCCTTTTTAAAAATGCCTCATTTAAGACCATTCTCAATAAGACCAAAGTTTCCACTCGCATGGGGGTGACCACTCCGGAGCCAGCTCCCACAGTTTCCGATGATCTTGATGAGGGGCTCTTTGATGAGCCAGTCACTAAGCAAGAAATTATTCCAGTGCCCAAACTCTTCCTTAATGTGGTCCAACGCCAGTGGATCCAACCTGGCACTCTGGCTACCCCTAGTAATAATGACAGGAAGTTATACACAGTGGATTCCACCCTAGAGGATCTTTTGAAATTGCCTCAGGTGGATCCACCCGTCCAGGCCCTTACGTCCTCCTCGGTCCTACCTCCTGACCTTTTGGAGGGCCTAAAGGCAGAAGACAAGCGCTCTGAACGGGCTTGTCACAAGACCCACCAAGTGGCTGCTTTGGCGATCAAATCTGCCACATCCGCCTCTTTCTTATCTAGGGCCACCCTCAAATGGCTTAGGCAGCTTGCAGCCAAGACACCGGCCACTGAGACCAAGACTAGGTAGGAGTTGAACAAAATTATGGCAGCTGTAGAATATACAGCAGACGCCACCTTGAATTCTGCTAAATTCGCATCCAGGGCCTTGGCTTCTAACGTTACCACCAGACGCCTCCTGTGGCTCCACCACTGGAACGCTGACATGCGATCGAAGTGGAAGTTGGCTTCCGCTCCGTTCAAAGCTGGCAAACTTTTCAGGGAAGCCTTGGACCCAGTCCTTGTCGAAAATAAGGACAAGAAAAAGATTATGCCATCAGTTACTAAGAAGCCTGAACGCAAAGGCTCTGGCTCCTTTCGGAAGCAGTCCTTTCGTTCCTCTGAATCCTGTACCAGTTCAGGGCAATTCCACCATCCGTATCACCAGCAATCTGACAGATCAAAGGACCGTCAGTCCTTTAGGGATAGGGGACGTCAGCAATCCTTCTCCAAACGCCCCTTCCATGGCGGATCGGGTTCCAGGCCCTTCCGCCGATATAAGTGACTCCAGGCAGACGGCTCCCATCAGAGTTCGCCTGCAACTATTTCAGGACAGGTGGGAGCAGACCACGTCAGATCAGTGGGTCCTTCAAACGAACCGCCTGGGTCTGACTGTAGACTTCCTATCCCCCCCTCCCCGCCACTTCATTCGCTGTCCCACTCCATCATCCCCAGTCAAAAGGTCCCTGATGGAGCAGGAAATTCAGCACCTAAAGGAAATTCAGGCCATAGAACTGGTCCCTGCAGGCCAAGAAGGGTCAGGTTTTTACTCAACCCTGTTCCTGGTCCCCAAGAACCCAGGGGGTTGGAGGGGAATCCTGGACCTAAAAAAGCTGAATCTCCACCTGGCGTACAAACACTTCAAGATGCAGTCCCTCCACTCCATCCTAGGGAGCATCAGGCCAGGAGATCTCCTAACATCTATAGATCTCCGGGAAGCATACCTCCACATTCCCATTCGGAAAGCTCACTGCAGGTACCTCAGGTTCTATTACGGGGGGCAACACTATCAGTACAGGGCACTTCCCTTCGGCCTGTCCTCAGCCCCAGAACATTCACGAAGGTGCTGGCAGCGGTGGTAGCGTCCCTGAGGTCACGCCCAGTAAGATTGCAAGCGTACCTCAACGACATTCTCGTCCAGTCCTCCTCATACCGAGAAGCAGTCAGAGACCTCCGCCTGACGATGAGAACCCTTCAACACCACGGGTTCTCCATCAACATGAAAAAGAGTCACCTGGTGCCCACCTCCAGGTGGATCCACCTGGGAGCCCTTATAGACCCTCGGGCTACCAGATCTTTCTGTCACCGGACCGTACTTCCATTCATTTCATTCATTTCATTTCATTTTATTACATTTATATCCCGCCCTTCTCCACAGAGGACCCAGGGTGGCGCACAGGAAATTTAAAAAACATACACAATAGAAGATAGACAAATAATTTAAAATATATATTAAATAATCCCCAATCCTGTGCTAAAAACCAATTATTAAAAACCCAATTTAAAACTTTTCTAAAAGTCCCCATGGGAGGTTAGGCTAGGCCGGCTTGATGGAAAAAATATGTCTTTAAACATTTGCGGAAGAGGCGGAGGTCGGTGATGGTCCGGAGTTCAGGGGGTAGGTCGTTCCAAAGGGCAGGGCCCGCCACAGAGAAGGCTCTTCCCCTGGGTGTCGCCAGTCGGCATTGTCCGGCCGACGGCACCCTGAGAAGGCCCTCTCTGTGGGAGCGGATCGGTCTAAGGGATGTATGGGGCAGGAGACGGTCTCGCATATAACTAGGCCCCGAGCCATGGAGCGCTTTAAAGATGGTCGTCAGAACCTTGAAGCGCACCCGAAAGACCACAGGAAGCCAATGCAGCTCGCGCAGGATTGGTGTTATATGGGAGCTTCTGGTGGCTCCCGTAATTACCCGCGCAGCTGCGTTTTGGACTAGCTGTAGCTTTCGAGTGCACCTCAAGGGAAGCCCCATGTAGAGAGCATTACAGTAGTCGAGACGGGATGTCACGAGAGCTTGAGTGACTGTGCAAAGGGCAGCCCGGTCCAGTAAGGGGCGCAATTGGCGCATCAGGCGTACCTGATGAAACGCCCCCCTGGCCACGGCCGTCACATGGTCCTCCAAGGACAGCCGGGAATCCAGGAGGACACCCAAATTGCGCGCCCTCTCCACGGGGGCCAGTGTTTCGCCCCCAATGGCCAGAGTTGGAGTAATCTGGCTGAACCGGGGTGCCGGAAACCACAGCCACTCAGTCTTGGCAGGGTTGAGCTTGAGTTTGTTACCACCCATCCAGATCCGTACGGCTTCCAAACACCGGGACAGCACTTCGGCGGCATCGTTGGGGTGGTCTGGGGTGGATATGTACAGCTGGGTGTCGTCAGCGTACAGATGGTACTCCACCCCAAAACCACGGATGATCTCACCCAGCGGCTTCATATATGTGTTAAACAGGAGGGGCGAGAGGACCGACCCCTGAGGAACCCCACATAAGAGGGGTCTCGAGGTCGACCTCTGCCCTCCCGTCAACACATATTGCGACCGACCAGAGAGGTAGGATGAGAACCACCGCAAAACGGTGCCTCCCAGCCCCAACCCCCCCAGTCGGTGCAATAGGATACCATGGTCGATGGTATCAAAAGCCGCCGAGAGGTCTAATAGGACTAGGATAGAGGAATACCCTCTATCCCGCGCCCTCCAGAGATCATCAACCAACGCGACCAATGCCGTCTCGGTACTGTGACCGGGTCGGAAGCCGGACTGGCGCGGGTCTAGATAATCAACTTCCTCCAGGTGTTGTGGAAACTGTTGGGCTACCACACTCTGAACAACCTTCACCAGAAAGTGAAGGTTGGAGACTGGACGATAGTTCTCTAGTAAAGCTGGGTCCAGGGACGGCTTCTTGAGGAGGGGCCTCACTACCGCCTCTTTCAAGACGGCAGGCAAGGACCCCTCACTCAAAGATGCGTTGACAATGCCCTGGAGCCAGCCTCGTGTCGTCTCCCAGGATGCCAGTACAAGCCAGGAGGGTCACGGGTCCAATAAACATGTGGTCGCTCTAAGTTTCCTTGACAGCCTGTCCATATCCTCGGTGGTAACAAAGTCAAACTCCTCCCAAGCAGGAACCTCAAGACTAGCCTCGGACAGTCCCACAGGACCACTCTCGATGGAGGGTAGCTCATTCCGAATCCGAGTGATTTTCTCCTGCAGATAAATCCCAAATTCCTCTGCTCGCCCTTGTAGAGGGGCTTCCCGCGGCCTCTGGTGAAGGAGGGAGCGGGTCACCCCAAACAGGGCGGCAGGGCGGTTATCTGCGGATGCAATTAGGGTGGCACAATACTCACGTTTGGCCACCCTTATCGCCACTAAGTAAGCCCTAATATGGGTTCTCACTAGTGTTCGGTCGGCTTCGGAGCGAGAGGATCTCCATCTGCTCTCTAGGCGTCTCTTGTGGCGTTTCATCCCCCGAAGCTCCTCAGTAAACCAGGGAGCCTGGGTGATTCGTCGCCGCAAGAGAGGCCGCAAGGGCGCGACTCGGTCCAAGGCCCCCGTGGCCGCACTTAACCATGCGGCCACTAGGTCCTCAGTCGAGTCGCGGGGCAGGATCACAGGAATTGGCCCAAGCTCCCTCTGGACCCTTTCCGGGTCCATTAGAAGCCTGGGGCGGAACCATCTAGGAGTGTCCGGTTCCGCCTCCCCGCGGTGAGGTGGAGCGATTGGAAAGTCCAGCCGGAGGAGAGCGTGATCTGTCCATGACAAGGGAGTGATGACTAAGTCCCCTATTCCCAGATCGCGACTCCACTGTCCCGAGACAAAGATGAGATCCAGCGTGTTTCCCCCCTCGTGAGTGGGACCTAAAACTACCTGGGTCAGGTCCATGGCCGTCATGGAGGCCATGAACTCCCGAGCTGCTCCAGAGGCTTCGCCCGCCGACGGCAAGTTAAAGTCCCCCATGACTACCAGTCTGGGGGTCTCAACCGCCGCCTCGGCTATCACCTCTAGGAGCTCGGGCAGGGCTGTTGTTGCATAGCGAGGAGCCAGGTATACAACTAACATAATAATAATAATAATAATAATTTTAATTTATATCCCGCTCTCTCTCCCCAAGGGGACTCGAGACACGCCCAACTGCCTCCCTAGGCCCCATCTCACGCAGAGAGATTCACACCCGGTTGTCTGGGGGACCGTGGTCTCCTTCGGCTCAAGACCTTCCTTTACGATAATCGCCACCCCCCACCCCTCCCTAGGGCCCTAGGCTGATGGAAGGCGCGGTAACCTGGTGGGCAGATGTCTACGAGGGGTATACCCCCTTCATGGCCCAACCAGGTTTCCGTTATACCCACCAGGTCCGGGTCCCCCTCTGACACAAGGTCACAGATGAGGGGGGCTTTCTGAACCACGGACCTGGCGTTGCATAACATCAGCTTCGGGCCCCGGGTCTGTGAATCCTGCCCACCTAGTCTGCGATGGGAGGACGGAGAGTTGGAGCACGTGACCGCCTGTGTCCAGCGGCCACGGTCTTCCAACCGATGACGCCTATTCCGCCTCCCACCGCCCCTGCCCCTCCCTAAGACCAGATCGATGGACAATGCCTCAGTGGAAACGACCCCCCCTTCCCCTCCCTCCGTTACTCCTCTTCCGCCGGCCGGCCCACTCATTTGCCATTTCCTCCCAGGACTATTTTCCCCCCCCACCCTTTTCCCCCCCACCCTGGAACCCCCTAAAATCCGAATTAAATTCGATTCCAGTGTGTGCAGCAAGTGCAGCGTTCCAGGACAGCTCCTATTGTCCAGCTGTCCCAACTTCTCGGCAAGATGATCTGCCTGTCGATCATGCCATGGACAAGGCTGCACTCCAGGCAACTCCAGTGATGCCTCCTACCCTACCAACGTGCCACGGAGAGCAACTCTCCAGTTCAGGTTCCAGTACTGAGTGAAGTACAGAGATCCCTCAGGTGGTGGGCCACCTCAGCTCTGAACCGGGGGTGTCTCTTTTGCGAGCCGGATCGCATCGTTGGCACCACAGACGCCAGCCTCTTCGGCTGGGGAGCGCACCTTGACAACCAGGTTGCACAGGGCAGGTGGTCACCCAGCGATCTCAAGCACAGCATCAATTGGCTTGAGTTGAAGGCAGTCAGACTAGCTCTACGCCATTTCCTCCAATCGATTCAGGGCACCCATGTGCTACTACTGACAGGCTACTACCACCAAGGCACACATCAATTGACAGGGGGGCACCTGATTCAAGTTGTTGATGGCAGAGGCGAAACGACTAGGACTTTGGGCCGAGAAGCATCTGTTGTCACTCAAGGCGGAGCACATCTCCGGGGAGAGCAATGTCCAGGCCGACTGGCTGAGCAGGACCATGATTGACAGCTCAGAGTGGCACCTACACCCGGACGTTTCACGAGATCACACAGAAGTTTGGCTGTCCAGCAGTCGACCTGTTCGCCACCCCGGAGAATGCCCATCTTCCACGTTTCTTCACCAGATTCAAGTGTCCAGGAGCGGAAGCCACGAACGCTCTCCTCTGCCGTTGGTCCCCCGGCCTCCTGTATGCCTTTACGCCGTTACCTCTCCTTCCAGCCGTAATACGCAAGATACTGATGGAAAAGGCGGAGGTGATCCTGGTGGCTCCTCATTGGCCCCGGCGGTCGTGGTTCGCTGACCTCGTGAGTCTGTCCGTCGCCAAGCCTTGGAGGATTCCCCCAGAGGAGGTCTCTCTCCCATCCAGAGCCCCAGTGGCTGCACCTAGCCGTGTGGCACTTGAGAGGGACCTCCTAGAGAGAGACAACTTATCGGCTGGGGTCATCCGTACCATTCAGGCGTCTCGCCAACGGTCCACCACCAGGATCTACGATGCTACGTGGAAGGCATTCACCAAGGGGTGCGCACCTCTCCAAATTGATCCGGTCAATGCCTCCATACCTGATGTGTTGGATTTTCTACAGTCGGGCCTGGTCCAGGGACTGGCAGCTAACACGCTTCGGCGTCAAGTCGCAGCTCTTTCCACGGTTTTGACCTCAGACCCTTATTCTTCTCTGGCTCGCCACCCCAGGGTAAGTAGCTTTCTCAAAGGTGCTGCCAACCTGAGACCTCCTACCATACACAGGTTTCCAACCTGGGATCTCCATACGGTACTCTCAGCCTTGTCTGGTCCCCCCTTTGAGCCACTGCAGACCTGTGACCTCAGGAGGTTATCCTTTAAGATGGCTTTCTTGACGGCCATTACTTCAGCACGCAGAATCTCGGAGTTGGCAGCTCTTTCAGTGAGGGAGGATCTCTGCATTATGCATCCAGACAGGGTGGTGTTACGTCTTGATCCGATATTCCTCCTGAAGGTCAATTCCTGGTTTCACAGAAGCCAGGAAGTCATTCTGCCAAACTTTTGTCCGCGACCAGTACACCCTAGGGAATGCAGGTGGCACAAGCTCGACGTGCGGCGGGCCATTCGGTACTATATCAAACTTACAGCCTCTTTCAGGAGATCTGAATCTCTGTTCATCTCCTTCCAGCCCAGCACCATGGGTCGTAGGATCACCTCGGCGACCATTGGCAGGTGGCTGCGGGTGTGGATTTCTTCGGCTTATGAGCTCCAGTCCAAGCAAGTGCCACGCAATATCACGGCACATTCCACCAGGAGCGCAGCATGTACGGCGGCTTGGGCAGCCCAGGCTCCCATAGAAGAGATCTGCCGCGCCGCCACATGGGCATCCCAATCTCAGTTCATACACAACTACAAGCTAGACAAGTTTGCATCAGCAGATGCGGCCTTTGGCAGGCGGGTGTTGCAGAGTATCCACACCGCCTTGGAGCCCACAGCTGAATCCGTTGCCCGCCCTAGTGACACTTAGCTAGGGTATATCCCATGCTTGAACTCTCTAAGCAGCGCACAGAAGTATTGTTGGCTTACCTGAACGGTCTTCTCTATGCGCTGCGGGAGAGTCCAAACCCGCCCTAACTTCAACAGATTTTCTTTTCTTGCCTGACTATGACTTGAACTTTGACTTTCTCCTATGAGGATTGTGCTTTGACTCTACTAGCACAGTGTACCTTGAAGGTGTGTTGAGGAACCAACCAAACAGTCTACTAGTCCACATCTTGAAAAATCTGGCCATCAGCAGCAGAAGCGTGGCTTAAGAAGATTCAATTCAGTCCAATGGGCAGTGAGACAGAATTAATCCATGCTTGGACTCTCCCGCAGTGCACAGAGAAGACCGTTTAGGTAAGCCAACGATACACCTCTGAGCCTCCCCCGGAAAGGGTTTTGTTTGTGAAGTCACCATCTAGAATCAGTAAAGCTTTGACGTAATCTCCAGAATTATTAGCATTGCACCATCTTACCTCAGGCAGAACAAATGCCCCGTTTTGTCCAAGTATTCGCCGCCTTGGAGATTAGCATCCACCCTTAACAAGAGGTTCTAAATACAAGGTTGGTTTTTTTCCCCCTCCCCAGGGCCCGGTTATCCTGGGCAGCCTCCAGCAGGAAGATGAGCTGAAGCCGCCGAGTCGCCTGGCCTCACCTGCAGGGGTGATGAACTCCAGGAAAAACCCAGCACTGCTTCCCTCGTCCTCCCATCTGAAGGTGCCCGGTGGAATATCCCCTTGCATCCCTTCTTATCTCCTCATAAATGCTGAAAAACAGGTTTGTATTGTAGCAGATGCATCCGGTGGCAAGGAGCAGTGGTTGACCCTGAAGGGGAATTTTGGAAAAGCTTTGTTGTCAAAGTCCTTATTTCTTTGATCGAGCAGGTGAAAAGAAAGAGAGCCTGTTCCAGATGCACGTATGCGCAAAGCTGTTAGGAGAGGTGAAAAATGGAGGACAAGGAGTTGACTCAGGAAGTAAAGCACATGTGGATGCCGAATGGCCCATCCCTGGCTGGGGAATAAATAGAAGGAAAGGGGAGTGGTTTGTCGTAGGAGACAACAGTTTGTATTTCTGAAGATTTTGCTCATTGTGTTTCGTGCCACAAAGACTGCTTGCCAGAACTTTAATTTGCAGGCTTTGGGCTGGGAACTTACAAGGAACTGATAAGGTTTGTTATTGCAGTTAACTCCTTGAAGGAGTATTGCCTGGACTTTTCGGTGGGTGAATGCAATTCATTCACAAGAGGTAAATAAAGAGGGGTTTTTCACGACGAGTCTGTTTCTTGCTTCTGCTAAAGCTGTGTCAGAACACATGCTTTAAGAGGGGTGGGCTTCAACTCCCAGAATCCCCCAGCCAGGAATTGTTTTGCTGTGGTGGGCTTTGTGGGGAGAGGGCTTCAAAAGCTGACAATGAGGGAAATGTTCCCTGCTGAGATGGCAAATGGGGTTGAGCGTTTTTCAATCATTTCTTTTGTTCTAATGGTTTTAATTTTTTTATTCATTTAATTTAATTTGTTTTTATTCTTACTCTACTCTGGCTTTTGCACTGCTGGGAAAGAAAACATGTTTTCGGAACCAATTTTCTCCCCCCCCCCCCCCCATTTTTCTCTTCTAGAATTCTCACCTTGCCCAGTCCTTAAGGAACCTGGTCTGTCAAAATCCCTCCTGCGCCCCTATCAACGGGTCTCCAGAGCCCCTCAAAGCCTGCCCGTCCCCCCCTCAAGTCAATGGAATCAGCAACTGGTTAGTTATACCATAAGATTTCAATCAATAAAATTTATTTTTTTTAATATTTTTTAATTTTCAAACAAACAAAAACATACAACGCATCTATATCTATATAAATAAAAATGTAACTATGAGTTTGTTCAAAACCGCTAATCTCCGAAACTACTGCACCAATCGCCACCAAATTTTCACACAACGTTCCTTATAAGTGCAACACCAATGATACGCACAGGTTGTGTGGATGGCACACCGGTGCCAGGTACACGCCACACAAATGTAAAACTGCAGCTCTTCTGTGTGTTTCGCTCACTCGCCCCCCCTCCCCTTCGTGGCCCCTCCCACCCGGTCACTTTTCAGCTCACGTCACTTGCACGAGTGGTGGAGCGGTCTGCGTCATATCCGCGACAGTCGCCTCCTCAGCGGCCTCTCCTGCTGCCCGCACCGCCACCTCCCCCCCGCCAAGGCCGCTGCTGAGTCAGCGGCCTCTCTCCTCCACTGCCCGCGCCAAATCCCCCCCGGCCAAGGCCACTGCCAAGTCAACGGCCTCTCTCTCCTCTCTCTCTAGGTAGGTAGGTAGGTAGGTAGAGGGATAGAGAGGGAGAGGGAGAAATACAGTAGGTAGGTAGGTAGGTAGATAGGTAGGTAGGTAGGTAGAGGGATAGAGGGAGAAATACAGTAGGTAGGTAGGTAGGTAGGTAGAGGGATAGAGAGGGAGAGGGAGAAATACAGTAGGTAGGTAGGTAGGTAGGTAGGTAGGTAGAGGGATACACGGTAGAGGGATACGACGGAGATTGGTGCGGTTAACAAATCGAATAAAATGAATAAAAAATAAATAATAGAGGGAGAAATACAGTAGGTAGATAGGTTTATCCAGACTGAGCCACAGCAACGCGTGGCCGGGATAGCTAGACTATATAAATAAAAATGTAACTATGAGTTTGTTCAAAACCGCTAATCTCTGAAACTACTGCACCAATCGCCACCAAATTTTCACACAATGTTCCTTACAAGTGCAGCACCAGATTGTGTGGATGGCACACCGGTGCAAGGTACATGCCACACAAATGTACAACTGCAGCTCTTCTGTGTTTTCCTCACTCATTCACTCCCCCCTGCCTCCTCCTGCCCCTCCTACCTCGCCGCTCGCAACACTGGCGCTGGCACGCCCTCTGGCTCCTGCCCCTCCCACCTGGCCGCTCGCAACGCCGACGCCCCCCCTCCACCAACTCCCCCCCCACAAGACCGCTGACGAGTCAGCGGCCTCTCTCCGCCTCCACCGCCGCCCCCACCGCCAACTCCCCTCCCCCCCAAGGCCGCTGCTGAGTCAGCAGCCCCTCTCTCCTCTCTCTCTAGGTAGGTAGGTAGGTAGAGTGATAGAGAGAGAGGTAGAAATACATTAGGTAGGTAGGTAGAGGGAGAGAGTAAGAAATACAGTAGGTAGGTAGGTTGGGGGTTATACAGTGGTTGTGTGTACACAGGTTGGTTGGCCATTTAACCAGACTGGGCCATAGCCGCCACCGCCCACGCCGCCAACTCCCCCCCCCCTCGCCAAGGCCGCGGCCTGCCTCTCCTCTCTCTCTAGGTAGGTAGGTAGAGTGATAGAGAGGGCGAGGGAGAAATACAGTAGGTAGGTAGGTAGAAGGATAGAGAGAGAGGGAGAAATACAGTAGGTAGGTAGGTAGAGGGATAGAGAGAGAGGGAGAAATGCGGTAGGTAGGTAGGTAGGTAGGTAGAGGGATAGACAGGGAGAGGGAGAAATACAGTAGGTAGGTAGGCAGAGGGATAGAGGGAGAAATACAGTAGGTAGGTAGGTTTAACCAGACTGGGCCACAACAACGCGTGGCCGGGATAGCTATTATAACATAAAAACCTCTTCAATTACATACGGTGTGTGGATTGGTTACAGAGTCTTTCTGCGTCCTTTCCATAGTCATCGCTTGAACTTTATCAGAATTCGTATACTGTCAATCAAATATCTTTGTATATATTGTTGGTTTTTTTTGAAAAAGTATTTTATTGGTTTTCCAAATTTTTACAAGGTAAAAATGTTTTGGGTAAAGGTAACATTTTGGTAGCTTCCCTGCCGTTGGTGGCGGCTTTCCCAAAACTTCATAAGTTTACAATTTTAAAGGTAAAGGATAAACGTATAAAAAGATTACATTGTATAGTCTATATATTCAATCATCTTTTTTTTTTGCCATTTTATCTTGTATCAACAATTACAATAGTATTTCTTTTTAAATTATTATTTTTATTATTATTATTTTTCCCATTTCAAAAACATTCATTGATATACATTCTTATACATACTATTTAACATTTATCTATTCATTTTCCCATTTGATTGCTTCTTAATTGCTTCTTTTATCTCAACCTCGGTAATCTCTGAGTCCAAAATTTCCTTTACATTATGCGAAACCTCCTGTAATTGGATTTTATCTAGATAAGTTCCGATATTGCCATCCATAGTTTGATCTTTCTTATATAGTCCTGAAAAGAAATCCTCAATCACTCTTTTCTTCTGATGACTCGACCCTACCAGATTTCCTCCCTTATCTTGTAACCATTCTATCCTCTTTTTTATTGCTTGTTTTCTAAGCCTATATGACAACCATTTTCCCGCTTTATTGGCATGTTCAAAGAAATATTGTCTATTCCTTTGAATTTTCTCTGCTAGATCCTGTTGGTCTAATAGGGAAATCTTATGTTTCATGATGTCCCTCATCTCCTTCGCTGCCATAGAAGGAACAATTACAATAATATTTCAAATAAACTCATTTTTGCGATCTGAGTCTTTTTGCAATTGACTCCTCTTCCCTGTCCCAGGGCGGGGCCGTCGCTCCCTCCATTCCCCCGTCTTCACCTCCCAGCTGGGAGGAATGTTTTTTAATAAAAGCCTCCGCCTCACTTAGTGTTTTGATTTTTACTCTGCCTCCCTCCCAAAAAATCAACATTCCCTCTGGTAATAACCACTTGAACCATATTCCCTATTTATATAATTTCTTAGACAAGAAAGAATACTTCCTCCTTATTTCTTTAATTTTTTTCGGAATCTGTTTCAAAATGATTATTTCTTTATCCTGGCATTTTAAAATTCCATCCCGTTGAGCCCTCAGTATCTCATCCCTTGTGGATCTCCTAAGAAATGTAACATGAACTTCTCTTGGTACGTTATTTATCCTGGCATAAGTTGAATTAATTCTATAAACCAGGTTCATATCCCACCAGAGTTGATCTTTCTCTCTTTTAAGGTATTCTGCTAATATTGTACTCATAAGGTCTTTAAGATCTTCGTTTTCTGACTCTGGTATATTCTGGAACCTGGGAAAAAAAGACATTCTTTCAAATTCAATTTTGGGCATGTTTGCTCCCAATTCTGAACCCTCCCTCCGAACCTCCTTCACCTCTTCCCCTATCTCCTCCTTCTCTAGCTTTTCAATTTTTTGTTTATTTTCCGTTGTATTTCGTTGCGTTTCCCTAAGCTCTAATGTTAATTCTGACATCTCTTTCCTCATTTCATTCATATTTTCATTCATGCTATTCATATTTTTCATTATTTCCCGAAACATTTCTACAACCAACGGGTCCTTTGAGCCCTCTCCAGCAGGTTCTTTCTGTAAAAATGTAGAAATCTTCGACTGGACTGGAGACGGCAGAGGATGGGGCAGAAGCTGACTTTCCCGTTGGAGGCTTTCTAAAAGCCATTGTGTCGCTCTCAGTTTCTTAGCTGACAAAGAAATGGCGCCGGAGAAACGGACGACCGAAACAGTCCGAGGTATCAGAGAGTCCGAGTGGGAGTTCTTTCACATAGTTTGTTCAAATAGCAAGTTAATCCTTCCTCTCTCCATTTCAATGGAGAGGAATCGGTTAATTGCTGCTGTGTCCGAGGGGGGGTTGAGAACTCCCCCCTCCAATCTGCATTCCAAGTTGATTGAACTAGCACTTACAGTGATTTATCGCTTATCCTTCACCTGCAATTCAAGAGATTAGGGAGAGTCTTTCACCTCCGGCGTTTCGGCTACTCTTCTAATTCTGCATAGCTCCCGAGTTCCATCCGGTGAAGAGGCGAAATCCGCCCCCCCTTTTTGCTTGCCAGTTCCTAGAGCGAGGCTGGGGGGGCACCCCCCGGCCGTCGCCAGGCTGGGGCTCCCAGCGAGCCGCTCCTACGGCAGAAGCCCCCCCTGAAGCCTTCCGTGCTTCTGAAGAAGCCCACCAGTACAGCAAGCGGCGGACGAAGCACAAAGTACGTCCATTGCCTTCAAAAACCGGAAGCGAACGTATACATTGTTATTATGCTTCCTTTGTTTGATTATCACTGTATTTCTCCATTTTAAACAAGGTATTCTAAATATATAACCATAATATTAAAATATATCATTGTATCATCTTCTATATATCCAATCATAAAAAGTTATTATTGTTATAATTTTTTTTATTCTATTACTAGCTGTACCCGGCCACGCGTTACTGTGGCCCAGTCTGGTTAAATGGCCAACCAACCTTTATACACACAACCACTGTATAACCCCCAACCTACCTACCTACTGTATTTCTTACTCTCTCCACCCACCTACCTACCTACCTACCTACTGTATTTCTCCCTCTCTCTCTATTCCTCTACCTACCTACCTATCTGCCTACTGTATTTCTCCCTCCCTCTCTCTCCCTACCTACCTATCGTATTTCTCCCTCTCTCTCTCTCCCTACCTACCTATCGTATTTCTCCCTCTCTCTCTATTCCTCTACCTACCTACCTATGTACCTACCTACCTACTGTATTTCCCCCTCTCTCTATCTCTCTACCTACCTACCTACCTACCTACCTACCTACCTACCTATTGTACTTCTCCCTCTCTCTCTATCCACCTACCTACCTACCAACCAACCTACCTACCTACCTACCTACCTACCTACCTACCTACTGTATTTCTCCCTCTCTCTATCCCTCTACCTACCTACTGTATTTCTCCCTCTCTCTATCCCTCTACCTACCTACCTACCTACCTATTGTATTTCTCCCTCTACCTACCTACCTACTGTATTTCTCCCTCTCTCTATCCCTCTACCTACCTACCTATTGTATTTCTCCCTCTCTCTATCCCTCTACCTACCTCCCCTCCCCAGACCCCCCACAGTCAATCTCCTCCAGGCCCCCCTCCCTCCCTCTCTCCAAGCAACCATCATGTCCTCCCTCACCTCCCCAATCTCCCCCTCCCAAAAGAAAGGAAGTGGCGGTCGCAGCGGAAAAACTTTTGGCCGTGATTCTCCTGGCTTTCAGCCTCCGCCGACAGCAGGTTAGGCTCCGTCAGCGTCAGCAAATGTGGGGAGTGACGGGGGACAGAGAGCGGAACTCCCGCCCCCGAATCCCAGAAGCGCCAGGGTGATTTGTCTCTTGGGCCGCAAGGACGCCTTCCTCCTCCTTCCCCCCCCCCCCCAGTTCAGGTAGACTGCCTCTCTACCTGGAGGCTCCGATGGGGGGGGGGTGTCGGGTGCCCTGTCCCGAAACTCTTCCCCCTTATCCCGGTAATCTTTGGACATGGGGCTGAGCATGCATGCGTCCGTGCATCCACACACGTGTATATGCCTCACTCCGCCAGGGCTGCAGGACCTTGTGGAAAGCGTAGTTCATTGAGGAAGCGACCGTTGGAAATGTGACATTGGGGGAAGGGCGTCAGCACGTGCTACGTCACGTGTGCGTGACACAGCATAAGAAGCAGCCGGATGGGAGGAGATAAAGGGAGGTGAAAAACTCAGAAGTGCTGCACTTTTAAATTTGTGTAGCATGCACCTGGCACAGGTGTGCCATCCACACAATATACATATAATTGGTGCTGCACTTGAAAGGAACGTTGTGTGAAAATTTGGTGGCGATTGGTGCAGTACTTTCTGAGATTAGCGGTTTTGAACAAACTCATAGTTACATTTTTATTTATATAGATATTTGTTTTTTCTCCCTGAGTCAGCCCATGGCCAAAATAAAACATAAGGGTTATTTATTTGCCAGATTGTCAATTTTTTTCTCATCACGTTAAAAGAGTTTGCCCTATTTTCTGGGGTTTTCCTCCTTGGAAATTATTTTGCCATGGTGCTTTGAACAGCCTCTGGTCTCTTTTTGAACGGGCTTTTGAACGGAGGAAGGGGAGGGGGGGTCGTCTCCACTGAGGTTTTGACCATTAGTTCGGTTCTGGGGAGGAGCAGGGGCGGCGGGAGACGGATGGGGTTGGAGGACCGTGGCTGCTGGTTACAGGCGGTCACGCGCTCCAACTCCCCGTGCTCCCATCGCAGACTAGGTGGGCAAGGACCACATCAGCCCTAGACTGATGTTATGCAACGCCAGGTCCGTGGTGAATAAAGCCCCCCTCATTTGTGACCTTGTGTCAGAGGGGGACCCGGACCTGGTGGGTATAACGGAAACCTGGTTGGGCCTCGAGGGGGATTTACCCCTCGTAGAAATGTGCCCACCAGGCTACCGAGCCTTCCATCAGCCTAGGGCCCTGGGGAGGCGTGGGGGGGAGGCGATTATGATTAGGGAAGGTCTTGAGCCGAAGGAGACCACGATCCCTCAGACGACCGGGTGTGAGTCCCTCCTTGTGAAATGGGGCCTAGGGAGGCAGTTGGGTGTGTTAGTTGTATACCTGGCTCCTCGCTATGCAACAACAGCCCTGCCCGAGCTCCTAGAGGTGATAGCCGAGGCGGCGGTTGAGACCCCCAGGCTTTTGGTCATGGGGGACTTCAACCTGCCGTCAGTAGGCGAGACCTCTGGAGCAGCTCGGGAGTTCATGGCTCCCATGACAGCCATGGACCTGACCCAGGTAGTTTTAGGCCCTACTCACGAGGGTGGACGCACCCTGGATTTAATCTTCGTCTCGGGACAGTGGAGTAGTGATCTGGGAATAGGGAATTTAGTCATCACACCCCTGTCATGGACAGATCACGCTCTCCTTCGGCTGGACTTTCCAATCGCCGCACCCCACCGCGGGGAGGCGGAGCCAAATATTCCTATATGGTTCCGCCCCAGGCTCCTGATGGACCCGGTAAGGTTCCAGAGGGAGCTTGGGCCAATGCCTGTGGACTTGCCCCGTGACTCGACTGAGGACCTGGTGGCCGCATGGTTAAGTGCAGCCACGGGGGCCTTGGACCGAGACGCGCCCTTGCAGCCTCTCTTGCGGCGACGAGTCACCCAGGCTCCTTGGTTTACCGAGGAGCTGAGGGAGATGAAACGCCACAAGAGACACCTAGAGAGCAGATGGAGAGCCTCTCGCTCCGAAGCCGACCGAACACTAGTGAGAATCCACATTAGGACTTTGTGGCGATAAGAGTGGCCAAACGTGAGTATTGTGCCACCCTTATTGCATCCGCAGATAACCGCCCTGCCGCCCTGTTCGGGGTGACCCGCTCCCTCCTTCACCAGAGGCCGCGGGAAGCCCCTCTGCAGGGACGAGCAGAGGAATTTGGGATTTATCTGCAGGATAAAATCACTCGGATTCGGAATGAGTTACCCTCCATCGAGAGTGGTCCAGTCGGATTGTCCGAGGTTGGTCTTGAGGCACCATTCTGGGAGGAGTTTGACTTTGTTACTACCGAGGATATGGACAGGTTGTCAAAGAGACTTAAGGCTACCACATGTTTATTGGACCCGTGCCCCTCCTGGCTTGTACTGGCATCCTGGGAGACGACACGAGGCTGGCTCCAGGGCATTGTCAACGCATCTTTGAGTGAGGGGTCCTTGCCTGCCGTCTTGAAAGAGGCGGTAGTAAGGCCCCTCCTCAAGAAGCCGTCCCTGGATCCAGCATTATTAGAGAACTTTCGTCCTGTCTCCAACCTTCACTTTCTAGCGAAGGTTGTTGAGAGTGTGGCGGCCCAACAGTTTCCGCGACACCTGGAGGAAATTGATTATCTAGACCCGCGCCAGTCCAGCTTCCGACACGGTCACAGCACCGAGACGGCATTGGTCGCATTGGTTGACGATCTCTGGAGGGCGCGGGATAGAGGATATTCCTCTATCCTAGTCCTGTTAGACCTCTCAGCGGCTTTTGATACCATCGACCATGGTATCTTATTGCACCGACTGGAGGGGTTGGGGCTGGGAGGCACCGTTTTGCGGTGGTTCTCGTCCTACCTCTCTGGTCGGTCGCAATATGTGTTGGCAGGGGGGCAGAGGTCGGCCTCGAGGCCTCTCGTTTGCGGGGTTGCTCAGGGGTCGGTCCTCTCGCCCCTCCTATTCAACACATATATGAAGCCGCTGGGCGAGATCATCCGTGGTTTTGGGGTGGGATATCATCTGTACGCTGATGATACTCAGCTGTACATATCCACCCCAGACCACCCCAACGATGCCGTTGAGGTGATGTCCCGGTGTTTGGAGGCCGTACGGATCTGGATGGGTAGTAACAAACTCAAGCTCAACCCGTCCAAGACTGAGTGGCTGTGTTTTCTGGCACCCCGGTTCAGCCAGATTACTCCAACTCTGGCCATTGGGGGCAAAACACCGGCCCCCGTGGAGAGGGCGCGCAATTTGGTTGTCCTCCTGGATTCCCGGCTGTCCATGGAAGACCATGTGGCGGCCGTGGCCAGGGGGGCGTTTCATCAGGTTCGCCTGATGCGCCAATTGCGTCCCTTACTGGACCGGGCTGCCCTTCGCACAATCACTCAGGCCCTCGTGACGTCCCGACTGGACTACTGTAATGCTCTCTACATGGGGCTTCCCTTGAGGTGCACTAGAAAGCTACAGTTAGTGCAGAATGCAGCCGCGCGGGTGATTACGGGAGCCTCTAGATGCTCCCATATAACACCGATCCTGCGCGAGCTGCACTGGCTTCCTGTGGTCTTTCGGGTGCGCTTCAAGGTCCTGACGACAATCTTCAAAGCGCTCCATGGCTCGGGACCTAGTTACATGCGAGACCGTCTCCTGCCCCATACATCCCTTAGGCCGATACGCTCCCACAGAGAGGGCCTTCTCAGGGTGCCGTCGGCCGGACAATGCCGACTGGCGACACCCAGGGGAAGGGCATTCTCTGTGGCGGGCCCTGCACTGTGGAACGACCTACCCCCTGAACTCCGTACCATTACTGACCTCCGCCTCTTCCGCCAGTGTTTAAAAACACATTTGTTTCATCAAGCCGGCCTTATATAGCCTCCACTGTTGACTAGTATAGATAGTTTTAAAATGGGGATTTTAATTGGTTTTAGCGCAAGATTTCATATTATTATTATTTTTTATATAGAAAAAGTTTTATTGAGTTTTACAAATTTTTTAACAAAAAAGGGTAGGGTAAGGTGAATTAAAAAGATATTTTGAGAACTCAAGATTTCATATTTAATAGGTTTTTAAATTTTTGTATTTTTGTATTGTTTTGTATATTATTTTAATTTTCCTGTGCGCCGCCCTGGGTCCGTTTGGAGAATGGCGGGATACAAATCGAATAAAATCAAATTAAAATCAAATCAAGCTTTTGCTTGTTAGCATCGCCTGCTTTCTGGAATCAAAAGATAAGGAGACGACAGGACAGGACAAGACAAGCTTTATTGTCATTTTTTACTGAGAGAAAAAAATGGTCCACATTAAAAATGATTTCCTTCCTTCCTTTTTCATTAATTCTTTCTTACTTACTTCCCTCCCTTTTCTTTCTTCCTTCCTCTCCTCTTTTACTTCCTCTCTCCCTCTTCCTTCTTTTCTTCCTTCCTTCCTCCCTGCCTCTCTCCTCCCTCCCTCCCTCCCTCCCTCTGTCTTTCTTTCCCTTTCCTTCCTTCCTTCCTTCCTTCCTTCCTTCCTTCCTTCCTTCCTTCTTTTTTTCCTTCCTTCTTTCCTTGCTCTTTCCCTCTTCCTCCTTTTCTTCTTGCCTCTCTCCCTGCCTCCCTCTGTCTGTCTGTCTCTCTCCATAGCAGTGATATTCCCTGGAGCATTTGTCACTGGTTGTAAGAAACCAAGACCAAGACCTACTTTCCAATAAAATCTAAACAAGAGCTGTTGACAGAGCACATGGCTTTGTAAGGGCACATTGCATCTTTGAATCAGGGTGCTAAGTCCCTTTGGTGGGGACCGTCAGGACCTTTGAACCGTCATAACTCGAGACTGCTTGTAGTTATGCTACTCGTTTCCTGCTGATTTCTTTTGCATGGATTCTGGGCAGGAAGGTTATACTTCCTTCCTACACAACAACATCCCTGTTAAGTTGTGTCTGGAATATTTCTCCAGTGGGACCATTTCTTCTCTTTCACCTTTCCAGCTTGAGTGCCTGTGCCACCAGCGGCAGCTCTGCAGAAGGTCCATCCGCCGAGCGGCACCTCAAGAAACCCACACCAGTGAACCACAGCCTGCCTGCCGTGGCTTTGGCCCTGGACAACAGCTGTGTCGCAGCCCGGATCCGTCCTATCTGTAGGTACAAGAAGCGCCAGCTGGTGAGAATTAACTCCATCACTCACCCGAACCAAAAGGTAAGTCTGTAGCTGAAGGCAAGGCAGACATTTCTTTTTTTAAAAATATTTTTTTTAAACAAACACAGCACAGAAACTCCTCTTTCTTTACATACTATAGAAAGTGTATCAGTTGGTTACAAAAAGCTTTGATGCATCTCTTCCAGAGTCATCACCTATAATTCATATCAAATCATATGTTTTAAATCAAATATATTTATACATATTACCCTGTTTCCCTGAAAATAAAACCTCCCTAGATAATAAGCCCAATCGGGGTTTTGAGCACATGTGCTAAAATAAGTCCTCCCCTGAAACTAAACCCTCTCTGAAAATATTGCAACACAGCAGCAGCCATGAGGTGACCACGCTCGCCACCTCCTGCTCCTCAAAAACAATAAGACCTCTCCGAAAATAAGGCCAAGTGCATATTTTGGGGGTCAAAAGAAAATAAGACCCTGTCTTATTTTCGGGGAAACACGGTACTATCATCATGCCTCAATTTTCATTTGACTATAATTGTTTTAACATCCTTCTGCATAGAATATTCCAAAATTTAAAGCATAACCACATAATGGCATTTCATTAGCTATTTCCAATATCATCCAATAACATTAGATTCTTTTCTTTTTTTTAAATTTTTATTTTATTTTAATTAAACAAAAATGCAAAGAAAAAATCATCCTTCATTACATCCTGTAGAAAGCGTGTCGATTGGTTAACTATAGCTCTCGTGCGTTTCTTCCACCCTCATTACTCATATTAAATTACACACTTTAGATCAAAAATTCATTGTATATCTTAATATCCTCATACAAAGTTCTCCTTTAACCACAATTATTTAAACGTGTTTTTCCCTCTAATAATTCACACTCATAAACATAATAATGGCATTCATTGACTATTTCAAGAAACCTCCAATAACATTGCACCTTGAGAACGTGTTCTACATAAAAATCAGTTAATACTATTTCTACCCCACCCCTTTTTTATTAAACAATATCCATTAACATTCCTTAATAGTTAACTGAAATATATATATATATATATATATCATTAAACTATATCCATTACTAGCTATCCCGGCCACGCATTGCTGTGGCCCAGTCTGGTTAAACCTACCTACCTACTTTTATTTCTCCCTCTCTATCCCTCTGCCTGCCTACCTACCTACCTACTGTATTTCTCCCTCTCTCGCTCTATCCCTCTACCTACCTACCTCCTGTATTTCCCCCCCCCCCTCTCTATCCCCCTACCTGCCTAGAGAGAGAGGAGAGAGATGCCGCTGACTCAGCAGTGGCCTTGGCGGGGGGGGGGAGTTGGCACGGGCGGTGGAGGAGAGAGAGGCCGCTGACTTGGCGGCCGGGTGGGAGGGGCCACGAAGGGGAGGGGAGCGAGTGAGGGAAACACACAGAAGAGCTGCAGTTTTACATTTGTGTGGTGTGTACCGGTGTGCCATCCACACAATCTATACATATCGTTGGTGCTGCACTTTTAAGGAACGTTGTGTGAACATTTGGTGGTGATTGGTGCAGTAGTTTCTGAGATTAGCGGTTTTGAACAAACTCATAGTTACATTTTTATTTATATAGAGATAGATTATTGTATTATTGTATTATTTTATTATTTCATTATTTCATTATTTTATTATTTTATTACTCTTATTCTAACTAAATATTTGTTAACTAATAATCCTGCAAAAGCAATCTAAAACAATCTAAAAATTACTAAATTTCTACTTATTAATCATCAAGGGGTGACTAATCTTTTATTGGCAGCTTTCATTATCAACCAGTGTCTTTCCAATAGCGAAACAGTCTTATCTCTCTTGCAATTTGTGGCTTCAGCCTTTTTTGGTTCTCGTTTGTAAAGTTCTTATAGATGTCTTTCCGCACTTTACTGTTCAAAACAACTCTCAGATAGTATCATTGCCCTTCTTCTGTTATTAAAAGTTGTCTATCTTTGGTTGTCAGACGTGCTTCTGGAAGAATTTCTCCTCTTACATCCATCATCAATTCTTTTTTCCCCTCTTCTTCCTGGAGAGCGAGATGGAGCTCAAATTCTTCAGGTTCCCTTTTCAAGGTTATCATCTTTCTGCTTTTTCCAACCTTTGATCCATTCGTAAAATCCTCTGTTATCTTATCTTTATCTTCAACTGAGAGGGGTATCTCTTTATCTTCTACATCTTCTTCCTCCTCTTTAATTTTTGGGGCCAGCGTGTCTTCATATTTTGCTGTAATAAGCACCAGTTTTTCCAGTTTCTTATCGATTCTTCTATATCCTTCCAAAAGGTTTAAAATTCCAGCCAAAAAATTTTGGTATTCCAAAGTATCCTCATCTGGGTATTGAATCATGTTACCAAAAAAAAAAAGAAATTAATCCCCACTGCTACCCTGGTCTAAGGCCTATTTTATCTCTTCCTTTCAAATTAATTTAAGTCGCAGGATCTGTTGTACTCTTCAAAGGAGAAGGGTTCTGTATTTCCCCCCCCTTTTCCTTCCTTTGGCTAAACGATTTTCAAAGAGCACATGTAAAAAACAATTCATGCCCTTGAATCTTTATCAGTTTCTATAGACAAATTATAAGCCCTTCGAGTAGTCAACAATCTCCAAATAGAAAAAAATACATTGTCTCAACAGGTTCAGCCTCTAACCTCCCAGTGGCAGTGTTGCTACTTTTCACTTTCTTATGTGTCTCTCTTTGTTATAAGAAAAAATAAAGTTCTTATTGGAATTTTAGTTGCAAGTCATAAGAAGAATTATAAAAGTAAAAATAAGGCTCCAAGGCTCAAAAAATAAAAATAGCTAAAAACAGAAGAAGAGGAAATAATCCATTCACTTGAAGAGGAAGAAAAAAAAAAGCCTGATACAAGCGTTCCAATCCACAATTACAAGGAAAAAGAAAAAAAACGCTTTCCAGCTCAATCCAAAGTAGGTTCATTCCGCCGCTTATTTCTTTTGCTTAAAGGATTTGGTTTTACTTTAAAAAAAAAGTTTCTTTGGGCAGAGTATTTTTTAAAAAAAGAAAAATACCTTTCCAGATGGACTCACTTTCTTCTTACAGCTTCCTTCCGGAGCCGCCCCGTCTTTGTCAGCCTGGGGGCTGCCTGTTTGCCGCCTAGCAGAAGCACTCCCCTTGGGTCAAACAGGGACTTTGCTGTGTCCCTGTGACCAGTAAGGCTTCGTCTTCCTAATCGCTGTCCCTCCGAGATGGTTTAGGTCCAAACAGACCGATCAGCGGCAAAAGTGTCAATGGAGGTCTCGGATCGTCGAGACCTCACGTTGTGTCGACGCCTTGCGGGCTCCTCCCCTCCTCAATAACATTAGATTCTTATGGCCTGTTCTAAATAAAAGTCAATAATATTTAGTAACAAAGTTTCTAGTCCTCTTTCCAAATCACTGTTTACAATTTACATCCAATTTCCTTATATTGAACCAATACATATATATATTATTTATCATTACCATAACACATTGTTTTAACCTAATACTCAAAGCTTAATTAAATTTAACTTAATTCTTTATTATTAGCTTTTATATATAACAGAAATTTCAATCTTCCTTTCATAGTTGCCATTTACTATTCATATGCAATTACCTCTTACCAAACCAATACATATGTATACATTATTATCGTTAATGCAATCTTATGTCTTTTGCCATTTGTGGCATTAATCTTCTAATTATCTCCTTGGTCAAATTTGTGTGGACTTCTCTTCGCAGCTTCTTGCTTGTTGCATCTCTTGTATAATCTCGATAGTCTCCATCTGTTTCCTTAATCAGCTTATGTTTAGTTATCAATGGTGTTTCAGATAAGATTTCTCTCCTTAAATCCATCAATTCTTTTCTTTTTTCTACTTCTGTACCTTGCCATCTTGGGCAGAGTTCCTGACCATCTAGCTCCCCTTTCAATATTCCATTCTTTCCATTTCCAACCACAATCCATTCACCGTAGATGTCAACAGATTTCTTATCTTTGTATTCGTTTTTCTCTTCGGTTTTTCCAGTTGATAAACATCTCCAAATTCTCCATCATATTTTGCTGTTACATCCTCTATGTTTTCCAGTTTCTTCTCGATTCTCTCTGATACTTCAAGTAATTTTTGAATTTCAAACATTATCTTTTGCAATGTTAAGGTTTCTTTTTGGTGTTGAAATTGTGCCATTCTTCCAACTGGTAGACACTGCCACTCTGGCTTTCAAAGCTTTTTTAGATTAGATTAACCACAAGTTCATTTATAATTTTTCACACTAGGACCTTGTTTTCACTTTTTTCTATAAACAAGAACTTGAAGTGTAAATCCAAATGATCAAAGAGAGAAGTGAAAGTACAATGTTTCAAATGCTCAAGCCTCCAGCCTCCAAGTGGCAGTGTTGTTTCTTTTCCCTCTGATGTTACAACCCTCTTTGTACTCCTTTTGTATCTTTTTTATATTCCAAATTTAAACGAAGTAAAATTCTTGAATGAAATAAAGTAGAAAAAAGTAAAAAGCTCATGTAGAAATGAAAAAAAAGTCTTTTAATCCATAGGTTACAAAAATAAAGAAAAAAATAGAAGAAAAACTAATCCATTCGCTTTAGAAGGCTTGCGTAGATTCCATCCATAAAATAACATTTTAAAAGTAAGATAACACACTGTCCAATGCAATCCAAAGATTAATTTCGCTGCTTATTTCTTCTGTTCTCAAATTTAATTTAGCTTTAATGTTTTTTTTGGGCAGTCTCTTTTAAAACAGTAAAAATTCCTCACCAGCTGTAGACACTTTGTCTTTCCATTTCCTTCCGTTCCGGAGCCGTCCCAACTTCATCAGCCAGGGCTGAGCTTTTGTTGTCGGCTAGAAGAACTCCTGTATCAATCAGTGACTTTGCGGGGTCCCTGAGATCAGCAGGATGTATTCTTCCTGATCACCGTCTCTGCGGGATGGTTGAGGTCCATATGGACCGTCCAGCAGCAAAAGTATCGACTGCGATCTCAGGACTAAGATCGCAATTCGTCTCATATTGGCTCCTCCCCTCTCCCCCAAGGCAGACATTTCAAATGGGGTCCTTGGGGCTCTCTGAGCTGAGTGGTTTTCTTGCAGACATTTCATGACTAAATTACAGAATATCATCAAGGGAGGGAGGGAGGGAAGGAAGGAAAGAAGGAAGGAGAAGGGGTAGGAGGAAGGAACAAAAGAAGGATGAAGGAAGGAGAGATAGGACGAGGGAGGGAAGGAAGGAAGTTAGAAATGGAAGGAAGGAGGAGGACTGTGGGGTCCTGGGTGCTCTCATAGCTGGGTGGCTTTCTTGCAGACGTTTCATGACCCAAGTAGACAACATCAGAGGGAGGGAGGGAAGGAAGGAAGACAGACTCAGGGGTCCTTCGGGCTCTCTGAGCTGCGTGGATTTCTTGAAGATATTTCATGACCCAACTAGGGAATGTCAGTGTTAGTAAGGCTAGCACTGATGATGTTCCCTCGTTTGGGTCATGAAATGTCTGCAAGAAAGCCACCAAGCTCAGAGACCGCCAAGGACCCTACAGTAGTACTCCGCCTCCTCCTCTTCCTCCATCTTTTCATCCCCCTCCTCTCCATAAACCCCCCTCCCTTCTAGAACTTCTGTTCCCTAGTTGGCTCACAAAAGATCTGTAAGAAACAGCAGTAGAAGTGTTATGAAACAGCCCCCCCCCCCGCCAGATACAGCACCAAGGACCCCACAGTCTACTTGTCCTTCTCTTTCCTCGTCTTTCTTCTCCATTTGAGCACTGATGACATCCCCTAGTTGGGTCATGAAACATCTGCAAGAAACCCACCCAGCTCAGAGAGCAGCTGTCAGGTTCTGGGAAATAAAAACAGGACACCAATGCTGGATCTAATCCTTGTTTATGTAACCGGTACTTACTGACCACCCCCTGTGATTACAATGGAAAAAATTGTTGGAGCTAAAGCTCCATGCTCCCCACCACCTTATGAACCTTTCCCCTGGCCCCACCCAGGCTCCTCGTGTTAAACCCCTCCCTCAGTACACACACAATTAGTTATTCCATCCAATTACTAAACCGCAGGCCTTCTAATGTCCCTAGCAAACTCCTCCCCCCCATTAGTTGATGATCACTCCAGGCTCCACTGTCTTCACTAGCCGGCTTCTGGCCACACCCCTTGTGTGTCGGTTGAGGCTGTTGGTAATGGCCACCGCTCCCAGCAGAGATGAGCTGGGGGTGAGTCACCACCCTCCTATTGGCAGCCTGAATGCCCAGGCTGACATGTGCCCCCCTCTACCATGGAGACTGTGTCTGTAACAAAGACAACGGTGAATGGTAGAAGCAGTAGGGCCCGACTTCACCGGGTACCTGCGGTGGAATCTGGCAACCAATCGCGGGGCATTCAGTTCATGGCTCTTTACCCACGATGCCTCGGTGAGCGGGTAAACTTTCCACAGTATAAGGTATTGCAGGTAGCCCCTATGCAGCCGGGTGTTTAATAGTTCCTCCACCTCGTAATATTGTCTTCCCCTATTTTCAACCGGACGTGGGGGATCGATGGGAGGGATCGATGGGACTCGACCTGTGTTAACTGGTCTGAATAAACTGCAATGAAAGACCGGATGGGTCTTACCTAACAATTTAGGTAAACACAGTCTTACAGTTACAAGGTTAATAACCCGCGTTATACGGAATGGATCAATATATTTAGGACACAGTTTTTTACAGGACATGCCTAAATTCAGGTATTTCGTCAATAGATATACCAATTGACCCACCTGGAAGGCCTTTTGTACCTTATGTTTTTTATCTGCTTGTTTTTTATATTCCGCACTCGACTGTTTTAGTGCATCTTGCACCACTGCCCATACCCGCTTAGTTCGCTCAGCCCACTCTTGGACCCCCATGTCTTCTGGTGTCACCTGAGGACACTCAGGTATTGGGACGAAGTCTTTGCCTGTAACAACCCGAAAGGGGGTGAACCCCATACTGCCATGCACGGCGTTATTGTACGCTACTTCAGCATATGGAAGGAGATCCGCCCAATTGTCCTGCTGGTAGCGTACATAACAACGTAAGTAACGTTCTACCATGGCATTTGTTTTCTCTGAAGCCCCATTAGTGGCTGGATGGAATGTTGAGCTCAAACCTTGTGTTGATCCGACTCTAGTCAGAAATTCTCGCCAAAACCGGGCGGTAAACTGCACCGCATGGTCTGATATTACCCTTTGCGGTATGCCATGAAGGTGATATAAATGCATTATGAACATCTTAGCTAACTTCTTTGCAGAAGGGATGCTGGAGCAGGCTATGAAGTGTGCCTGCTTTGAAAATAAATTAAATAAAAGACCTCCATCCTCCTTCTCCTGAAATAAAACGGGTGCTGCTACCCTAGATTTAGCTGGTTGGATAAATCCCCGTTTTAAATTTTTATCAATGTATGCCCTCATTTCCTTGAGTTCTTCCGGGGTTATTGAGTACATCCTGGGTTTCGGTAGAACAGCCCCAGGAAGGGTTTCAATCCCACAATCATTGGGGCGATGGGGAGGCAGGGTATTGCACTCCTGCTCGCTTGAACACCTCCTTTAAATCCGTATATTCCTAAGGGTAGTCTTCAAAGTTTGGCGTGGGAGGAGTCACATCTGGGGTATTAGCACAGCCCATCTGCCCAGAGACTGAGGTAAATCTTGAGGTCACACCCTCTGCCCCTCCTCTGACTCTCCAGATTAACTTCACTCTTCGGCCCAGAAGGAGCTAAATTAGCTGGCTCTCCTTGGAACGAGACTTAACCCTTTATATCACAGCGATTTCAACTTAAACAGGTTTTTAGCCCTTACCTCCTCTAGCGCGCTCTGCTACCAGCCCGAGCACAGTAGGCGTTAAACGCTACTGAGAGGCTCCTGAGCCGTGAGGGGGGGAGCCCCGGGCCACGTGTGTATAGCGCGGGGATGAACACCCAGCTTCATCGGTGGACCGCAGGAACCAGGAAAGAAGGACCGACTCAGGCACACACAGAGCTTAGAGCGGGCCTCCGGTCGCAGAGGCGACAGCGTCCGCAACCGCCACCAGCGATCAGGAAGAGGACTTGGGCCTGCACTCCGTCGACAATCTGGGGAGGGCCCATCACCTGGTGGTGGGCCAGCCGTAACTCGAGCCGCGGATCAGTGGCCGGAGCGGAGAGCCGAAGGAGCACTGGATCTCCGGAGGCAGCCTACTGGCCGGTTCCAGCAAAGAGAAAGAGAGAGAGAGGAGTCAAAGTGGCTAACCGTGAGTAGAATGCAATGGTGGACAATTTGAGGAGCAGAGGACCGGCAAGGCCCAGTTCCCCAGGGGGTGCAGACCTGGGCTAGGAATCCTCCCGGGGAGCCAGCCCAGCAGAGGGGGCAGACCTGCAGTGAGGAAGTGCACCTCCAAATCCTCGCGGCCAGACGACACCAGGAGGGAGGCCAGAACAACCAGGGTCACTAGGAGGACCAGGGACATTATCAGTCCCTCCCCAGTCAGGTCCCGATCCCCACGCAGGTCCTCCCCGGCGGGGGGATCCAGCATCCACGGCCTCCCCACATGGCTCGCTCAGGGGATGCAGCCCCTTATCTCCTCCCCTCTCTCCTTCCCACTCCTCAGGCACTTGAGGGGATCCATTTGGTCATAGAGCAGCCAACTTGCCTAGACAACGCTTGACTCCCCAAGCCTCAGAGCACGGTTCAAGTTTGGACCCACCTAACTTCTCCCTGGCCTTTCCAGAGCTCCCTGTGAGCTTCCAGGAATTTTAAGCCAAAGCTATAGCCCAAGGCATCTCCTCGGGCATGCAGCATCAGTTTCAGGAGTCCAGGAGCAAGGCTCCTCGCAGGAGACCTCAAGGTCATCCAAACCAACCCCAACCCTAACCCTCAACTTCTAGGGATCTCAGGGCAGATTCCCCCTCCACAGTTAGCGAGGACTTGGGATCAGAGGAGGAGGGACACAAGGACATGGGCTTCTCAGATGATGAGGAAGACCAGACCCCCGAGGCACCAGTCATTGCAGGCCTTTTCCCTCCCTCTCTGTTCAGTTCCCTGCTCTGCAAGGCTAAGGTCACAGCAGACCTGGACACCCCAGAACCTAACCAGGCCACAGCTGCTCCCAATTCCAGTGGGCGAGTTAAGAAGGGTCCTTTTCATAGGCCACCAGTAGAAAAGGAGGAAATTCCCACCTCAGACCTATTCCTAGAGGTACTCAAGTCCCAATGGACTAGCCCTGGCACCTTTCCCACTCCAGGGAGTAATGATTGCAGGTTCTGTAACCTTAATGCCACCTTTGCCCAAGCATTACAGGTTCCAATCGTGGATGCCCCGGTGGCCGGCCTGGCCTCTCCCTCAGCCGTAATGATGGGAGACATCTCCAACTGCCTGAAGGCAGAAGATAGGAAGGTGGAGCTGGTCATGAGCAGGACATTCCAGGCAGTATCATGGGTGATCAGGGCTACCGCAGCAGCCTCTTTCTTCAACAGGACCACCCTGTTATGGCTGGAACAGCTCTGGGACAGAACACCAGCGTCGGACGTCAGACTCCTGCAGGACATCACAAAGCTACTGGCGGCCACCCAGTTTTCAGCGGATGCAACACTAGACGTGGTAAAGTATTCCTCCAGAGCTTTGTCTTCCTCTGGCATCCAGGCGACTGCAAAACTGGCAAGCTGAGTTCCGGGCAAAATGGCATTTGGCAGGCAAGGAATACACGGGAGACAAGCTTTTCAGCCCCTCCCTGGACCCCATCCTCGTTGAGGACAAAAACAAGCGGAAGGTCTTCCCATCCACGGCTAAGCGATCCAACCACCGCCCGGCACCCTACTCCAGGAGGTCGTCTTATTTATTTATTTATTTATTTTTGTTTGAAAAAGTTTTATTAGGTTTAACAATTTATAGCAGGAAAGGGGTAAATAAGGTATTAGATAATATTTTGGAGCTTCCACATCGGGTTTGATGACCGCCTCCGAGTCTTCATACATATTCCATTAAAAAAATAATAAAAGGAAGGGGTACATACATTTTAAAATCATAAATTTTCATATTATTTTATACATTCAATTACTTGGTACTATTGACATCCGTAGAGGAATTACCATCATAAAAAAAAAATATAACAAATTATTTTTGCGATCTGAGCCTCTTTGCTATAGTCTCTTCCTCCTCCCCCCCCCCACCAGCAGGCGGACCCGTGGCCCCTCCCGTTCCCATCTCATCATCATCCAGGATTGAGGAGTGTTTTTTAAGAAAGTTCTGCGCCTCTTCAACTGTTTTGATTCTAACTCTTCCTCCCTCCCAGAATACCAGCATCCCTTCCGGCATCAACCACACCCCCTTTTTGAATAATTTTTTTGTTAAGAAGGAATAATTCCTTCTTATATCGTATTTTCTTTGGGATCTGCTTCAATATGGCCACCTCATTTTGCTGATACATAAAAGGGCCCCCTCTTTGCGCTCTCAGTATCTCATCCCTCGTTGACCTTCTTATAAATTTAATATGTATCTCTCTGGGTACCTCATTTATTCTGGCAAATGCTGAATTAATTCTATAAATCAAATCAATGTCCCCCCAAATAAATTCCTTATCTTTCTTAATATAATCCGCTAACATAGTAGCCATCAACTCTTTTAAATTTTCATTCGGTAATTCTGGAACATTCTGAAATCTTAAAAAGAAAGACATGCGTTCAAAATCAATTTTAGACATTTGACCAGTAATATCTGTAAGTTCTTTCTTAAAGTCTTTTATCTCTTCCTTCATCTCAACCGCCCCCCCTTCCAGCCCCACAATTTTTTGTTTATTATTTGTTATTTCTCTTTGCGCCTCCAATAATTCCAATCTTGTGCTTAAATTGTCTTTCCGGATTTGTTGCATTTCATTCATTATTCTTTGAAACATCTCCTCTACGTTTAATGGCTGAGGGCTTGGTGACTTAGGATCCTCTACTTCTGTTTCCTTCTGTAACAAAGCTGAAATCTTTGGTTGTGAGGATGGGCTGGGTTTTGTAGATGCTGGAGCAGAGCTTGGTTTCCCAGATGGGGGTTTCCTCGATGCCATAATTAAAGTTTTAAGTGTTGGTGCGTAGAGAAGAAGGAAAGAAAAAAAAATGGCGCTGTTGGGCGGGCAGTCTGTGAAGTCCGAGACAAAAGCAGCTGTAGTTCAAATTAAATTTACAACGTCCAGAGAGAAAAAGGAAAAAAGGAAAAAACTTTCCAAACAAAAGCAGAAGGTTTCACGAAGGGGGAGAGCACCGAAAGACACCAGAGCAGGTCCTTTTCTTATATATTTTGAAATTAGCCTAATTTTGTTGAAATAGAGGAATGCTTATTTCCAAGAAAGAAAAGTTCCGTCCTGGGAACAAAGAGAACGCCATTGAGTGGAAACAATCAATTTAAAATGTAGCAAGGCTCAGGATACATTGTCTAACAGCAATCCCTTAGTTAACAAGAAACTTCCTTTTTCAATAAATCCAACGGAAGTCACTTTCACTCTCTCCGCATCGCGGGACTCTTTATCCAATGCCGCTTTAGTTCCAGGGGGGTTGTTTCCAACTCCCCCCTATCTTCTCTTTTCATCAAATTGAATGCAAAAAAGTCCAAATAAGGCACATACCATTTTTCTAATCCGGAGCCTCGGCGCAGCCATTCAGCCCCGGAGTTTCAGCTCCTTGTAAAATCCTCCATGTTCCAGCTCCTTCGGCGAAAGGGAAGCTCCCCCCGCGAAAGTTCCCCAGCCCCTAGGGCGAGGCGGGAGCAGCCCCCCGACCGCCGTCGAGATGGGGGCCCTCACCGCAAGCCGCCCGTGCAGAGGGGGGGATTATGCCCGTGTCCCCCCCCCGCACCCGAAGGCGCAGCTGAGGCAACACAGCGGCGGACGTGTGGAATCCACGTCCGTCCGCGTCCGAAGCCGGAAACGATCTCCCCAGGAGGTCTTCTTATTGACCTCCTGAACAGGACATCCAGCAGTCGAGGTACTCTGCTCCGAGATTCTCCAGGCAGGGGGATATGTAGTTCTCCAGGGACAGATACAGGTTCCAGCAACCTGGTAGGCACCCCTTTCTTTCTTCTTTTTTTAAAAGTATTTTATTGGTTTTCAAAAATTTTACAGGGGAATTTAATAAATACAAATGCAAATACAAATACAAAAGGTATGGGGTAAACGTAACATTTTGGTAGCTTCCCTGCCGTTGGTGTTGACCCTCCCAAAACTTCATAAATTTACAATGTTAAAAGTAAAAGATAAACATATAGAAAGATTACATTGTATAGTCTATATATTCAATCATCTTTTTTTTGCCATTTTTTCTTGTATCAACAATTACAATAGTGTTTCAAATAAAATTATTTTTGCGATCTAAGTCTTTTTGCAATTGACTCCTCTTCCTTGTCCCCAGGTGGGGCCATCGCTCCCTCCGTTCCCCCGTCTTCACCTCCCAGCTGGGGAGAATATTTTTTAATAAAAACCTCAGCCTCATTTAATGTTTTGATTCTTACTTTGCCTCCCTCCCAAAAGATCATCATTCCCTCTGGCAATAACCACTTGAACCATATTCCCTTTTTATATAATTTCTTAGATAGGAAGGAATACTTCCTCATTTCTCTAAGTTTTTTCAGAATCTGTTTCAAAATGATTATTTCTTTAACCTGGTATTTTAAAGTTCCATCCCGTTGAGCCCTCAATATCTCATCCCTTGTGAATCTCCTAAGAAATTTAACATGGACTTCTCTTGGTACATTATTTATCCTGGCATAAGTTGAATTAATTGTGTAAACCAGGTCCATATCCCACCAGAGTTGATCTTTCTCTCTTTTAAGGTATTCTGCTAATATTGTACTCATAAGATCTTTAAGATCTTCATTTTCTGACTGGTATATTCTGGAACCTGAGAAAAAAAGACGTTGTTTCAAATTCTATTTTGGTCATGTTTGCTCCTAATTCTAAACTTTCCCTCCGAACCCCTTCCACCTCTTCCCCTATCTCAGCCGCCCCCCTCTCTAGCTTCTCAATTCTTTGTTTATTTTCTGTTGTGTTTCGTTGCGCTTCCCTAAGCTCTAATGTTAATTCTGACATTTCTTTCTGCATTTCATTCATATTTTCATTCATGCTATTCATATTTTTCATTATTTCCCGAAACATTCCTACAACCAACGGGTCTTTTGAGTAGGCATCCCTTTCGAGGGGGGGGCAGCCGTCCTTTCCACAGAAACAAGTAATCTGGGCTTGGATCTCCCCATCGGTGGCCGTCTTACCTTGTTTGCGGACCGATGGGATCTCATCAACACGGATGCATGGGTTCTCCAGACAGTCAGGTTTGGCCTCAGGTTGGAGTTTCGCTCCTGCCCCTCAAAAAGATTCTCGGTCTTTTCCTCCTCCAAGAACCTGACCAAGCGCACCTTTATGCGCAAGGCCATCCAGCATCTACTGGAGATCAGAGCAGTGGAGCTGGTTCCGGAAGGGGAGAAGGGCTCAGGATTATATTCCAACCTCTTTGTAGTCCCTAAGAGTTCAGGGGGGTGGAGGGCTATCCTGGACCTTAAGCTCCTAAACTCCAGGCTAGTCTACCGCAAGTTCAATATGGCATTCCTCAAGTCCATCCTGGAGGGGATCAGGCAGGGGGATTTCGTAGCCTCCATTGACCTCACCGATGCTTACCTGCACATCTTGATTGCCCCTGACTACCGTAAATTCCTTAGATTCTCTTACAGGGGGCATCTATTATCAATACAGGGCCTTGCCCTTTGGTTTGGCCTCCACACCCAGGACCTTTACCAAGGTCCTAGCAGTGGTAGCGGCTCATCTCCGAACCATCCCGGTCTGTTTACATTGTTATTTAGATGACATCTTCGTGCTAGCTGCCTTGGCGGACCGAGCCAGGGGGGACCTGGGACTCACAATCATCACCTTAAGGGACCTTGGCTTCTTGGTCAACCTCAAGAAGAGCCATTTAGTACCTACCACTAGGCTCCAACACCTGGGAACCATCACTCTCTTCGGGGAGAGGGGGCGGTTTATAAATTTGAATAAATAATAATAATAATAATAATAATAATAATAATAATAATAATAATAATAATAATAATAATAATAATAATAATAATAATAATAATAATAATAATAATAATAATAATAATAATAATAAATTGACTCCGTGCAGGAACATAGGGACAGTATTGTGAAATTGATTCTAGAGATTTGCAGGAATCGATCTGTTCCCATAGCTCTCCTTTCCAGACTTCTTGGCAAATTCATCTCCTGCATCGGGATAGTGCCTTGGGCCCGCCTTCACGCCAGAGAACTTCAGTGGTTCCTCCTACCACATCAGAGAGACGGAAAGAGCGATACACACTTCAAGGTCCTAGTGACTCACCAGGTACTTCTGTCCCTGCGCTGGTGGACGTCTTCGGCTCTGGACAAGGGCTCCCTGTTTAGGGAGCCAGACAGGTTAGTCCTAACAACAGACACAAGCCTGTTCGATTGGGGGGGCACACCTGGAGTCCCAGCTGGCCCAGAGACGCTGGACTCTGACGGATCTGAGGAAGAACATCAACTGGCTAGAGCTCAGGGCGATACATCTGGCCCTCCGACACTTCAAGGCAACGGTCTCCGGCAAACACATCCTGGTCCTGACGGACAACATGGCGGCCAAGGCTCATGTGAACAAGCAAGGGGGCACCCACTCGGTGGCACTCTGAGACAAGGCAGTGCGACTGGGAAACTGGGCAGAACGACATCTCCGCTCAATCTTCAAGCAGGTTCGGCCAGCCAACAGTGGACCTGTTCGCCTCCCCAGCGAATGCCCAACTCCCAAGGTACATCTCATGGTTCCCGACACGAGGCGCGATGGACATCGGCTCCCTGCGCTGCAGATGGCCTCCGGAGCGCCTCTACGCTTTTCCTCCCCTTCCCCTCCTTCCCAGGATGCTGATGAAGATAGTGCTAGAGAGGGCAGAAGTCATCCTGATAGCTCCCTATTGGCCCCGGCACCCCTGGTTTGCGGACCTGATAGAACTGTCGACCCTTCCCCACTGGAGAATCCCTCAGGGGGAGGTGACCCTGTGCCAGGGGAGTCTGGAGCACCCAGAACCAGATTGACTCCAGTTGACTGTCTGGCGCTTGAGCGGGAACAACTAAGGGAGGCCCAGTTCTCCTCCAGGGTCATCAGGACCATAGAGGCCTCCAGGAGGAAATCCACCACCCGCATCTACGATGTGACCTGGGCCTCCTTCGTGGCCTGGTGCCAGGCTGCGCAAATAGAACCGTCATCGGCCTCAGGTCCTGGACTTCTCCAAGAGGGGCTGGAGAAGGGCTTGGCTCCCAGCACCCTCTGTAAGCAGGTCTGGGCCCTGGCCACCATCCTGGGAGGGGTGGGCTCTCAGCCACTGTCCCAGCATCCCATCATCAGGAGGTTCCTCAGAGGAGCCGCCAACCTTCGGCCCCGGAGATCCACCGCTTCCCCTCGTGGGACCTCCTCACAGTGCTCCAGGCACTCATGGAAGCACCGTTCGAACCACTAAGGGAGGTGAGCTTCCAGTTCCTAACCTTGAAGGTAGTGTTGGAGAGTGTTGGAGATCAACGCCCTGTGGGCCAGGGCAGAACTCTGCACCTTCCACAACAACAGAGTCGTATTCAGGCTCAACCCAGTCCTCATGCCCAAGGTCAACTCCCCCTTCCACAGGGCTCAGGAGATAGTTCTCCCGGACTTCTGCCCTTCGCCCTCCAGGGGAAGGGAGAGGTCCTGGCAACGCCTTAACATCAGGAGGGCACTGCGCATCTACCTGAAGCGCACGGCTGCCCTCAGATGTTCGGAGACCCTCTTCGTATCCTTCCAGCCTTCGATCAGGGGAGCCAAAGTCTCCCCAGCCACCATTAGCAGATAGATCAGTCTGGCCATCTCCAAGGCCTACGAAGCGTGAGGCCTCCCGGGGCCCGAAGGAATCACGGTGCACTCCACCAGGAGCGCGGCCACCACAGCGGCCTGGGCCACCCAGGTGCCAATCAAGGACATCTGCAGGGCAGCGGCTTAGGCCTCTCCCTCTCCCTTTATCAGACACTACTGTTGCAGGACACTCTTTGGGAGGAGAGTTCTCCAGAGAGTATTGAAACCTCGAGAGGACTCAGGCCCTAGGGCCTCTCCCACAGACACCAGCTTTGGTATGTCCCAGATGTGACTCCTCCCACGCCCCACTTTGGAGACTGTCAGTTGGTCCTACCTGAACTACATGTCTCGAAGGTGGTGTGGGAGTAGTCACTTCCTGCCCGTTAGTGCGCTAGACGCAAGGGGGCCTGAGTTCAGTTAGTTACTGGTCAGTCAGGGACCAGGGAGGGAGTTGGGGGGGGATTTCCCTGTTCCCTTCCTTCCAGGTTCGACGTGACTGAACCATCGGTTAATCTGGAGAGTCAGAGGAGGAGCATAGGGTGTGACCTCAAGATTTACATCAGTCTCCGGGCAGATGGGCTGTGCTAATATTCCAGATGTGACTACTCCCACGCCACCTTCGAGACGTGCAGTTCAGGTAGGACCAACTGTCATTCTGGCTCCCTCATAGTTTTCAGTGGTTTGATTACTCTCCCTCCCCCTTGGCTCTGAGCCAGATCCAGGCTGCATTCTTCATGCACCAGCGGGGTTGGGCCCAGACCTATGTGCAAGTGTCTGCAACCCCACCCCCCAAGATCGTAGGACCCCATTTATCCAACCAAGCCAAACTAAGCACTACTTCCTCAGTTCTGTTTGGGACCACTGCGAACCTCAACCTCTCATGTTGAGTTCCTAATTCAAGACCCACTGGTTCCGTAATACGGGTAGACGGTTGGCCCCCCAGCAAGGAACCATCCATTTGTTTAAACTGAATGGGTCTGGTCAACTCCCGGATGACCACCCCTAAATTCTTGGCAACTGCAGCGCTCAAGAAGCATCTCGTGCACCCAGTGTCTACCAAGGCGATGCACTGCCTCTGCCTGCATGACTCCATCACTACACGGATCACAAAAGGCCTAATAGGTTCACTTACCATAGGGTCCAACACCCCATCCTCTCCACTGCTGCTCGTCGCTGGGGCCTCCCGTCGTGTCAGCTGCAGTGCCATACGGGGCTGATGTCTGCATTTGTCTCGTTCCCTGTAGCATCTCTGATGGGGTCTTTAGAGTCTTCCGTTCAGTCCCACGTTTAGGACTGGGGTTCTTGGAGGACATTTGTGGACTCGTTGCAGGACACTCTGCGGCCTGATGGCCCTGTTTCCTGCATTGAAAGCACGTTAGTTGTGGTCTAACTGGAGTAACCGTTCCTGGAACTCCAGGCAAAGTCTTTACTGGTGTTTGCTGAGCCGCAGATGCTGCCGGCGGCCTTACAGTTGGACCCAAAGGCCAAGAGGGAGGCTTCTGACTTCTAGGTCCCCACAACCTGCCCTTCTTGAACTCACTGTCCAATTCGGTGGCAGCCTGGTACCATGCCTGCAAGCGGTGGGGTACACACACACAATTTCAATTCAATTCAATTTATTCAATTTATATCCCGCCCTTCTCCGAGAGGACCCAGGGCGGCGCACAGGAATTTAAAACAATATACAAAATAGTACCAAATATAATTTAAAAACCTATTAAATGACAGAAACCTGCGCTAAAACCAAATTAAAATCCCCCATTTAAAACTGTAGACTATCCCTCCCCTCCTCCCTGGAACCCCCTAAAAGCCGAATTAAGAATTTTGTTAAAAAAAACCTAAGACTGCGTCTCGCCCACCTCTCTTGATTACAGAATCCCTCATCAAGGTGGGCCCTCGTTAACGCGGAGGGCCATACCTGCGAGTAGGGGGACTCCCGCAGTAGAATAAGGTCTGCCTTAGAGTACTTCATGGTGAATGTCATAAATATAATATATATAAATATGTATAAATATATATAAAATATAAGGTCAGAGGAGTTGTTAGACAGGGCATTAAAATTCTAGATGTTATTAAAATATTAAAATAGATGTTAAAATATATATAGTACAAATTAAACTCAGGAGACGTCTAGACCGGCTCTGAAAGTTCATAAATAGTTCATAAGTTCATAAAAATCATGCATGGTTCAAAGATAGTTAATCATGGTTCATCATGGTTCATAAATAATTAGTTTGTCATCGAAGGTGGGAGAGTTAGTTCATGTAGATATATCAGACTGGGGGTAGAGGGTGGCTTTGGCCTTCCAGTTGTAAATTAGTCTTAATGTCCGGTCGAGGCCCCCCTTAAACTGGTGTACCAGCAAACGTTAAGGCCACCCTCATACCTTGCCCTCTAGACATCAAAAGTCTCTAATGTATTATTTGGCAGGCCGGCCACTTTGCCTAGTGGCCAACAATTCCCCCTCCGCCTGTAAAGACCTAGTCCCATCTTCGAAGTGTTCCTGCAGAGAAAAGCAGGAAAAGACCTAGATCTCCTAATTCTGCAGTATGTTCAGCATAAAGATCAGCTACCCATTCCGCAGCCGCCGCCTCCATTGCTACCATCACCACCATCACGCGATCAAACTGCAAGGTTTATAGGTGCCCATATCGGTCCATATGATTTAATACTTGGCCAATGAATAGGGCCACATTCCCTGAACTCACATTGAACGTCGCCCATATCGCAGGTGGGTCCCAGCGTCCTTGCGGCTGTCCAATGCCCATTACTGGTTGAACAAGAGTCTGGGGGGCCTACACAGTCCTGGGTCTCACGCCAACAGAACCCAAGCCACGATTATCCTGACCAGCCCATGCTGGCTCTGGTATTTGCTGTTGGGCATCTGCCCTCAAGAGCCCTGGGGTCTCATATCTCCTCACACCCATTCCTGGTAGCTGAAGGTCTGTTGCTGGGCCCACTCCCAACTGGCGTGACTCCGGAGAAGGACGTAATGCAGGAGGTGTATCCTGCCATCCACTACTCTGGACTGGACCTCCAAACCCTGCAACCCCAAACATCTCCTGTACGACCTCAATGGCCTGGCTACCCACAGCTGTGGAATAGCTCCAATTATCATAATCGGAGATGCGGTGTTCCCTCCATTGGGAAAAATGTGCCCCTGAAGGGGTCAATACAGGCCCTGTGGTAGGCCCCACCTGGGAGTCTCCAGGATCCAAAGGCCCCAACCACCAAGTCCCTCCACCGTCCCGTCCCTCAGCCAAAGGCCCATGGTCTTCACGAGGCACCTGGAACACAGTAGGGCATTTCTTTGGACGTACCTCCACCGTCACCCACTCTGCTGGTCCAGCTTCCATCACCGTTGCCTTCATTGCTGTATCAGAAGTCTCCAAATCTGCCACCTCCAAGCCCAACACTTCAGCCATCGTGGCTTGCTGTTTAAAGTGAGCTCCAACAAACTGTCAGATTCCGGGAAATAAAAACAGGACACCAATGCTGGATCTAATCCTTGTATATGTAACCGGTACTCACTGACCACCCACTGTGATTACAATGGAAAACATCATTGGAGCTAAAGGTCCATGCTCCCCACCACCTTATGAACCTTTCCCCTGGCCCCACCCAGGCTCCTCGTGTTAAACCCCTCCCTCAGTACACACACAATTAGTTATTCCATCCAATTACTAAACCGCAGGCCTTCTAATGTCCCTAGCAAACTCCTAGCAAACTCCATTAGTTCCTCCCATCAATCATGATCACTCCAGGCTCCACTGTCTTCACTAGCCGGCTTCTGGCCACACCCCTTGTGTGTCGGTTGAGGCTGTTGGTAATGGCCGCCGCTCCCAGCAGAGAAGAGCTGGGGGTGAGTCACCACCCTCCTGTTGGCAGCCTGATTGCCCAGACTGACAGCAGCAAGGACTCCCACAGTCCTTTCCCTCCCCCCCCTCCTTTTCCTCAGTATAACAGAGTCGGAAGGGACCTTGGAGGTCCTGTAGTCCAACCCCTTGCTCCAGCGGCAGACCGTCGCCCATTTCAGACAACTGGCTATCCCGTCAGTTTTCTTAAAAGCCTCCAGCGATGAAACACCCCTTTCAAGGCCTAACCCAGAGGGAACCTAAGAGCCGTTCTGGTAGTTGTCATTGTCATTTGTCGTCATCGCTGTGTCCTCTCTCGCCCCTCAGCCGCCAAAGCCTCTCAGCCTGAAGTGCACCTGTGAGCAGCCCAACTCCTGTGTTTTGTGCAGCTTCAAGGCTTCACGGCCGACGGTCGACATGGAGGCCATGTCCTTGGAGGAACGGATCGCTCTTCTGGACTCCAGCTTCCACCCCATCCTCTCCTTCCCGCACGGTGAGTAACTTGACACTGCCCGCAACTCCTCCTCCTCCTCTCGGAAATTACTCTCTGGCCTCCTTTGCTTTCCCCCATCTGTTGCGGGCATAAAAAAACCCAGGCTTGTTTCCTTGCCTTATGACTGCAATGGAGCCCAACGCTTCCGTTACTAAGTGAGACAGTGATGAAGGGAGGTTTGCCTTCTTTTATGACCATTCTTGCCACCGTTGTTTATGGCATCCCAGCCGTTGTTAAGTGAGCAAGACGGTCATTGAGGGAATCTGGCTTTCCCCATGGACTTGGCTTGTTGGAAAAGGGGATTGTGTGAGGTCAGAACCCTGCGGCCCTCATAAATGTGAGTCAGTTTCCAAGCATCATGTATCCCAGCAGTTTTTTAGTTAGTAACACGGTCGTTCAGTGAATCGGGTTTTCCCTGTAGACTTTGTTTGTCGTAAAAGGGGATCGTGTGAGACCGAGACACTGCAACCGTCATGAATACCTGTCAGTTTCTAAGCCTCGTGTATCCCAGCAGTTAAGTTAGCAACGTGGTCGTTGAGTGAATTGGGCATGCGCGCTGGAACTGACATAGGGCAACGCCTCAGATATGAGTTCGTGTGCCACCTGTGGCACGCATGCTATAGCTTCACCATCATGGTCCTTTATCCTATCCTATTTTCTATTCCATTTTATGCTATTCTATTCTGTATTCTATTCCATATTCTATATTCTCTTCTACTCTTTTCTATTCCATTCCATTTTGCATTCTATTCCATTCTATATTTCCGTGATGGTGAACCTATGGCATGTGAAGCCATATCTGAGGGCACAGGAGGCATTGTCCCATTTCAGCTCCAGCGCGCATGCGCACGCTGGCCAGCTGATTTTCTCCCTTCCAGAGGGTGCGGGGATGCAGTTTTCACTTTCCCCAGGCTTCAGGAAAGTCTCTGGAGCCTGGGGAGGGGAAAAAATGGCCCAACAGGCCTACTGGAAGTCCAGAGGGGGGGTTCTGCGGGCATGCGTGTGGGGGGCATTGCATTATGGGTGTGGGTACACACGCACCCCCTTTTGGCACCCAAGCTGAAAAGCGTTCACCATCACTGATGTAGAATAGAATAGAATGCAAAATGGAATGGAATCTATCTACTTTTTTCTTTTTTTTCTTTTTTCTCCTGTGCGCTGCTTTGGGGAATCCAAAGCATGGGTTAACTTTGTCCTTTAGCCTAGAGACTGAGTTATTAGAATTGTTGACCACGCCTCCTTAGACTGGGCATGCTCAGTTTTTTTAACTCAGTCCAGCCTAAAGAGACGCTTCTCAACTCCTCTCTAGGATAATTGACAAATTAAAGTGTTTTATTTGGATTCCTGCTGACTTACTTACTTCTGAGCATTTCTGGGTATCATCATACAAGCTAAGGATTTGCTGTAAGTTTTCCTTTGGCATCTTGTTTTGCTCCTAGCGGCTACAGTGGCCGAAGGAGGGCGATTGGATTGTGGTTGTTATCGCTGGCCAGGCTGGTTCGCCGCCTGCATAGCCTTTTCCCCCTGCAGAAGGTTGGTTCGCCGCCTTCCAGTTCGAGCGCCATCCGGCTTTGAGATTTTGCAGCGGAGGGGGCTTGATGCGAGCACTGCGTTTTGGCAGCCGGAACCCTACCCCCCCCCCCTCCGCCCGCTTCGTTCGGGTGCTCCGTTCTTGGGGCTGCCGCATCGTTGCCTTCGCGAGGGCGAGGCATTCCTGGCGGTTTCCTTGGCGTTTGCGTGCTGAATTTCGCCAAGATAGCCTTTGGGCTCAGCGGCTCGGCACACGCTTTGGCGTGGCCATTTTGGAGGCGATTTTAAAATTGGTATCATTTTTCGCTGCCAGAGGCAGCCGTTGGGCGGAGGCTTCGCGCCAGGTCCTGCTGCACAGGCGCAGTCCGCGATTTCCCGCCCGAGGAGCCACATTGTCGCGGCATCGTTGGGAGTGGTTGGTTCGCCTCCGCTCTTTCTCTCCCTCGCTCTAGTGATTCTTTAGGCCTCACTTCGGCTGGCTATATCTGAGTCATTGTTCTCTGCGGAATTGAGCCTTTTCAACTCCTTAGTGTTACCATGGCTGATCAAGCTACTGCTCAGGAAAGTACTGGCCCCTCCTCCCCTCCCATCCACTTCGAGGGCGGGTAGGGCTTCGGCCAGGGCCTCTTCCCAACCACCGCGTGGTTCTTCAGCGGCTACTGGGAAGGCTGCGAAGCGTCCAGACAAGGGGAAAGCGAGCGCCTCAGCTCGAGTGGTTCCCAGGGCCCCACCTGTTCTTCCGCCTGAGTTGCCCCCCTCCCCCCCGGTTTTGCCCGTGGTCTCGCCTCAAGTGTGGGGGTGGTCCCCAGATATCACCCTGGAACAGGGAGGCGGGCCTGTGGGCTTGGATCCTGGGAGCCATGCTCCATCAGGGCAACCTGAGGCCTGCTTAGGCTCCAGGCCTACAAGGTCTGGGCCTTCAGCCACTTTTACCCCTACGGCTGCAGGGCTTCGCCCCGAGGGTGGTTCGGAGGCTACTCTCTCTCCCAGTATTAGGAGCATGATAGCAACTGCCATATCTCAGGGTGTTGATGCAGAACTGCAACGCAGGGCCCAGCTCCCTAGGTCATCGGCCTTGTCCAGGGAACTTTCGGTTTCCCCTGGGCATCACCAACCTGGGTGGGGCTTCTACCCAAGCAAGTACTTATGTGGGATTGGAGGCTACTGCCCGTCTCTTTGCAGAGCAGGTCAGGGAGCAGGACCTGATTCCCTGTCCAAAACTGTTCATGGACATGGTCCAAAAACAGTGGGAGCAGGCCACTGCGGTTTCCCCGCCCAGCAACAGTGACAGGAAGTTGTATGCTTCCACACCGGAAGTCGACACTCTTTCGCAATTCCCCTCTGTTGACCCACCGGTGGCGGCCTTGGCCTCTCCGGCCTTAATCCCTTCTGAAATCTCAGAGGCTGGGGACCGCAAGGCTGAGCTGGTCATCCGAAAGACCCACCAAGCATCTGCTTGGGCTTTGAGAGCTACCACAGCAGCATCTTTCTTTAATAGGACTTCTTTGCTCTGGCTGAGGCAGCTGCAGGATAGGTTGGCCCCCGATGACCTCCGTCTCCACCAGGACGTCAATAAGCTGGTGGCGGCTCTGGAGTTCTTGGCTGATACCACGCTCACTGCGGCTAAGTTTGCTTCACAAGCAGTGGCATCTAACATCACTTCCCGCCGCCTCCTGTTGCTTCGCCACTGGCAGGCGGATATCCAGTCCAAGTGGTGCCTGGCTTCCACCCCCTTCAAGGGAGGTTATCTCTTTGGTGCTGCCCTTGACCCCATTTTAATTGAAACTAGGGCTAAGAGGAAAGTGCTTCCTTCTGTGAACAGGCGCTTGGACCGTAGGCACCAACGCTATATTCGGAGGCAGCCCTTTCGGGCTGGGGATTCCGGGTTCACTGTGGTTCCCTATAACCAGCAATACACCAGGCCATATGTTCCAGTGCAGGACAGGGGTCAGGACCGGTCAGCTACCAGGGATAGGAATAGGCAGCAGACCAGCCAATCTCAGAATCGGAGGCCATTTCGTGGCTCCGGAAACCATTCCTTTCGTAGGTACCGATGACTCTCATGGGGTTGGCCCTATTGGCGGGCGTCTGGCAACGTTCGCTCACCAATGGGCCTTCACCACCTCGGACGTCTGGGCTCTCCAAACCGTGAGCCAGGGCCTCACTCTACAATTTTTCTCTATCCCCCCGAGACACTTCATCTGATGCCCGGTACCCAGGTGCCCGACCAAACGGTGTCTCATGGACACCAAAATCAGTCATCTCTTGGCGATCGATGCCATCAAGGAAGTTCCTCAGGGACAGGCAGGACTAGGATTCTATTCCATTCTATTTCTGGTTCCAAAGAACTCGGGGGAATGGCGCGCTATTCTGGATTTGAAACGGCTCAATTTATTCCTAAAGTATCAAAAATTCAAAATGCAATCCCTAAAGAGTATTCTGCTGTCCATCAGGGCGATTTCCTGACATCCATCGATATAAAGGAGGCTTACCTCCACGTGCCTATTCAGCAGGCCTATCGAAGGTTCCTGCGATTTTACTTCGCTGGTCGTCATTACCAGTACCGCGCCCTCCCGTTCGGCCTCTCATCGGCCCCGCGGACCTTCACCAAACTACTGGCGGTCGTCGCTGCATCCCTGAGATTGGTGCCCATACGAGTCAATTGCTACCTCGACGACATATTGATCCTGTCATCCTCCCGAGAGCAGGCTCACCGAGACCTCCAGCTTACCATCGACACCCTTCAGATCCACGCGGGGCCGCGCGGGGGAGTCAGCTGACTGCGCGGCTCCCACCCGGCCCGTGCGGTTCCCACCCAACCCAGGGCTGGAGCGGCCAAAGAGCCAGGAAGGGCCGGGAAGAAGGAGTGAGCGGGCCGAGCTGCTGAGGAGCCGAGGAGATAGGGGGGCCAGGAAGGACCCAGGAAGAACCGAGGAGAGACTGAGCGGGGCGCTGGTGATGGAAGCCGAGCCGGACCGGGCCGAGCGTTTACCATCGGGCCGCGCGGCATACCAACGGGCCGCGTGGCATACCAACAGGCCACGCGGCACCTACGCAGATTAGGGCCAGTGTGGCCGAAGAGGACGAGAAGGACGTGCTAAGTGGCAGAGGGACTGGCTGGGCGGAGGAACGGCAGGCCCAACATAGCTAATGAAACACATGGTATTCCAGCTGGCCATGTGGCTCCTATCCGGAGTGTTTGGGGGAGACGGAGACCTGATGGAGGGTTCTTGGACCATACTCCCTCCAATTGGACTGCCAGGACAATTTTTGTACTATCTTATATTCTACCCCTCTATCCATCCCCCCCCCCCCCCCCCCCCCGGGCCGGATAGATCTCTCCTACCCTATTTGGAATTATTATCTCTCCATACCATCCGAATTTTATTTTTATTCTATTCTGACTTGCGATTAATATCCCAGGCGATTCTCCCTTTAGGGCCAGCGTGGCCTTCGTGTGATTTTATTTAACACCCAACTATGTATTCAAGGCTAGATCTCCTTTGCCTGCGGGAGTCTCCCCTCTCGCAGGCGTGGCCCCCAAGTTTAACAAGGGCCCACCTCAAGGATGGATTGATTGATCCAGAGAGGTGGGCGAAGCGCAAACTTAGGGGCTTTTTAACGAAATTTTTAATTCGGTTTTTAGGGGGTTCCAGGGTGGTGGGAGGGTTTACTCAGTCGGATGTTAGACATGGTGCAGGGCGGCCGGCGGAATTAGTGAAACGGGTAGGTCCTTTAAGGAGGGGGGTATGGGGGTCGATCCCACGGAGGGTTTTCCCATCAGATCGGTCCTGGGGAGGGGCAGGGGCGGTGGGAGACAGGGATCTCACCATTTGTTGGGGGAACGTGGCCGCTGGCTACAAGCGGTCACACGCCCCAACTCCCTGAGCTCCCCCCGCAATCTAGGAGGTCAACGTTCACAGAGCCGGGGCCCTAGGCTGATGTTGTGCAACGCCAGGTCCATGGTGAACAAAGCCCCCCTCATTAATAACCTTGTGTCAGAGGGGGAGCCGGACCTGGTGGGTATTACGGAGACCTGGTTGGGCCACGAGGGAGGACTACCCCTCGGGGAAATGTGCCCACCAGGCTACCGCGCATTTCATCAGCCATGGGCCCTAGGCAGGGGTGGGGGGGTGGCGATTATTGTTAAGGAAAGTCTTGAGCCGAGGGAGACCACTGTACCACAGACTACCGGTTGTGAGTCCCTCTACGTGAAGTGGGGCCTAGGGAGGCAGTTGGGCTTGCTGATTGTATACCTGGCTTCCCGCTATGTAACAGCAGCCCTGCCCGAGCTCCTTGAGGTGGTCGCCGAGATGGCGGTTGATACCCCTAGACTATTAGTCATGGGGGACTTCAACCTACCATCGGTAGGCGAGACATCCGAGGCAGCTCGGGAGTTCATGTCCTCCATAACGGCCATGGACCTGACCCAAGTAGTTCAAGGCCCCACTCACAACGGAGGACACACGCTGGATCTAATTTTTGTCTCTGGCCAGTGGAGGAGTGATCTGGGAATAGGGGATTTAGTCACCATACCCTTGTCATGGACAGATCACTCTCTCCTTCGGCTGGACTTTCCAATCATCTCACCCCACCGCGGGGAGGCGGAGCCAGAGATTGATGGACCCTGAAAGGTTCCAGACGGAGCTTGGCCCATTACCTGTGACCTTGACCCGCGACTCGACTGAGAACCTAGTGGCCGCATGGTACCTAGTGTTACCTAGTGGCGATGAGGGTGGCCAAACGTGAGTATTGTGCCATCATCGCATCAGCAGATAACCGCCCTGCGGCCCTGTTTGGGGTGACCTGCTCCCTCCTTCAACAGAGGTCGCGGGAAGCCCCTTTACAGGGCAGAGCAGAGGAATTTGGAGAGTATCTGCAGGATAAAATCACTCAGCTTCGGAGCGAGTTGCCCCCCACTGAAAGTAGTCTGGAGGGATCTTCCGATGCAGGCCTTGAGACAATATTATGGGAGGAGTTTGACTTTGTCACTACCGAGGATATGGACAGTTTGTCGAGGAGACTAAAGGCCACCACATGTTTATTGGACCCGTGTCCCTCCTGGCTTCTACTGGCATCCTGGGAGGTCACACGAGGCTGGCTCCAGGATATAGTGAACGCCTCTTTGAGTGACGGGTTCTTGCCTACCGTCCTGAAAGAGGCGGTGGTGAGACTCCTCCTCAAGAAGCCTTCCCTGGACCCAGCATTGTTGGTAAATTACCGTCCGGTCTCCAACCTTCACTTTTTAGCGAAGGTTGTAGAGAGTGTGGTAGCACAGCAGTTTCCCCGTCATCTGGAGGAAATTGATTATCTAGACCCACGCCAGTCCGGCTTCCGACCCGGTCACAGCACCGAGACGGCATTGGTCGCGTTGGTGGATGATCTCTGGAGGGCAACCTCTATCCTGGTCCTATTAGACCTCTCAGCGGCTTTTGATACCATTGACCATGGTATCCAATTGCATCGACTGGGGGGGTTGGGGGTGGGAGGCACTGTTTTACGGTGGTTCTCGTCCTACCTCTCCGACCGGTCGGTCGCAATTTGTGTTGGCAGGAGGGCAGAGGTCGACCTCGAGGCCCCTCATATGTGGGGTACCTCAGGAGTCGGTCCTCTCGCCACTCCTGTTCAACACCTATATGAAGCCGCTGGGTGAGATCATCCATGGTTTTGGGGTAGAGTACCACCTGTATGCTGATGACACTCAGCTGTACATATCTACCCCAAACCACCCCAACGATGCTGTCGAGGTGATGTCCCGGTGTTTGGAGGCCGTACGGGTCTGGTTGGGGAGTAACAACCTCAAACTCAACCCGTCCAAGACCGAGTGGCTGTGGTTCCCAGCGTCCCGGTTTAGCCAGGTGAGTCCAACACTGGCCATAGGGGGCGAACTACTAGCCCCCGTGGGGAGGGCACGCAATTTAGGTGTCCTCCTGGATTCCTGGCTGACCATGGAAGACCATGTGACAGCCGTGGCCAGGGGGGCGTTTTACCAGGTCCGCCTGGTACGCCAATTGCGCCCCTTACTGGACCGGGACGCCCTTCGCACAGTCACTCAAGCACTTGTGGTATCCCGTCTAGACTACTGTAATGCTCTCTACATGGGGCTCCCCTTGAGGTGCACTCGAAGGTTGCAGCTAGTTCAGAATGCGGCCGCGCGGGTGATTATCGAAGCTTCAAGGCAGTCCCATATAGCACCTCTCCGCGAGCTGCACTGGCTACCTGTGACCTTTCGGGTGCGCTTCAAGGTGCTGATTACCATCTTCAAAGCGCTCCATGGCACGGGACCTAGTTATGTGCGAGACCGTCTACTGCCCCACACATCCCTTTGACCGATCCGCTCTCATAGAGAGGGTCTTCTCTGGGTGCCGTCGGCCGGGCAATGCCGGTTGGCGACCCCCAGGGGAAGGGCCTTCTCTGTGATGGGCCCAACTTTCTGGAACGACCTGCATCCCGAACTCCGTACCACCTCGGTCCTCCGCCTTTTCCGCCAGCGCCTAAAGACGCACTTTTTCCATCAAGCCGGCCTAGCGTGAACCATCCTATAAATGACTGAGTTTTAGATTACCAAAGTTTTAATTAGAGGAATTTTAAATAATATTTTAGCACAGGGTTTTCTAGTTTAATTTTGGTTTTAGGATATTTATTATGTATTTTGTATATTTGCATTTTATATTAATTTCCTGTGCACCGCCCTGGGTCCCTTCGTGGGAGATAGGTGCGGGATATAAGTCAAATAAACCATAAACCAAACCACGGTTTCGTTTTGAACCTCCCAAAGAGCCATCTTTGGCCGACCAAGTCTCTGCTGCATCTAGGGACGATCATCAATTCAGACAGCTGCATCGTCTTCATCTCACAAGAGTGACGTCACAGTATTCAACGCCTGGCAAACCAAGTTCTACGTCTGAGGTCACCTTCCCTGGCCACCCTCTCCCAGTTGCTTGGGAAGATGATATCGTGCATCGATGTAGTTCCCTGAGCACGGTTCCATGCCCATCCACTCCAATGGTTCCTGCTACCCTTCCAGCAGAACCACACCAGTCATTCCCAAGCCAAGACTCGGCTACCTCCCAAGGTGTTACAATCACTACGGTGGTGGACGTCATCCAGCCTCCTCAAGGGTTGTCTGTTCAAGGAGCCGGAACGGATTATCGTTATGACGGATGCCAATCTGTTCGGGTGGGGTGCCCACTCCGAGGATCAGGTGGCGCTGGGCAGGTGAAGCCCTCAGGACCTGCGGAACAGCAAAAACTGGCTGGAGCTTCGAGCCATTCGCCTGGCCCTCCGCGAGTTCCGGTCTGTAGTGACTGCCAACCATGTCCTCATTCTAACGGACAATGTGGCTTCCAAGGCACATGTGAACTGGCAGGGGGGCACTTGGTCCAGGGCCCTGATGCAGGAGGCAGAACGACTGCATCATTGGGCGGAGAAACATCTGTTGTCCCTCCGTGCAGAACACATCTCAGGTGTTTCCAATGTACAGGCAGATTGGCTGAACAGGGCCACTGTGGATCAGGCGGAATGGCAGCTCCACCCATCCCTGTTCCAGGACCTCGCTCACAGATTCGACCTACCTCAGGTGGATCTCTTCGCTCAGCCGCACAACACGCAGCTGGCACGATTCTTCACCAGGTTTCGGACACCGGGGGTGGAGGGCACCGATGCTCTGCGCAGCCCCTGGCTGGAGGGCCTTTCCTCTGCTTCCACTGGTGCCCATCATCATCCAGAAAATCCTGGCAGAACGGCGGAAGTGCTTCTCATCGCACCGATGTGGGCCAGGCATCCGTGGTATGTGGATCTCGTCCATCTGTCAGTTTCGCGCTTATGGCGAATTCCAGACGATCGGATCTTCCTCTCACAAGGGCCTCTCGTTCATCTGAACCCTCAGCTCCTACAGCTAGCCGTGTGGCATGTGAGCGGTCTCTCCTCCTAGAACAGCATTTTTCAGACAGAGTCATTACTACGATTCAGGCGGCCCGCCGCCCGTCTACGAACCGCATTTACGAGGCCACGTGGCGTGCCTTTTGCAACTGGTGTCGCACGACAACCGTAGTTCCCTTGCGGGCAACCATACCACAGGTTTTGGACTTCCTGCAGATGTGACTGGATAAAGGGCTCACGCCCAACACGCTTAGACGGCAGTTGGCTGCCCTATCCACAGTGGTGACCTGTGGCCGTTCCCGTTCCCTGGCTCGTCATCCCAGGATTCGGTCTTTCCTCAAGGGCGCTACTAACATTAGCCCGGTGCACCGGTATCCCACGTGGGACTTGTCACTTGTACTCCAGTCTCTCACTTCGGCCCCATTCGAACCTATTCGGACTATCAGCCTTCGATTGTTGACCTTAAAGACGGTATTTTTAGTGGCCATTATATCTGCCCAGCGGGTGTCTGAGCTGGCGGCTCTTTCAGTTCGAGAGGATCTCTGTATTTTTCACCCGAACAGAGTCATCCTTCGTCTTGACCCGGCCTTTCTTCCGAAGATTAACACCCTGTTCCATAGGGCTCAGGAACTGATTCTGCCGGACTTCTGCTCGCATCCCTCGCGTCCACAAGAACGACAGTGGCACAACTTGGATGTTCGCAGGGTGCTACGTTGTTATATTAAGCGGACTTCTTCATTCCGGCGATCAGAGGCGCTCTTTGTGTCATTTCAACCTGCATCCATGGGTCTGAAGGTGTCATCCAACACGATAGGGCGTTGGTTGAAGGCCTGTATCGCTCTCGTTTATGACAGCCGTTCTCGGCCAGTTCCCAGGCGTATTAATCCCCACTCTACCAGAAGTGCTGCCACGTCGGCGGCCTGGGCGACCCAGGCATCGGTGGAGGACATTTGCAGGGCAGCAACGTGGTCATCTCCGTCGCCTTTCATACGACACTTTAGAATTGACTCTTACGCTTCGGCAGAGGCTGCTTTTGGGCGGAGGGTGCTTCAGATGGTTGTATGCACCAATACGGCTCCTGATCAGCCTCGTTCCTGCCCCTAAAGTCTCATTGCTTTGGCATGTTCCATGCTTTGGATTCCCCAAAGCAGCGGACAGGAGAACGACCGTTGACTTACCTGAACGGTCCTTCTATGTGCGCTGCGAAGGGGAATCCAACCCCGCCCTCGGCTTCGGCTGTTCAGGACCCTGGACTTGACTTACCTTGATTTACGGCTCTTCACCGGACTTGTTCCTGCTTCAGTTCGGACTTCCTCTCTATCCCTCTCCCTACCTACCTACCTACCTACCTACCTATTGTACTTCTCCCTCTCTCTCTCCATCCCTCTCCCTACCTACCTACTGTATTTCTCTCTCCCTCTCTATCCCTCTACCAACCTACATGCCTACCTACCTACTGTACTTCTCCCTCTCCCTCTCTATCCCTCTACCTACCTACCGTATTTATCCCTCTCCCTCTCTATCCCTCTACCTACCTAGCTACCTACTGCATTTCTCCCTCTCTCTGTATCCATCTACCTACCTACCTACCTACCTACCTCCTTTATGTCTCCCTCTCTCTCTATCCCTCTACCTACCTACCTACTGTACTTCTCCCCCCTCTCTCTATCCCTCTCCCTACCTACCTACTGTATTTCTCCCTCTCTCTCTGTATCTCTCTACCTACCTACCTACTGTATTTCTCCCTCTCTCTCTCTATCCCTCTACCTACCTACCTACTGTATTTCTCCCTCTCTCTCTCTATCCCTCTACCTACCTACCTATTGTATTTCTCTCTCTCTTTATCCCTCTACCAACCTGCCTACCTAGAGAGAGAGGAGAGAGAGGCCGCTGACTCAGCAGCGACCTTGGCATTTTTATATAGACTAGCTGTACCCACCATGCGTTGCTGTGGCCAAGTTTGGTTAAATTAATTAGTTTCCCTCTACCTACCTACCTACTGTATTTCTCCCTCTCTCTATCCCTTCTACCTACCTACCTACCTCCTGTATTTCTCCCTCTCTCTCTTTATCCCTCTACCAACCTACCTACCTAGAGAGAGAGGAGAGAGAGGCCGCTGACTCAGCAGCGACCTTGGCATTTTTATATAGATAGACTAACTGTACCCACCATGCGTTGCTGTGGCCAAGTTTGGTTAAATTAATTAATTTCCTCTCATAGACCCTCTCAGCGACCCCCTTCCTTCTCTGCCTCGGTTTCCCCTCCCACTCCCTCCCCTCCCTCTCTTACTCTACCTACCTACCTTCTGTATCTCTTCCCCTCTCTCTTTATTCCTCTACCTACCTACCTTCCTCCCTACTGTATGCATCCCTCTCTCTCTCTATCCCTCTATCTACCTACCTACCTAGCTATTGTATTTCTTCCTCACTCTCCTTATCCCTCTACCAACCTACCTACCTAGAGAGAGAGGAGAGAGAGGCCGCTGACTCAGCAGCAACCTTGGCATTTTTATATAGATAGACTAGCTGTACCCACCATGTGTTGCTGTGGCCAAGTTTGGTTAAATTAATTAATTTCCCTTCATAGACCCTCTCAGCGACCCCCTTCCTTCTCTGCCTCGCTTCCCCCCACTCCCTCCCCTCTTTCTCTTACTCTACCTACCTACTTCCTGCATCTCTCCCTCTCTATCCGTCTAGCTACCTACCTTCCTCCCTACTGTATTTCTCTCTCTCTCTCTATCCCTCTTCCTACCTACCTACCTACCTTCTGTATTTCTCCCTCTCTCTCTCTCTCCCTTTACCTACCTACCTCCTGTATTTCTCACTCTCTCTCTCTATCCCCCTACCCACCTACCTACTTACCTGCCTACCTCCTGTATTTCTCCCTCTCTCTCTCTATCCCTCTACCTACCTACCTCCTGTATTTCTCCCCCTCTCTTTCTCTCCCTCTACTTACCTACCTCCTGTATGTCTCCCTCTCTCTCTACCCCTCTACCTACCTACCCACCTACCTACTGTATTTCTCCCTCTCTCTCTAGCCCTCTTCCTACCTACCTACCTCCTGTATTTCTCCCCCTCTCCCTACCCCTCTACGTACATACATACCTACCAACTGTATTTCTCCCTCTCTCTCTCAATCTGTCTACCTACCTGCCTACCTCCTGTATTTCTCCCTCTCTCTCTCTATCCGTGTACCTACCTACCTCCTGTATTTCTCCCTCTCTCTCTCTTTCCCCTACCCACCTACCTACCTACCTACCTACCTACTGGATTTCTCCCCCCCTCTTTCTATCCCTCTACCTTCCTACCTGATACGCCAGTTGCGCCCCTTTCTGGATCGTGGGGCAGCTGCGGGTCGGCATGTGTGGGCAGCGGCGGGGGGGCAGTGGAGGTGGGCAGTGGCAGGTCAGCGGCGGCAGGGGGGCAGTGGTGCGGCAGCAGCAGCAGTGGGGTGGGCAGCGGCGCAGGGGCAGTGGCGGGGGGGCAGTAGCGGCGAAGGAGAGACTGCTGAGGAGGCGACCGTCACGGATATGATGTCGATCGCGCGTGCAATTGACGTGAGCTGAAAAGCAGCCGGGTGGGAGGGGCCGCGAAGGGGAGGTGAGAAGAGCCGTAGTTTTACATTTGCATGGCGTGCAGCTGGCACAGGTGCCATATCCACACAATCTGTACGTATCATTGGTGCTGCACCTGTAAGGAACGTTGTGTGAATTTGGTGGCGATTGGTGCAGTAGTTTCTGAGATTAGCAGTTTTGAACAAACTCATAGTTAACTTTTTATTTAGATAGATATAGATAGATATAGATTTTTATTTATTTTATATAGTAATTTATAATTGTTATAAGATAATTTATATTTTTAAACAGGCAACCCTCTGCATTTACACTTCGAGGCCTTGCTCCGAGAAGACCATTGGCGGACCCCCAAACCCAACTTTCCGAAGCCGCCCCATGCCAGCTTGACAGACTTAACCAACAATGTCGGCTCTCCATTGCTTTCCCCTCCGGGTAAAGTAGCCACATGGGGTGTTTGTTTTTGTTTTTTTGTCTCTTTGACACCATGTCCCATCTCCCTAATGGGCCTTGTAGTTCGAAAGAATGATCGGAACCGGTTGCCAAGCATCTGAATTTTGATCACAGGGTCATTATCGTCTGCTTTGGAATACGGGGTAGTCCTCGATGTACAACCGTAGACTTTTCAGCTGCTTAAGGAGACGTTCATTAAATAAATTTGGAAAGTGTGGTGTTTATGTTTATTCAATTTCTATACCACTCCTATCTCCCCAATCGGACTCAGGGCGGTGCACAGGAAATTAAAAATGACACAAGCAAACAATAAATACAATCACAACGTTAAAATGTAATTAAATTAAGTGACCTGTGCTAAAATATTCAAGCTAATAAAATTTTAAAATCCACTGCCTAATCTATTAAAATTAGTCAAAATCTAGGCTCTAAGCTAGGCCGGCTAGGTGAAAAAAGTGCGTCTTGAGTGATCGGCAGAAGAGGCGAAGGTCCGTGATGGTACAAAGTTCGGGGGGTAGGTCGTTCCAGAGGGCTGGACCTGCCACAGAGAAGGTCCTTCCCCTGGGCGCCGCCATCCGGCATTGACCGGCAGACGGCACCCTGAGGAGGCCCTCCCCGTGGGAGCGGATCGGTTGAAGGGAAGTGTGTGGTAGGAGACAGTCCCGCAAATAGCTAGGCCCCGTGCCATGGAGCGATTTAAAGATAGTTACCAGCACCTTGAAGCGCACCCGGAAGGCCACCGGCAGCCAGTGCAGCTCGCGCAGGAGGGGTGTTACGTGGGAGCACCGTGAGGCTCCCAAAATCCCCCGCGCGGCCGCATTCTGCATTAACTGGAGCCTCCGGGTGCACCTCAAGGGGAGCCCCATGTAGAGAGCGTTACAATAGTCTAGGCGGGACGTAACGAGCGCTTGAGTGACTGTGCGAAGGGCGTTCTGGTCAAGGAAGGGGTGCAACTGGCGTACCAGGTAAACCTGGTAAAAGGCCCCCCTGGTCACTGCCGTCACATGGTCATCCAAGGATAGCCGTGAATCCAGGAGGACGCCTAGGTTGCAGGCCCTTTCCACAGGGGCTAGTGACTCGCCCCCGATGGCCAGCGATGGAGTCAGCTGGCTATACCGGGACGCTGGAAATCACAGCCACTCGGTCTTGGATGAGTTGAGTCGAAGTTTGTTACTCCCCATCCAGACCCGCACGGCCTCCAAGCACCGGGACATCACTTCAACGGCATGGTTGTGGGTAGATATGTATAGCTGAGTATCATCAGCGTACTGATGGTACTCTACCCCACAACCACAGATGATCTCGCCCAGCGGCTTCATATAGGTGTTGAACAGGAGGGGCGAGAGGACCGACCCCTGAGGCACCCCACACGTGAGGGGCCTCGATGTCGACCTCTGCCCTCCTGCCAACACGAATTGCGACCGACCGGAGAGGAAGGAGGAGAACCACCGCAGCACGGTGCCTCCCAGTCCCAACCCCTCCAGTCGGTGCAATAGGATACCATGGTCGATGGTATCAAAAGCCGCTGAGAGATCTAACAGGACCAAGATAGAGGAACAACCTCTATCTCGGGCCCTCCAGAGATCATCCACCAACGCGACCAATGCCGTTTCTGTGCTATGCCCAGGTCGGAAGCTGGACTGGCGCGGGTCTAGATAGACAGTTTCCTCCAGGTGCGGGGGAACTGCTGTGCCACCACACTCTCAACAACCTTTGCAAGAAAGTGAAGGTTGGAGACCGGACGGTAATTAAGTAACAACGCTGGGTCCAGGGAAGGGTTCTTGAGGAGGGGTCTCACCACCGCCTCTTTCAAGGCGGCCGGCAAGAACCCCTCACTCAAAGAAGCATTCACTATTTCCTGGAGCCAGCATCGTGTAACCTCCCAGGAGGCCAGTACCAACCAGGAGGGACACAGGTCCAATAAACATGTGGTAGCATTCAGTCGCCTTGGCAACCTGTCCATGTTCTCTGAAGTAACAAAGTCGAACTCGTCCCATAATACGGTCTCAAGACCTGCCTCGGACGGTCCGCCCAGGTCTATCTCATTGGAGGCCAACTTGTCCCGGATCTGAGCGATTTTATCCTGCAGATAGTCTCCAAATTCCTCTACTCTGTCCTGCAAAGGGGCTTCCCGCGGCCTCTGTTGAAGGTTCTCACCACATCGTTAAGTGAATCCCGGCTGTTGTTCTGTGAGTAATGTGGCCATTAAGCGAATCTGACATTTCAGATGTTAAGGGAGACATTAATTAAATTTTGCACATGTGATGAATGTTCTCGCCCCCATCATTAAGTGAATCCCGGCCGTGGTTAAGTGACTAACATGGTCATTAAGTGAACCTGGCTTTCCCCTTGACGGGAGCCCACAATTTCCTCTGGCTGGGCGAGACTTTGTTTTTAAAAAAAGTTGCCCGTTTTACGACCTGTACGTTCCTACCAACATGAAGTGAATTGCTGCAGTGTTTACGTTAGTCAGATGGTCCTTATGCGAATCCAGCTTCCCCGTTGACTTTTCTTTGCTGGAAGGTGGCGAAAGGGGAATCGTGTGAGCCCCATCATAAATACCAGTCAGTGTCTATATTTTGATCACCCGATCGTAAAGGGCATAACTCTGAAAAACAGTCCTAAGTCCCTTGTTTCAAGGCCATTGTAACATTGAACGGTCACTAAATGAACTGTCATAAGTCGAGGACTCCCTTTAATGGGAGTGCAACGAAGAAGGCAGACATCTTTCCACGCAACGATCGGAAAATATTTTATCAGGACCAGAAAACCTGGATTGCTGGTTGGCAGAGAATGAGGTCAATGGTGGGAATCGTCCTGACTTACGACAGATTTCACTGACATATCTTCTATCCTTTCCCTTTTTTCCAGGCGCTCTGTTGAAAGGATTGGCCAGCTTTGGCCTCTGCGCCCCACGTCCTGCTCCCAACAAACTGGGCACTTTGCTCCAGGAGCTGCCTCTGGGCCCTCCCGTTCCGCACGGCAATCACGTGCTTCCTCATCCCATGACAGCCAGCAGCAGCAGCTCGACGTTGGTGAGTGAGCCAGAAGGAGATATGGCCGTGTAGAAAAGGAGAGTGTAGCCCACTTCTTTCCAGCACTGATGACATTCCCTAGTTGGGTCGTGAAACATCTGCAAGGAAACCCTTGCATGGAGGACTGAGAACCCCATAGTCGTTCTCTTCCTCCTGTTCTTCTTGCTGCTCTTCCACCTCCTCCTCCTCCTCTCCATAAACCCCCTCCCTTATAGCACTGATGACGTTCCCTAGTTGGGTTGTGAAACGTCTGCAAGGGAACACTGGCCGGGAGGACTGAAAATCCCATAGTCATTCTCCTCCCTCTTCTTCCTCTTCCTCCCCCACCTCCATAATACCCTCTCCCTTCTAGCTCTGATGATATTCCCTAGTTGGGTTGTGAAATGTCTACAAGAAAGCACTTGCAGGGAGTACCAAGAACCCCATAGTCGTTCTCCTCCTCCTTGCCTTCCTCTTCTTCTCTTTCTCCCCATCTATTGTCTCCTTGTCTTCTTCATCCTCCTCTCATCTCATCTATTGTCTCCTCTTCCTCGTCCACTTCTTTGCCTTCTCCTTCTCATCTTTTGTCGTCTCTTCTTGCTCCTCCTCCCTTCTCTTCCTCTCCATAAACCCCCTCCCTCCTATTACTGATGACGTTCCCTAGTTGGGGTTCTGAAACGTCTGCAAGGAAACAACCAAGCTCAGAGAGCACCAAGGACCCCACAGTTCTTTTCTCCAATGTTGGTGGAGATAGCCAGGCTGGGTTTACTCCGTTCATTATTCAATTGAACTGGGTCTACAATCTGTGATGTCATCTTGCACTGGTGACTCCTCCCAGCTTTAGATTTAGTCTATCTAAGACTGGACATGAGAATTGCTCTCTCCCTGGTAAATTTCAGATATATTAATTCCAATTGGATTTTTCTAAAAAGATTTTCTTAAATTTAAGTCTCCCTGTTCCATTGTAAATTAGGCTGAATAGGGAGACAGCTAATTTAAAGTGTCAGACCTCCGGTCCGGTTGGATCGTTGAGGCCTTGAGGCGGTGAGGAGGGCGACCACGTTCACGAGTTAGCTCTGAAGCGCTGCCCGTCAAATTCCTCACCTCAGCCAGACCACCGGGCTCACAAGCGCTCGCTCAGAGGCTTTGATCGCTGGTGTCAGCGCCCCACCGCGCCCCGCACTGTGTTCCTGAAGGCAGGGAGCCGCCCGATGTTCCTAGAGGCATGAAAGCGCGGCGGCAGCTATTTTTAGCCTCGGAGCAGCTGGCAGGCTCACAAATGACGTGAATTTGTGGCGGTGGCCATTTTGAGTGCTCGGGGAAGCTGTCAATCAACAGCAAACAGCATGAAAGTGTGGCAGTGGCCATTTTGGATGCCAACTTCTCTTGCCAATCGGAGCAGTGACTGCCAAGTTGATGAGGCTGTTTAGATTAGTCTGCAGGGGAGGGATTCCCCCTTTTGCTAGCCTGTTCTCCGTCAGCTCTGCTCCCTTCTGGCCTACTTGGAACCGGTTTGGCCCCATTCCCACAGCTCCTATGGCCACTAATGGAGCAGGAGCCTCAGCTCCCTTCATGGAGCCCATCCCTGCTAGGGATCTAGCAGAGGCCAGACTGTCAGGCATTCGGCCCAGCCCCAAAAGAGCAGCTAAAGAGCCTGCAGATAAGGGACCAGCAAGGCTTCCACCAGAGCTGAGGAGTGCAGGCAGAGGGCATTAGAAGAAGAATTTGAAAGGGCTCGGAGGCAGGCAGCTCCAGCCATAGCCCCTACTCCTGCAAGGCAAGATCAGCCAAGCCCTTCTGCTCCACCTGTCTTACAGCTAGAGGTGGCCTCCCCATCCTTGGACGAACTGTCACCTGACTCGTCTGAGGATTTATCTTCCTCATCCTCCCCCCAGCAACCTGCCATGGGTGGGGATTTCTTTGATGTCCCTCTTAATAGTGATAGAACCTTGAGCACAGCAGCCTTGACCAGGCTGGGCCATCCCCCTCTACCTTGGGGCCCTCCATGGCTCAGGCCTCACTTTATGCACCTCCTGCAGACATGGCAAGTATAATCTCCGAGGCCATCAAACAGGGAATAGCGGCTAGCCTACAGCAAAAAGCTTCATCCAGACCCTCCAGCAGGCATAGGCACAGATCCCCGTCATCCACAGTCAACCAGGCATCCTTATTTGCGGAACAAGAGACTCTTAAGAGACTCGGATTTATCAGATGAAGGCCTAGCCCCAGACATTCCGGCCTTTGCCAACCTCTTTAAGCCTGATCTCTTTAAATCACTACTTTTCAAGGCTAAGAAGGCTGCAGACCTGGAGACCACTCCCCCAGCTCAGACCACAACTACCAAGAATCCGTCCAATTCTTTCTTCTCAGAACCAATTGTTGAGAACGAGGTTGTACCATCTCCAAAACTATTCCTGGACATTGTCCAGCGACAGTGGGCATCCCCAGGGGCGGGGCCTTTGCCTTCTACTTTGAACAAGTGTCTTTATAACATAGGTCCCAACCTTTCTAAACTTCTAGTGGACACTCCCTCAGTGGATGCTCCTGTAGCTGTCCTCTCGTCCCCTATGGTGGTCGCGGGGGCCCATGAGGAGGTCCTCAAACCTGATAAAAAGAGGTCGGAGCAAACTATAGTCAAGGGGTTTCAGGCAGGGGCTTGGGCAATGCGAGCTGCCACAGCCACATCCTCCTTTACCAGTGCCTCCCTGGTCTAGATTCAACAACTTCAGGAGAGACTTGACACCAGAGACACTAGGTCTCACAGGGACCTTAATAAGATCAAGGCAGCCATGCAGTACGCAGCAGACGCATCCCTTAACGCAGCAAGGTTTGCGTCCAGGGCCATGGCCTCCTCAGTTACAGCCCGCCGCCTGTTATGGCTCAAGCCCTGGCAGGCAGACGTTAGAACCAAATGGCGCCTTGCCGCTTCCCCCTATGGGGGTGGGCAGTTATTTGTGACCCCCCTGGATCCCTGTTTGACGGAATCCAAAGACAAGAGGAAAGTCCTTTCCGCTATTTACAAGCGTCCTGTGGCCAGGCCTACCCCTTACTTTACGTTCATGATCTTGTTTTGGAGGGGGGGCGGACCTGGCGAGTATCACGGAGACCTGGTTGGGCCAAGAGGGGGGGGTGCCCCTCGTTGAAATGTGCCCACCGGGTTACCGTGCATTTCACCAGCCGCGAGCCCAGGGTCGGGGTGGGGGGGTGGCGGTTGTTACAAAGGAGGGTCTGGACCCGAGGGAGACCACTGTGCCGCAGACAGAGGCTGTGAGTCTCTATGTGTGAAGTGGGGTCATGGGAGGCAGTTGGGCTTGCTGATAGTGTACCTGGCTCCCCGCTACATATCAGCAGCCCTACCTGAGCTTCTCAATGTGATAGCCGAGATGGCGGTTGACACCCCCAGGCTGTTAGTCATTGGGGATTTCAACCTGCCATCGATAGGCGAGGCATCCGAGATGGCACGGGAGTTCATGGCCTCCATGACGGCCGTGGACCTGACCCAATTAATTCATGACCCCACACATACTGGGGGACACACGCTGGACCTAGTTTTTGCCTCCGGCCAGTGGTTGAGTGATCTTGGTTTAGGGGAAATAGCTGTTGAACCCCTGTCATGGTCAGATCACTCTCTCCTTCGGCTGGGCTTTCCAACCGCTACATCCCACCTTAGGGAGGTGGAACCGGAAGAGGTGAGATGGTTCCGCCCCAGGCACCTGATGGACCCTGAGAGGTTCCAGATGGAGCTTGGGCCAATACCTGAGACCCTGACCCGCGACTCGATTGAGGACCTAGTGGCCGCTTGGAATAGTGCGGCCACGGGGGCCCTGGACCGGGTCGTGCCTTTGCGGCCTCTCACCCGGCGCCGAACCACCTTGGCTCCCTGGTTTTCTGAGGAGCTAAGAGTGATGACGCGTTGGAAGAGATGCCTAGAGAGCGGTTGGAGGGCCACCCGCTCCGAGTCTGACCGGACACTGGTAAGGTTGCATTTGAAGACCTACCTAGTGGCGATAAAAGCGGCGAAACGTAATTATTTCTCCGCTCTTATCGCGTCTGCAGATAACCGGCCTGCCGCTGTGTTTAGGGTGACCCGCTCCCTTCTTCACCAGAGGGCGCGGGATGCCCCCTTGCAGGGTCGTGCGGAGGAATTTGGGTGTTATCTGCATGATAAAATTGATCAGATCCGGGACGGGTTGGCCTCCGATTGGACTAGTTCAGACGGGCTGACGGAGGCAGGTCTTGAGACCGTTTTGTGGGAAGAGTTTGACCCTGTGACTCCTGAGGACATGGACAGGATGCTGGGGTGGCTGAACGCCACCACATGTTTATTGGACCCATGTCCCTCCTAGTTGATACTGGCCTCCCGGGAGGTTACACGAGGCTGGCTCCAGGGAATTGTCAATGCTTCTTTGAGTGAGGGGTTTCTACCGGCCGCCTTGAAAGAGGCGGTGGTGAGGCCCCTCCTCAAGAAGCCCTCCCTGGACCTGACTGTGTTGGCCAACTACCATCCAGTCTCCAACCTCCGATTCCTTGCGAAGGTTGTTGAGAGTGTGGTGGCGCGACAACTCCCTCAGCACCTGGAGGAAACTGTCTATCTGGACCCGCGCCAGTCCGGCTTCTGGCCTGGGCACAGCACAAAGACGGCATTGGTCGCGTTGGTGGATGATCTCTGGAAGGCTCGGGATAGGGGTTGTTCCTCTATTCTGGTCCTGTTAGACCTCTCAGCGGCTTTCGATACCATCGACCATGGTATCATGTTGCGCCAGCTGGAGGGGCTGGGGGTGGGGGGCACCGTTTTACGGTGGTTCTCCTCCTACCTCTCCGACCGGTCGCAATTTGTGTTGGCAGGAGGGCAGAGGTCGACGTCGAGGTGCTTCACTTGTGGGGTACCACAGGGGTCGGTCCTCTTGCCTCTCCTGTTCAACATTTATATGAAGCCGTTGAGTGAGATCATCCGTGGTTTCAGGGTAGAATTCCACCAGTACGCTGACGATACTCAGCTGTACATCTCTACCCCGGACCACCCCAACGATGCCGTGGAAGTGATGTCCCGGTGTCTGGAGGCCGTGCGAGTCTGGATGGGGAGAAACACGCTCCGACTCAACCCGTCCAAGACCGAGTGGCTGTGGCTTCCGGCGTCACGATATAGCCAGTTGGTGCCAGGTGTGCTTCAAGGTACTAGTAACTACCTTTAAAGCGCTCCATGGCAAGGGACCTGGTTACCTGCAAGACCGCCTCCTGCTACCAAATACCTCCTACCGACCAGTACGCTCCCACAGAGAGGGCCTCCTCAGGGTGCCGTCGGCCAGGCAATGTCGGCTGGCGACCCCTAGGGGGAGAGCCTTCTCTGTGGCGGCTCCTGCCCTCTGGAATGACCAACCCACCGACCTACGCACGACCACGGACCTGCGCCTCTTCCGTCGGGCCTTGAAGACCCATTTATTTCGTGTGGCTGGCCTGGCGTAGTTTTTAAATGGTTTTTAGTAGGGTTTTATTAAGGTTTTAGAATCAGGCCAACCATTTAATCTATTTTTAAATGTATTTTATGTATTTTATACTTGATATCACTGATTTTTATTGTTGCCTGTACACCGCCCTGAGCCCCGGAAGGGAGAAGGGCGGTATAAAAATTTAATAAATAAATAAATAAATAAAATAAATAAATGGTCGCCCTTTCAAGGGTTGGACGGGGGATTCACCTTCCCAGTCCAGTCAGGTTAATCAACAGGACAGATCCAACAGGAACAACCAGCGCTTCCCCCCTAAGAGATCCTATCGAGGGGGAGGCAATCGCCAGTTCAGATGACAGAAGTGACTGCCTGGACACACTTCCCATCGGGGGTCACCTGACCTTCTTTGCCCATCGATGGGAGGAAACAACAACGGACGCCTGGGTGAGGAAAACAATCAAATTCGGTCTTTCCCTAGAGTTCTTCTCCACCCCTCAGGAGCAACTTCTGATGGAACAGGCAATTCAGCCAGTGCTGAAACAACAGTGAGGGCTAGGTTTCTATTTTCTCCTGTTTGTCGTCCCAAAGGCTCCACCCCAGGGAGTGAAGAGCGATACTCGACCTAAAAACATTGAACCGCCACATTGTTTACCGGCGGTTCAAAATGCACTCCCTGTCCACCATTCCGGAAGGCGTCCGTCCAAGCAATTTCCTCACCTTGGTGGACTTGACCCAGGCGTACCTTCATGTACCCATTCTGGTAGACCACAGAAAATTTCTCTGCTTCTGTTATGGGGAACACCACTACCAATACCAAGCTCTCCCATTCGGTCCCTCCTCGGCACTGAGGGTTTTCACCAAGGTGTTGGTGGACCTGGCTGCTCATCTCCGGTCCTCCCCTGTCAGGATTCTGTGCTACCTGGATGATATCTTGTTATTGTCCAGGTCAGCGAGACAGGCAGAGAGGGATCTCAGCCTCACCATCCAGGTGCTGCAGGACCATGGGTTCGGAGTGAACTTAACAAAGAGCCACCTCACTCCAACAACCTGCATATTGCACCTAGGAGCAGTCATAGATTCCATAGAGGGCAGGGTTTATCTCTCCCCAGACCAGCTGGAGATCTTACAGGAACTAGTCAGATCGATGCAATCGACTCCCCTGATCCTCCTATCCCAACTATTAGGGAAAATATTTTCATGCTTTGGCATAGTTCTGTGGGCCAGGCTCCACAGCAGACCACTACAGTGGTTCTTGCTCCCCCACCAAAAGGCAAGCAGAAGCTGCTCCCCTCGAAGGGTGCACATTCCCCACGAAGTGACCAGGTCATTGGACTGGTGGAGGACCCAGGCCATATCGCAGGGAACTCTTTTCAGAGACCCTCCATGCCTCTCCCTGACGACCGATGCCAGTCTAGCAGGACCTCATAGCACAGAGCAGGTGGTCCGATCAGGAGCAACAGAACAGCATAAACTGGCTCGAACTGCAGGCAGTCCGCCCAGCATTACTACAGTTCCAGGACACAGTACAGGACTCTCACGTTCTGATGTTGACCGACAACGCAACAACCAAAGCCCACATCAACAGGCACTTGGTCTTGTGGCCTCATGGGGGAGGTCAACTGGTTGGGCCTATGGGAGACGTGACACCTGGCATCCCTCAAAGCAGAACACATTTCGGGGATCTCAAAGTCTCCTGAATAGACCAGGTGGAGTGGAGCATCCATCCGGACCTTTTCCAGACCCTGGTCCACCGCTTCGGCCTGCCAGTCCTCGACTTCTTTGTGTCCTCGACCAACCATCAGGTGCCCAGGTACTTCTCCTATGATCGTGGAGACAGCAGCCAGACTGGGCTTGCTCTGTCCAGTAACCAATTCAACTGAGTCTACACTTGTGATGTCATCAAGCCCTGGTGACCCCTCCCAGTTTAGACTCAGTCCAACCAGGACAAGCTGTGAGAATTGATCTCTCTCAGAAATTTCTAAATCGGTCTAATTTTGTTTTTTGGCTTTTTTTCCAAATTTTTCCCAAATTTTTTCTATAGCTTTAAATTGGTTTCTGAGGTTTCTGCCTTTTTTTTCTCCAGCCCCGATTGGGGCAGGAGATTCAAAACTGCTTCCAGCTTCCCTGCAGCAGCCTTGCGACCACGAGTTCCCTCTAGACCCAAGCTGGCTCGAGTCAGCGAGGCGTTGGTTTTCAGCTCACGAGCTACGACTCAGAGGCTGAATTTTGAGGCGTTCTGACTTGGCGAAGTGGCTGAAAACAGTGGGAGACGCCAGGTGGCTTGCAGCGCTCCAGAGGACATCGCGCTGAAGCGGCAGCCATTTGGGCGAAGCTAAAGACCTGAGAAGCGTGCCAATGGCTCCGGAGGCTTTCCCCTCAGTAGCGAAAGTGCGGAAAAGCTGCGGTGGCCATCTTGTGGCTTTGGGAAAAGTGCACGAAGACTCTGGCCGCCATTTTGACTGCCCAGCAACCCTACAGTGATTGTGGAGCACTCCTACGCCTCGGATTCCTGCCTGCAACGCTCGAAACCAGTGAGATTTTTCCAATTCATTTCTATTTGGGATTAGCGTTCTGGCAGCCATGGCTCAGCAGGGGGCTATCCCTGATCGGGATTTGGAGGAGGCAGGACCATCAGGGGTGAGAGTCAGCCGCAAATGGGCTGCTAAGGAGGCTACTGGGGCAGCCAAGGCCAAGGCTTCTAAGTCTTCCTCAAGGGCTGAGCAGAAGAGGCAAAAAACCCTGGAGAAGGATCTTCAGCGGGCCCAAGAGCTGCCTGGTCAAGAAACCTAGGCTCCTGATGTAGGGGTTAGGGCTGTTTTCCCCAGCCCCCCATTTTTACCACCCATGGGGATATGTCAGCACCTGGATGAATCAGAAGGAGAATTGTCATCATCTTCATCCTCTTCCATTGAACCAGACACCAGGGGCAATTTCTTTGATCTCACTCTCAATAGGGATCGACCCTTCTTCCTCCTCAGGCCAACTTCCTCCTCAGACCTCAGCAATGCCTCAAGCCTTCCTTTCTTCTTCTATAGATATGGCTGCAATAATTTCTGAAGCCATAAAACAATGCATAGCTGCAGGGCTTCAGCAGCGTTCTTCTGCAGTGTCTGCTTGTGGGCACAGACAGGTCATCTAGAGACACCCAACAGGATCCCCCTTCTTCTACTGCCACTCAGGCTTCTATATTTGGGGATTAGGATAATATCAGGGACTCTGACCTGTCTGATGATGAGGTGGCCACTCCAGATGCCCCTGCATTTGCCGGATTATTCAAAACTGATAATTTCAAATCCCTCCTACTCAAGGCAATCAAAGCAGCTAACTTACCGTCTTCTTCTTCAGCTTCTTCTGCACAGGCTCCTACGGCTGAACCGGCTTCCGCCGATCGCCCCAGCACTCCGTTCACTGAACCTACAGTGGAAAAGAGGTCATCCCTTCTCCTAAAATCTTCATGAACGTGATCCAAAAGCAGTGGAAATCCCCTGGTTCGGGTCCACAACCTACCAACCTAGACAAACGCCTCTACAATGTTGCCCCTGAACTCACCAAGTTTCTCGAGACTCCTCCCATGGACACGGAGGTTGCAGCCCTGTCTTCTCCTACAGTGGTCTCTGGAGCTCCAGAGGAAGTCCTCAAGCCTGAGGAGAAAAGGTCAGATCAGACATTGGTTAAGGGCTATCAGGCATGGGCAGTACGAGCTTCCACAGCCACTTCATTTTTTTCCAGGGCTGCTCTGGTCTGGATTGAGCAGCTCTAGGAACATATTGCAACCACTGATACCAGGTCACTCAGGGATCTGAACATAATCATGGCAGCGATTGAGTACTCACCGGATGCATCCCTGAACGCTGCCAGGTTTGCTTCTAAAGCCATGGCCACTTCGGTTACGGCCAGGCGTCTGCTTTGGCTTAGGTCATGGCAGGCGGATGTCCGAACCAAGTGGTGCCTAGCAGCCTCCGCCTTCAGTGGCACTCAGCTCTTTGGGGCTCCCTTGGATCCGTACCTTAAGGAATCCAAGGATAAGCGCAAGGTTCTTTCTTCTATCTACAAGAAGCAGGGCACATGCTCCGCCCCATTCTATAGAAGGTCGCCCTTTCACCCAGTGGATGGGGGGTCCTCTTTCTCCCATCCACAATGCCAGTCCTTCAACCCCAGACAGGGATCCTCCCAGGACAGACCTAATCAAAACTACCAGCGTTTCCCCCCAAAGAAGTCTTACCGGGAAGGGGGCAGCCACCATTTCTCTAAGTGAAAATGGCTATCTGGACTCTCTTCCGATAGGGGGCAGACTAGCGTTTTTTGCCCACCGTTGGGAGGAGACCACTACAGACAAGTGGGTAATCAAAACTGTCAAATTCAGACTTCACTTGGAATTCCTCTCCATCCCCCAGGGCCGCCAAAGCCCACATCAACCGCCAGGGGGGAACTGACTCAAAGAAGTTGATGCTGGAGGCACAGGCCTTGTGTCACTGGGTGGAGTCTCATCTGCTCTCCATCACAGCAGATCACATCTCCAGTGCGACAAACACCCAGGCGAATTGGCTGAGTCGCGAGACTGTGGATCAGGCGGAATGGAGACTCCATCCGGACCTGTTTCAGGAACTGTCTCACAGATTCGGCATGCCAATTCTGGACCTCTTTGCCTCCCCAACAAACACGCACCTTCCACAATTCTTCAGCAGGTACCGGACACAGGGGGCAGAAGGGATCGATGCCTGTGGCCGCAGGGACTGTTGTACGTGTTTCCCCCCTGCCATTCATTCTGAGGGTGATTCGCAATATACTGCTGGAACAAGCCGAGGTCCTGATGGTCGCCCCCTACTGGCCTCGCAGGACCTGGTTCGCCGATCGGACCAGTCTGTCTGTCGCACCTCCCTGGAGGATTCCAGACAACAGGATAGTGCTCACCCAAGGAGCCCTACTGCACCCGGACCCACAGTGGCTCCAATTAGCCATTTGGCCATTAAAGGGGAGATGCTAAGACGGGACAAATTTTCTGAATGTGTCATCCGTACCATCCAGGCAGCCAGACAACCCTCTACCACCCGGGTGTACAATGGTGTACATGGTCGGCCTTTTGTAGGTGGTGCTGTCCCCTGGAAATAGCACCAAGATCTGCTACACTCCCTCAAGTCCTGGAATTTCTCCAGGACGGCCTAGAACAATCACCCTGAGACAACAGACCACGGCTGTCTCTATGGTACTCCAAGGAGGCACGGGCCGGTCCCTAACACATCATTCCAGGGTTTGTGCGTTCCTGCGGGGAGCGTCCAACCTCCGGTCTCCTATGGTCCACCGCTACCCTTCGTGGGAACTCCTGGTGGTGCTGGAGGCCTTGACATCCGCCCCATTTGAACCACTTTGTTCCATTGGCCTACGTCTGTTAACTCTTAAAGTGGTCTTTCTTGTGACGATCACTTCTGCTCGCAGAGTTTCTGAGTTGGCCCTATCTGTCCGAAGTGACCTCTGCTTTTTCTACCCTAACAGGGTGGTCCTGCGTCTTGACCCTGTCTTCCTCACGAAGATTAACTCCTGGTTCCATTGGGCCCAGGAGTTGGTCTTACCTGACTTTTGTCCACATCCTACTCACCCTTGTGAGAGGAAGTGGCATCACCTCGACGTCTGTCGTGCCCTTCGTCGCTACATCAAACATACAGCATCCTTTCGGCGGTCCGAGGCACTATTCGTCGCTTTTCTTCCCGGTTCCATGGGTCAGAAGGTGTCATCCTCCATGATTGGGCGTTGGCTGAAGGCTTGCATCGCCAAAGCGTACGGGGTGCAAGGTTGTCCAATGCCCCACCGCGTTACTGCTCATTCTACCCGCAGCACGGCTACATCTATTGCCTGGGCTACACAAGCCACGTTTGAAAAGATCTGTAGGGGGTGACGTGGTCATCTCCGTCACCCTTCATCAGGCACTACAAGATTGACAATTACGCTTCGGCCAAAGCGACTTTTGGATGGCGGGTATTGCAGTTGGTTCACTCGGACTCTGGCTCCCTGGACCGGTCTTCTGCCCGCCCTTAGGTCAGTATGCTTAGGCATATCCCATTCCTTTGGATTCTCTAAGCAGCGCACTGGAGAAAGACCATTGTACTTACCTGAACGGTCGTTCTCGGTGCGCTGCGTGAGAATCCAACCCCTCCCACTCTTTTTTGGGTCCAGGGTCGACTGTGGATAGTGGGTCGAGTCAGGAGGGCACTCCATGTGCTTTCTTCTCTCGACCAGCCATGCCTTTCATTGAAAAACTGATCAGCTGAGTGAAAAGAGAGGCGTGGCCAGAATTCTTCAATTCAGTCTCTATGCAAGCAGACAGAAATTAACCCATTCCTATCGATTCTCACGTAGCACACCCAGAACGACCGTTCAGGTAAGTACAACGGTCTGTCTCTTTTCGCCAGGCCTCTTTGGGGAACAAGACCTCATTGTCAAGTCTTGGGCGGTGGATCAGGGCCTGTATTAAGATGTCTTATGAACTTCAGTCCCTGCAGACCCCACAGAATATTACAGCCCATTCTACGAGAAGTGCAGCAACTACAGCTGCTTGGTCTACGCAGGCTACCTTGGAGGAAGTTTGCCGGGTGGTCACATGGATGACTCCCATGGTCTTCATTCGTCATTACAAGTTAGACAAGTATGCGTCGGCTGATGCTGCTTTTGGCCGCAGAGTGCTGCAAAAAATACATGTGCCTTAACGTCTTTATTTTTTCGCACCCACCCTAGTGGACAGCCCATTCTTTGGTACGTCCCAGTCTGGCTGCTGTCTCAACGATCATAGGAGAATGGGCGTTGGTTCTTACCTGATACACTCATTCTCTGTGAAGTAGAGACAGCAGCCAGCCCCACCCTTATGTGCGTTACTTTGAATTGAGTTATTTTTGTGCTGAGGAGAGAGTGAGTCTACTTTGTGCAGTTAGTTTGTTCTTTCACAAGTCTCTTAGGTGATCCCGTGGGAGGAGTCATAGATGGGATATTCTCGGACCCCATTTGCCTTGAGACTGAGATTAAATTGAGGCCACTCCCCTCTGCTTCACCTCCTGGCTCCCAGTTAATCTCAGTCTTTCGGCCTAATAGGAGACTAAATTCTTGGCTCCTGACTTTACTCAATTTGGTGTGAGAATTTTCCATCCTTGCCTTCCCCACATCCTCCCTTGTCTTCCGTGAGTGTTTGTGGCTGCGCTGGGCAATAGCTGGCCTTTGCAGGGGCGCCTTCAGGCTCCAGAGATGCTGGTGGTCTCTGGGGAGTCTCTGAAGCCGGGCTGCAGGAGAGCAGAAGAGGAACTGCATTTCCACTCCATTGGGAGTTGCTGGAGCTCTGCCGGCTACTGGGGGCGCTGTTGAGGCAGAGCTCCTGGAGGAATCAGGCCGCATGGTCAGCGGCCGCCATCTTGGATCCGTACTGGCTTCGAGGAACACACACATGGACCAGGCAGCCATTAGAGCTCAGCAGACGGCCACGTGCAGAGGCACTCTCCCTGTGAATCAGGGAACCGCCTCCAGCTGCTCCTTCCAGCACTCCTTAATCGGGCCGCAGATCGGCAGCATTGGGGCTATGTGCACGGAGGCACAGGGCACTTCAGGATTGCTGGCAGCATTCTTTTTCTTCTGTGAGGAGCGGAGGAGGCTGCAGAGAGCCTGGTGAGCCATCTGAGGAGCTGTGAGTACCTGAGGCTTTTGGGGAAGCTGTTCTTAATGGCAGACACCACGAGGCGACCAGGGGAGGCAGCACTGGATTCCCCTGTGGATCCTGAGCCTGGTGAGGGGACCTCCAGAGGCCCCTCCACATCCAGGGAGAGGGCCCCGGGCAAGAGGCCCACCTCCAAGTCTGCCACAGCAGGGGGCTCTCATAGGGGGCATGAGGGAGTTGCCACCAGGGCTTCCTCCAGAAGTACCAGGGACTGCATTAGCCTTTCCCCCTCCAGGTCCCATTCGCCCCTTAGGCTCACACCTGTGGCTGAATCACCCCCTAGATATCAGGGATCTTCCGTGTGTGTGTGTGTTTCCATGTCCCCCACTATCACCCCTGAGCACCCTGGGGCCCAGAGAGGGGATCCTTTTGGCAGGCCTGTTGCTGGGCTGGGCAGACCTAGGCTGGCTCCTCAATCTGCTGAGGCAGAGCCAGTTTTAGGGCCTCCCACTCTTTCCCCTGCTTTTCCAGAGCTTCCAGAGAGATTTCAGCAGATTATTGGCCAGGCAATTTTTCAAGGTATTGCTACAGGCATGCAGCAAAAATCTAGATCCTCTAGTAGTTCTTCTCGTGTGACAACGGGTGGTCATCCAAACAAACCCACAACTTCTTCAGCTCGTGAGCATAGGCAGAGCTCCCTCTCTACAGCTAGTGAGGATTCTGTGTTAGGTGAAGGGGTTCAGAAGGAGGTTGGTTTCTCTGATGATGAAGAACCTGTTCACTGGTTTATTTCCCTCCTCTCAATTTGGTTCCCCCCTTCTCAAGGCCAAGGCCATTGCGGATTTGGAGGTGGCTCCCGCTGCTGCGGGCACTCCGGCTACCCCGGCTCCAAGCACAAAAAAGGAGCCATTCCACAAGCCCCCAGTAGAAAAGGAGGAGATCCCTACTCCCCCTATGTTCATGGAGGTTCTGTAGTCCCAGTGGGCGAAGCCCATGGCCTTTCCTACCCCAGGCGGCAACGATTGCCGGTTTTATAACCTTGATCCTAGTTTCTCCCAGGCTTTACAGATTCCGACAGTGGACTCACCTGTGGCAGCTTTAGCGTCCTCCTCTCTGGTGGCAGGCGACATCGCCAACAACCTTAAGGTGGAAGATAGGAGAGCTGAACTGACTCTGCGCAAGAACTTCCAGGCAGCCACGTGGGTGATCAAGGCAGCGGCTGCGGCCTCCTTCAATAGGTCTACCCTTCCTGGGACTGCAAGGAAGGACCTTCAGTTCACCATTAGGACCTTCCAGTCCTTGGGCTTCTCTGTAAATTTCGAGAAGAGCCATTTAGAGCCTTCTACACGCTTGCAACACCTGGGGGCGGTTCTTGACATGGTGGAGAGTAGGGTGTACCTCTCACAAGATTGTAGGGACAGTATCTGCCAACTGGTCCAGCAGATCCATAGGGCACACTGTTCCTGTAGTGTTGCTCTCACGTCTGCTGGGGAAGTGCATCTCCTGCATAGGGATCGTCCTGTGGGCTCGACTTCACTCCAGAGAGCTGCAATGGCTGCTGCTTCCGTAACAGAGGGACAGTGCCAGCGACGCAACGTTCCAGACTCCCGTTCTGCCCCAAGTCCGTCTTTCTCTGCACTGGTGGACCTCTCCCGCCATGAACAAAGGGGCTCTATTTTTTTTAATTTTTTTTAAAATAATCTTTATTAGTATATATATAAAAAATAAACATTTAACAAGTATAAGGTAGGGGTATTGGAGAGGACATACAAGGGTGAAGAAGGGGGGGTAGGGGGATACAAACCGGGGATATATCTACTCCCCTAATTTAAGAAGTATATTTGTCCCAGTTTAACATCAATTGTTGTTTATATTCATATTTGGATGCTTACATTTGAGTCTATAACATTGTCTTAAATATAGTATTGTCTTATAACTCCTTATATCTATTTCGCTATTATTCTATCTAGTTAGTTTCTTTGTTATCCGTCATTCTCTTACCATACCATCTGTACCATTTCTCCCAGGATTGGGCATAGATTGAGGTTGACTTGTCCTTTAAGATATACGTTAATTTATCTGATTCCGCACAGCTGAAGATTTTAGATATGATTAAGCTTTCAGTTGGCGGGTTGTTATTTTTCCACTGCTGTGCAATGGCCATTCTGGTCGCTGTGGTGATGTGTGTAAAGAGGTACCAGTCCTGATTTGGGATTTCTTGTGGCTTGATACCAAGCAAGTATAACTCAGGTTTAAGGGGGAAACTAGTGCCTGTTATTTCCATGAGCCAATTTTGTATTTTTTTCCAAAGTAATACAGAGATTGGGCAAGTCCACCATTGGTGAAAAAATGTGCCCCTAGCTGTTTTGCATTTCCAACACCTGTCCGATGAGTTTGGGAACATGTGGGCAATTCTAGCTGGTGGTAAATACCATCTGTAAAGCATTTTATATAGATTCTCCTTAAAAGAGGATGAGAGGGTCATTTTCATGGACTTTTTCCAAATGGTTTGCCAATTTTCAAGATTGATGTTCTTACCTATATTCCTTCCCCAGGCGATCATAGTGCCTTTGATTATTTCTTCGCCTATATACCTTTGCAGTAATAATTTATAAGGCTTAGAAATGAATTTGGTTGGTGAATCCCATAGAACCTTATCTATATCTTGGTTTGTTGAGTATATTCCGGGTTCGTATTTGTCCTTAGTAAATTTAGATACTGCCTGATTATATGGCCACCAGTCTATCTCCCAACCCCTTAGCTGTAGATCTGCCCTTGTTCTAATATTGCCCCCTTCATCTATTAAGTCTCCGTATGTTATATTTCTCTTGGGATTATGGACAGTTGGGTATGTTACAGCTTCAATTGGGGCTAGCCACCTTGGAATTTGAGTGTAAAATTGTTGCCTAATCTTTTGCCAAGTCGTATAAAGAGTTGCCCTCGTATAGTGAGTAGTAAAGCTTTGGGGTTGTCTATTGTTCCTGGGCCAAAGTGACGAGTGCCAGCCCTGAAGCAAGTCATATCCTTCTATTGATAATATTCGTCCTCTTGTTAGGGTAATCCAATCTTTAACCCAGATCAAAATTGAGGCATGATGATAAAGTTCCCAATTTGGGAGTCCCAAGCCTCCTTTTAGCTTGTGTTCCTGGAGCATTTTCTTTTTTATGCGTGCTTTTTTTCCTTGCCATACAAATTTTAGTGAGATGTGGTCTAGCTTTTGGAAGAATTCTTTATTTAATTTTGTGGGAGCTGTTTGGAATAAGTATATCCATTTTGGGAGGCTGTATGCTTTTATAGCAGCTATCCTCCCTAACAGTGATAGCGGAATTTTATTCCAATTTTCCAGTTGTTTTGTCATTTCGCCTATTAGTTTATGATAATTTAATTCTTCAATTGCGGAGCATCTATTAGTTAGCCAAATTCCCAAGTATTTAACTTTTTTGACAATTTCAATTCCCAGTAGTTTCTGTATTTGTTGTTTTTGTAGCCCTGTCATATTTTTTGTCAACATATTAGTTTTTTGTTTATTAATTTTTAACCCGGCCACCTCTCCATATTCTTCTATTATTGTAATTAGCCTTGGTCCTGAAGTCAGGGGTTCTTCCATCACAAAGACCAGGTCATCTGCAAATGCCTGTATCTTAATAATAATAATAATAATTAAATTTATAGACCGCTCCTCTCCCCATAGGGACTCGGAGCGGTGCACAGGGAAACTAAAACCACAATACAATATACACATACAATTAAGAAAAAATTAAATATAAGCCTGTGCTAAAATCCCCTTAATCTACTAAAATACCCAATTAAAAAACAGCTAAACCCTGTAGAGAGAGGCTAACCAAGGCCGGCCAAACGGAAAAGATGTGTCTTCAATTTCAGACGGAAGGAGCGGAAGTCCGTGGTTGTTCTGATGTCGGGGGGAAGGTCGTTCCAGAGGGCTGGGCCCGCCACAGAGAGAGCCCTTCCCCTGGGCGTCGCCCGCTGACAAAGTCTAGTGGACGGCACCCGGAGAAGTCCCTCTCTGTGGGAGCGAATCGGCCGTGAGGATGTATGCGGCAGGATCCGATCCCGCAGGTAGCTAGGTCCCGAGCCATGGAGCGCTTTAAAAATGATGACTAATACCTTGAAGCGCACCCGGAAGACGACAGGCAGCCAGTGCAGCTCGCGCAGAAGTGGAGTTATGTGGGCAAATCTGGAAGTACCCAAGATTGCCCGCGCGGCTGCATTCTGAACCATCTGAAGTCTCCGGGTGCACCTCAAGGGGAGCCCCATGTAGAGAGAGTTACAATAGTCCAGTCGCGATGTCACGAGAGCATGAGTGACTGTGCGAAGGGCGTCCCGATCCAATAGGGGGCGCAACTGGCGAACCAGGCGAACCTGGTAAAACGCCCTCCTGGCCACGGCTGTCACTTGATCTTCCATGGACAGCCGGGCATCCAGGAGGACACCCAAGTTGCGCGCCCCATCCACAGGGGCAAGATGTTCGCCCCCTATGGCCAGCGATGGAGTCAGCTGGTTGAATCGGGCAGCCGGAAACCACAGCCACTCGGTCTTGGTCGGGTTGAGCCTGAGTCCGTTACTTCCCATCCAGATCCGCACGGCTTCCAGGCACTGGCACATCACTGCTACGGCATCGTTGGGGTGGTTTGGGGTAGAAATGTACAGCTGTGTATCATCAGCGTACAGGTGGTACTCTACCCCAAAACCACGGATGATCTCACCCAGCGGCTTCATATATGTGTTAAACAGGAGAGGCGAGAGGACCGACCCCTGAGGCACCCCACATGTGAGGGGTCTCGAGGTCGACCTCTGCTCTCCTGTCAACACAAATTGCGATCGGCCAGAGAGGTAGGAGGAGAACCACCGTAAAACGGTGCCTCCCACCCCCAACCCCCCCAGCCGATGCAATAGGATACCATGGTCGATGGTATCGAAAGCCGCCGAGAGGTCTAATAGGACCAGGATGGAGGAACAACCCCCATCTCTGGCCCTCCAGAGATCATCGACCAACGCGACCAATGCCGTCTCGGTGCTATGCCCGGGCCGAAAGCCGGACTGGCGCGGGTCTAGATAATCAACTTCCTCCAGGTGACGGGGAAACTGTTGTGCCACCACACTCTCAACAACCTTCGCCAAGAAGGGAAGGTTGGAGACTGGACGATAGTTGTTTAATAAAGCTGGGTCCAAAGAGGGCTTCTTAAGGAGGGGCCTCACCATAGCCTCTTTTAGGGAAGCAGGCAAGGAACCCTCACTTAAGGATGCGTTGACAACCTCTTGGAGCCAGCCTCGTGTCACCTCCCAGGATGCCAGTACAAGCCAGGAGGGACACGGGTCCAATAAACATGTGGTGGCTCGCAGTCGCCCACGTAGCCTGTCCATATCCTCGGAAGCAACGGAGTCAAACTCCTCCCAAACAAGATCTGTCTCGTGGCATCCCACTGGACCATCAATGGGGGCTAGCTCGTTCTGTATCTGAGCGATTTTCTCCTGCAGAAAAGTCACAAATTCCTCTGCTCTGCCCTGTAGCGGGGCTTCCCGCACCCTCTGTTGAAGGAGGGAGCGGGTCACCCTGAACAGGGCGGCAGGGCGGTTTTCTGCGGATGCTATGAGAGTGGCACAATGATGACGTTTGGCCACTCTCAGCGCCACAATGTAAGTCCGTAACTGGGCTCTTACTTGTGTCCGGTCAGATTCAGAACGGGTATACCTCCATCTTCTCTCTAGGCATCTCTTGTGCCGTTTCATCACCCTCAGCTCCTCGGTGAACCAAGGAGCCGGGGCGACACGTCGCCACAAGAGAGGCCGCAAGGGCGCGACCCGATCCAAGGCCCCCGTGGTCGCAGTATTCCATGCGGCCACGAGGTCCTCCATCGGGGCGCGGGTCAGGGGTACAGGAAGTGGCCCAAGCGCCGTCTGGAACCCATCCGGGTCCATAAGGCGCCTGGGGCGGAACCAGATCGGTGGCTCTGGTTCCGCCTCCCCGCGGAGGGGAGCAGCGGTCGGAAAGTCGAGCTGGAGAAGTGAGTGGTCTGACCATGACAAGGGCGTGATGACTATATCCCCTATACCCAGATCACTCTTCCATTGGCCAGAGACAAAGATGAGATCCGGTGTGTGTCCACCCTCGTGGGTGGGGCCTTGAATTAATTGGGTCAGGTCCATGGCCGTCATGGAAGCCATGAACTCCCGAGCTGCCACGGATGATTCGCCCACCGATGGCAGATTAAAGTCCCCCATGACCAAAAGTCTGGGGGTCTCCACTGCCACCGTAGCGATCACCTCCAGGAGCTCGGGCAGGGCTGCTGCTACATAGCGGGGAGCCAGGTATACAACCAGCAAGCCCAACTGCCTCCCTAGGCCCCACTTCACGCAGAGGGACTCACAACCGGTGGTCTGTGGCACAATGGTCTCTCTCGGCTCAAGACCTTCCTTTATTATGACCGCCACCCCACCACCCCTACCTAGGGCCCGGGGCTGATGAAAAGCGCGGTAGCCTGGTGGGCACATTTCAACGAGGGGGAGTCCACCCTCGTGGCCCAACCAGGTTTCCGCTATTCCAGCCAGGTCCGGCTCCCCCTCTGACACAAGGTCATGGATGAGGGGGGCTTTGTTGACAATGGACCTGGCGTTACAGAACATCAGCCTCAGGCCCTGGCTCTGTATTCCCTGACCACCTAGCCTGCGGGGGTTGTGGCACGTGACCGTTTGCAACCAACGGCCACGTGCCCCCAACCGGGAGGATGGAACTTGCCTCCCCTCGGACCTGCCTCTCCCCACGACCTTCTGAATGGAAAAGCCCTCCGCCGGAACGACTCGTGTTTCTCCCCCCCTCACGGATTCTTCCGCTTCCCTCCGTCGCCTGTTGGCCTGGCCCTCTCTCTCTAACTGTACATACCCTCCCTCCTCCTCCCTGGAGCCCCCTAAAACCCGCATTAAAAACCTCCCTAAAAAACCCCTCAACCTGCGCTTCGCCCACCTCTCAGGAATAATCAATCCGTCCTCGAGGTGGGCCCGTGATAAACAAGAGGGCCAGGCCTGCGAGAGGGGAGACTCCCGCAGGCCAAGGAGGTCGCGCCTAGAGTACACGATAAAACCTCAGGGTGGTTTCAAACCAGGAAGGCAAGAATACAAGTCCGAGATAAGTGGGTGAGTGCAGAGTGTTATTCAGGGGGGGGGGGGGTAAAGTCAGAGTCAAGAGTCTTATGGATGGGGGGGTCAAGTCCAATCCCATTACAGGCCCCATCCATCTGTCCTTCCGACCATGGGGGCTTAGTTCGTAACAGCCCTCTAATGGCCCAGATGTTATGAGCCAGCCAGCCTCCACCAGTCCCAGGCACTCACACCATGATGTCCTTATGATCTTCCTGAAACGTCCTCGGCCAAATCCATCTTTCCCCAGCTGGATGCAGATGTTATGTGCTGGGCTGCTCCACCAAACATACCGCTTCTTCCATCCTCAGCTCTCTCTATCCATCACCACCAACTCCTCGCCATCTCCGTCCATCTCATCCATCTACATCCGTCTCTCTCACTCCAGCATTCCATCTCCTTCCATCACCTTCCATCTCTCCTCCTCTCCATCTCTCTCTGTCACCTTCTCCTCCTCCATCCCTTCTGCTTCATCCAACTCCTCAGCATTCCCAACATTCCGAACCTCAGCACCTTCTTTCTTCCACCCTTCCTCTCTAGGAGCATTCCTCGCCGGTGGGGGTGGATGTTTCGGGCCCAGAACCAGGGTATGACCGCACGACCTGCCACTAGTCGTGCGGCCCGATGGTAGCTCTCCTGGCCTGGACCCCTGGGCCCCTCTCGCTGCCCGTGATGAAATCCGCGTCCCGGCTTGCGGCCTGCCTCTCACCTTCTGGCCGCGCCGGGACGCTCTGGGCAGCGGACGAGCCCCTCTCGCCGCCCGTGATGAATCCACATCCCGGCTTGCGGCCTGCCTCTCTTCTTCCGGCCGTGCCGGGACGCTCTAGGCCGCGACCAGGCCGAGCCGATCTTCTCTGCTCTCCCGTCGCCCCAAACAGCTCGCCCTTCAACTCCGGGCGGCTCGGCGCGACGACGGGAGAGTCGGCTTGTCAAGCCAGCCCTCCAGGATGGTAAGCGAGGGCTGGCAGCATCTTCCTGGGGGTAAACCCCCCCCCCCCGGAGGCTTCTCCGCTCTCAGAGCGCGACCGCCATGTCGCGCATGCGCAGGATCTTTTATTCTTCCCCTCTAGTTTGCAGACCTTTAATATTTTTTTCTTGCCTAATATTATTTAGAAGGGGTTCCAGTGTCAAGATGAATAAAAGTGGTGATAGCGGGCATCCTTGTCTAGTACCTCTATGTATTGGGATCCAATTTGATAGTGCCTTATTGAGCAATAATCTTGCTGATTGTGTTGTATATATAGCCTGAACTGCTTTAGTAAATTTAGGGCCGAATTCCATAATTTGTAATTGTTGTATGATGAATTCCCAATTAACCCTGTCAAATGCTTTTTGTGCGTCTAGGAAAATTATACTCATTTCTTTATTTGGGTGCGCCTCATAATATTCTAAACAATTAATTACTATCCTTACATTGTCTCTTAAATATCTGCCTGGTAAAAATCCATTTTGGTCTTGATGAATGTAATCGGATAGGAACGGTTTCAGTCTTTCGGCCAGAATTGTCGCAAATATCTTATAATCCACGTTTAGGAGTGATATGGGCCTATAATTTTGAATTTGAGTTGGATCTGAGTCGGGTTTGGGGATTAAGGAGATAAAAGCCTCAGTCCATGATTGGGGCATTTCCCCTTTATCCAAAATTTCATTGAATAAATCTTTCATTTGTGGTGCTAAAGTTTCCCAGATGCCTTTATAAAGTTCTCCTGGTAATCCATCTGGCCCTGGAGTTTTCCCATTAGCCTGTTTCCTAATTGCGTTTTCTATCTCTTCTGTTGTTATTTCTGTATTTAATATATTTTTATATATGTCAGGGACTATTCCAGGATGTTGTTTTGTAAAATAGGTGTTAATCTTATCCCTTTGTTGTGTCTCTTTTGCATATAATGAGCTAAAAAAATCTTGTGCTATTTTAAGTTTATGCTCCATAGTGTTCCCAATTCTCCCATTGTTATCTTGAAGGGACTGTATTTTCCTTGATTCTGTTTGTTGTTGTTTTTTCCAAATTTATACCCCGCCCTTCTCCTTGTAAGGACCCAGGGCGGCGCACAGGCAATATTAAAAACCATACAAAATTACAAAATACATTATTAAAAAACGATTAAATTAAATCCCGTGCTAAAAAACCCTTTTAAAACCCTGAGAATTAAAATTTAAACAGATAAAAGTCAGAAACGGGGGGTTATGCTAGGCCGGCTTGTTGGAATAAATACGTCTTGAGACGCTGGCGGAAGAGGCGGAGGTCCGAGGTGGTGCGTAGGTCGGGGGGTAGGTCGTTCCAGAGGGCTGGGCCCGCCACAGAGAAGGCCCTTCCCCTGGGCGTCGCCAACCGGCATTGCCCGGCCGACGGTACCCGGAGAAGACCCTCTCTGTGGGAGCGGATCGGACGGAGGGAAGTATGGGGCAGGAGGCGGTCTCGTATATAGCTAGGCCCCGAGCCATGGAGCGATTTAAAGATGGTCGTCAACACCTTGAAGCGCACCCGAAAGGCCACAGGTAGCCAGTGCAGCTCACTGAATAGAGAGCCAGATAGGTTGGTGTTGACAACCGACGCAAGTCTCTTTGGTTGGAGGAGCATCTCGACTCCCAGCTGGCCCAGGGATGTTGGTTGGCCTCCGACTTGCATCAAAACATCAACTGGCTGAAGCTCAGGGCAATCCACCTAGCCCTCCGTCATTTCAAAGAGAAGGTCGAGGGGAAGCACCTGCTGGCGCTGACAGACAACATTGCTGCGAAAGCGCACATCAACAAGCAGGGGGACACCCACTCGAAGGCCCTTCGGAACGAGGCTGCGAAGTTGGGGAATTGGGCGGAACGTCATCTCCTGTCACTGAGAGCGGAGCACATGGACCAACTAGGGTTATTAAGACCATCAAGCCAGGGTTATTAAGACCATCGAGGCCTCTAGAAGGAAATCCACTACCCGCATCTATGATGCCACTTGGGCTGCTTTCGTGTCCTGGTGCCGTTCTGTGCAGGTAGATGCAGTGCAAGCCTCGACACCTCAGGTGCTGGAGTTCCTGCAGGACGGGCTGGACAAGGGGCTTTCCCATAACACCCTCAAGAGGCAGGTTGCGGCATTAACAACAGTTCTTGGGGGGTTGGGTTCCCATTTCCTAGCATGGGATCCGATCATTAAAAGGTTTCTCTGAGGGGCGGCCAACCTTAGGCCACTTATGATCCATCGTTTCCCCACTTGGGATCTTCCAATGGTCCTGCAGGCGCTGACAGGGGCTCCCTTCGAGCCATTAAGGACAGTGAGCCTGCAGTTCCTCACCCTGAAGGTGGTGTTCCTGGTGGCCATCACATCCGCCAGGCGCATCTCTAAGATCAATGCACTGTCCTCCAGGGAGGATCTGTGCACATTCCATGAAAACAGGGCTGTCCTCAGACTGGACCCTTTGTTCCTACCCAAGGTCAATTCCCCGTTCCACAGGGTGCAAGAAATAGTCCTGCCGGATTTCTGTCTGGCACCCTCCAGGGAGAAGGAACGCTCCTGGCATCGCCTTGATGTGAGGAGTGCGTTGCGCATCTAACTTAAATGTACCTCTCCCTTCCGGAGATCGGAGGTGTTGTTCGTCTCTTTTCAGCCTTCCACACTTGGGGCTAGGGTATCCTCAGCCACCATTGGCAGATGGATTAGGCTGGATATTACTAGGGCCTACGAGGCTCGCAAGCCTTACAGTGCCGGCTGGCATAACAGCCCACTCCACTAGGAGAGCGGCTACGGTGGCGGCCTGGTGAACCCAAGCACCTATAGAGGATATTTGCAGGGCGGCAGCCTGCGCTTCCCCTACGCCTTTCATCAGACATTATCAGGTGGATGTTTATGCTTCGGCAGAGGCTTCATTTGGTAGGCGGGTTCTGCAGAGTGTTAGAACCTCAGGAGGCTCAGGCTTCCGATTCCCTCCCTAGGACATTGAGCGTTGGTATGTCCCATCTATGACTCCTCCCACGGGATCACCTAGGAGACTGTCAGTTGGTCTTACCTGAACTGCAGGTCTCTAGGTTCCCGTGGGAGGAGTCACTTCCTACCCCTATTGGGCGCTGACGAAGGAAGTGCCTGAGCGTTTTGTTGAATTAGGTCGGTTCGGTTCTTGTCTCGTTTTGGTTTTTGTTCTTGTGTTCCGTTTGTTGTTCATTACCATTCCTTACCAGATTCCTCTTACACCATCGACCTTTGATTAACTGGGAGCCAGGAGGTGAGGCAGAGGGGAGTGGCCTCAATTTAATCTCAGTCTCAAGTCAAATGGGGTCTGAGAATATCCCATCTATGACTCCTCCCACGGGAACCTAGAGACCTGCAGTTAGGTAAGACCAACTGACATTCTCACTTGAGTCTACAGTTTTTCCTCGTCTAAACTGGGAGGAGTCACCAGGGTTCTATGACATCACAAGTGTAGACTCAGTCCAATTGGTTACTGGACAGAGCAATGGGCGTCTGGCTGCTGACTCCACTTCACAGAGAATGGGCGTATCAGGTAAGAACCAATGCCCATTTTCCTGGTACACGGACCTGAATGCGGAAGGCACAGACACCCTCAGATGCCAGTGGCTGCCTGGCCTCCTGTATGCGTTCCCACAGCTTCCACTCATCATCCAATGAGCGATTCGCAAACTTCTGGACCAGGAGGCGGAGCTCCTACTTCTGGCGCCCAACTGGCCACGCTGCCCCTGGTTCACCGACCTAGTGAACTTATCGGTCGCTCCTCCTTGGCGCATCCCCCCATCGGTCATCTCTCTCCACCAGGGGTCGATCCGGCACACGGAGATGCAGTGGTTACAATTAGCCTCATGGCAATTGAGCAGCAAACCTTGACTGCGGGCAACCTTTTCACTACTATCATCAACACCATCCAGACCTCTCTCAGAGCCTCCACAAACCGCATCTATGATGCCACCTGGCGAGCGTTCCATCGTTGGTGTTCCATCCACAACATTGAAGCTTCTGCAGCGTCTATTCCCTAGGTGCTGGACTTCTTCCAACAGGGACTAGAACAGGGTCTTTCCCCCAACACTCTGTGGAGACAGGTGGTGGCCCTTTCATCGGTCCTTCCCTGCCTCTCACTGGATCTACAATCACCACTTGTCAACAGAATCCTCTGGGGCACCTCCAACATTCACCCTTCGGTTGTCCACAAGTTCCCAACCTGGGGCTTGCCCAAGGTCCTGGAGGCGCTTACCTCTTCTTTGTTTGAGCATCCCTACGTCACCTTTTGCTCAAGATCACATTCCTCATAGCCATAACGGCTAGGCGAGTCTCTGACCTAGCTGCCCTGTCAGGCAGGAACTATGCATCTTCCACCCTGACAGGGTGATGTTACACCTCAATCCATCATATATTGCAAAGATTAATTCTAAATTTCACAGGGCTCAGAAACTGGTCCTACCGGACTTTTGACCGTCCCCTCAACGGCAACTTGAACGTAAGTGGCATTCACTTGATGTCCATAGGGCGCTCTGAGTGTACACCAACCGCACGGCCTCCTTCCGAAGATCAGAGGCCTTCTTCGTGTCCTTTTGACAGAGTCCCTTGGGGCCAAGGCCACGCCGTCGGTTATTGGCTGCTAGATTAGAGGGTGCATCAGACTGGCCTATGAAGCCCAGGCCCTTCCACCACCACATCACATCACATCACGGCCCACTCCACAAGGAGCACAGCTACCACGGCAGCATGGAATACACAAGCGTCCATCAAAGATATCTGTCGGGCTGCCACCTGGACATCACCAATACCCTTCATCCGGCACTACAAGCTGGACAGATACGCATCAGCTGATGCGGCATTTGGCCAGAGGGTGCTACAACAGGTGCATGTTGCATAACGTGAATCATACCAGACATTCTCCCACCCTATAGGACAGCACCTACTTTGGTATGTCCCAGCCTGGCTGCTATCTCCACCAACATTGGAGAATGGGTGTTGGTTCTTACCTGAGACGCCCTTTCTCTGGACGGTGGACATAGCAGCCAGCCCCACCCTGGTGCAGGTCCAGTCCCAGGCGACATGGAGGAATACAGAGACAGCATGTTTTTGTTTTTTGTATGTGGGTTTTTTTTGTTATTTTTCCATTTCTCACACCAGTCTACAGTCCAGACTTTGTCAAAAGCTGGGAGTCACCAGTGCAAGATGACATCACAGATTGTAGATGACATTGTAGATTGTAGCAGTCCAATTGGATAATGGACGGAGTAAACCCAGCCTGGCTGCTATCTCCACCGTCCAGAGAAAGGGCGTCTCAGGTAAAAACCAACGCCCATTTCCTTCCTTCCTTCCTTCGTTCTTTCCTACCCTAACCCTAACCCTGATGATGCCTGATGATGTTCTCTAGTTGGGTCATGAAATGTCTGATAGAAAACCACCCAGCTCAAAGAGCACCAAGGACCCCACAGTCCTCCACCTCTGTGCAACCCCCCTCCCCTTCCTTCTAACACTGATGATGTAACCTAGCAAGCTCATGAAATGTCTGCAAGACAACCTCTGCCCCCACCCCACTCAGACAACCCCTACAACCTGGAGCTACACACATCCCATTGTGTAACGGCCGCCCTGGGTCCGTTTGGAGAAGGGCGGGGTATAAATTTAATAAAATAAAAAAATAAAATAAAAAAATAATAGGGAAGCCCACCAGGGCCGTTGCCTCGTGTCCATCCCATCAAAATCCCCTCCAAAAGACCCTTTCGGGATTCAGAGATAAAACGCCCCAGGCGGACATTGTCTTTTGTTGGTTTGTTTGTTTCACCAATTGTGTGTTGTGTTTTTTTCACATACACACCCCCAAGCAGCCTGCCAAAAAGAAAAAAGTGGAATCTTCCTATGATATCAACAACATCGTCATTCCCATGTCCATGGCCGCCGCCACCCGGGTGGAAAAGCTGCAGTATAAAGAGATTTTAACCCCCAGGTGAATTCTTTTATTTTAGTTATTTGGAGGGGGTGGGATGGGATACTGATATTGATTTCCCGAGGAATCCGGAATCTGGAATTTTAGGAATGGAAGAATAAGTGGAATTTAATTTGAGGAAGTCGTTCCATTACTGGGGAATCCTCGACTTCATGACCACAATGCTGGCCCCAAATTTCTGTTGCGGAGAAAGACAGTGGTTAAGAGAGACACTTGGTTGTTAAGGAAAGCTTGTTGAGTGAGTTTGTCCCCACTTTTCTCCAGTGCGCTGCTCAGAGAATCCAAGGAATGGGTTAATTTCAGTCCGCTTGCCTCGAGACTGGATTGAAAGAAACTTGGCCACGCCTCCTTTTGCACTCGGCCGATCAGTTTTTCAATTCAGTCTGCCTAACGAGACGTAATCACCTTCTCTCTTCATTATTTTCCTTGATCCTCTTTGCATAAATAAATATTATTTGTTGGTATTTTATTCCACAGGTTTTTCACTAGCGTGTTGGTTTCCCCGGTCCGCCCGCTAGAACCGCCGCTAGTTGTTTGTCCCTGTGGGGGTGGAGGGGCAATGGTTATTTTGGCTTTTCGCCTAATTTCCTTGTTCGTGTTAACCTCTCATGAGCGCTGTTGTGTGGGCTGAGAGATCGGTGTGCCGTTCTCGGGTTCCCCTTTTGGCACACTACGAGGCTTGGTCCGCCATCCTCTTGTTGTTTGCTTTTGAAATCCGCGGGCAGGGGCTGAGAGGAATCTCAGCGCGTTCCCCTATTGGCTGCTGCGCCCAGACTGGCTGTCTCCTGTTGCCGCCGAGCCAGGCATTTGTCGCTCAAGCCTATTGACTGCTTTTTGAAATCTCAGCCGTTTTTTTCCCTGGCGCCAATTGAGCAGCTCCTTGCGTGCGCAGCTTGTTAGCAGTTAAACCACATTGCGAGTGAGTCAGCGAGCTAATCGGCAGTGTGATTGCGATCATGCCTTGAGCTCTCAGCATTTCAAGCCTTTTTTGCTAATTTCCCAACGTTCTCTCCTCTTGACATCAGGATCGCATGGTTCCCTGTCAGGTTTGCTGGTTGTTTTTTTAGCGTAGTCATCCCTATGGCCAACAGATCCAACCGCCCTGCCTCTGGGGAAGGCGTCTCCCCTGGGAGTTCCCCCTTAGCCTCCCCTTCTTCTCCTAGGATGGGGAGGGCTTCTACCAGGGCCGTGACTACCAAAGCCAGGGCTAAGTCTAAATCGGCGGCTGCCGATAAGGGCACGAAGGACAAACCTCGCACGGCGGATAAGCACTCTTCCAAGAGTTCATCTGCCCCGGGGCAATCTACCCCTCCCCCGCCACAGCTGCGTGTGGAGGGCCTCCCATCCCTGCCACAGCTCGGTTCTTCCTTACGAGCACCTAGGGACTGGTACACCCCGATATTATGCAGATGCAGGGCCTTTCAGTCGAAGAGGCGGGCCTAGACCTAGGCTCCGTGTCCAGTGCTTCGGGCTTGAGCGGGGCCATCAGCTCCCAGGTCAGACAAACCCCCGCTGAGGCCAGGAATCCATCCCTGAGACAACCTTCACCCCCACGGCCGCTGGCCTCCGAGGGGAGGATGGTCAGATCATGAGCCTACCAAGGGAGTTTAGGGATCTTATTTCTGCTGCGATTTCCCAAGGGGTGGATTCGGAGCTTCGCAGCAGGGCCAGAGGCCCGAGATCCTCCAGGATCCTCCACTCTAGTTAAGTGAAGCATTGTTCAATGAGTTTTGCCCCATTTTAGGACCTTCCTTGCCACCGTTGTTAAGTGAATCCCTGCGGTTGCTAAGAGAGTCACACAGTTGTTAAGTGAACCATTCCTTAAGTGAGTTTTACCCCATTTTAGGACATTCCTTCCCACTGTCGTTAACATAATCACTGCAGTTGCTGAGTGAGTCACATGGTTGTTAAGTGAAGCACTCATAAAGTGAGTTTTGCCCCATTTTACAACCTTGCTTGCCACTGTCGTTCAGTGAATCCCTACAGTGGTTAAGTCAGCCACACAGTCATTAGGCAAATCCCTCTTCCCCCTTGACTGTTTGTCAAAAGGTTGCCAAAGGGGATCACGTGACCTTTGACTGTCATAAACCCGAGTCCTTTGCCGAGCGTCTGAATCCTGATCGCGTGACCCTGTGCATGTTGCTAGCATCATAAATGAAAAACAGATTTCTTTTTTCAGAGCCATTGTAACTTCAAATGGTCACTAAACGAACTGTTGAGGACTCCCTGCAAATCAAGCAATCACCTCTGTTTTTCTCCCTTTAGCTGGAGAACAGTGGATCCCAAAGAGTTGCTGATCTTAGAGAAAGCAGACACAGAGGTAAGACAGAGGGCGCCCCCATGTGGCCCTGTGTGGTTGTGGGTTCATCCCCAAGCTTGCGTGTTTACGTGCATGCGCACACATGCACACACACACACACTTTTCTCCGTATACATTGCGTGACCCCAGCCACAATTGGGCAAGGGGCTAGATAGGCGTTGTGAATTCAAGAGTGGAGGGAGGAGGGGGGTTGCTGCCTCCATATCATAACGGCCAACAATTGATGCCTGGCCTTGTATGATGGGGAGGATCCAAGTGTCTGCAAGGAAATGGCCCAGCTCAGAGAGCAGCAAGGAACACCCCCGTCCTTCCTCTTCCTCCTCTTCTTCTCCCTCCTCTTCCCTTTATTCTTCATCTTCCTCCTCCACTTCCCTTTCTTCTTCACTTTACTCCTCCTCCTCCTTCACCACCACCTTCCTCCTCCTCCACTTCTGTTCCTTCTTCACTTTACTCCTCCTCCTTCTTCCTCCTCCACTTCCCTTTCTTCCCTTTACTACTTCTTCTCCTTCCTCCTCTGTCTCCCTTTCTTCTTCCTCCCCCTTCTCCCTTTCCTCCTCCTCCTGTCTGTAAACCCTCCTCCTTTCTATTCTAGCTATTGCCTAGATGGGTCATGAAATATCTGCAAGAAAAGAGACCAAAGACGTCCCAGTCCTTCTTCCTCCTCCTCTTCTTCTCCCTCCTCCTCCCTTCTTCCTCCTCTACTTCCCTTTCTTCTTCACTTTACTCCTCTTCCTCCTCCTCCCTCCTTTCCTCATCCTCTCTGTAAACCCCCTTCTGATACTGTTGCCTAGTTGGGTCATGAAATGTTTGCAAGAAAAGAGAGCAAGGACACCCCCCCACCCCAGTCCTTCCTCTTCCTCCTTTTCCTCCTCCTCCTCTTTGCAAACATTCCTCCGTGCTAGAACTGATGATGTTCCCCAGTGAGGTCATGAAATGTCTGCAAGAAAACCACCAAGCTCGGAGAGCCCTAAGGAACCCACAGTCCTTTTCCTCCTCTTTTTCTTTCTCCTTGTCTTCTTTTCCTCGTCTGTCCCCTCCCTCCCCCCCCCCCCCCCCTTTCCATTTCCAAACTCAATTGGAGACCTTTTGTCTTTAACTTTCTTTTCTTCTAGCTGGAAGACACTTCGGATCAAACATATCTGACCTATCACCAAAAATTTGAAGAGCTGGAACGGGCCCGCTGGGATTCCTGGACCGGAAAGTCCTCCCAGAGACGAGGAAACAGGTATTTGTTCCCACAGGCTCTTGGTTGCCCCTTGGAGAGTCTCTTTCCACGCAGAAAGATGAGTTCAGGTCCTCGGGTTGAAGGATGAACTCCCAACATGCATTATAGTTTCTCTACCCTATCAGCCTCATCGTCAGCGTGGTGGTAGCTCCTGGGGAGGTTTTAGATATGCTGAGGTTGCAAACTGATTAATCAGATTCAGAGAGAGAGAGAGAGATTGTAGATGGATAGGTAGATATGATAGAGTTGATATGGATGGATGGATAAAATTATACATGACAGATAAGATGATAGCTAGAGAGATTATATATATGGATCGATCAGTGGACGGATGGATGGATAGATGGAAAAATGGGTAGGTAAAATAGATTACACAGATTAGATGGATGTATGGATATATAGATAGAACTGGATGGCTGGGTAGATAAGAGCTAGAGAGATGAGAGATTATATAGATTAGATGGATGGATGGATAACCAGATATCCAGATAGAGATGCGTGGACAAACAGATGGGTAGATAAAATGATAGAGAGATTATACAGATTGGATGGATATATAGATAGAGATGGATGTACGGATGGATGGGTAGATATGGTAACTAGAGATAGATTATACAGATTGGATGGTTGGATAGATAAGATGACAGCTAGAGAGTGGCGGTGGATGGATGGATGGAGAGAGAAATGGATAGATAAGATAGCTAGAGAGATAATATAGATTAGATGCATGCATGCATACAGAGACGTGATAGATGAAAAGGTGATAGCTAGGAAGAGATGATAGATATGAATGAATGGATAAATGAATAGATAGATAATAGACAGACAGATATATATACCGGTATATATATAGCTAGAGAGATCGGATGAATATATGGATTGGACAGACAAACTAATTGCCCCTGGGCTGTGGCCTGGGAATCATCCTAGAAGCAAATAATGGGGGGGGATTGGGGGGGGGGGGCACAGCAAACTAGACTTGGCATCTAAAGTGTATAAATAATTTTCCCTGTGCACCGCTCCGAGTCCCCTTGGGGAGAGGATGCGGTTATATAAATTAAAATTTGAATTTAAATTTGAATTTGAAATAAATAATTGGATAATGTCTCCAGTCTAAATCAAATGCCTCGAAGGGGCAGGGGCTTAGAAGGGAGAAGTCACCAACTTTGCAAACCGTTTTGCCTGACCACCACCTCCTCTTCACCACCACCCCACAGGAATGCAATGGATCATTTGTTCTGGAACGTTCTTCTCTTGCAGCTTCTGATTGGGCCTGGCATGCTTTGGAACATTTCTCTTTTCCAAGTGTTTCTCACATGCCCCAAAACGTGCTCCCCCCATCTCTGATCTCCTTTTGGAGGCACACCTGTCGACAGACACCCCTTTCCATCATTGGGATGGAAGGAATAAGACACCACCACCCCCAGCTCCATCCACCATCCCAAGATCTCTTTAGAGACCCTGCTAAGTTAGGCTTCCTGCACTCTGTTCCATTCTCCTTCCAGGAGCTCCTCCCATAAAGCCGACGGGCGCTTGGTGCCGCCTCCTGGCTGCCAGGACAGCCTGCTGAACAGTCTTCACTACCCTCAGGGTGCCAACTCGCCCACCGCATCGCTCAGCCCGGACCCCTTCAACATCCCAACATCCCTGATGTTAAGAGGCCAGGGAGGGAATTCCTTCAGTGAAGATTCTTCCTTCAATACAGATGAGATCCAGGTGAGACCGCTTCAGAGGACTTGGTTATTACATCAACAATGCAGTCCTCAGGTTATGACAGAAATTGGAAGCAGTCCTTGGCTTAGGACCGTAACCAAGAGCAGAATTTCAGTCGCTGAGAGATGTGGTCGCAAAACGCAATGTTGTAGCTTAACGATAGCAATTCTGGAAGTCCTGATTGCTATCATTAAGCAATGAGCTCATGTGACCTCAGCTTCCTGCTGGCTTCCCCATTGACTGTATAGGGGAAGCCAGCAGGAAACATTGAAAATTGGGATTACAGGAAGTCCTTGGTTTAAAACAGTTTGTTTTAAGTCCCAACGGCACTAAAAAAAGGGACTTATGTTTTTCACACTTATGACCCTTGCAACATCCCCATGGTCACGTGATCAAAATTCAGACGCTTGGCAACTCATATTTATGATGGATTCAGTATCCTGGGTTCCCCTTTCACAACCTTCTGACAAGCAATATCAACAGGGAAGCCTGATTCACTTAACCACATGGCTGACTTCACAACAGCAGTGATTTACTGAACAACATTGTCGAGAGCATAAAATGGGTCAAAACTCACTTAGCTGTCTCACCTAGCAACATAAATTTTGGGCTCCTTTGTGCTCATTAGTCACAATAGTTGTTAAGTGAATCACTGCAGTTGTTGACTTAGTAGCAGAGTTGTTAAGTAAATCAATCTTTCCTACTGACTTTGCTTGGCAGAAGAGGAATCGCGTGACCCCGGGACACTGTAACTGTCATAAATATGAGTCGGATGTCAAGAGTCTGAATTTGGATCGCGTGACCATGGGGATGCTGCAATGGTCATAAGTGTGAAAAACGGTTATTGGTCACTTTTTTCAGTGATATTGTAAATTTGAACAGTCACCGAATGAATACTTAGATATCAAGGACTACCTGTATTCCAGCAGAGGTATGTCATAACTACAAACGGTCACTAAGTAACTGGTCATAAGTCAAGAACTACCTGTATGGGTCTTCTTTTGCTGAATTCTCCTTCCCTTCCACTAACCCTGCTGCTCTTCCTCTCCTCCAGAACGTGCCACCTTGGGAACCCCGCACCTTCCCACTTTCCAACGCCGACTACCGGGCACTCCAGGACCCCTCCCATAAAACTTTTGGCCAGCAGTGGGACAAAGCCTTGAGGACTAACCACATCAACACCACCAGCCTCTCTCACCCGAGAGACGTGCTCCCAGTCAAGCGTCTGGTGCCTCCCGAGGACGGTGATTGGCAGCGCCAGGCCAAGCCTCATTGCTTCATCACGCCCACGCTGAACAACAGATGACCTCTCGGGCCTCAGAGAGAAGATGTCGGGAGAGTTGCACCCACACTCTAGAGAGGCATCACCGAGCTCGGCTGGCAAGCCAGGCAACCGGGAAAGTCAAGCGCAAAGCGGAGGTCCATCTTTGGACTAGGAGTTCCCCACGACTGGCGAGAAAGGGCCGGCAGGGGCCATTCACCTAACCTCTGTGGGGCGGGAGGAGGGGGTGACTTGGAGAGGCCCATCGGTAGATGTGAGGATTCGGAGCACCACACAGGAAGGAAGGTTAGGGGCTGCGGGAGACCACCCCTCAAAAAAGGGGGAAGCGAAGAGGCCGCAACACACACCAAGAGGGGATGCTTGGGAACGGATGCCATTGATCAGGACCTCAAAAGCAGGAGGGAAGTGTGGATTGATTGGGGAGATTGATTAGTGGATGATGGGCTTCATCCCCGGAGCCGCTGGTTATTGGGGTGGGGCTGTGAAAGAAGGGTCTGCAGGGAAGGGCAATAAATTTCACACAATTTATCATTTTGATCTGTCGTTCTGGAATTCAGTTTTCCAAATGCAAAACCCTTTCTGGAATTGGTGGTTTTTCCTAACTTGGAAACATGGTTTCTCCTGATCTTTTTTGGGGGGGTGGGGGTGGGGGGTGGGGGACAAAACAACCAATCATGATTGCAACCGATGCTATTCAGAAAAGCGGGCAATGCTATGCAGTTGTACGGAAATGCTAATTTAATCAATAAAAGGAACTTGAACAGATGAGTAACACGGGCTCCAAAGTGATCATTTGGGGGTTGCTTGCAAATATTCTTTAAACATCATTTTAAAGATATTTTAAAAATATCTATGGATATCTAGTCTCAGTCATTCAGGTCATGGTTGTCTCAAAGGTGCTTTTTCAAGAGGCAACTGGACTTTCTTTGAAGAGGTTTTGCTTCTTCTTTTTTTGTTTGAAAAAGTTTTATTGGTTTTAACAATTTATAGCAGGAAAGGTGTAAATAAGGTATTAGATAATATTTTGGAGCTTCCACATCGGGTTTGATGACCGCCTCCGAGTCTTCATACATATTCCATTAAAAAAATATTAAAAGGAAGGGGTACATACATTTTAAAATCATAAATTTTCATATTATTTTATACATTCAATTACTTTGTACTATTGACATCCGTACAGGAATTACCATCATAAAAAAAAATATATCAAATTATTTTTGCGATCTGAGCCTCTTTGCTATAGTCTCTTCCTCCTCCCCCCCAACAGCAGGCGGACCCGTGGCCCCTCCCGTTCCCATCTCATCATCATCCAGGATTGAGGAGTGTTTTTTAAGAAAGTTCTGCGCCTCTTCAACTGTTTTTTTTTTATATTGCAAAAGTTTTATTGGTTTTACAAATTTTTGGGATAGGGTAGGGTAAGGTGATACAAAAAAATTTTTTTGAGAACTTTCACGTCGAAGTCGTTGGCCCCTCCGGGCTGCGTGGTAAGACATTGGTAATACATTGTTCATTAATACAACAAGGTGAAGATAAATGCGTAAATCATACATTCTAAATTATATGCTGGCAATCATGTACAAACATCCAGACAAAGAATTATACTATGTTAATAAAAAGCAAAGTCATTTTTTAGATCTAAGTCTCTTGGCAATTGTGTCTTCTTGTTCTCCTCCCTGGCCCCCAGTGGGCGGGGCCGTGGCCCCCTCTGCCCCTCCTGGATCTTCCCCCAGGATAGAGGAATGTTTTTTAAGAAAGGCTTCCGCCTCAGCAACTGTTTTAATCCTTACTCTTCCTCCTTCCCAGAACACCAACATCCCTTCTGGCATCGCCCACTTAAACCAAATCCCGTGGTTAAACAATTTTTTAGATAAGAAGGAATACTTCCTCCTCACCTCTAATCTTTTTTGGGATCTGCTTCAAGATGGCGACTTCCTTTTGTTGGTAAATTAAAGGCCCGTCTCTCTGCACCTTCAGAATTCCCTCCCTGGTCGACCTTCTAACAAATTTAATATGTATCTCTCTGGGTACTTCATTTAACCTGGCATATGTTGAGTTAATTCTATAGACTAGGTCAATGTCCCCCCTGATCTCCTCTTTAGGTTTATGTAAATAGTCTGCTAAAATTGTACTCATGAGATCAGGAAGGCATTCACCAGTTTCCTCCAAAATGTTCTGAAATCTTAAAAAATATGACATTCTTTCAAAATCCATCCTAGACATATGACCAGACAAATCTCCAATTTCAGTGTTGACATTTTTAAGTTCTCCCTTTGCCCCAGCCAACCCCACTTCCAGCTCCTCGGTCTTCTGTGTGTTCTCCATCAATTTTTTCTGTGTTTCCAAAAGTTCAAGCTTAGAGCTACACTGGTCTTTCCTCATCGCTTTAATTTCCAGCACCAAGGAGTTTAATGCTTCCTCCATCGCCGTCATTCTTTGTTCCAATCCCGAATTCTCTGGTTGTTTTTTTGAAGCCATGATGAGCTATTATAATAAGTGCCACTAAGATGGCGTTTTTTGGGTGCGGCCGCTGGAGCAAGTCAGGAGAAAAAAGTTCAGCTCAAAGTTGTAACAAGTTGTAGAGCCCAGAAGAGAAACAGTTTCCACAGTCAATTGTTAAAAAAGAGAAGGTATTCCAGGGAAGGAACCAATTATTCCAAAAAAAATTTCCATTAATAAAGAGAGACAGTCCAAATTACAAAGAAATGTTGGTGATTTTCCATAAAGAAATAGTCATTCAGGAACAAAGAGGAGCCATCTTCCACCGCCCAGCCAGGCAGCCAGCAGGCGAGAGTGAAAAAAGAAATTGTTTCAATAAAGCCGGACTTAGATACATTGTATAGAAACAAGCCGCGAAGCACTTTCACTTGTTCCGCAAAAGTCCGGATGAGAAATATCCGCTTCCTCGCAACGAGGAGCCATTTCTAAACGCCGCTGTTGTAAATCCGAGGGGGGGGTTTAACAAACACCCCCCTCCACGTCTCTCTCAGTCCAAGCCGCCAGCAAAAAAAGTTTTAAAGTCACTTACTCTCCGCCTCGCATCTCAAGCCCCGGCAAAGCCATCCGACTCGAGCGCTCCGTTCTCTCCGAATCCATTATTTGTTGCCGTCCTCCTTTGGCGAAGGGAACCAAGCCCCCCGCAGCATGTCTTCTTCCACCTGGACCGAAGACAAGGACCGTTCCCCAGCTGCCATCGGCAGAACCAGTCCAGGCAAGCCAGTCCTACGGAGGGTCCCCCCCAGAAAAAAAAGGGGGGCACCCTGCCCCGTTAGGGGCAGAAAAAAGAACAAAACGGCGGACGAACCCCAAGGTTCATCCGTCGCCGCCAGAAGCCGGAACAGGAAGTCCCTCTTCAACTGTTTTGATTCTAACTCTTCCTCCCTCCCAGAATACCAGCATCCCTTCCGGCATCAACCACTTGAACCACACCCCCTTTTTGAATAATTTTTTTGTTAAGAAGGAATAATTCCTTCTTATATCTCGTATTTTCTTTGGGATCTGCTTCAATATGGCCACCTCGTTTTGCTGATACATCAAAGGGCCCCCTCTGCGCTCTCAGTATCTCATCCCTCGTTGACCTTATGAATTTAATATGTATCTCTCTGGGTACCTCATTTATTCTGGCAAATGCTGAATTCTATAAATCAAATCAATGTCCCCCCAAATAAATTCGTTATCTTTCTTAATATAATCCGCTAACATAGTAGCCATCAACTCTTTTAAATTTTCATTCGGTAATTCTGGAACATTCTGAAATCTTAAGAAGAAAGACATGCGTTCAAAATCAATTTTAGACATTTGACCAGTAATATCTGTAAGTTCTTTCTTAAAGTCTTTTATCTCTTCCTTCATCTCAACCGCCCCCCCTTCCAGCCCCACAATTTTTTGTTTATTATTTGTTATTTCTCTTTGCGCCTCCAATAATTCCAATCATGTGCTTAAATTGTCTTTCCGGATTTGTTGCATTTCATTCATTATTCTTTGAAACATCTCTACGTTTAATGGCTGAGGGCTTGGTGACTTAGGATCCTCTACTTCTGTTTCCTTCTGTAACAAAGCTGAAATCTTTGGTTGTGAGGATGGACTGGGTTTTGTAGATGCTGGAGCAGAGCTTGGTTTCCCAGATGGGGGTTTCCTCGATGCCATAATTAAAGTTTTAAGTGTTGGTGCGTAGAGAAGAAAGAAAGGGGAAAAAAATGGCGCTGTTGGGCGGGCAGTCTGTGAAGTCCGAGGCAAAAACAGCTGTAGTTCAAATTAAATGTACAACGTCCAGAGAGAAAAAGGAAAAAAGGAAAAAACTTTCCAAACAAAAGCAGAAGGTTTCACGAAGGGGGAGAGCACCGAAAGACACCAGAGCAGGTCCTTTTCTTATATATTTTGAAATTAGCCTAATTTTGTTGGAATAGAGGAATGCTTATTTCCAAAAAAGAAAAGTTCCGTCCTGGGAACAAAGAGAATGCCATCTTTCCGCCTTGCCGGCAGGGTGGAGAAACCAAAAGTGGAAACAATCAATTTAAAATGTAGCAAGGCTCAGGATACATTGTCTAACAGCAATCCCTTAGTTAACAAGAAACTTCCTTTTTCTTTTTTTTTTCTTTTTTTTTAAAGAATGGCAAACTGCCACATGCAGCGCCTCACTTGGATGTGTCTGGAGTCTTGGAAGCTTGACTACCCTACGTTCTCCTACAAATGGACCTTGAGCTTGTTTGGAGGTTCTAGCAGGGGAACGCAGCTATCGTATACCCTTGACCGAAGTTCGGTACACTCCTTCTATCTGGGATGGTTGTCCTCTTCCACCGAGCGCGCACCTTCGGGAGGGACGCACATGGAGCGGTGAGGGAGGAAGGGGACACCCGCCTAGCCAGCCAGATCAGCCGAATCAACCCTGGCGATCAATGGGGTGACAGATGTCGCAGCCAGATCGCCCTCACATCCAAGAAACTTCCTTTTTCAATAAATCCAACGGAAGTCACTTTCACACTCCGCATCGCGGGACTCTTTATCCAATGCCACTTTAGTTCCAGGGGGGTTGTTTCCAACTCCCCCCTACTTTCTCTTTTCATCAAATTGAATGCAAAAAAGTCCAAATAAGTCACATACCATTTTTTTAAATCCGGAGCCTCGGCGCAGCCATTCAGCCCCGGAGTTTCAGCTCCTTTAAAAATCCTCCATGGGACTTCCGCTTCCGCCCTCCAACGGCGACGGATGGGTCCCTGACTCGTCCGCCGCTTTGTCCTTTTTTCTGCCCCCCGACAGCGAGACGCCCCATCCTGGGGGTCTTCCGTAGGGTTGGCTTGCTGGGGTCGTTCACTTCCCATGGCGGTGGGAAAGCGACCCTTGTCTTCAGCCTAGGTGAGGAAAGGCTGGCTGCGGGGGGGAGACGCCTGTCTCCGCCTTCGCCAATGGAGATCGGAAAAACTTTTTAATTGTGAAGAGAGCCGGACGTTCGGGTCGAAAGGCTCTCCCGAGGCTCGGCTGCAAGGCGAAGAGTGAGTGTATTTTATTTGCTATTTTATCTCCGATGGCAGCGCTGGACTAAAAAGCTTGGAGGGGGGTGTTTTTTTCGTTAAACCCCCCCTCGGATTTAAAGCGGCGCTTTGAAATGGCTCCTCGTTCCGAGGAACGGGTTTTTTTTCTATGCGGTTTGCCTGGAACTTAGTGAAAGCGAGTGAAAGTGATTTGCGGCTTGCAACAATGTTTCTAAGTTCGATTGGCTTGCTACAATTTTTTTTTCTTTGTTACTCTCTCCGGCTGGCTCCCAGCTTGGGCGGTGGAAGATGGCTTCTCTCTGCTCCTGAATGACTATTGTATTTACGGAAAATTACCAGCATCTCCTTGTGATTTGGACTTCCTCTTGCTATCAATGAAGAATTTTTTTGGATTAATTGATTCCTTGTCTGGAGTGCCTTTTTTATTATAACTATTGATTTGGAAAAGTGTTTCTCTTCTGGTTTCTGAACTTTTTACAACCCTGATTTGAAACTTTTACCTCCTGATTTGCCTCACCCAAAAAACGCCATTTTAGTGGCACTGACTTTAACAGCCAACCATGGCACAAAAATTAGAATTGGCAGGTTTGGAACAAAGATTGTCTTCTCTGGAATCTGTTATACAAACTTTGGTGCAGGAAATTAAGGCCCAGAGAGAAGAAAATAACAACTTTAAGAAGGAACTCTTGGAAACTCGGAAACAAGTGCAGGAGAACACACAGAAGACTGAAGATCTGGAAGGGGGGCTAACTGAGGCAAAGGGGAGAGCTTAAAAATGTTAACAGTGAGTTGGGGGAACTAACTGGGCATATGTCTAGGATGGACTTCGAAAGGATGTCATATTTTTTAAGATTTCAGAATATTTCTGAAGAATCTGGTGAATGCCTGCCTGATCTCATGAGCACAATTTTAGCAGACTATTTACATAAACCTAAAGATGAGATCAGGGGGGACATTGACCTAGTCTACAGAATAAACTCAGCATATGCCAGGATAAATGAAGTACCCAGAGAGATACACATTAAATTTGTTAGAAGGTCAACCAGGGAGGGAATTTTGAGGGCGCAGAGAGGGGGTCCTTTAATTTACCAACAAAAGGTGGTCGTTATCTTGAAGCAGGTCCCAAAAAAAATTAGAGAAATGAGAAGGAAATTTTCCTTCTTATCCAAAAAATTGTTTGACCACGGGACTTGGTTCAAGTGGGCGATGCCCGAAGGGATGCTGGTGTTCTGGGAAGGAGGAAGAGTGAAGATTAAAACAGTTGCTGAGGCGGAAGCCTTTCTTAAAAAACATTCCTCTGTCCTGGGGGAAGATCCAGTGGGGGCGGAGGGGGCCACGGCCCCGCCCACTGGGGGCCAGGCGGGAGAAAAAGAAGATACAATTGCCAAAAGACTTAGATCAAAAAAATGATTTTGCTTGTTTTTCTTTTTTTTTACTAACTTTTTTTTTATTATTCCTTTTGTACCAGGATGTTTGTACATGTCGGCCATCTGAGAATTGGAAATGTATTATGTATTCACTTGTCTTTATCTTGTAGTATTTTTTTGGATAAATTTCTTTACTATTGTCTTATTATGTAGCCCGGGATGGGCCAAGGACTCTGACGCAAAGGTTCTCAAAATGTTTCTGTAACCCATACCTTATAATAAATAATAATAATAATAATCGAATTTATTAACCGCTCCCTCTCCCCACAGGGACCCGGGGCGGTGCACAGGGAAAAATAAAACAATAAGAACAATAAATACAAAAGTACATAACTTAAAACACAATTAAACAATTTATCCCGTGCTAAAATTATTGACTAAAATCCCATTTAAAAATACATTTGAAATCTATAGACAGAGAGACTATCCAAGGCCGGCCAGTCGAAAAAGATGGGTCTTCAGTTTCATACGGAAGGAGCGGAGGTCCGTGGTCGTTCTGATATCGGGGGGAAGGTCGTTCCAGAGGGCCGGGCCCACCACAGAGAGAGCCCTTCCCCTGGGCGTCGCCCGCTGACAAAGTCTAGCGGATGGCACCCGGAGAAGTCCCTCTCTGTGGGAGCGAATAGGCCGTGAGGATGTATGGGGCAGAAACCGATCCCGCAGATAGCTAGGTCCCGAGCCATGGAGCACTTTAAAGATGATAACTAACACCTTGAAGCGCACCCGGAAGACAACAGGCAGCCAGTGCAGCTCGCGCAAGAGCGGTGTAACGTGGGTGAACCTAGTGGTCCCCATAATTGCTCGCGCGGCTGCATTCTGAACTAACTGAAGCCTCCGGGTGCACCTCAAGGGAAGCCCCATGTAGAGAGAGTTACAATAGTCCAGTCGGGACTATTATCCTCTAGAAAATTGTTAAAACTCAATAAAACTTTTTCAAAACAAAAAAAATCCTCCATGTTCCAGCTCCTTCGGTGAAAGGGAAGCTCCCCCCGCGAAAGTTCCCCAGCCCCTAGGGCGAGGCGGGAGCAGCCCCCCCGACCGCCGTCGAGATGGGGGCCCTCACCGCAAGCCACCCGTGCAGAGGGGGGGATTATGCCCGTGTCCCCCCCCACCCGAAGGCGCAGCTGAGGCAACACAGCGGCGGACGTGTGGAATCCACGTCCGTCCGCGTCCGAAGCCGGAAACGATCTCGAAGAGGATTGCTTCTTATCAGTTCTGGCTAACAGTTTGGTTCTTCAATCAGAATGGAAGGAAGCTTCTTGGATGAGAAGGGAAACATCTTCCAAGGGAAAAAAAACGATACTCCTTGCAGACAGCTGTCCATTTGCATTTCTTTTAGAGAGCGTTTGAGGCTGCTTGAATGTTTTTTCTGTGTCTTCGGGGTCACTGGAGTAGCGCACATGGGTGTGGAGCCTTCTTGGAACTGCTGAAAGGACTGTGTTGTAGCCTGCAGACTCAATATTTACATTTTGATTCTCACCACCCACTGGAGCAGCAAATGGTGGTTATTAGAACCCTACACCACCAAGCTAAAGGCTTGCCTACCAGTTCCTCCATCAATATGGCCACTGTTGAGATAGCTGGGAAGTCTATCCACCTGTAAGGAGGCTGCCCTGGATTTTATCTAGGTGTAGTGGAACGTGGTCTGGATTCCCAGAAGGGAGGGACCGAGGCGCAGCGAAGTTTAGATAAGTTGGGTTGGGAGGAGGAAGGATCTCCAATAAAGAATGCTGAGTATGTTAAAGATCTGATGGATGTGCTGCACCTGCACTCTGAAGTTGCTGTCATGCAGTGCCTCTGCTGTTGTCTGAACACTGTGTATGGTGCAACTCTGACTGTACTGTTGATTCCATAGGGATGTGGCATCACCTGGATGGCTGCCCTGTTTGTCCACGGTCTCTTTTGTCCTATCTTGTTTGTCTCCAACATGGCATGCCCATGTTGGCCAGGAAGGGTTTGCTCCTGGAGTTCATGTTCTGGCTAAACATTTTTGCTCTACCTGTATTGTCTGCTTCTCCTCCGTCTGTGGTGAACTTGGCTGACATACAAGGCCTGGACAGTATCATGTTAGACTATTACCTGCCCTTGTCACAACCTTAAAGACATGTCATTCACAGGTTGCTGCTGCATTTCAAAAAAGAAAAAAAAAAGAGAAAGACTACATCCTTGCCACCTCTTGGCAACTGGTGAAGGTATTTCAACAAAAGAATTGCCTGGCTCCTCGTTGGAAGGGTCCATTCCAGATCATCTTGACCACCAATACTGCTGTGAAGTGCCAACATCTGGCCTCTTGGGTGCATGCTTTGCACTGTAAGAAGGTACCAGCCCCAGACGAGGAAGCCATTCAACTCAGGTCACCTGACTGCTACAAGGCAAAGACTGAAGCTTTGCCCAACAGGGAGGCAAGTGCTAGTAACCTCTGCCCCTGCTCTCCATACGACCTTCACCCAAAGCCCCGCCAGCATCGAGTAACAAATGACCAGCTTCATGGAAGCCCAGTGATAATTGCCAGAAACAGCCTGCATTAGGAGAGGTCTTCTGCCTGCAGTCTTTTTTTTTTTTTTTTGAATAGATATTTTTATTTTATTTTCGGTTTTCACAGTAAATAATAACATATATACTGTTACTTAGCCAACATCATATTATATTATTAAATGTTTACATCATTCCATTTTACCATCATTTCATTTTACCATCAACACCCAGAAAACTCCCAGAGGGCTCTTCTGCTCTCCATACACCATATTTGTGCCTTACCCATCATTTTCTTTCCCCTCTCTCCTCCTCCTCCCTACCTCCTTTCTTCCCTCTGACGCCCTTCCCTTCTCTACTTCCCCTTCCTCTCTCCTTCTCCTCTCTCCCCTTTCCACTCCTCCTTTCTCTTCTCCTCTTCCCCCTCTTTGCCCTCTCTCTTTTCTCTCTCTTCTTCCCTTACCTTTCTACTCCACACTCTTCGTCTCATTTACTTGGTGTATTTCGGCCTCGGAGCCAGTTCTATTTTGTGTTGATGGTATTTATAATTTCAGATTTAAGGTTTATCGCTCAATTTTCATATCGATTATTACAATTCTTATGTCTCAGTCCCAAATCTTGCTAGTTGTTTTAATACCCTTTTAAGTAAAGCCTAATTGTATAATAATGTTCTATTTATAAAACCAAACAAAAAAGAACCAAAAACAGTATAAGTAGATTTAAATAAATTTAAATATAAGAAGGCCTAATCGGGTATCCATAAATTCTGTGCCTTCCAGAAGTGGTTATTATTCATGGATTATCTCATTTTATTAATTTTAAATCTAACAATTTAATCCTGTGATTCAATATCAGTATCCACAAGTCTTATCAAGTATTCTAGCCTCAATCTATTTTTTCTTTAATAATATCTTTAAATCCTATTTACTATTAATATCCCTTATTTAATCCCCTCATATCTCTATAGATTCCATATAATTATCTAAAATTTTGTGTAGTTGTTAATTGATTGATCATTTACCAAGAGTGATAGTATTCTATAACCATCTTAATCGCATACTTCCCCATCTATAGATAAGCAAATATATATCATTCACTAACACATAATCTTTCTATAACCATCTAGATAGCATAATTTCCCATCGATAAATAAACAAATATATATCATTAACAAAAACATTTACCAAGAGTATTCTATAACCATCTTAATAGCATAATTCCCCATCTATAGATAAGCAAATATATATCATTCACTAACACGTAATCTTTCTTTAACCATCTAAGTAGCATAGTTCCCCATCGATAGATAAACAAATGTATATCATTAACAAAACCTTTACCAAGAGTATTCTGTAACCATCTTAGTAGCATAACTCCCCATCTATAGATAAGCAGATATATATCATTCATTGACACATCATTTTTCTATAACCATCTAAATAGCCCAATTCCCCATCTATAGATAAACTAATATATATCATTATCAAAAACCTAATCTTATTATAAGCATCTATAGTTATTTTTTATTTTTTATTTATTTATTTAAATTTATACCCCGCCCTTCTCCACAGAGGACCCAGGGCGGCGCACAGGAAATTTAAAAAACATACAAAAATACAATAAATATAATTTTAAAAAACTATTAAATAACCCCATCCTGCGCTAAAACCAAATTTTAAAACCCAATTTAAAACTATCTTAAGTCCCCAAGGGAGGTTAGGCTAGGCCGGCTTGTTGAAACAGATATGTCTTAAGACATTGGCGGAAGAGGCGGAGGTCGGTGATGGTACGTAATTCAGGGGGTAGGTCATTCCAAAGGGCTGGCCCCGCCACAGAGAAGGCTCTTCCCCTGGGCGTCGCCAGTCGGCATTGTCCGGCCGACGGTACCCTGAGGAGGCCCTCTCTGTGGGAGCGGATTGGTCTGAGGGATGTATGGGGCAGGAGGCGGTCTCGCATATAACTAGGTCCCGAGCCATGGAGCGCTTTAAAGATGGTAGTCAAAACCTTGAAGCGCACTCGAAAGGCCACAGGAAGCCAATGCAGCTCGCGCAGGATCGGTGTTATGTGGGAGCATCTAGTGGCTCCCATAATCACCCGCGCGGCTGCGTTTTGGACTAGCTGTAGCTTTCGAGTGCACCTCAAGGGAAGCCCCATGTAGAGAGTATTACAGTAGTCGAGTCGGGACGTCACGAGTGCTTGAGTGACTGTGCGTAGGGCAGCCCGGTCCAGTAAGGGGCGCAGTTGGCGCATCAGGCGAACCTGATGGAACGCCCCCCTGGCCACGGCTGCCACATGATCCTCCATGGACAGCCGGGAATCCAGGAGGACACCCAAATTGCGCGCCCTCTCCACGGGGGCCAGTGTTTCGCCCCCAATGGCCAGAGTTGGAGTGATCTGGCTGAACCGGGGTGCCGGAAACCACAGCCACTCAGTCTTGGCAGGGTTGAGTTTGAGTTTGTTACCACCCATCCAGATCCGTACGGCTTCCAGACACCGGGACAGCACTTCGGCGGCATCGTTGGGGTGGTTTGGGGTGGATATGTACAACTGAGTGTCATCAGCGTACAGATGGTATTCCACCCCAAAACCACGGATGATCTCACCCAGCGGCTTCATATATGTGTTGAAAAGGAGGGGCGAGAGGACCGACCCCTGAGGAACCCCACATAGGAGAGGCCTCGAGGTCGACCTCTGCCCTCCCGTCAACACATATTGCGACCGACCAGAGAGGTAGGATGAGAACCACCGCAGAACGGTGCCTCCCAGCCCCAACCCCCCCAGTCGGTGCAATAGGATACCATGGTCGATGGTATCAAAAGCCGCCGAGAGGTCTAATAGGACTAGGATAGAGGAATACCCTCTATCCCGCGCCCTCCAGAGATCATCAACCAACGCGACCAATGCCGTCTCAGTACTGTGACCGGGCCGGAAGCCGGACTGGCGCGGGTCTAGATAATCAACTTCCTCCAGGTGTCGCGGAAACTGTTGGGCCACCACACTCTCGACAACCTTCACTAAAAAGTGAAGGTTGGAGACCGGACGATAGTTCTCTAGTAAAGCTGGGTCCAGGGACGGCTTCTTGAGGAGGGGCCTCACTACCGCCTCTTTCAAGACGGCAGGTAAGGACCCCTCACTCAAAGATGCGTTGACAATGCCCTGGAGCCAGCCTCGTGTCGTCTCCCAGGATGCCAGTACAAGCCAGGAGGGGCACGGGTCCAATAAACATGTGGTCGCCCTAAGTTTCCTTGACAACCTGTCCATATCCTCGGTGGTAACAAAGTCAAACTCCTCCCAAGAAGGAGCCTCAAGACTAGCCTCGGACAGTCCCACAGGACCACTGTCGATGGAGGGTAGCTCATTCCGAATCCGAGTGATTTTCTCCTGCAGATAAATCCCAAATTCCTCTGCTCGCCCTTGCAGAGGGGCTTCCCGCGGCCTCTGGTGAAGGAGGGAGCGGGTCACCCCAAACAGGGCGGCAGGGCGGTTATCTGCGGATGCAATAAGGGTGGCACAATACTCCCGTTTGGCCACTCTTATCGCCACTAAATAAGCCCTAATATGGGTTCTCACTAGTGTTCGGTCGGCTTCGGAGCGAGAGGATCTCCATCTACTCTCTAGGCATCTCTTGTGGCGTTTCATCCCCCGGAGCTCCTCAGTAAACCAAGGAGCCCGGGTGATTCGTCGCCGCAAGAGAGGCCGCAAGGGCGCAACTCGGTCCAAGGCCCCCGTGGCCGCACTTAACCATGCGGCCACCAGGTCCTCAGTCGAGTCGCGGGGCAGGGTCACAGGAATTGGCCCAAGCTCCCTCTGGAACCTTTCTGGGTCCATTAGAAGCCTGGGGCGGAACCATATAGGAGTGTCCGGTTCCGCCTCCCCGCGGTGGGGTGCAGCGATTGGAAAGTCCAGCCGAAGGAGAGCGTGATCCGTCCATGACAAGGGAGTAATGACTAGATCCCCTATTCCAAGATCACGGCTCCACTGTCCCGAGACAAAGATGAGATCCAGTGTGTTCCCCCCCTCGTGAGTGGGGCCTAAAACTACTTGGGTCAGATCCATGGCCGTCATGGAAGCCATGAACTCCCGAGCTGCTCCAGAGGCTTCGCCCGCCGACGGCAAGTTAAAGTCCCCCATGACTACCAGTCTGGGGGTCTCAACTGCCGCCTCGGCTATCACCTCTTATTGTTATTACTAACAATCAATTATTTAATAATCCTTGATGGTAATTTAAACCCAGCCTAATTATTTCTCATCAAGGGATAAAAGTTCCTCTTTTCAGCCGTTGTCTCTCCAAGGATGAATTAAATTTGCCTCTTTTAAAGTCCACATTCTCCATCGGCTTTTTTCCCTCTTCTCAAGTTCTTTATAAACTTCCATTGGCACATTGTGATCCTGTATAGCTGTACAATCATAGTGCTGACCAATTCTTTTCCTCAAATTTGATTTGATATTTTCAAATATCAAGTGTATCTCTGATGTGATTTCCTCTATCTTTTGTTCTCCTTTTCCTTCCTTTTGCCAGACAGGTTGAAATTCAAATTTCTGATGGGATCTTGGTCTTATCTCCTCTCCTGGATCGTCTCCCTTGTCTTCAGTTAAATCCAGTCCACAAACAGCCTCGTTTTCCTTTTCTTCTTTAATTTCTCTAATCTGTTCAATTTCTTCACTTGGTGTAATGTCAAGTATTGCACGAAATTCTCTCAATTCCCTCAAGATTTCAGCCAAAAGCTCCTGGTTTTCTGGGGTGTATATATCTATGTGCGTAGACATTTTGGCGAATCTGCAAACTAGGAAGAAGTAGCTCCAATTACCTTGTTAACACTTAGTTTATCTCTGTTAGTTTGTTTCTAGACAATATTTCCAGTAAATCTATTCATGTATGTCCGCCCACTGTTTTTCCAAGAGCGATACGATGTATGAAATAGTTTAAATAGTTTCAAAGTGTTTCAGTCCTTTTTGTTGGAAGGAAAACAGAGACAAAAAAAGATAAGATGTGGTCCTTATTTAAGTTTAAAGATGCGCAATAGAGTGTCCAAATAATTATAGGATTGTGGAAGTGCTCCAAGTTTCAAAGTTTTGAGTGAAATAAATCAAAAAGACAGAAAAAAAGAATTAGAAAAGTCAGTCATAATCCAATCCTTTTCAGCGCAAACGTAGAGTAACTATTATCAGTTCAGTCGGCCATTTCAAAACATTCTGTGAAGCTGAGAATCTCACACTTCAATTTAAGTTCGCCGCTTATCTTTAACTTCAAAGCTTTGGTAAAAAAAAAGATTTCTTAGCAGAGTGTTTCAGAGATCAAATAAAGTACCTTCCCGATGTATTCCAGCAGATTTTTCCCTTTCTTGTTTCAAAGATTCTCCTTCGCCTATGGTCCACCCTCCAGAAAGGGGGGGGGATGCGATTCGTCTCCCTTCAGAGATTTTGCTTCGTGTCGGGCAGGGATCTTGCGTGGTCCCTGCACCCAGCGAAGATTTATCTCCTAATCACCACCTCTCCGGGGTGGCTTAGATTCCTTATGGAATCACGGGGGAGGCGAATTCCAGCCGGGTCCCTGCAGTTTAGGGAGCCCGGTTGTGTCGGCTCGGGAGGCTCCGCCTTCTTCTGCAGTCTTAACCAGCACTGCCTTGCTCCTTTTCAGTACCATGCTGCATTTAGAATTGCACATCCCACCATTCAAATAGTTTAGCCTGTCTACCCCCTTTTATGTATTTGCCTTGCTGAAATGCCTTTTAATCAAAGTAACTGTCCTCCTTCATCTCAAATGAAGGATTTTGGTTTATTTCATTTACTTCCATAATTGATATAAGATAGCTTACATGCAGATATTGCTTTATAAGTTTCATTTTGTGTTGTTCTTATGAACAAGAAGTGACGATTGTGAGAATCAAGAAATATAGCCTATTGATCTATTAGATTCAATAAGTCCTATGGATAATAGAAGGCCCCAGAAGAAAGAGATATGAGCCAAAGTTTTCAGCTAGGATGATTTCAAAATTTACCAGAAATATTTGTAATCCTGCTGAGCCGTTGCTAACTGTGAAATACGGTTTTTTTGCAAAATATGCATGTGTATGGATTCGTTTAAAACAGGAAGAATGAAATTGTTGGAAATGAGGAATTGAAAGTAATGTACACAGGTCTTCATGGATAGTGACAGTTAGTGAAGTTGTGAATCATGTATGTGGTTAGAGCAGGGGTCTCAAACTCAATTTACCTGGGGGCCGCTGGAGGCAGAGTCTGGGTGAGGCTGGGCCGCATAAGGGATTCCTTATTAATACTAATAATATACTTTCATATCACGGTGGGGGCCACAAGATACGGTCCTGCGGGCCGCAATTGGCCCGCAGGCCACGAGAATGAGATCTCTGGGTTAGAGGAACACTAAAGGATAGGGGTCAAGATCAGCTCAGATCTCTTTGATTTATAGCAGTCCTTGTAGGACTTGCTATTTCTCATAGGCCCACTGCAATAATTATTTATTTTATATCTATTCATTTCTAATGTTCTAAATTATTAGAAACAATAAACCTCTGATCTTAAAGTAAGAATTATTGCTTGTGTTGTTGCCTTTGTTGTTCTATTGGAATTTTCTTACGACAACTGCAGCATGAAAAGTCATGAAATGGAGCACAGTTCACTGAGCAAATGTTGCAGTTAACAACAAAGAATGTGGGCTCAATTGTGGTTGTAAGTTGAGGACTACCTGTATTTAACAGCAACAGTCATAGTAATTTATTTATCAAAGTTTTCCCCGCCTATGCTCTATTGTCCCTCACAAAAGGGCTCCCTACAGCTAGTCCTCAATTTAGCAACAGTTCATTTAGTGACCAATCTCAGATCATCACTGAAAATAGGGACTATGACCCTTTTTCACAGTTACAACCATTGCAGCATCCCAAGGCTTACATGTTCCAAATTCAGACAATTCGCAACTGTCTCATGTTTATGATGGTTGTGGGGTTATGTTGTAGGGAGTTATCACCCAGCCCTCTCCTAGAAAAAATGAAATATCCTAGGAAATATTGCAAAGGCAGAATATTACATTCCCCTGGATGTAAAAAGGGAGAAACATGTTTTAATTCCTGCAGTTTCCTGCCCCCACCCCCTTTGTCAATGGGCCATTAGTTCCTTTACATAATAAAGAGTTCTCCCCTGCCTTTCCAGGGTGATAGGATTAAGGTATGACTAGTCTTTACTCACTCATCACATGACATCTGAGAACTCAACCAAACCTGGACTCAGCCTAGAGAGTTGCCCCTGCATGGCCCCATGGGAGCCTGACAACCAATCAGAATACATTTCTTACACAGGAACAGGAAACAGATAGGTGGGGCCGAACAGTTTATAAAAAGCCCTGCAAAAGCCCCTTCCTCGGCCCTTCTCTTCTTCCCCAAGATTGAAGCATGTGATCACCTTTTCTGTTCAGGACTCAAGCCATGCGGTCCTGTCCACCATTACACCATCTTTCCAAGCAGCCTCCATGTCTCCAGTGTCTTTTTCCCCACTTGGAGCCGAACCCAGAAGGACATTCCTTCCAACAATTGGCACCCCACAGATGGGACTCCAAGCTAACCTAACCAATGGATATGGCCCAGGTAAAACCCCCATGCAGGCACAGACCCCATCGAGTCTGGGAGAATTTTTTCCTGGACCTTAACCATTTGGACCTAGGTTTTAAAGAAGTTTTGAGTTTGAGCTCAAAGGCTGCTTGGAAAGAAGGTGAGTACCTCTAAATTTTAATTCTCTAAAATGTAATTTTAAAGCATGGGGAATGTGTATATGCCTGCATGTGCATGACTGATGAGAAAAGTTTTTGTTGTTGCTGCTGTTTTTGTCCCGTGAAAGCAAAAAAGCAAAGGCCCATTATGCATTAAAAAAATCTTGCGCATACCCACTGCTAACAGAACCCCTCCTGGGTTGCTGTGCGGAAGCAGCCGGTCCTCCCGAGTCTCTCCCCTTGACTCGAAAACCGTTAGAAAGACCCTGAAAGATGGGCGTGAAAGACCCAGTGTAGTATGGCGCGAGGTTCCGGCGAGTAAGGAACGCGAAAAATCCCTCCGTAGGGCGCGAAAAGGTCCCTTCAAAAGGGCGAAAGGGGAATAAGTAGCAGAGAGCCCGTTTAAGAAAAAGTGAACCCCACATCTGAGCAGGATCATGGGAAGCAGTAGCTCGAGGGCAGCCAAGGAAACCCCCCACTTGGGGAGCTATTAGGGGTCTGGAACGAAAACCAAATGCCCGTTCTGGCCAGTATGAAAAAAAAAAGAAAAGGAAAAAATTATGCATGTGAGAAATGGGCCTTGCTGAAAGATAATACAGGAAAGCTAATTTGGCTACATAAAGGTACTTGAAAGAAAAGGGAGAATGTTGGGGTTTCTTTTTTTTCTCTTGTCTCTTTCTCTGTCTTTTTTTAAAATATAAGTTTATTTACATTTTTTTTTTTAAAAAAGACAGATTTTCCATTACACATACACAAACAATATATTGCAACAAGCGTGTCTGAATATACATTCATTAAGCCAATAACGTCCAGAGAATAATTAGGACTATTTTGGGTTTCCTTTTCTGTGTTTCATCCAATTGTACCATAGATTCCAACAGTTGTAGCAAACTGTATCCTGATTCCTGAGTATTTTCGTTAGACGGTCTGCTTCCGCGCATTCTGTGATTTTCCAGATCAATTTACTTTCTGAGGGTAGCAACTCGTTTTTCCATTCCTGTGCAAAAAGTATTCTAGCTGCTGTAATAATGTGGAGGGTCAGATACCATTTGTCCTTGTTTATTTTATCGGGTTTCATTCCCAATAAAAAGACCTCTGGTTTCATCTCGACTGCATAACCTGTAATCTCTATGATCCATTTCCTAATCTTTGACCAATATTTGCCTGCTTGGGGGCAAATCCACCATTGGTGATAATAAGCCCCTTTTTTATTTCCACATTTCCAACACTCTGGGGATGTTCCTGGGTACATTTTGGCAATCCTTGCCGGCGGAAGGTGCCAGTAGTAGACCATTTTATAAATATTTTCCTTATAGGAGGTTGCCAGTATGAGCTTCATATTTTGGTCCAAATCTCATCCCACTTATCCAGGTCGGGAGAGGACCCGAGATTCTTTCCCCAGGCGATCATGGAGTCCTTAATTACCTCCTCACCAATCCATCCTTGTATCAAAAACTGATAACATCTGGACAATAGTTTCTTTTCTTTTTTTTTGAAAGAATTTTATTTTTGATAAAACAAAGATACAAAAAGGAAAAATCATTCCACATTATATCCTTTGGAAAGTATGTTGACTGGTTACAGATAACTCTTGTGCATTTCTAGAACCATTATTATTCATGAATAATCTCATTTTATAGATTTTAAATCAAAAGATTCATTATATATCTTAATATCATTACACCAGAATTCTCTAATATTCCATATTTAGTCTATCTTCCTCAGACATATCTTACTTAAACATAACCACATAATGGCATCCATTGTCTATTACAAACATACATGCCTATATACATACACCTATATAGATATATCATCTATAATTATTCCATTACTCTTATTATAACTCATTGTTTATTAGCTGGTAGTTCATCAATGACAATCTAAGACAGTCTTAAATTTGCTAAAAATCTCCCCCATTTTATTAAAGTACATCCATCAACATTCCTACGTGGTTAAATAAAAGTCTTATTGTTTTTTTTTTATTGAAATTTTTTTTCAAAAAACAAACTTTCCCCCTTCCCCCCCCTCCCCATACATGTGAGATAAATCAAATACAAGTACTATACCCCCCCTCATCCCAACCCTCAAAATATAAATTACTCGCAAAATAGTATTATCCAATTATCCCCATCTTCTAAACTAATTATGCAAATATATTTCCCTCCCCTGACCGCCCTAACCCTCCCCCACCTCCCAATCCAACCCACCCCCCTGACTTCCACTATACTCCACTCTGATAACTCCAAACAACCCAGATATTATCTTCTCTGTTCACATTATACCCCTTACATAAATCCTACTCAATCTACTCATTCTAATTATTAAAACCTTTTAATCAATCTTGTAAACCTCAAGTCAAACCTTAAATCATATGACCTAACACATTGTAGAACTTAAACCATATATCCTAACTCAAATTTGCATCCTTCCTGGTTCAAAAGGTTTGTTATTTTTTCCCCTCTCCATTTGCTTAATTGCCCACTTAGCAACACAAAAGATGTAAAGATTGCTCTGGTATTTAAAAAGAGCAAAGTTACGTTCTCTTTTCATAAAGAAAGCAGAGGTGGTATAGAAAGATTCCAGATCCTATCACAGGAAGGATGCAGTGGATTGCAGACATATATCTCCACAACAATATAAGATGCTAGAACATAACAGATAGCAAGTTTCTACTTAAATGCAGCAAATATGTGAAATAACTAATTTCTACTTCAATACATACATGATGATAATTTCTTAGGATCTAGATACCATCTATAAAATGTATTATAAACTTCTTCCAACAGATGTTCCAAACCAAAAACATAATGGAATAACAACCAGATTGACTGCAAATGCTCTAGTGCTATATACCTTTTGCCTTATAGCTATGCCATTTAAGAAGTTCAGGTCCCAAATTATATTCAGCAAGACTTCTAAAGATAAAATATATAACATTAGAGATAATAAACCTTGTCCAAATCCCATATCCATTTTTTTTTTCTCAAGTCTTGATTAGAGAGTTCCGGTTCATTCGCTCATAGGCCTTTTCCACATCCAAAAAAAACCAGCATTGCAGAGTTCTACATATTTTTATCTAGATGGTCAAATAAAACTATGAATTGCCTTGCATTCTCCCTCATAAATTACCTCTTAAATAACTGTCATCAATCTGTTGGAGTAAACACCCATACCTACTAAATTCTCCCTGCCAGCATTTTAATTAACCATTAGGTTACATACATAATGATAATTTCTTCGGATCTAGATACCATCTATAAAATATATTATAAAGATTCTCCCTTGAATTCTATATCTATACAGATTTAGCATTTAACTTTCAAAGTTCAACCCAAGTTTTTCCCCAGAACACCAACATGACATTAATCCTTTCCGCTTCAATGTTCATAAGTCCAACTCTTCAGGTCTGTTTCCATCTCTTCCGAAACTGTTTATAATACAACCAGTTTTAGATAACTCCTTCTATTCCAAATTCGTATCAGTTGCCCCCATGAGTAAGGAAAAAACACCTTTATATAAACAACCCCCGAGTGACTTTTCATCAGAATTATTAAGTTCCAAAAACGTGGTAGGATACATAAGTCCAACTTTTCAGATCTATTTCCATCTCTTCCGAAACTGTTTATAATACAACCAGTTTAAGATAACTCCTTCTTCCATCAGATATTCCAAATTTGTATCAACTGCCCCCATGAGTAAGGAAAAAACACCTTTATATAGACAACCCCCGAGTGACTTTTCATCAGAATTATTAAGTTCCAAAAACGTGATAGGGTAACAACCAGATCAGCTGCAAATGCTCCGGTTCCAGTTCGTTCACTCGTAAGCCTTTTCCACATCCAAGAGAACCAGAATTGCAGAGATCTGCATATTTTTGTCTAGACAGTCAATTAAAACTATGAATTGCCTTGTATTCTCCTTCATATATCCATCTTCAATAAATCAACTAGCATCAGTCTGTTGGTTAATTGCTTCTTCCTTTTATCCTTTTATCTTTCTTAACTCGCTGGGATTGAGACCTCCTCTGCTTCTGCGGTTTCTGAATTTGTCTGGTGCTAGGCCTGGCTTCACATTGCTCATCTAATTTAAACATTGGTATTCCAACAGTTCCCCCTATAGCAGTCTTCGACAATTCCTCCAAAGTAGAGCTTAAAAAAGGTCCAGGAGAATCCAACTGAATATGTTCTTCCATCTCTTTTCCAAACTGCTTCTGCTCCATCTCAATATCTGATGGTGTAAGTGTGCGCGAAGGTGTGACGCCTGCCTTCAAAACTGTGTAATAAAATCCTTTAGCTTTATCTAAAGTATTCAAACGATAGCTCACACCTTCATATCTCGGTATGATACCCACTGGCACATCCCATCTATATTGTATCTTTCTTTTCTTCAATTCTGCTACCAAAAATCCAAAATCCCTTCTAGACTTCAACATTGCTGGTGGTAGTTCCTTGAAAACACCAATCTGGTTTCCATCTATTTGAAGAGCAGAGTGAAAAGACTTCTGCAAGATATCGTTTCTAAGATCTCTATCAATAAAATATACAACCACATCTCTTGGCAATTGTCTTTGTAGAGCTGCTTGTGAGTTTACTCTGTATATTTTATCAATGTTGAAATTTTTTTGATCAGAATCCAGTTTCAACAATATAGACAGTGCATCCGCACAGATTCTTTTAATATCTTCTTTAGGATTCTCCCGAATTCCTCTGAGTCTGATAGCTGTTCCCATCAACCTAAATTGCAACATAACTATTTCATTATCCAACCTGTGTATTTCTCCAGCAACGTTCACAAGCTTTAGATCAACTTCCTTCATTTTAATTTCCTGGTTCAAAGCCAGCTCTTCAACTTTATTGTCAATCTTAAGGATAATATCAGACATACCCATAGCTAATATTAATAAATTTTTATCAAGCTGTTCATATTTATCCCTATTATCCTGGACCATTTCCTTAAGTTCTTTAAATTCTTCCTTAATTTCTTTAAATTCTTTATCTATAAAGTGTTTCAAATCCTGAAGGCTTGTTATCTCTATCTGCTGTTGCATTAAAGCTACGCCCGCTGGGAGACCTCCTTGCTTCGTTGCCATCTTCTTCCCAGATTTTCACGAAATTATATATTAGTCGTCTCTCTTGCTTGCTATCTCCTTTGACTTTCTGCCAAGGTAGAATACTTTATAACAAGCTGGAATACACAGATCGGTTAACTTACATTTCCTTTTCGCTGAAGCTTGAGCTATCAGCCAGGTTTGAGTACAAACTAGAATACACAAAGCAGTTAACTTTCGATTCCTTTCGTCTGAGGATTAACGCCATCTTAAGTTCTTTGTTCTAAATCCTTTGTTCCAAATCCATGCCGTTCAGATTTAACGCTACTGTATTCAAAAAAGAAATCATACCTGTAATTAAGGCAATTAGAGCAGAATATCTTCCTGGCTTGAATGGAATGTAAATTGAAAGTTGAGCGCTACGCCTTGCTTCGCTATGCGCGAAGTTCCCCAGTCTTCCGGAGCATATAGCCGCCTAAAAGGGGGGGAGTCCCACCTTGCTCGCCCCCCAAAGTCTTATTGTTTATGTCCAACCTCATACTCATGCATTTCTACACATACATAGATACATAAATATATATCATTAAGCTATAGCATTATTATTAGTTACTCTTATTGTAGATAATTATTTACTAACTATATAATCCTTCAATTATATTCTTCTTTTTTTTTGAAAAGTTTTATTGGTTTTCAAAATTTATACAGGGAAAAGGGTATGGGTAAGAATAACATTTTGGTATCTTCCCTGCCATTGGTGGTGGCCCTCCCAACACTTCATAAATTTACAATTTTAAAAGTAAAGGATAGGCATATATAAAGGTTACATTGTACAGTCCATATATTCAATCATCTTTTTCTTTGCTATTTTATCTTGTATCAACAATTACAATAGGATTTTTTAAAAAAAATATTTTTGAGATCTGAGTCTTTTCGCAATTAACTCTTCTTTCCTGTCTCCGGGCCGTCACTCCTCCTGTTCCCCCGTCTTCACCTCCCAACTGGGGAGAATGTTTTTGAATAAATGTCTCCGCCTCGCTTAGTGATTTGACTTTTACTCTGCCCCCCTCCCAGACAATCAGCATTCCCTCTGCAAATAACCACTTGAACCAAATTCCTTTTTTGTATAATTTCTTAGACAAGAAAGAATACTTCCTTCTTATTTCTCTAATTTTTTTCTGGATTTCTTTCAAAATGGTTATTTCTTTATCTTGATACTTTAAGATTCCATCCCGTTGAGCCCTCAATATCTCATCCCTTGTGGATCTCCTAAGAAATTTAACATGAACTTCTCTTGGTACATTATGCATCCTAGCGTAGGTTGAATTAATTCTATAAACCAGGTCCATATCCCACCAGACTTGCTCTTTATCTCTTTTAAGGTATTCTGCTAACATTGTATCATAACATCTTTGAGATCTTCACTTTCTGACTCTGGTATATTCTGGAACCTGAGGAAAAAAGACATTCTTTCAAATTCAATTTTAGTCATATGACCACCTAATTCTAGACTTCTTCCGGATCTCCTTAACCTCTTCCCCCATCTCGGCTGCCCCCTCCTCTAACTTCACAATTTTTTGTTTATTTTCCGTTGTACTTCATTGCGTTTCCCTGAGTTCTAATGTTAAATCCGTCAATTCTTTCCGCATTTCATTCATGTTTTTCATTAGTTCTCGAAACATTTCTGTAACCGACAGTTCTTGTGCGCCATCTCCAGCAGGTTCTTTCTGTAGGAGTGAAGAAATCTTCGGTTGTGTAGTCGGGCTGGAAACGGCTGAAGACGGGGCGGAAGTTGACTTTCCCGTTGGTGGTTTTCTGAAAGCCATTGTGTCAGTTCTAAAATTCTAAGTTGGTGAAAGAAATGGCGCCGGAGAGTGCAGTCTTAAAAGTTCACTTAAGAGAAAAAAAGAAATCTTGCAATCCGCTTCCAGGAGTCCACGTATTAGGAGAGACTTGGGAGTCTCTGGGAGAAAAGTTAAAAATAAAAAGTTTCAAATCCTTAGATGGTAATTATGGAGGGAAAAGCTTCACCAATGCAAGGGGGTTATAAGCGGAGAACAAAGAGAAGCCATCTTGCCCCACCTTCTGACAGGAAGAAAAGTGAAAGTTCCATTTACTTTTTTTTTTTAAAGAGCTCTGCAAGAAATTTTTGCAACTGCGATACGATACAATTCTTTTCCATATTTAATTCAAATAGCAAGTTAGTCCATTCCTCTCTCCATCCCAATGGCGAGGAATCGTTTGATTGCCACTTCTTCCGAGGGGGGGGGTTAAACAAGAAAAACTCCCCCCTCCAATCTCCGTGTAAAATTGATTGAGCTGGAACTTACAGTGTCCTATCGCTTATCCTTCATCAGCAACCCAGGAGATTAGGGAGCGCCTTCCACCTCCGGCATTTCAGCTACTCTTTTCATTCAGTTTGTTGTTCCCGGGATCCATCCGGCGAAGAGGCAAGACTTGCCCCCCCTTTCTGCTCGCCAGCTCCTAGGGCGAGCCTGGGAGTACTCCACCGGCCGCCGCCAGGCTGGGGGCTCCCAGCGAGGTGCCCCTACGGCAGGAAAATCCCTCAGATCTTCCTGTGCTCCCGAAGGAGCCCACCAGTACAGCAAGCGGCGGACAGAGCGCAAGACACGTCCGTCGCCTTCGGAGACCAGAAACGAAGACCTCCTTCAATGATATTCTAAATCAGTCTATCTAGTTATTGATTATCAAAGGATAACTTTCATTATCAGCCAGTGTCTTTCCAGTGACGAGTTGGACTCTCTCTTGCCATTTGTGGCCCCAGTCTCTTTTTATTCTTCTTTCTAGGTTTCTTATAAACTTCTATTCGCACTTTATTGTCCAGTATAAAACTCAAATAATATCTCTGCCCAGTTTCTATCTCTTACACGTTTGTCTTTGAGTGTCAGACATGTTTCTGGAGAGATTTCTCCTCTTACATTCATCTTCAATTCTTTTTTCCCCCTCTTTTCCTTAATGACCAAAATGAGGCTCACATTCCTCAAATTCTCTTTTTAGAATTTCCTTTTTATTTTCTCCCACATTTAATCTGTTGGTAAAGCGCTCTATCATCATATCTTTATCTTCAACTAAAACGAGTATCTCTTTATCTTCAACATTTTCTTCTTTTTGTTTAATTTTTAGAGCTTCCAACTGTTCATAGCTTGGTGTGACAGACAAAAGTTTGTCCAGTTTTTAATCAATTCTTCCATATTGTTTCAGAAAGTTTAAGATTTCAGCCAAAGCCTTCTGATTTTCTAATGTAACCTCTTCTAGATATGAAACCATGTTGACAAATCCAAAAAGTAATGAAATTTGGTTCTCAATGCCACCCTGGTCTCAGGCCTATTGTATCTTTTCATTGGGTTACTTTGATCCTTTTATGTTGTGTGTTCCAAGAGAAGATATTGCTGTCAGTTATCAAACAGCACCTGTTATAAACAATTCATGCTCTGTAAATTTCACAGCTGCTTCAAGTAAGAAAAAAGTGGCAGTGTTGCAGATTTCTACTTTTTAATATATCCTTCTTTGTTGTTAAAAAAAAAAGTAAAAACTATAAATTGTTTAATTGTGTTTTAAGTTATGTACTTTTGTATTTATTGTTCTTATTGTTTTATTTTTCCCTGTGCACCGCCCCGGGTCCCTGTGGGGAGAGGGAGCAGTTAATAAATTCGATTATTATTATTATTATTATTATTATTATTATTATAGTTCTTGTTGAATTTTAAAAATAAACAGTAAATCATAGGAGAAATTATAAAAATAGTCCCAAATTCAAGATTTTAAGTAACAAGAAATAAAAAGAATAAAAAGAAAAGAAAAGAAATAATCCAATCACTTTCAAAGGGGGAAAAAAACCTTGTTGCTAACGCTTCAATCCACAATTACGAAAAATAAGAAAAAACAGGAAACCTCCCAGTTCAAAGCATATTAGATTGATTCCGCCGCTTATTTCAAGATTAAAAGCTTGAGTTTTACTAAAAAAAAATTATTTAAGCAAAATGTTTCAAAAAAGAAAAAAAAAATGCCTTCCCGGTCTCGCACTTTCTCTTTCAGCTTGCATTCTTCCTTCCGGAGCCGCCCCGTCTTTGTTACCCTCGGGGCTGTCTGTTTGCCGCCTTGCAGAAGCTCTTCCCTTCCTGGGTTTTGCAGGTTTTTCGCTCACATGCCCCCCTCCCCTTGGCAGCCCCTCCCACTCGGCCGCTTTTCAGCTCATGTCATTTGCACGGGCGATGGAGCGGTCTGCGTTATATCCCCGACGGTTGCCTCAGCAGCCACTCCCTCGCCGCCAACTCCCCTCCCCCCACAAGGCCACTGCCAAGTTAGTGGCCTCTCTCCTCCGCCACTGCCCTCACTGCCAACTGCCCCCCCCCGGCCAAGGCCGCTGACTCTCTCTAGGTAGGTAGAGGGATACAGAGAGAGAGACAGAGAAATACAGTAGGTGACTAGGTAAATAAGTAGGTAGCTATAGGGATAGAGAGAGAGGGAGAAATACAGGAGGTAGGTAGGCAGGTAGGTAGGTAGGCAGAGGGATGGAGAGGGAGAAATAAAGTAGGTGGGTAGGTAGAGGGATAGAGGGGGGAAATACAGTAGGTAGGTAGGTAGCTAGAGGGATAGACAGAGAGAGAAATACAGTAGGTAGGTAGGTAGACGGAGGGAGAGGGAGAGGAGGAAATACAGTAGGTAGGTAGGTAGAGAAATATAGAGGGAGAAATACAGTAGGTAGGTAGGTAGGTAGAGGGAGGAATACAGTATATAGGTAGGTAGGTAAGTAGCTAGAGGGAGAGAGAGGGAGAAATACAATAGGCAGGTAGGTAGAGGGATAGAGAGGGAGAGGGAGAAATACAGTAGGTAGGTAGGTAGGTAGAGGAACAGCAAGAGGGAGAAATACAGTAGGTAGGTAGGTAGGTAGAGGGATAGAGAGGTAGAGGGAAAAATACAGTAGGCAGGTAGGTAGGCAGGTAGGCAGAAAGATAGAGAGGGAGAGGGAGAAATACAGTAGATAGAGGGATAGAGAAGGAGAAATACAGTAGGTAGGTAGGTAGAGGGGTAGAGAGGAAGAGGGAGAAATACAGTAGGTAGGTAGGTAGAGGGATAGAGAGGAAGAGGGAGAAATACAGTAGGTAGGTAGGGAGAGGGAGAGAGAGTAATACAGTAGGTAGGTAGGTAGAGCGATAGAGAGGGAGAAGGAGAAATACAGCAGATAGGTAGAGGGATAGAGAAGGAGAAATACAGTAGGTAGGTAGGTAGAGGGGTAGAGAGGAAGAGGGAGAAATACAGTAGGTAGGTAGGTAGAGGGATAGAGAGGGAGAAAGAGTAATACAGTTGGTAGGTAGGTAGGTAGGCGGGTAGGTAGAGGGGGAGGGAGAAATACAGTAGCTTTCGTAGCGAGCTAGCTAGAGGGACAGAGAAGGAGAGGGAGAAATACAATAGGTAGGTAGGTAGGTAGAGGGATAGAGAGGGGGCGAGAAATACAATAGGTAGGTAGGTAGGTAGGTAGGTAAAGGGATAGAGAGGGAGAGGGAGAAATACAGTAGGCAGGTAGGTAGGTAGGTAGGTAGGCAGACAGATAAAGGGAGAGGGATAAATACAGTAGGTAGGTAGGTAGAGGGAGGAATACAGTATATAGGTAGGTAGGTAAGTAGCTAGAGGGAGAGAGAGGGAGAAATACAGTAGGCAGAGAGGGAGAGGGAGAAATACAGTAGGTAGGTAGGTAGGTAGGTAGGTAGGTAGGTAGGTAGGTAGGTAGGTAGGTAGGTAGGTAGGTAGAGGGATAGACAGGTAGAGGGAAAAATACAGTAGGCAGGTAGGTAGGCAGGTAGGTAGAGGGATAGAGAGGGAGACGGAGAAATACAGTAGATAGGTAGAGGGATAGAGAAGGAGAAATACAGTAGGTAGGGAGAGGGAGAGAGAGGGAGAGAGAGTAATACAGTAGGTAGGTAGGTAGAGCGATAGAGAGGGAGAAGGAGAAATACAGTAGATAGGTAGGTAGAGGGGTAAAGAGGAAGGGAGAAATACAGTAGGTAGGTAGGTAGGTAGAGGGATAGAGAGGGAGAAAGAGTAATACAGTAGGTAGGTAGGTAGGTAGGCGGGTAGGTAGAGGGGGAGGGAGAAATACAGTAGCTTTCGTAGCGAGCTAGCTAGAGGGATAGAGAAGGAGAGGGAGAAATACAATAGGTAGGTAGGTAGGTAGAGGGATAGAGAGGGGGCGAGAAATACAATAGGTAAGTAGGTAGGTAGGTAAAGGGATAGAGAGGGAGAGGGAGAAATACAGTAGGCAGGTAGGTAGGTAGGTAGGTAGGCAGACAGATAAAGGGAGAGGGAGAAATACAGTAGGTAGGTAGGTAGGTAGAGGGAGGAATACAGTATATAGGTAGGTAGGTAAGTAGCTAGAGGGAGAGAGAGGGAGAAATACAGTAGGCAGGTAAGTAGAGGGATAGGGAGAGGGAGAAATACAGTAGGTAGGTAGGTAGGTAGAGGAACAGCAAGAGGGAGAAATACAGTAGGTAGGTAGGTAGGTAGAGGGGTAGAGAGGTAGAGGGAAAAATACAGTAGGCAGGTAGGTAGGCAGGTAGGTAGAGGGATGGAGAGGGAGACGGAGAAATACAGTAGATAGGTAGAGGGATAGAGAAGGAGAAATACAGTAGGTAGGTAGGTAGAGGGATAGAGAGGGAGAGGGAGAAATACAGTAGCTTTCGTAGCGAGCTAGCTAGAGGAATAGAGAAGGAGACAAAGAAATACAATCGGTAGGTAGGTAGGTAGATAGAGGGATAGAGAGGGGGCGAGAAATACAATAGGTAGGTAGGTAGGTAGGTAGGTAAAGGGATAGAGAGGGAGAGGGAGAAATACAGTAGGCAGGTAGGTAGGCAGACATAAAGGGAGAGGGAGAAATACAGTAGGTAGGTAGGTAAGTAGCTAGAAGGATAGAGGGAGAGAGAGAAATACAGTAGGTAGGTAGTTAAGTACGTAGGCAGAGGGAGAGGGAGAGAGAAATACAGTAGATAGGTAGTTAGAGGGATAGAGGGAGAAATACAGTAGGTAGGTAGGTAGGTAGAGGGATAGACAGGGAGAAATACAGTAGGTAGGTAGGTAGGTAAGTAGCTAGAGGGAGAGAGAGGGAGAAATACAGTAGGTAGGTAGGTAAGTAGCCAGAGGGATAGAGAGAGAGGGAGAAATACAGCAGGCAGGCAGGTAGGTAGGTAGGTACGTAGGTAGGTACGTAGCCAGAGGGAGAGGGAGAAATACAGTAGATAGGTAGTAAGAGGGATAGAGAGGGAGAAATACAGTAGGTAGGTAGGTAGAGGGATAGAGAGGGAGAGGGAGAAATACAGTAGGCAGGTAGGTAGGTAGGTAAAGGGATAGAGAGGGAGAGGGAGAAATACAGTAGGCAGGTAGGTAGGTAGGTAGGTAGGTAGGCAGACAGATAAAGGGAGGGAGAAATACGGTAGGTAGGTAGGTAGGTAGAGGGAGAGAGGGAGAAATACAGTAGGCAGGTAGGGAGAGGGAGAGGGAGAGGGAGAAATACAGTAGGTAGGTAGGTAGGTAGGTAGGTAGAGGAACAGCAAGAGGGAGAAATACAGTAGGTAGGTAGAGGGATAGAGAGGTAGAGGGAAAAATACAGTAGGCAGGTAGGTAGAGGGATAGAGAGGGAGAGGGAGAAATACAGTAGGTAGGTAGGTAGGCGGGTAGGTAGAGGGGGAGGGAGAAATACAGTAGCTTTCGTAGCGAGCTAGCTAGAGGGATAGAGAAGGAGACGAAGAAATACAATAGGTAGGTAGGTAGGTAGAGGGATAGAAAGGGGGCGAGAAATACAATAGGTAGGTAGGTAGGTAGGTATTTAGGTAGGTAGGTAGGTAGGTAAAGGGATAGAGAGGGAGAGGGAGAAATACAGTAGGCAGGTAGGTAGGTAGCTAGAGGGAGAGAGAGAAATACAGTAGGTAGGTAGGTAGGAACGTAGGCAGAGGGAGAGGGAGAGAGAAATACAGTAGATAGGTAGTTAGAGGGATAGAGGGAGAAATACAGTAGGTAGGTAGGTAGGTAGAGGGATAGAGAGGGAGAAATACAGTAGGTAGGTAGGTAAGTAGCCAGAGGGATAGAGAGAGAGGGAGAAATACAGTAGGCAGGCAGGCAGGTAGGTAGGTACGTAGGTAGGTACGTAGGCAGAGGGAGAGGGAGAAATACAGTAGATAGGTAGTAAGAGGGATAGAGAGGGAGAGGGAGAAATACAATAGGTAGGTAGGCAGAGGGATAGAGAGGGAGAGGGAGAAATACAGTAGGCAGGTAGGTAGGTAGGTAGGTAGGTAGGTAGGTAGGTAGGTAGGTAGGTAGGTAGGTAGGTAGGTAGGTAAAGGGATAGAGAGGGAGAGGGAGAAATACAGTAGGTAGGTAGGTAGGTAGAGGGATAGAGAGGGGGCGAGAAATACAGTAGTTAGGTAGGTAGGTAGGTAGGTAGGTAGGTAGGTAGGTAGGTAGGTAGAGGGAGAGAGGGAGAGAGAAATACAGTAGGTAGGTAGGTAGGTAGGTAGGTAGGCAGGCAGGCAGGCAGGCAGGCAGGCAGGCAGGCAGGCAGGCAGGCAGGTAGAGGGATAGAGAGGGACAGGGAAAAATACACTAGGTAGGTAGGTAGAGGGATAGGGAGAGGGTGAAATATAGTAGGTAGGTAGGTAGAGGGATAGAGAGGGCGAGGTAGAAATATAGTTGGTTGGTAGGTAGGTAGGTAGGTAGGTAGGTAGGTAGGTAGGTAGGTAGGTAGGGAGAAATACAGTAGGCAGGTAGGTAGAGGGATAGAGAGGGCGAGGTAGAAATATAGTTGGTAGGTAGGTAGGTAGGTAGGTAGGTAGGTAGGTAGGTAAGTAGAGGGATAGAGAGAGAGGGAGAAATACAGTAGGTACGTAGGTAGGTAGGCAGAGGGAGAGGGAGAGGGAGAAATACAGTAGGTAGGTAGGTAGGTAAAGGGATAGAGAGGGAGAGGGAGAAATACAGTAGACAAGTACGTAGAGGGATATAGAGGGAGAAAGAGAAATACCGTAGCTAGCTAGCTAGAGGGATAAAGCGGGGGGGGGGGGGGAGAAATACACTAGGTAGGTAGGCAGAGGGATAGAGAGGGAGAGGGAGAGGGAGAAATACAGTAGCTTAGGTAGCGAGCTAGCTAGAGGGATAGAGAAAGAGAGGTAGAAATACAGTAGGTAGGTAGGTAGGTAGAGGGATAGAGAGGGAGAAGGAGAAATACAGTAGATAGGTAGAGGGATAGAGAAGGAGAAATACAACAGGTGAGTAGGTAGGTAGAGGGGTACAGAGGAAGAGGGAGAAATACAGTAGGTAGGTTGGTAGGTGGGTGGGTAGGTAGGTAGGTAGGTAGGTCGAGGGGTAGAGAGGGATAGAGAGTAATACAGTAGGTAGGTAGGCGGGTAGGTAGAGGGGGAGGGAGAGAAATACAGTAGCTTAGGTAGCGAGCTAGCTAGAGGGATAGAGAAAGAGGGAGAAATACGGTAGGTAGGTAGGTAGGTAGGTAGGTAGGTAGGTAGGTAGGTAGGTAGGTAGGTAAAGGGATAGAGAGGGAGAAAGAGAAATACCATAGCTCGCTAGCTAGAGGGATAGAGAGAGGGGTGGAGAAATACACTAGGTAGGTAGGCAGAAAGATAGAGAGGGAGAGGGAGAAATACAGTAGGTAGGTAGGTAGGTAGGCAGACAGATAACGGGAGAGGTAGAAATACGATAGGTAGGTAAGTAGCTAGAGGGATAGAGAGAGAGGGAGAAATACAGTAGGCAAGCAGGTAGGTAGGTAGGTACGTAGGTAGGTAGGGAGAGTGAGAAATACAGTAGATAGGTAGTTAGAGGGATAGAAAGGGAGAGGGAGAAATACAATAGGTAGGTAGAGGGATAGAGAGGGAGAAATACAGTAGGTAGGTAAGTAGCTAGAGGGATTGAGAGGGAGAAATACAGTAGGTAGGTAGGTAGGTAAGTAGCTAGAGGGATAGAGAGAGAGGGAGAAATACAGTAGGCAGGCCGGTAGGTAGGTAGGTAGGTAGGTAGGTACGTAGGCAGAGGGAGAGGGATAAATACATTAGATAGGTAGGTAAGTAGCTAGAGGGAGAGAGAGGGAGAAATACAGTAGGTAGGTAGGTAGGTAGGTAGGTAGGTAGGAAGGTAGGTAGGCGGGTAGGTAGAGGGGGAGGGAGAAATACAGTAGCTTAGGTCGCGAGCTAGCTAGAGGGATAGAGAAAGAGAGGGAGAAATACAGTCGGTAGGTAGGTAGGTAGGTAGGTAGGTAGGTAGGTAGGTAGGTAGGTAGGTAGGTAGGTAGAGGGATAGAGAGGGAGAAATAAAAATACAGTAGATAGGTAGAGGGGTAGTGAAGGAGAAATACAGTAGCTTAGGTAGCGAGCTAGCTAGAGGGATAGAGAAGGAGAGGGAGAAATACAATAGGTAGGTAGGCAGAGGGATAGAGAGGGAGAGGGAGAAATACAGTAGGTAGGTAGGTAGGTAGGTAGGTAGGTAGGTAGGTAGGTAGGTAGGTAGGTAGGTAGGTAGGTAAAGGGATAGGGAGATTGAGAAATACAGTAGGCAGGTAGGTGGAGGGATAGAGCGGGAGAAAGAGAAATACCGTAGCTAGCTACCTAGAGGGATAGAGGGGGAGGGAGAAATACACCAGGTAGGTAGGCAGAGGGATAGAGAGGGAGAGGCAGAAATACAGTAGGCAGGTAGGTAGGCAGGTAGGGAGAGGGTTAGAGAGGGAGACAGAGAAATACAGTAGATGGATAGAGAAGGAGAAATACAGTAGGTAGGTAGGTAGGTAGAGGGGAAGAGAGCGAGAGGGAGAAATACAGTAGGTAGGTAGGTAGGTAGGGGCATAGAGAGGGAGAAATAGTAGGTAGGTAGGTAGGCAGACAGATAAAGGGAGAGGGAGAAATACAGTAGGTAGGTAGGTAGGTAGGTAGGTAGGTAGGTAGGTAGGTAGGTAGGTAGGTAGGTAGGTAGGTAGGTAGGTAGGTAACTAGGTAAGTAGCTAGAGGGATAGAGAGGGAGAAATACAGTAGATAGATAGGTAGGTAGGTAGGTAGGCAGAGGGAGAGAGAGAAGGATAAATACAGTAGGTAGGTAGGTAGGTAGGTAGGTAGGTAGGTAGGTAGGTAGGTAGGTAGGTAGGTAGGTAGGTAGAGGGATAGAGAGGGCGAGAAATACAGTAGTTAGGTAGGTAGGTAAAGGGATAGAGAGGGAGAGGGAGAAATACAGTAGGCAGGTAGGTAGAGGAATATAGAGGGAGAAAGAGAAATACCGTAGCTAGCTAGCTAGAGGGATAGAGGGGGGGGGAGAAATACAGTAGGTAGGTAGGTAGGTAGGTAGGTAGGTAGGTAGGTAGGTAGGTAGAGGGGTAAAAAGGAAGAGGGAGAAATACAGTAGGTAGGTAGGTAGGTAGAGGGAGGAATACAGTATATAGGTAGGTAGGTAAGTAGCTAGAGGGAGAGAGAGGGAGAAATACAGTAGGCAGGTAAGTAGAGGGATAGGGAGAGGGAGAAATACAGTAGGTAGGTAGGTAGGTAGAGGAACAGCAAGAGGGAGAAATACAGTAGGTAGGTAGGTAGGTAGAGGGGTAGAGAGGTAGAGGGAAAAATACAGTAGGCAGGTAGGTAGGCAGGTAGGTAGAGGGATGGAGAGGGAGACGGAGAAATACAGTAGATAGGTAGAGGGATAGAGAAGGAGAAATACAGTAGGTAGGTAGGTAGAGGGATAGAGAGGGAGAGGGAGAAATACAGTAGCTTTCGTAGCGAGCTAGCTAGAGGAATAGAGAAGGAGACAAAGAAATACAATCGGTAGGTAGGTAGGTAGATAGAGGGATAGAGAGGGGGCGAGAAATACAATAGGTAGGTAGGTAGGTAGGTAGGTAGGTAAAGGGATAGAGAGGGAGAGGAAGAAATACAGTAGGCAGGTAGGTAGGCAGACATAAAGGGAGAGGGAGAAATACAGTAGGTAGGTAGGTAAGTAGCTAGAAGGATAGAGGGAGAGAGAGAAATACAGTAGGTAGGTAGTTAAGTACGTAGGCAGAGGGAGAGGGAGAGAGAAATACAGTAGATAGGTAGTTAGAGGGATAGAGGGAGAAATACAGTAGGTAGGTAGGTAGGTAGAGGGATAGACAGGGAGAAATACAGTAGGTAGGTAGGTAGGTAAGTAGCTAGAGGGAGAGAGAGGGAGAAATACAGTAGGTAGGTAGGTAAGTAGCCAGAGGGATAGAGAGAGAGGGAGAAATACAGCAGGCAGGCAGGTAGGTAGGTAGGTACGTAGGTAGGTACGTAGCCAGAGGGAGAGGGAGAAATACAGTAGATAGGTAGTAAGAGGGATAGAGAGGGAGAAATACAGTAGGTAGGTAGGTAGAGGGATAGAGAGGGAGAGGGAGAAATACAGTAGGCAGGTAGGTAGGTAGGTAAAGGGATAGAGAGGGAGAGGGAGAAATACAGTAGGCAGGTAGGTAGGTAGGTAGGTAGGTAGGCAGACAGATAAAGGGAGGGAGAAATACGGTAGGTAGGTAGGTAGAGGGAGAGAGGGAGAAATACAGTAGGCAGGTAGGGAGAGGGAGAGGGAGAGGGAGAAATACAGTAGGTAGGTAGGTAGGTAGGTAGAGGAACAGCAAGAGGGAGAAATACAGTAGGTAGGTAGAGGGATAGAGAGGTAGAGGGAAAAATACAGTAGGCAGGTAGGTAGAGGGATAGAGAGGGAGAGGGAGAAATACAGTAGGTAGGTAGGTAGGCGGGTAGGTAGAGGGGGAGGGAGAAATACAGTAGCTTTCGTAGCGAGCTAGCTAGAGGGATAGAGAAGGAGACGAAGAAATACAATAGGTAGGTAGGTAGGTAGAGGGATAGAAAGGGGGCGAGAAATACAATAGGTAGGTAGGTAGGTATTTAGGTAGGTAGGTAGGTAGGTAAAGGGATAGAGAGGGAGAGGGAGAAATACAGTAGGCAGGTAGGTAGGTAGCTAGAGGGAGAGAGAGAAATACAGTAGGTAGGTAGGTAGGAACGTAGGCAGAGGGAGAGGGAGAGAGAAATACAGTAGATAGGTAGTTAGAGGGATAGAGGGAGAAATACAGTAGGTAGGTAGGTAGGTAGAGGGATAGAGAGGGAGAAATACAGTAGGTAGGTAGGTAAGTAGCCAGAGGGATAGAGAGAGAGGGAGAAATACAGTAGGCAGGCAGGCAGGTAGGTAGGTACGTAGGTAGGTACGTAGGCAGAGGGAGAGGGAGAAATACAGTAGATAGGTAGTAAGAGGGATAGAGAGGGAGAGGGAGAAATACAATAGGTAGGTAGGCAGAGGGATAGAGAGGGAGAGGGAGAAATACAGTAGGCAGGTAGGTAGGTAGGTAGGTAGGTAGGTAGGTAGGTAGGTAGGTAGGTAAAGGGATAGAGAGGGAGAGGGAGAAATACAGTAGGTAGGTAGGTAGGTAGAGGGATAGAGAGGGGGCGAGAAATACAGTAGTTAGGTAGGTAGGTAGGTAGGTAGGTAGGTAGGTAGGTAGGTAGGTAGAGGGAGAGAGGGAGAGAGAAATACAGTAGGTAGGTAGGTAGGTAGGTAGGTAGGCAGGCAGGCAGGCAGGCAGGCAGGCAGGCAGGCAGGCAGGTAGAGGGATAGAGAGGGACAGGGAAAAATACACTAGGTAGGTAGGTAGAGGGATAGGGAGAGGGTGAAATATAGGTAGGTAGGTAGAGGGATAGAGAGGGCGAGGTAGAAATATAGTTGGTTGGTAGGTAGGTAGGTAGGTAGGTAGGTAGGTAGGTAGGTAGGTAGGTAGGTAGGGAGAAATACAGTAGGCAGGTAGGTAGAGGGATAGAGAGGGCGAGGTAGAAATATAGTTGGTAGGTAGGTAGGTAGGTAGGTAGGTAGGTAGGTAGGTAGGTAGGTAGGTAGGTAGGTAGGTAGGTAAGTAGAGGGATAGAGAGAGAGGGAGAAATACAGTAGGTACGTAGGTAGGTAGGCAGAGGGAGAGGGAGAGGGAGAAATACAGTAGGTAGGTAGGTAGGTAAAGGGATAGAGAGGGAGAGGGAGAAATACAGTAGACAAGTACGTAGAGGGATATAGAGGGAGAAAGAGAAATACCGTAGCTAGCTAGCTAGAGGGATAAAGCGGGGGGGGGGAGAAATACACTAGGTAGGTAGGCAGAGGGATAGAGAGGGAGAGGGAGAGGGAGAAATACAGTAGCTTAGGTAGCGAGCTAGCTAGAGGGATAGAGAAAGAGAGGGAGAAATACAGTAGGTAGGTAGGTAGGTAGAGGGATAGAGAGGGAGAAGGAGAAATACAGTAGATAGGTAGAGGGATAGAGAAGGAGAAATACAACAGGTGAGTAGGTAGGTAGAGGGGTACAGAGGAAGAGGGAGAAATACAGTAGGTAGGTTGGTAGGTGGGTGGGTAGGTAGGTAGGTAGGTAGGTCGAGGGGTAGAGAGGGATAGAGAGTAATACAGTAGGTAGGTAGGCGGGTAGGTAGAGGGGGAGGGAGAGAAATACAGTAGCTTAGGTAGCGAGCTAGCTAGAGGGATAGAGAAAGAGGGAGAAATACGGTAGGTAGGTAGGTAGGTTAGGTAGGTAGGTAGGTAGGTAGGTAGGTAGGTAGGTAGGTAAAGGGATAGAGAGGGAGAAAGAGAAATACCATAGCTCGCTAGCTAGAGGGATAGAGAGAGGGGTGGAGAAATACACTAGGTAGGTAGGCAGAAAGATAGAGAGGGAGAGGGAGAAATACAGTAGGTAGGTAGGTAGGTAGGCAGACAGATAACGGGAGAGGTAGAAATACGATAGGTAGGTAAGTAGCTAGAGGGATAAATACAGTAGGCAAGCAGGTAGGTAGGTAGGTACGTAGGTAGGTAGGGAGAGTGAGAAATACAGTAGATAGGTAGTTAGAGGGATAGAAAGGGAGAGGGAGAAATACAATAGGTAGGTAGAGGGATAGAGAGGGAGAAATACAGTAGGTAGGTAAGTAGCTAGAGGGATTGAGAGGGAGAAATACAGTAGGTAGGTAGGTAGGTAAGTAGCTAGAGGGATAGAGAGAGAGGGAGAAATACAGTAGGCAGGCCGGTAGGTAGGTAGGTACGTAGGTAGGTACGTAGGCAGAGGGAGAGGGATAAATACATTAGATAGGTAGGTAAGTAGCTAGAGGGAGAGAGAGGGAGAAATACAGTAGGTAGGTAGGTAGGTAGGTAGGTAGGTAGGAAGGTAGGTAGGCGGGTAGGTAGAGGGGGAGGGAGAAATACAGTAGCTTAGGTCGCGAGCTAGCTAGAGGGATAGAGAAAGAGAGGGAGAAATACAGTAGGTAGGTAGGTAGGTAGGTAGGTAGGTAGGTAGGTAGGTAGGTAGGTAGGTAGGTAGAGGGATAGAGAGGGAGAAATAAAAATACAGTAGATAGGTAGAGGGGTAGTGAAGGAGAAATACAGTAGCTTAGGTAGCGAGCTAGCTAGAGGGATAGAGAAGGAGAGGGAGAAATACAATAGGTAGGTAGGCAGAGGGATAGAGAGGGAGAGGGAGAAATACAGTAGGTAGGTAGGTAGGTAGGTAGGTAGGTAGGTAGGTAGGTAGGTAGGTAAAGGGATAGGGAGATTGAGAAATACAGTAGGCAGGTAGGTGGAGGGATAGAGCGGGAGAAAGAGAAATACCGTAGCTAGCTACCTAGAGGGATAGAGGGGGAGGGAGAAATACACCAGGTAGGTAGGCAGAGGGATAGAGAGGGAGAGGCAGAAATACAGTAGGCAGGTAGGTAGGCAGGTAGGGAGAGGGTTAGAGAGGGAGACAGAGAAATACAGTAGATGGATAGAGAAGGAGAAATACAGTAGGTAGGTAGGTAGGTAGAGGGGAAGAGAGCGAGAGGGAGAAATACAGTAGGTAGGTAGGTAGGTAGGGGCATAGAGAGGGAGAAATAGTAGGTAGGTAGGTAGGCAGACAGATAAAGGGAGAGGGAGAAATACAGTAGGTAGGTAGGTAGGTAGGTAGGTAGGTAGGTAGGTAGGTAGGTAGGTAGGTAACTAGGTAAGTAGCTAGAGGGATAGAGAGGGACAAATACAGTAGATAGATAGGTAGGTAGGTAGGTAGGCAGAGGGAGAGAGAGAAGGATAAATACAGTAGGTAGGTAGGTAGGTAGGTAGGTAGGTAGAGGGATAGAGAGGGCGAGAAATACAGTAGTTAGGTAGGTAGGTAAAGGGATAGAGAGGGAGAGGGAGAAATACAGTAGGCAGGTAGGTAGAGGAATATAGAGGGAGAAAGAGAAATACCGTAGCTAGCTAGCTAGAGGGATAGAGGGGGGGGGGGAGAAATACAGTAGGTAGGTAGGTAGGTAGGTAGGTAGGTAGGTAGGTAGGTAGGTAGGTAGGTAGGTAGAGGGGTAAAAAGGAAGAGGGAGAAATACAGTAGATAGGTAGAGGGATAGAGAAGGAGAAATACAGTCGGTAAGTAGGTAGGTAGAGGGGTAGAGAGGAAGAGGGAGAAATACAGTAGGTAGGTAGGTAGGTAGGTAGGTAGGTAGGTAGGTAGGTAGGTAGGTAGGTAAAGGGATAGAGAGGGAGAGGGAGAAATACAGTAGGCAGGTAGGTAGAGGGAGAAAGAGGGAGAAAGAGAAATACCGTAGCTCGCTAGCTAGAGGGATAGAGAGAGGGTTGGAGAAATACACTAGTCCGGCTTCCGACCCGGTCACAGCACTGAGACGGCATTGGTCGCGTTGGTTGATGACCTCTGGAGGGCACGGTATAGAGGTTTTTCCTCTATCCTTGTCCTGTTAGACCTCTCAGCGACTTTTGATACCATCGACCATGGTATCCTATTGCACCGACTGGGGAGGTTGGGTCTGGGAGGCACCGTTTTATGGTGGTTCTCGTCCTACCTCTCTGGTTGGTCGCAATATGTGTTGACAGGAGGGCAGAGGTCGACCTCGAGACCCCTCTTATGCGGGGTTCCTCAGGGGTCGGTCCTCTCGCCCCTTCTGTTCAACACATATATGAAGCCGCTGGGCGAGATCATCCGTGGTTTTGGGGTGGGATATCATCTGTAAGCTGATGACAGCTGTACATATCCACCCCAGACCACCCCAACGATAACTTTCGATTCCTTTCGTCTGAGGATTAACGCCATCTTAAGTTCTTTGTTCTAAATCCTTTGTTCCAAATCCATGCCGTTCAGATTTAACGCTACTGTATTCAAAAAAGAAATCATACCTGTAATTAAGGCAATTAGAGCAGAATATCTTCCTGGCTTGAATGGAATGTAAATTGAAAGTTGAGCGCTACGCCTTGCTTCGCTATGCGCGAAGTTCCCCAGTCTTCCGGAGCATATAGCCGCCTAAAAGGGGGGGAGTCCCACCTTGCTCGCCCCCCAAAGTCTTATTGTTTATGTCCAACCTCATACTCATGCATTTCTACACATACATAGATACATAAATATATATCATTAAGCTATAGCATTATTATTAGTTACTCTTATTGTAGATAATTATTTACTAACTATATAATCCTTCAATTATATTCTTCTTTTTTTTTGAAAAGTTTTATTGGTTTTCAAAATTTATACAGGGAAAAGGGTATGGGTAAGAATAACATTTTGGTATCTTCCCTGCCATTGGTGGTGGCCCTCCCAACACTTCATAAATTTACAATTTTAAAAGTAAAGGATAGGCATATATAAAGGTTACATTGTACAGTCCATATATTCAATCATCTTTTTCTTTGCTATTTTATCTTGTATCAACAATTACAATAGGATTTTTTTAAAAAAATATTTTTGAGATCTGAGTCTTTTCGCAATTAACTCTTCTTTCCTGTCTCCGGGCCGTCACTCCTCCTGTTCCCCCGTCTTCACCTCCCAACTGGGGAGAATGTTTTTGAATAAATGTCTCCGCCTCGCTTAGTGATTTGACTTTTACTCTGCCCCCCTCCCAGACAATCAGCATTCCCTCTGCAAATAACCACTTGAACCAAATTCCTTTTTTGTATAATTTCTTAGACAAGAAAGAATACTTCCTTCTTATTTCTCTAATTTTTTTCTGGATTTCTTTCAAAATGGTTATTTCTTTATCTTGATACTTTAAGATTCCATCCCGTTGAGCCCTCAATATCTCATCCCTTGTGGATCTCCTAAGAAATTTAACATGAACTTCTCTTGGTACATTATGCATCCTAGCGTAGGTTGAATTAATTCTATAAACCAGGTCCATATCCCACCAGACTTGCTCTTTATCTCTTTTAAGGTATTCTGCTAACATTGTATCATAACATCTTTGAGATCTTCACTTTCTGACTCTGGTATATTCTGGAACCTGAGGAAAAAAGACATTCTTTCAAATTCAATTTTAGTCATATGACCACCTAATTCTAGACTTCTTCCGGATCTCCTTAACCTCTTCCCCCATCTCGGCTGCCCCCTCCTCTAACTTCACAATTTTTTGTTTATTTTCCGTTGTACTTCATTGCGTTTCCCTGAGTTCTAATGTTAAATCCGTCAATTCTTTCCGCATTTCATTCATGTTTTTCATTAGTTCTCGAAACATTTCTGTAACCGACAGTTCTTGTGCGCCATCTCCAGCAGGTTCTTTCTGTAGGAGTGAAGAAATCTTCGGTTGTGTAGTCGGGCTGGAAACGGCTGAAGACGGGGCGGAAGTTGACTTTCCCGTTGGTGGTTTTCTGAAAGCCATTGTGTCAGTTCTAAAATTCTAAGTTGGTGAAAGAAATGGCGCCGGAGAGTGCAGTCTTAAAAGTTCACTTAAGAGAAAAAAAGAAATCTTGCAATCCGCTTCCAGGAGTCCACGTATTAGGAGAGACTTGGGAGTCTCTGGGAGAAAAGTTAAAAATAAAAAGTTTCAAATCCTTAGATGGTAATTATGGAGGGAAAAGCTTCACCAATGCAAGGGGGTTATAAGCGGAGAACAAAGAGAAGCCATCTTGCCCCACCTTCTGACAGGAAGAAAAGTGAAAGTTCCATTTACTTTTTTTTTTTAAAGAGCTCTGCAAGAAATTTTTGCAACTGCGATACGATACAATTCTTTTCCATATTTAATTCAAATAGCAAGTTAGTCCATTCCTCTCTCCATCCCAATGGCGAGGAATCGTTTGATTGCCACTTCTTCCGAGGGGGGGGGTTAAACAAGAAAAACTCCCCCCTCCAATCTCCGTGTAAAATTGATTGAGCTGGAACTTACAGTGTCCTATCGCTTATCCTTCATCAGCAACCCAGGAGATTAGGGAGCGCCTTCCACCTCCGGCATTTCAGCTACTCTTTTCATTCAGTTTGTTGTTCCCGGGATCCATCCGGCGAAGAGGCAAGACTTGCCCCCCCTTTCTGCTCGCCAGCTCCTAGGGCGAGCCTGGGAGTACTCCACCGGCCGCCGCCAGGCTGGGGGCTCCCAGCGAGGTGCCCCTACGGCAGGAAAATCCCTCAGATCTTCCTGTGCTCCCGAAGGAGCCCACCAGTACAGCAAGCGGCGGACAGAGCGCAAGACACGTCCGTCGCCTTCGGAGACCAGAAACGAAGACCTCCTTCAATGATATTCTAAATCAGTCTATCTAGTTATTGATTATCAAAGGATAACTTTCATTATCAGCCAGTGTCTTTCCAGTGACGAGTTGGACTCTCTCTTGCCATTTGTGGCCCCAGTCTCTTTTTATTCTTCTTTCTAGGTTTCTTATAAACTTCTATTCGCACTTTATTGTCCAGTATAAAACTCAAATAATATCTCTGCCCAGTTTCTATCTCTTACACGTTTGTCTTTGAGTGTCAGACATGTTTCTGGAGAGATTTCTCCTCTTACATTCATCTTCAATTCTTTTTTCCCCCTCTTTTCCTTAATGACCAAAATGAGGCTCACATTCCTCAAATTCTCTTTTTAGAATTTCCTTTTTATTTTCTCCCACATTTAATCTGTTGGTAAAGCGCTCTATCATCATATCTTTATCTTCAACTAAAACGAGTATCTCTTTATCTTCAACATTTTCTTCTTTTTGTTTAATTTTTAGAGCTTCCAACTGTTCATAGCTTGGTGTGACAGACAAAAGTTTGTCCAGTTTTTAATCAATTCTTCCATATTGTTTCAGAAAGTTTAAGATTTCAGCCAAAGCCTTCTGATTTTCTAATGTAACCTCTTCTAGATATGAAACCATGTTGACAAATCCAAAAAGTAATGAAATTTGGTTCTCAATGCCACCCTGGTCTCAGGCCTATTTTATCTTTTCATTGGGTTACTTTGATCCTTTTATGTTGTGTGTTCCAAGAGAAGATATTGCTGTCAGTTATCAAACAGCACCTGTTATAAACAATTCATGCTCTGTAAATTTCACAGCTGCTTCAAGTAAGAAAAAAGTGGCAGTGTTGCAGATTTCTACTTTTTAATATATCCTTCTTTGTTGTTAAAAAAAAAAGTAAAAACTATAAATTGTTTAATTGTGTTTTAAGTTATGTACTTTTGTATTTATTGTTCTTATTGTTTTATTTTTCCCTGTGCACCGCCCCGGGTCCCTGTGGGGAGAGGGAGCGGTTAATAAATTCGATTATTATTATTATTATTATTATTATTATTATTATTATAGTTCTTGTTGAATTTTAAAAATAAACAGTAAATCATAGGAGAAATTATAAAAATAGTCCCAAATTCAAGATTTTAAGTAACAAGAAATAAAAAGAATAAAAAGAAAAGAAAAGAAATAATCCAATCACTTTCAAAGGGGGAAAAAAACCTTGTTGCTAACGCTTCAATCCACAATTACGAAAAATAAGAAAAAACAGGAAACCTCCCAGTTCAAAGCATATTAGATTGATTCCGCCGCTTATTTCAAGATTAAAAGCTTGAGTTTTACTAAAAAAAAATTATTTAAGCAAAATGTTTCAAAAAAGAAAAAAAAAATGCCTTCCCGGTCTCGCACTTTCTCTTTCAGCTTGCATTCTTCCTTCCGGAGCCGCCCCGTCTTTGTTACCCTCGGGGCTGTCTGTTTGCCGCCTTGCAGAAGCTCTTCCCTTCCTGGGTTTTGCAGGTTTTTCGCTCACATGCCCCCCTCCCCTTGGCAGCCCCTCCCACTCGGCCGCTTTTCAGCTCATGTCATTTGCACGGGCGATGGAGCGGTCTGCGTTATATCCCCGACGGTTGCCTCAGCAGCCACTCCCTCGCCGCCAACTCCCCTCCCCCCACAAGGCCACTGCCAAGTTAGTGGCCTCTCTCCTCCGCCACTGCCCTCACTGCCAACTGCCCCCCCCCGGCCAAGGCCGCTGACTCTCTCTAGGTAGGTAGAGGGATACAGAGAGAGAGACAGAGAAATACAGTAGGTGACTAGGTAAATAAGTAGGTAGCTATAGGGATAGAGAGAGAGGGAGAAATACAGGAGGTAGGTAGGCAGGTAGGTAGGTAGGCAGAGGGATGGAGAGGGAGAAATAAAGTAGGTGGGTAGGTAGAGGGATAGAGGGGGGAAATACAGTAGGTAGGTAGGTAGCTAGAGGGATAGACAGAGAGAGAAATACAGTAGGTAGGTAGGTAGACGGAGGGAGAGGGAGAGGAGGAAATACAGTAGGTAGGTAGGTAGAGAAATATAGAGGGAGAAATACAGTAGGTAGGTAGGTAGGTAGAGGGAGGAATACAGTATATAGGTAGGTAGGTAAGTAGCTAGAGGGAGAGAGAGGGAGAAATACAATAGGCAGGTAGGTAGAGGGATAGAGAGGGAGAGGGAGAAATACAGTAGGTAGGTAGGTAGGTAGAGGAACAGCAAGAGGGAGAAATACAGTAGGTAGGTAGGTAGGTAGAGGGATAGAGAGGTAGAGGGAAAAATACAGTAGGCAGGTAGGTAGGCAGGTAGGCAGAAAGATAGAGAGGGAGAGGGAGAAATACAGTAGATAGAGGGATAGAGAAGGAGAAATACAGTAGGTAGGTAGGTAGAGGGGTAGAGAGGAAGAGGGAGAAATACAGTAGGTAGGTAGGTAGAGGGATAGAGAGGAAGAGGGAGAAATACAGTAGGTAGGTAGGGAGAGGGAGAGAGAGTAATACAGTAGGTAGGTAGGTAGAGCGATAGAGAGGGAGAAGGAGAAATACAGCAGATAGGTAGAGGGATAGAGAAGGAGAAATACAGTAGGTAGGTAGGTAGAGGGGTAGAGAGGAAGAGGGAGAAATACAGTAGGTAGGTAGGTAGAGGGATAGAGAGGGAGAAAGAGTAATACAGTTGGTAGGTAGGTAGGTAGGCGGGTAGGTAGAGGGGGAGGGAGAAATACAGTAGCTTTCGTAGCGAGCTAGCTAGAGGGACAGAGAAGGAGAGGGAGAAATACAATAGGTAGGTAGGTAGGTAGAGGGATAGAGAGGGGGCGAGAAATACAATAGGTAGGTAGGTAGGTAGGTAGGTAAAGGGATAGAGAGGGAGAGGGAGAAATACAGTAGGCAGGTAGGTAGGTAGGTAGGTAGGCAGACAGATAAAGGGAGAGGGATAAATACAGTAGGTAGGTAGGTAGAGGGAGGAATACAGTATATAGGTAGGTAGGTAAGTAGCTAGAGGGAGAGAGAGGGAGAAATACAGTAGGCAGAGAGGGAGAGGGAGAAATACAGTAGGTAGGTAGGTAGGTAGGTAGGTAGGTAGGTAGGTAGGTAGGTAGGTAGAGGGATAGACAGGTAGAGGGAAAAATACAGTAGGCAGGTAGGTAGGCAGGTAGGTAGAGGGATAGAGAGGGAGACGGAGAAATACAGTAGATAGGTAGAGGGATAGAGAAGGAGAAATACAGTAGGTAGGGAGAGGGAGAGAGAGGGAGAGAGAGTAATACAGTAGGTAGGTAGGTAGAGCGATAGAGAGGGAGAAGGAGAAATACAGTAGATAGGTAGGTAGAGGGGTAAAGAGGAAGGGAGAAATACAGTAGGTAGGTAGGTAGGTAGAGGGATAGAGAGGGAGAAAGAGTAATACAGTAGGTAGGTAGGTAGGTAGGCGGGTAGGTAGAGGGGGAGGGAGAAATACAGTAGCTTTCGTAGCGAGCTAGCTAGAGGGATAGAGAAGGAGAGGGAGAAATACAATAGGTAGGTAGGTAGGTAGAGGGATAGAGAGGGGGCGAGAAATACAATAGGTAAGTAGGTAGGTAGGTAAAGGGATAGAGAGGGAGAGGGAGAAATACAGTAGGCAGGTAGGTAGGTAGGTAGGTAGGCAGACAGATAAAGGGAGAGGGAGAAATACAGTAGGTAGGTAGGTAGGTAGAGGGAGGAATACAGTATATAGGTAGGTAGGTAAGTAGCTAGAGGGAGAGAGAGGGAGAAATACAGTAGGCAGGTAAGTAGAGGGATAGGGAGAGGGAGAAATACAGTAGGTAGGTAGGTAGGTAGAGGAACAGCAAGAGGGAGAAATACAGTAGGTAGGTAGGTAGGTAGAGGGGTAGAGAGGTAGAGGGAAAAATACAGTAGGCAGGTAGGTAGGCAGGTAGGTAGAGGGATGGAGAGGGAGACGGAGAAATACAGTAGATAGGTAGAGGGATAGAGAAGGAGAAATACAGTAGGTAGGTAGGTAGAGGGATAGAGAGGGAGAGGGAGAAATACAGTAGCTTTCGTAGCGAGCTAGCTAGAGGAATAGAGAAGGAGACAAAGAAATACAATCGGTAGGTAGGTAGGTAGATAGAGGGATAGAGAGGGGGCGAGAAATACAATAGGTAGGTAGGTAGGTAGGTAGGTAAAGGGATAGAGAGGGAGAGGGAGAAATACAGTAGGCAGGTAGGTAGGCAGACATAAAGGGAGAGGGAGAAATACAGTAGGTAGGTAGGTAAGTAGCTAGAAGGATAGAGGGAGAGAGAGAAATACAGTAGGTAGGTAGTTAAGTACGTAGGCAGAGGGAGAGGGAGAGAGAAATACAGTAGATAGGTAGTTAGAGGGATAGAGGGAGAAATACAGTAGGTAGGTAGGTAGGTAGAGGGATAGACAGGGAGAAATACAGTAGGTAGGTAGGTAGGTAAGTAGCTAGAGGGAGAGAGAGGGAGAAATACAGTAGGTAGGTAGGTAAGTAGCCAGAGGGATAGAGAGAGAGGGAGAAATACAGCAGGCAGGCAGGTAGGTAGGTAGGTACGTAGGTAGGTACGTAGCCAGAGGGAGAGGGAGAAATACAGTAGATAGGTAGTAAGAGGGATAGAGAGGGAGAAATACAGTAGGTAGGTAGGTAGAGGGATAGAGAGGGAGAGGGAGAAATACAGTAGGCAGGTAGGTAGGTAGGTAAAGGGATAGAGAGGGAGAGGGAGAAATACAGTAGGCAGGTAGGTAGGTAGGTAGGTAGGTAGGCAGACAGATAAAGGGAGGGAGAAATACGGTAGGTAGGTAGGTAGGTAGAGGGAGAGAGGGAGAAATACAGTAGGCAGGTAGGGAGAGGGAGAGGGAGAGGGAGAAATACAGTAGGTAGGTAGGTAGGTAGGTAGGTAGAGGAACAGCAAGAGGGAGAAATACAGTAGGTAGGTAGAGGGATAGAGAGGTAGAGGGAAAAATACAGTAGGCAGGTAGGTAGAGGGATAGAGAGGGAGAGGGAGAAATACAGTAGGTAGGTAGGTAGGCGGGTAGGTAGAGGGGGAGGGAGAAATACAGTAGCTTTCGTAGCGAGCTAGCTAGAGGGATAGAGAAGGAGACGAAGAAATACAATAGGTAGGTAGGTAGGTAGAGGGATAGAAAGGGGGCGAGAAATACAATAGGTAGGTAGGTAGGTAGGTATTTAGGTAGGTAGGTAGGTAGGTAAAGGGATAGAGAGGGAGAGGGAGAAATACAGTAGGCAGGTAGGTAGGTAGCTAGAGGGAGAGAGAGAAATACAGTAGGTAGGTAGGTAGGAACGTAGGCAGAGGGAGAGGGAGAGAGAAATACAGTAGATAGGTAGTTAGAGGGATAGAGGGAGAAATACAGTAGGTAGGTAGGTAGGTAGAGGGATAGAGAGGGAGAAATACAGTAGGTAGGTAGGTAAGTAGCCAGAGGGATAGAGAGAGAGGGAGAAATACAGTAGGCAGGCAGGCAGGTAGGTAGGTACGTAGGTAGGTACGTAGGCAGAGGGAGAGGGAGAAATACAGTAGATAGGTAGTAAGAGGGATAGAGAGGGAGAGGGAGAAATACAATAGGTAGGTAGGCAGAGGGATAGAGAGGGAGAGGGAGAAATACAGTAGGCAGGTAGGTAGGTAGGTAGGTAGGTAGGTAGGTAGGTAGGTAGGTAGGTAGGTAGGTAGGTAAAGGGATAGAGAGGGAGAGGGAGAAATACAGTAGGTAGGTAGGTAGGTAGAGGGATAGAGAGGGGGCGAGAAATACAGTAGTTAGGTAGGTAGGTAGGTAGGTAGGTAGGTAGGTAGGTAGGTAGAGGGAGAGAGGGAGAGAGAAATACAGTAGGTAGGTAGGTAGGTAGGTAGGCAGGCAGGCAGGCAGGCAGGCAGGCAGGCAGGCAGGCAGGCAGGTAGAGGGATAGAGAGGGACAGGGAAAAATACACTAGGTAGGTAGGTAGAGGGATAGGGAGAGGGTGAAATATAGTAGGTAGGTAGGTAGAGGGATAGAGAGGGCGAGGTAGAAATATAGTTGGTAGGTAGGTAGGTAGGTAGGTAGGTAGGTAGGTAGGTAGGTAGGTAGGTAGGTAGGTAGGGAGAAATACAGTAGGCAGGTAGGTAGAGGGATAGAGAGGGCGAGGTAGAAATATAGTTGGTAGGTAGGTAGGTAGGTAGGTAGGTAGGTAGGTAGGTAGGTAGGTAAGTAGAGGGATAGAGAGAGAGGGAGAAATACAGTAGGTACGTAGGTAGGTAGGCAGAGGGAGAGGGAGAGGGAGAAATACAGTAGGTAGGTAGGTAGGTAAAGGGATAGAGAGGGAGAGGGAGAAATACAGTAGACAAGTACGTAGAGGGATATAGAGGGAGAAAGAGAAATACCGTAGCTAGCTAGCTAGAGGGATAAAGCGGGGGGGGGGGGAGAAATACACTAGGTAGGTAGGCAGAGGGATAGAGAGGGAGAGGGAGAGGGAGAAATACAGTAGCTTAGGTAGCGAGCTAGCTAGAGGGATAGAGAAAGAGAGGTAGAAATACAGTAGGTAGGTAGGTAGGTAGAGGGATAGAGAGGGAGAAGGAGAAATACAGTAGATAGGTAGAGGGATAGAGAAGGAGAAATACAACAGGTGAGTAGGTAGGTAGAGGGGTACAGAGGAAGAGGGAGAAATACAGTAGGTAGGTTGGTAGGTGGGTGGGTAGGTAGGTAGGTAGGTAGGTCGAGGGGTAGAGAGGGATAGAGAGTAATACAGTAGGTAGGTAGGCGGGTAGGTAGAGGGGGAGGGAGAGAAATACAGTAGCTTAGGTAGCGAGCTAGCTAGAGGGATAGAGAAAGAGGGAGAAATACGGTAGGTAGGTAGGTAGGTAGGTAGGTAGGTAGGTAGGTAGGTAGGTAGGTAGGTAGGTAGGTAGGTAGGTAGGTAGGTAGGTAGGTAGGTAGGTAGGTAAAGGGATAGAGAGGGAGAAAGAGAAATACCATAGCTCGCTAGCTAGAGGGATAGAGAGAGGGGTGGAGAAATACACTAGGTAGGTAGGCAGAAAGATAGAGAGGGAGAGGGAGAAATACAGTAGGTAGGTAGGTAGGTAGGCAGACAGATAACGGGAGAGGTAGAAATACGATAGGTAGGTAAGTAGCTAGAGGGATAGAGAGAGAGGGAGAAATACAGTAGGCAAGCAGGTAGGTAGGTAGGTACGTAGGTAGGTAGGGAGAGTGAGAAATACAGTAGATAGGTAGTTAGAGGGATAGAAAGGGAGAGGGAGAAATACAATAGGTAGGTAGAGGGATAGAGAGGGAGAAATACAGTAGGTAGGTAAGTAGCTAGAGGGATTGAGAGGGAGAAATACAGTAGGTAGGTAGGTAGGTAAGTAGCTAGAGGGATAGAGAGAGAGGGAGAAATACAGTAGGCAGGCCGGTAGGTAGGTAGGTAGGTAGGTAGGTACGTAGGCAGAGGGAGAGGGATAAATACATTAGATAGGTAGGTAAGTAGCTAGAGGGAGAGAGAGGGAGAAATACAGTAGGTAGGTAGGTAGGTAGGTAGGTAGGTAGGAAGGTAGGTAGGCGGGTAGGTAGAGGGGGAGGGAGAAATACAGTAGCTTAGGTCGCGAGCTAGCTAGAGGGATAAAGAAAGAGAGGGAGAAATACAGTAGGTAGGTAGGTAGGTAGGTAGGTAGGTAGGTAGGTAGAGGGATAGAGAGGGAGAAATAAAAATACAGTAGATAGGTAGAGGGGTAGTGAAGGAGAAATACAGTAGCTTAGGTAGCGAGCTAGCTAGAGGGATAGAGAAGGAGAGGGAGAAATACACTAGGTAGGTAGGCAGAAAGATAGAGAGGGAGAGGGAGAAATACAGTAGGTAGGTAGGTAGGTAGGCAGACAGATAACGGGAGAGGTAGAAATACGATAGGTAGGTAAGTAGCTAGAGGGATAGAGAGAGAGGGAGAAATACAGTAGGCAAGCAGGTAGGTAGGTAGGTACGTAGGTAGGTAGGGAGAGTGAGAAATACAGTAGATAGGTAGTTAGAGGGATAGAAAGGGAGAGGGAGAAATACAATAGGTAGGTAGAGGGATAGAGAGGGAGAAATACAGTAGGTAGGTAAGTAGCTAGAGGGATTGAGAGGGAGAAATACAGTAGGTAGGTAGGTAGGTAAGTAGCTAGAGGGATAGAGAGAGAGGGAGAAATACAGTAGGCAGGCCGGTAGGTAGGTAGGTAGGTAGGTAGGTACGTAGGCAGAGGGAGAGGGATAAATACATTAGATAGGTAGGTAAGTAGCTAGAGGGAGAGAGAGGGAGAAATACAGTAGGTAGGTAGGTAGGTAGGTAGGTAGGTAGGAAGGTAGGTAGGCGGGTAGGTAGAGGGGGAGGGAGAAATACAGTAGCTTAGGTCGCGAGCTAGCTAGAGGGATAAAGAAAGAGAGGGAGAAATACAGTAGGTAGGTAGGTAGGTAGGTAGGTAGGTAGGTAGGTAGAGGGATAGAGAGGGAGAAATAAAAATACAGTAGATAGGTAGAGGGGTAGTGAAGGAGAAATACAGTAGCTTAGGTAGCGAGCTAGCTAGAGGGATAGAGAAGGAGAGGGAGAAATACAATAGGTAGGTAGGCAGAGGGATAGAGAGGGAGAGGGAGAAATACAGTAGGTAGGTAGGTAGGTAGGTAGGTAGGTAGGTAGGTAGGTAGGTAGGTAGGTAGGTAGGTAAAGGGATAGGGAGATTGAGAAATACAGTAGGCAGGTAGGTGGAGGGATAGAGCGGGAGAAAGAGAAATACCGTAGCTAGCTACCTAGAGGGATAGAGGGGGAGGGAGAAATACACCAGGTAGGTAGGCAGAGGGATAGAGAGGGAGAGGCAGAAATACAGTAGGCAGGTAGGTAGGCAGGTAGGGAGAGGGTTAGAGAGGGAGACAGAGAAATACAGTAGATGGATAGAGAAGGAGAAATACAGTAGGTAGGTAGGTAGGTAGAGGGGAAGAGAGCGAGAGGGAGAAATACAGTAGGTAGGTAGGTAGGTAGGGGCATAGAGAGGGAGAAATAGTAGGTAGGTAGGTAGGCAGACAGATAAAGGGAGAGGGAGAAATACAGTAGGTAGGTAGGTAGGTAGGTAGGTAGGTAGGTAGGTAGGTAGGTAGGTAGGTAACTAGGTAAGTAGCTAGAGGGATAGAGAGGGAGAAATACAGTAGATAGATAGGTAGGTAGGTAGGTAGGCAGAGGGAGAGAGAGAAGGATAAATACAGTAGGTAGGTAGGTAGGTAGGTAGGTAGGTAGGTAGGTAGGTAGGTAGGTAGGTAGGTAGGTAGGTAGAGGGATAGAGAGGGCGAGAAATACAGTAGTTAGGTAGGTAGGTAAAGGGATAGAGAGGGAGAGGGAGAAATACAGTAGGCAGGTAGGTAGAGGAATATAGAGGGAGAAAGAGAAATACCGTAGCTAGCTAGCTAGAGGGATAGAGGGGGGGGGGAGAAATACAGTAGGTAGGTAGGTAGGTAGGTAGGTAGGTAGGTAGGTAGAGGGGTAAAAAGGAAGAGGGAGAAATACAGTAGGTAGGTAGGTAGGTAGAGGGAGGAATACAGTATATAGGTAGGTAGGTAAGTAGCTAGAGGGAGAGAGAGGGAGAAATACAGTAGGCAGGTAAGTAGAGGGATAGGGAGAGGGAGAAATACAGTAGGTAGGTAGGTAGGTAGAGGAACAGCAAGAGGGAGAAATACAGTAGGTAGGTAGGTAGGTAGAGGGGTAGAGAGGTAGAGGGAAAAATACAGTAGGCAGGTAGGTAGGCAGGTAGGTAGAGGGATGGAGAGGGAGACGGAGAAATACAGTAGATAGGTAGAGGGATAGAGAAGGAGAAATACAGTAGGTAGGTAGGTAGAGGGATAGAGAGGGAGAGGGAGAAATACAGTAGCTTTCGTAGCGAGCTAGCTAGAGGAATAGAGAAGGAGACAAAGAAATACAATCGGTAGGTAGGTAGGTAGATAGAGGGATAGAGAGGGGGCGAGAAATACAATAGGTAGGTAGGTAGGTAGGTAGGTAGGTAAAGGGATAGAGAGGGAGAGGAAGAAATACAGTAGGCAGGTAGGTAGGCAGACATAAAGGGAGAGGGAGAAATACAGTAGGTAGGTAGGTAAGTAGCTAGAAGGATAGAGGGAGAGAGAGAAATACAGTAGGTAGGTAGTTAAGTACGTAGGCAGAGGGAGAGGGAGAGAGAAATACAGTAGATAGGTAGTTAGAGGGATAGAGGGAGAAATACAGTAGGTAGGTAGGTAGGTAGAGGGATAGACAGGGAGAAATACAGTAGGTAGGTAGGTAGGTAAGTAGCTAGAGGGAGAGAGAGGGAGAAATACAGTAGGTAGGTAGGTAAGTAGCCAGAGGGATAGAGAGAGAGGGAGAAATACAGCAGGCAGGCAGGTAGGTAGGTAGGTACGTAGGTAGGTACGTAGCCAGAGGGAGAGGGAGAAATACAGTAGATAGGTAGTAAGAGGGATAGAGAGGGAGAAATACAGTAGGTAGGTAGGTAGAGGGATAGAGAGGGAGAGGGAGAAATACAGTAGGCAGGTAGGTAGGTAGGTAAAGGGATAGAGAGGGAGAGGGAGAAATACAGTAGGCAGGTAGGTAGGTAGGTAGGTAGGTAGGTAGGTAGGCAGACAGATAAAGGGAGGGAGAAATACGGTAGGTAGGTAGGTAGAGGGAGAGTGGGAGAAATACAGTAGGCAGGTAGGGAGAGGGAGAGGGAGAGGGAGAAATACAGAAGGTAGGTAGGTAGGTAGGTAGAGGAACAGCAAGAGGGAGAAATACAGTAGGTAGGTAGAGGGATAGAGAGGTAGAGGGAAAAATACAGTAGGCAGGTAGGTAGAGGGATAGAGAGGGAGAGGGAGAAATACAGTAGGTAGGTAGGTAGGCGGGTAGGTAGAGGGGGAGGGAGAAATACAGTAGCTTTCGTAGCGAGCTAGCTAGAGGGATAGAGAAGGAGACGAAGAAATACAATAGGTAGGTAGGTAGGTAGAGGGATAGAAAGGGGGCGAGAAATACAATAGGTAGGTAGGTAGGTATTTAGGTAGGTAGGTAGGTAGGTAAAGGGATAGAGAGGGAGAGGGAGAAATACAGTAGGCAGGTAGGTAGGTAGCTAGAGGGAGAGAGAGAAATACAGTAGGTAGGTAGGTAGGAACGTAGGCAGAGGGAGAGGGAGAGAGAAATACAGTAGATAGGTAGTTAGAGGGATAGAGGGAGAAATACAGTAGGTAGGTAGGTAGGTAGAGGGATAGAGAGGGAGAAATACAGTAGGTAGGTAGGTAAGTAGCCAGAGGGATAGAGAGAGAGGGAGAAATACAGTAGGCAGGCAGGCAGGTAGGTAGGTACGTAGGTAGGTACGTAGGCAGAGGGAGAGGGAGAAATACAGTAGATAGGTAGTAAGAGGGATAGAGAGGGAGAGGGAGAAATACAATAGGTAGGTAGGCAGAGGGATAGAGAGGGAGAGGGAGAAATACAGTAGGCAGGTAGGTAGGTAGGTAGGTAGGTAGGTAGGTAGGTAGGTAGGTAGGTAGGTAAAGGGATAGAGAGGGAGAGGGAGAAATACAGTAGGTAGGTAGGTAGGTAGAGGGATAGAGAGGGGGCGAGAAATACAGTAGGTAGGTAGGTAGGTAGGTAGGTAGGTAGGTAGGTAGGTAGGTAGAGGGAGAGAGGGAGAGAGAAATACAGTAGGTAGGTAGGTAGGTAGGTAGGTAGGCAGGCAGGCAGGCAGGCAGGCAGGCAGGCAGGCAGGCAGGTAGAGGGATAGAGAGGGACAGGGAAAAATACACTAGGTAGGTAGGTAGAGGGATAGGGAGAGGGTGAAATATAGGTAGGTAGGTAGAGGGATAGAGAGGGCGAGGTAGAAATATAGTTGGTTGGTAGGTAGGTAGGTAGGTAGGTAGGTAGGTAGGTAGGTAGGTAGGTAGGTAGGTAGGGAGAAATACAGTAGGCAGGTAGGTAGAGGGATAGAGAGGGCGAGGTAGAAATATAGTTGGTAGGTAGGTAGGTAGGTAGGTAGGTAGGTAGGTAGGTAGGTAGGTAGGTAGGTAGGTAGGTAAGTAGAGGGATAGAGAGAGAGGGAGAAATACAGTAGGTACGTAGGTAGGTAGGCAGAGGGAGAGGGAGAGGGAGAAATACAGTAGGTAGGTAGGTAGGTAAAGGGATAGAGAGGGAGAGGGAGAAATACAGTAGACAAGTACGTAGAGGGATATAGAGGGAGAAAGAGAAATACCGTAGCTAGCTAGCTAGAGGGATAAAGCGGGGGGGGGAGAAATACACTAGGTAGGTAGGCAGAGGGATAGAGAGGGAGAGGGAGAGGGAGAAATACAGTAGCTTAGGTAGCGAGCTAGCTAGAGGGATAGAGAAAGAGAGGGAGAAATACAGTAGGTAGGTAGGTAGGTAGAGGGATAGAGAGGGAGAAGGAGAAATACAGTAGATAGGTAGAGGGATAGAGAAGGAGAAATACAACAGGTGAGTAGGTAGGTAGAGGGGTACAGAGGAAGAGGGAGAAATACAGTAGGTAGGTTGGTAGGTGGGTGGGTAGGTAGGTAGGTAGGTAGGTCGAGGGGTAGAGAGGGATAGAGAGTAATACAGTAGGTAGGTAGGCGGGTAGGTAGAGGGGGAGGGAGAGAAATACAGTAGCTTAGGTAGCGAGCTAGCTAGAGGGATAGAGAAAGAGGGAGAAATACGGTAGGTAGGTAGGTAGGTTAGGTAGGTAGGTAGGTAGGTAGGTAGGTAGGTAGGTAGGTAAAGGGATAGAGAGGGAGAAAGAGAAATACCATAGCTCGCTAGCTAGAGGGATAGAGAGAGGGGTGGAGAAATACACTAGGTAGGTAGGCAGAAAGATAGAGAGGGAGAGGGAGAAATACAGTAGGTAGGTAGGTAGGTAGGCAGACAGATAACGGGAGAGGTAGAAATACGATAGGTAGGTAAGTAGCTAGAGGGATAAATACAGTAGGCAAGCAGGTAGGTAGGTAGGTACGTAGGTAGGTAGGGAGAGTGAGAAATACAGTAGATAGGTAGTTAGAGGGATAGAAAGGGAGAGGGAGAAATACAATAGGTAGGTAGAGGGATAGAGAGGGAGAAATACAGTAGGTAGGTAAGTAGCTAGAGGGATTGAGAGGGAGAAATACAGTAGGTAGGTAGGTAGGTAAGTAGCTAGAGGGATAGAGAGAGAGGGAGAAATACAGTAGGCAGGCCGGTAGGTAGGTAGGTACGTAGGTAGGTACGTAGGCAGAGGGAGAGGGATAAATACATTAGATAGGTAGGTAAGTAGCTAGAGGGAGAGAGAGGGAGAAATACAGTAGGTAGGTAGGTAGGTAGGTAGGTAGGAAGGTAGGTAGGCGGGTAGGTAGAGGGGGAGGGAGAAATACAGTAGCTTAGGTCGCGAGCTAGCTAGAGGGATAGAGAAAGAGAGGGAGAAATACAGTAGGTAGGTAGGTAGGTAGGTAGGTAGGTAGGTAGGTAGGTAGGTAGAGGGATAGAGAGGGAGAAATAAAAATACAGTAGATAGGTAGAGGGGTAGTGAAGGAGAAATACAGTAGCTTAGGTAGCGAGCTAGCTAGAGGGATAGAGAAGGAGAGGGAGAAATACAATAGGTAGGTAGGCAGAGGGATAGAGAGGGAGAGGGAGAAATACAGTAGGTAGGTAGGTAGGTAGGTAGGTAGGTAGGTAGGTAGGTAGGTAGGTAGGTAGGTAGGTAGGTAAAGGGATAGGGAGATTGAGAAATACAGTAGGCAGGTAGGTGGAGGGATAGAGCGGGAGAAAGAGAAATACCGTAGCTAGCTACCTAGAGGGATAGAGGGGGAGGGAGAAATACACCAGGTAGGTAGGCAGAGGGATAGAGAGGGAGAGGCAGAAATACAGTAGGCAGGTAGGTAGGCAGGTAGGGAGAGGGTTAGAGAGGGAGACAGAGAAATACAGTAGATGGATAGAGAAGGAGAAATACAGTAGGTAGGTAGGTAGGTAGAGGGGAAGAGAGCGAGAGGGAGAAATACAGTAGGTAGGTAGGTAGGTAGGTAGGGGCATAGAGAGGGAGAAATAGTAGGTAGGTAGGTAGGCAGACAGATAAAGGGAGAGGGAGAAATACAGTAGGTAGGTAGGTAGGTAGGTAGGTAGGTAGGTAGGTAGGTAGGTAGGTAACTAGGTAAGTAGCTAGAGGGATAGAGAGGGACAAATACAGTAGATAGATAGGTAGGTAGGTAGGTAGGCAGAGGGAGAGAGAGAAGGATAAATACAGTAGGTAGGTAGGTAGGTAGGTAGGTAGGTAGGTAGAGGGATAGAGAGGGCGAGAAATACAGTAGTTAGGTAGGTAGGTAAAGGGATAGAGAGGGAGAGGGAGAAATACAGTAGGCAGGTAGGTAGAGGAATATAGAGGGAGAAAGAGAAATACCGTAGCTAGCTAGCTAGAGGGATAGAGGGGGGGGGAGAAATACAGTAGGTAGGTAGGTAGGTAGGTAGGTAGGTAGGTAGGTAGGTAGGTAGGTAGGTAGGTAGGTAGGTAGGTAGGTAGGTAGAGGGGTAAAAAGGAAGAGGGAGAAATACAGTAGATAGGTAGAGGGATAGAGAAGGAGAAATACAGTCGGTAAGTAGGTAGGTAGAGGGGTAGAGAGGAAGAGGGAGAAATACAGTAGGTAGGTAGGTAGGTAGGTAGGTAGGTAGGTAGGTAGGTAGGTAAAGGGATAGAGAGGGAGAGGGAGAAATACAGTAGGCAGGTAGGTAGAGGGAGAAAGAGGGAGAAAGAGAAATACCGTAGCTCGCTAGCTAGAGGGATAGAGAGAGGGTTGGAGAAATACACTAGTCCGGCTTCCGACCCGGTCACAGCACTGAGACGGCATTGGTCGCGTTGGTTGATGACCTCTGGAGGGCACGGTATAGAGGTTTTTCCTCTATCCTTGTCCTGTTAGACCTCTCAGCGACTTTTGATACCATCGACCATGGTATCCTATTGCACCGACTGGGGAGGTTGGGTCTGGGAGGCACCGTTTTATGGTGGTTCTCGTCCTACCTCTCTGGTTGGTCGCAATATGTGTTGACAGGAGGGCAGAGGTCGACCTCGAGACCCCTCTTATGCGGGGTTCCTCAGGGGTCGGTCCTCTCGCCCCTTCTGTTCAACACATATATGAAGCCGCTGGGCGAGATCATCCGTGGTTTTGGGGTGGGATATCATCTGTAAGCTGATGACAGCTGTACATATCCACCCCAGACCACCCCAACGATGCCACCGAGGTGCTGTCCCGGTGTTTGGAGGCCGTACGGATCTGGATGGGTAGTAACAAACTCAAACTCAACCCGTCCAAGACTGAGTGGCTGTGGTTTCCGGCACCCCGGTTCAGCCAGATTACTCCAACTCTGGCCATTGGGGGCGAAACACTGGCCCCCGTGGAGAGGGCGCGCAATTTGGGTGTCCTCCTGGATTCCCGGCTGTCTATGGAGGACCATGTGGCAGCCGTGGCCAGGGGGGCGTTTCATCAGGTACGCCTGATGCGCCAATTGCGCCCCTTACTGGACCGGGCTGCCCTTCGCACAGTCACTCAAGCTCTCGTGACATCCCGGCTCAACTACTGCAACGCTCTCTACATGGGGCTTCCCTTGAGGTGCACTCGAAAGCTACAGCTAGTCCAGAATGTGGCCGCGCGGGTAATAATGGGAGCTCCGAGATACTCCCATATAACACCTATCCTGCGCGAGCTGCACTGGCTTCCTGTGGTCTTTCGGGTGCGCTTCAAGGTTTTGACGACCATCTTTAAATCGCTCCATGGCTCGGGGCCTAGTTACATGCGTGACCGTCTCCTGCCCCATACATCCCTACGGCCGATCCGCTCCCACAGAGAGGGCCTTCTCAGGGTGCCGTCGGCCGGGCAATGCCGTCTGGCGACACCCAGGGGAAGAGCCTTCTCTGTGGCAGGCCCTGCCCTTTGGAACGACCTCCCTCCTGAACTTCGTACCATCTCAGACCTCAGCCTCTTCCGTCAGTGTCTAAAGACACATCTTTTTCAGCAAGCCGGCCTAGCCTAACCTCCCGCTGGGGCTATTTTAGATAGTTTTAAATTGGGGTTTTAATTTGGTTTTAGCATAGGATTGTTTAATTTAATATGCTTTTAAATTTTGTATATTTGTATATTTTGTTTTATATGTTTTAAATTCCTGTGCGCCGCCCTGGGTCCCTCGGGGATATAAATCGAATTAAAATAAAATAATAAAATAATAAAATAAATACAGTAGGTAGGTAGGTACGTAGCTAGAGGGAGAGAGAGGGAGAAATACAGTAGGTAGGTAGGTAGGTAAGTAGCTAGAGGGATAGTGATTGAGGGAGAAATACAGTAGGCAGGTAGGTAGGTAAGTAGCTAGAGGGATAGTGATTGAGGGAGAAATACAGTAGGCAGGTAGGTAGGTAGGTAGGCAGAGGGATTGAGAGGGAAAGGGAGAAATACAGTATGTATGTGGGTAGGTAGGTAGGTAGAGGGATAGAGAGGTAGAGGGAGAAATACAGTAGGTAGGTACGTAGGCAGGTAGGTAGAGGGATAGAGAGGGAGACGGAGAAATACAGTAGGCAGAGAGGTAGGTAGGCAGGTAGGTAGAGGGATAGAGAGAAAGAGGGAGAAATACAGTAGGTAGGTAGATGAATAGAGAGGGAGAAGGAGAAATACAGTAGATAGGTAGAGGGATAGAGAAGGAGAAATGCAGTAGGTAGGTAGGTAGGTAGAGGGGTAGAGAGGAAGAGGGAGAAATACAGTAGGTAGGTAGGTAGGTAGGTAGGTAGGTAGGTAGGTAGGTAGGTAGGTAGGTGGATAGAGAGGGAGAGAGAGTAATACAGTAGGTAGGTAGGCGAGTACGTAGAGGAGGAGGGAGAAATACAGTAGCTTAGGTAGCGAGCTAGCTAGAGGGATAGAGAAGGAGAGGGAGAAATACAATAGGTAGGTAGGTAGAGGGATAGAGAGGGAGAGGGAGAAATACGGTAGGTAGGTTGGTAGGTAGGCAGGCAGGCAGGCAGGCAGGCAGGTAGAGTGATAGAGAGCGAGAAATACAGTAGGTAGCTAGCTAGCTAGCTAGCTAGCTAGGTAGGTAGGTAGGTAGGTAGGTAGGTAGGTAAGTAGGTAGAGGGGTAGAGAGGGAGAAGGAGAAATACAGTTGATAGGTAGAGGGTTAGAGAAGGAGAAATACAGTCGGTAAGTAGGTAGGTAGAGGGGTAGAGAGGAAGAGGGAGAAATGCAGTAGGTAGGTAGGTAGGTAGGTAGGTAGAGGGGTAGAGAGGAAGAGGGAGAAATACAGTAGGTAGGTAGGTAGGTAGGTAGGTAGGTAGGTAGGTAGGTAGGTATGTCGAGGGATAGATAGGGAGAGAGAGTAATAGTAGGTAGGTAGGCGGGTAGGTAGAGGGGAGGGAGAAATACAGTAGCTTAGGTAGCGAGCTAGCTAGAGGGATAGAGAAAGAGAGGGAGAAATACAGTAGGTAGGTAGGTAGGTAGGTAGGTAGGTAGGTAGGTAGGTAGGTAGGTAGAGGGATAGAGAAGGAGAAATACAGTAGGTAAGTTGGTAGGTAGAGGGGTAGAGAGGAAGAGGGAGAAATACGGTAGGTAGGTAGGTAGGTAGGTAGGTAGGTAGGTAGGTAGGTAGGTAGGTAGGTAGGTAGGTAGGTAGGTAAAGGGATAGAGAGGGAGAGGGAGAAATACAGTAGGCAGGTAGGTAGAGGGATAGAGAGGGAGAAAGAGAAATACTGTAGCTAGCTAGCTAGAGGGATAGAGAGGGGGGGGGGAGAAATACACTAGGTAGGTAGGCAGAGGGATAGAGAGGGAGAGGCAGAAATACAGTAGGCAGGTAGGTAGGCAGGTAGGGAGAGGGTTAGAGAGGGAGACGGAGAAATACAGTAGATAGGTAGAGGGATAGAGAAGGAGAAATACAGTAGGTAGGTAGGTAGGTATAGGGGCAGAGAGGAAGAGGGAGAAATACAGTAGGTAGGTAGATAGGTAGGTAGGTAGGTAGGTAGGTAGGTAGGTAGGTAGGTAGGTAGGTAGGTAGGTAGAGGGATAGAGAGGGAGACGGAGAAATACAGTAGGCAGAGAGGTAAGTAGGTAGGCAGGTAGGTTGAGGGATAGAGAGAAAGAGGGAGAAATACAGTAGGTAGGTAGGTAGAGGGATAGAGAGGGAGAAGGAGAAATACAGTAGATAGGTAGAGGGATAGAGAAGGTGAAATACAGTAGGTAAGTAGGTAGGTAGAGGGGTAGAGAGGAAGAGGGAGAAATACAGTAGGTAGGTAGGTAGGTAGGTAGGTAGGTAGGTAGGTAGGTAGGTAGGTAGGTAGGTAGGTAGGTAGAGGGATAGAGAGAGGGGGCGAGAAATACAATAGGTAGGTTAGGTAGGTAGGTAGGTAGGTAGGTAGGTATGTAAAGGGATAGAGAGGGAGAGGAAGAAATACAGTAGGCAGGTAGGTAGAGGGAGAAAGAGGGAGAAAGAGAAATACCGTAGGTAGGTAGGCGGGTAGGCAGAGGGAGAGGGAGAAATACAGTAGCTTAGGTAGCGAGCTAGCTAGAGGGATAGAGAAGGAGAGGGAGAAATACAATAGGTAGGTAGGTAGGTAGAGGGATAGAGAGGGGGCGACAAATACAGTAGGTAGGTAGGTAGGTAGGTAAGTAGGTAGAGGGATAGAGAGGGGGCGAGAAATACAGTAGTTAGGTAGGTAGGTAGGTAGGTAGGTAGAGTGATAGAGGGAGAGAGAAATACAGTAGGTAGGTAGGTAGGTAGGTAGGTAGGTAGGTAGGTAGGTAGGTAGGTAGGTAAGTAGGCAGGCAGGCAGGCAGGCAGGCAGGCAGGTAGGTAGAGGGATAGAGAGGGACAGGGAAAAATACACTAGGTAGGTAGGTAGAGGGATAGGGAGAGGGTGAAATATAGTCGGTAGGTTAGGTAAGTAGGTAGGTAGATACGTAGGGAGAAATACAGTAGGCAGGTAGGTAGAGGGATAGAGAGGGCGAGGTAGAAATATGGTTGGTTGGTAGGTAGGTAGGTAGGTAGGTAGGTAGGTAGGTAGGTAGGTAGGTAGGTAGGAGAGGGATAGAGAGGGAGAGGGAGAAATACAGTAGGTAGTTAAGTAGCTAGAGGGATTGAGAGGGAGAAATACAGTAGGCAGGCAGGTAGGTACGTAGGTACGTAGGTAGGTACGTAGGCAGAGGGAGAGGGAGAGGGAGAAATACAGTAGATAGGTAAGTAGCTAGAGGGAGAGAGAGGGAGAAATACAGTAGGTAGGTAGGTAGGTAGTTAGGTAGGTAGACCGAGAGAGGAACAAATACAGTAGGTAGGTAGGTAGGTAGGTAGGCAGAGGGATTGAGAGGGAAAGAGAAATACAGTATGTAGGTAGGTAGAGGGATAGAGAGGTAGAGGGAGAAATACAGTAGGCAGGTAGGTAGGCAGGTAGGTAGTGGGATAGAGAGGGAGACGGAGAAATAAAGTAGGCAGAGAGGGAGAAATACAGTAGGTAGGTAAGTAGGTAAAGGGATAGAGAGGGATAGGGAGAAATACAGTATGTAGGTAGGTAGGCAGGTCGAGGGAGAGAGAGGGAGAGAGAGTAATACAGTAGGTAGGTAGGCGGGTAGGCAGAGGGAGAGGGAGAAATACAGTAGCTTAGGTAGCGAGCTAGCTATAGGGATAGAGAAGGAGAGGGAGAAATACAATAGGTAGGTAGGTAGGTAGAGGGATAGAGAGGGGGCGACAAATACAGTAGTTAGGTAGGTAGGTAGGTAGGTAGGTAGGTAGGTAGGTAGGTAGAGGGATAGAGGGAGAGAGAGAAATACAGTAGGTAGGTAGGTAGGTAGGTAGGTAGGTAGGTAGAGGGATAGAGAGGGAGAGGGAGAAATACAGTAGGTAGGTAAGTAGCTAGAGGGATTGAGAGGGAGAAATACAGTAGGCAGGCAGGTAGGTACGTAGGTACGTAGGTAGGTACGTAGGCAGAGGGAGAGGGAGAAATACAGTAGATAGGTAAGTAGCTAGAGGGAGAGAGAGGGAGAAATACAGTAGGTAGGTAGGTAGGTAGGTAGGTAGGTAGGTAGGTAGGTAAGTAGGCAGGCAGGCAGGCAGGCAGGCAGGTAGGTAGAGGGATAGAGAGGGTGAGGTAGAAATATAGTTGGTTGGTAGGTAGGTAGGTAGGTAGGTAGGTAGGTTGGTAGGTAGGTAGGTAGGTAGGTAGGTAAGTAGAGGGATAGAGAGAGAGGGAGAAATACAGTAGGTACGTAGGTAGGTAGGCAGAGGGAGAGGGAGAGGGAGAAATACAGTAGGTAGGTAGGTAGGTAAAGGGATAGAGAGGGAGAAATACAGTAGACAAGTACGTAGAGGGATATAGAGGGAGAAAGAGAAATACGGTAGCTAGCTAGCTAGAGGGATAGAACGGGGGGTGGGGGAGAAATACACTAGGTAGGTAGGCAGAGGGATAGAGAGGGAGAGGGAGAGGGAGAAATACAGTAGCTTAGGTAGCGAGCTAGCTAGAGGGACAGAGAAAGAGAGGGAGAAATACAGTAGGTAGGTAGGTAGGTAAGAGGGATAGAGAGGGAGAAGGAGAAATACAGTAGATAGGTAGAGGGATAGAGAAGGAGAAATACAATAGGTAAGTAGGTAGGTAGAGGGGTACAGAGGAAGAGGGAGAAATACAGTAGGTAGGTAGGTGGGTAGGTAGGTAGGTAGGTAGGTAAGTAGGCAGGCAGGCAGGCAGGCAGGTAGGTAGAGGGATAGAGAGGGACAGGGAAAAATACACTTGGTAGGTAGGTAGAGGGATAGGGAGAGGGTGAAATATAGTCGGTAGGTAGATACGTAGGGAGAAATACAGTAGGCAGGTAGGTAGAGGGATAGAGAGGGCGAGGTAGAAATATAGTTGGTAGGTAGGTAGGTAGGTAGGTAGGTAGGTAGGTAGGTAGGTAGGTAGGTAGGTAATTAGAGGGATAGAGAGAGAGGGAGAAATACAGTAGGTACGTAGGTAGGTAGGCAGAGGGAGAGGGAGAGGGAGAAATACAGTAGGTAGGTAGGTAGGTAAAGGGATAGAGAGGGAGAGGGAGAAATACAGTAGACAAGTACGTAGAGGGATATAGAGGGAGAAAGAGAAATACCGTAGCTAGCTAGCTAGAGGGATAGAGCGGGGGGGGGGGGAGAAATACACTAGGTAGGTAGGCAGAGGGATAGAGAGGGAGAGGGAGAGGGAGAAATACAGTAGCTTAGGTAGCGAGCTAGCTAGAGGGATAGAGAAAGAGAGGGAGAAATACAGTAGGTAGGTAGGTAGGTAGGTAGAGGGATAGAGAGGGAGAAGGAGAAATACAGTAGATAGGTAGAGGGATAGAGAAGGAGAAATACAATAGGTAAGTAGGTAGGTAGAGGGGTACAGAGGAAGAGGGAGAAATACAGTAGGTAGGTAGGTGGGTGGGTAGGTAGGTAGGTAGGTAGGTAGGTAGGTAGGTAGGTAGGTAGGTAGGTAGGTCGAGGGGTAGAGAGGGATAGAGAGTAATACAGTAGGTAGGTAGGCGGGTAGGTAGAGGGGGAGGGAGAGAAATACAGTAGCTTAGGTAGCGAGCTAGCTAGAGGGATAGAGAAAGAGGGAGAAATACGGTAGGTAGGTAGGTAGGTAGGTAGGTAGGTAGGTAGGTAGGTAGGTAGGTAGGTAGATAGGTAGGTAGGTAGGTAGGTAGGTAGGTAGGTAAAGGGATAGAGAGGGAGAAAGAGAAATACCATAGCTCGCTAGCTAGAGGGATAGAGAGAGGGGTGGAGAAATACACTAGGTAGGTAGGCAGAAAGATAGAGAGGGAGAGGGAGAAATACAGTAGGTAGGTAGGTAGGTAGGCAGACAGATAACGGGAGAGGTAGAAATACAATAGGTAGGTAAGTAGCTAGAGGGATAGAGAGAGAGGGAGAAATACAGTAGGCAAGCAGGTAGGTAGGTAGGTACGTAGGTAGGTACGTAGGCAGAGGGATAGGGAGAGAGAGAAATACAGTAGATAGGTAGTTAGAGGGATAGAAAGGGAGAGGGAGAAATACAGTAGGTAGGTAGGTAGGTAGAGGGATAGAGAGGGAGAAATACAGTAGGTAGGTAAGTAGCTAGAGGGATTGAGAGGGAGAAATACAGTAGGTAGGTAGGTAGGTAAGTAGCTAGAGGGATAGAGAGAGAGGGAGAAATATAGTAGGCAGGCCGGTAGGTAGGTAGGTAGGTAGGTAGGTAGGTAGGTAGGTACGTAGGCAGAGGGAGAGGGAGAAATACATTAGATAGGTAGGTAAGTAGCTAGAGGGAGAGAGAGGGAGAAATACAGTAGGTAGGTAGGTAGGTAGGTAGGTAGGTAGGTAGGTAGGTAGGTAGAGGGACAGTGAGAGAGGGAGAAATACAGTAGGTAATAATAATAATAATAATAATAATTTATTATTTCTATACCGCCCCCTCTCCCCACGGGGACTCGGGGCGGTGCACAGGTAGCATAAAAACAATAAATAACAACAACAATAAATAAACAACAAAATTTAAAAACCAATTAAATAAACCCTGTGCTAAAATCCCGATTAAACTAAAACCTATTCTATAAAATCCCAAGGCAAGGAGGCTATCCCAGGCCGGCCAGACGGAAAAAGTAAGTTTTCAATTTAAGACGGAAGGAGCGGAGGTCCGTAGTTGTCCTAATGTCGGGGGGAAGGTCGTTCCAGAGGGCCGGGCCCGCCACAGAGAGCGCCCTTCCCCTGGGTGTCGCCCGCTGACACAGTCTAGTGGACGGCACCCGGAGAAGCCCCTCTCTGTGGGAGCGAATCGGCCGTGAGGACGTATGAGGCAGGATCCGATCCTGCAGATAGCTAGGTCCCGAGCCATGGAGCGCTTTGAAGATGATGACTAGCACCTTGAAGCGCACCCGGAAGACGACAGGCAGCCAGTGCAGCTCGCGCAGGAGCGGTGTTACATGGGTAGACCTTGCGGTCCCCATAATTGCCCGCGCGGCTGCATTCTGGACTAGCTGAAGCCTCCGGGTGCACCTCAGGGGCAGCCCCATGTAGAGAGAGTTGCAATAGTCCAGTCGGGATGTCACGAGAGCATGAGTGACTGTGCGAAGGGCGTCCCGATCCAATAGGGGGCGCAATTGGCGAACCAGGCGAACCTGGTAAAACGCCCTCCTGGCCACGGCTGTCACCTGATCTTCCATGGACAGCCGGGCATCCAGGAGGACACCCAAATTGCGCGCCCCATCCACAGGGGCAAGATGTTCGCCCCCTATGGCCAGCGATGGAATAAGCTGGTTGAATCGGGCAGCCGGAAACCACAGCCACTCGGTCTTGGTCGGGTTGAGCCTGAGTCCGGGGCTCAGGTCGGGTTGAGCCTGAGGTAGGTAGGAAGGCAGAGGGATTGAGAGGGAAAGGGAGAAATACAGTATAAAGGTAGGTCGGTAGGTAGAGGGATAGACAGGTAGAGGGAGAAATACAGTTGGCAGGTAGGTAGGTAGGTCGGTTGGTAGGTAGGTAGGTAGGTAGGTCGAGGGATAGATAGGGAGAGTAATACAGTAGGTAGGTAGGCGGGTAGGTAGAGGGGGAGGGAGAAATACAGTAGCTTAGGTAGAGAGCTAGCTAGAGGGATAGAGAAAGAGAGGGAGAAATACAGTAGGTAGGTAGGTAGGTAGGTAGGTAGGTAGGTAGGTAGGTAGGTAGGTAGGTAGGTAGGTAGGTAGGTAGGTAGGTAGGTAGGTAGGTAGGTAAAGGGATAGAGAGGGAGAAAGAGAAATACCGTAGCTCGCTAGCTAGAGGGATAGAGAGAGGGGTGGAGAAATACACTAGGTAGGTAGGCAGAAAGATAGAGAGGGAGAGGGAGAAATACAGTAGGTAGGTAGGTAGGTAGGCAGACAGATAACGGGAGAGGTAGAAATACGATAGGTAGGTAAGTAGCTAGAGGGATAGAGAGAGAGGGAGAAATACAGTAGGCAAGCAGGTAGGTAGGTAGGTACGTAGGTAGGTACGTAGGCAGAGGGATAGGGAGAGTGAGAAATACAGTAGATAGGTAGTTAGAGGGATAGAAAGGGAGAGGGAGAAATACAGTAGGTAGGTTAGTAGCTAGAGGGATTGAGAGGGAGAAATACAGTAGGTAGGTAGGTAGGTAGGTAAGTAGCTAGAGGGATAGAGAGAGAGGGAGAAATACAGTAGGCAGGCAGGTAGGTAGGTAGGTACGTAGGTAGGTAGGTACGTAGGCAGAAGGAGAGGGAGAAATACATTAGATAGGTAAGTAGCTAGAGGGAGAGAGAGGGAGAAATACAGTAGGTAGGTAGGTAGGTAGGTAGGTAGGTAGGTAGGTAGGTAGGTAGAGGGACAGTGAGAGAGGGAGAAATACAGTAGGTAGGTAGGTAGGCAGAGGAATTGTAGGTAGGTAGGTAGAGGGATAGAGAGGTAGAGGGATTAATACAGTAGGCAGGCAGGTAGGTAGGTAGGTAGGTAGGTAGGTAGGTAGGTAGGTAGGTAGGTAGGTAGGTAGGTAGGTAGGTAGGTAGGTCGAGGGATAGATAGGGAGAGAGAGTAATACAGTAGGTAGGTAGGCGGGTAGGTAGAGGGGGAGGGAGAAATACAGTAGCTTAGGTAGCGAGCTAGCTAGAGGGATAGAGAAAGAGAGGGAGAAATACAGTCGGTAGGTAGGTAGGTAGGTAGGTAGAGCGATAGAGAGGGAGAAATAGAAATACAGTAGATAGGTAGAGGGGTAGAGAAGGAGAAATACAGTAGCTTAGGTAGCGAGCTAGCTAGAGGGATAGAGAAGGAGAGGGAGAAATACAATAGGTAGGTAGGCAGAGGGATAGAGAGGGAGAGGGAGAAATACAGTAGGTAGGTAGGTAGGTAGGTAGGTAGGTAGGTAGGTAGGTAGGTAGGTAGGTAGGTAGGTAGGTAAAGGGATAGGGAGAAGGAGAAATACAGTAGGCAGGTAGGTGGAGGGATAGAGAGGGAGAAAGAGAAATACCGTAGCTAGCTACCTAGAGGGATGGGGGGGGGGGAGAAATACACTAGGTAGGTAGGCAGAGGGATAGAGAGGGAGAGGCAGAAATACAGTAGGCAGGTAGGTAGGCAGGTAGGGAGAGGGTTAGAGAGGGAGACAGAGAAATACAGTAGATGGATAGAGAAGGAGAAATACAGTAGGTAGGTAGGTAGAGGGGTAGAGAGCGAGAGGGAGAAATACAGTAGGTAGGTAGGTAGGTAGGTAGGTAGGTAGGTAGGTAGGTAGGTAGGGGCATAGAGAGTGAGAAATAGAGTAGGTAGGTAGGTAGGCAGACAGATAAAGGGACAGGGAGAAATACAGTAGGTAGGTAGGTAGGTAGGTAGGTAGGTAGGTAGGTAGGTAGGTAGGTAGGTAGGTAGGTAGGTAGGTAGGTAGGTAACTCGGTAAGTAGCTAGAGGGATAGAGAGAGAGGGAGATATTTAAAAAATGGGAGGAAAGTTGGGGATTGAATGATAATGGAGAGGTTAAATTTGAAATTGTTTGGGATACGATGAAAGCAATATTTAGAGGAGAAAGTATTAAATTGTCAAGCAGGAAATATAGAGAATATAAAACAAAAATAGATCAGGATACAAGACAAATTAAGATATTAGAGAACCAATTCTCACTTACGAAAGATAAAAAATGTTTGGAGGAATTGAACTTATTAAAAACTAAATTGATAGAAGAAGATATTGAATTGATTAAAAAAAATTTAAGATATTTAAATAGGAATTTTTTTGAATTTAGTAACAAAAATTCTAGGTTATTGGCAAAGATGGCGAAAAATAAAACTCAAAAGAGAGAAATTGGTTCTCTGATAGATGAAAAAGGTACAAGGTGTTATAAGAGATTGGAGAAATGTGAAGTAGCTAGGAATTTTTTTCAAAAATTATATTTAAAGAAATCAATTGATTTAGAAAAATTGAAGAATCATCTTGGAAAATATGCTACGAAAATAGATCAAATATATAAAGATTTGATGGAAGGAGATATAACACAGGAGGAGATTAATGAAATAATACAAGGGTTAAAATTAGGGAAGACCCCAGGAGAAGATGGATTACCTGCTGAATTCTATAAAGATTTTAAAGAACTAATAATACCAAAACTGCAAAAACTATTTAATGGAATTTTACATGGTGGAGAAGTCCCGATGTCATGGAATAAGACAGTAATATCTATAATTCCTAAACCTGATAAAGATCTTGAGAGGATCGAGTCCTACCGACCCATTTCTTTAATCAACCAAGATGCAAAAATATTTACAGCTATTATAAGTAATAGATTAAATAGTTTTATAGATAAATATATAAGTTATAATCAAGCAGGTTTTGTTAAAGGTAGATATATGAGTGATATAATTAGAAGAGTATTGAACATTATAGATGTAGCTGAAAATAATGGTGATGAAATAGGTATAATATCGTTAGATATTTTTAAAGCCTTTGATTCTGTACAATGGGATACTATTAAGGTAATTATTGAGGCATTAGGCTTTGGTAATAAATTTATACATGTTATTTCAAAATTGTATCAAAAAAGTAGTGCAAAGGTAAAGGTGAATGGAACAATGACGGGAGAGATTAAATTGGAAGCAGGTACGAGACAAGGATGTCCCTTGTCCCCAACATTATTCTTGTTAGTTATGGAGGTTCTGATTAAATTGATAGAAGCAGATGAAGAATTGGAAGGGTACAAAGGATATAAGATAAATATAAGATAAATTTGTATGCGGATGATACCTTGATTATTTTGAAAGATATAGAGAAAGAGGATAAATAAACATTTGATAGAATTTGAAGAAATGACAGGTTTAAAGGTAAATTGGTTAAAATCTGAATTACTAATGAATAAAGATGGTAAGGAGTGGGAGAGTATGCAAGACCAATTTGGGATAAGAGTTAAGAATACATTGAAATACTTGGGGATAACACTTTCACTTAAAGTTAGAGAATTGAAAAAAATTAATTATGAGGTGATGTTGAAGGAAGTAGAGAAAAAGATAGATAAATATAAAGAGATTGTAGAAAAGTTTTAAATTGGGTTTTAATTAATAATTGGTTTTAGCACAGGTTTGGGATTTAATATATATTTTAAATTATTTATGTTCTATTTTTGTATGTTTTTTAAATTTCCTGTGCGCCGCCCTGGGTCCTTTGCGGAGAAGGGCGGGATATAAATGTAATAAAATAAATAAATAAATAAATGATAAATAAATAAATAAATAAATAAATAAATAAATAGATAAAGTTGTCTTGGTTTGGTAGAATTGCAATGTGTAAAATGATGTTGTTACCAAAGTTTAATTTTTTATTTGAGATGCTACCATTAAATTTGACAGAGAAAGATATAGAAGAATATCAGAAGAAATTAGATAAATTCTGTAATGGTGGGAAAAAACCAAGACTAATGAAGAAAATGTGGTATCAAAATCAAAAAGAAGGTGGATTGGGAATTCCCAATCTACTTAATTATTATCGGGCGTATAATATTCGAACCGTGATAAAAATACTTAAAGGTGGAGATGGTCATTGGGGAGATCTGGAGTTAAAAGATATTAAGAGATTTGGGTCTATATGGTTTTTAGATAGAGCAAAAACAAAAAAGGCAATTAATAGTTATTGGTTAAAGGGGCTGAGTAAAATTTGGAATAAATTTGTTAAAAAACTGATCCCGGATATAGCCTTCTTGGGGAAGACAACTGAAAGTTGGCCGATTAAAACTAATATAAGTCGGGATAAAGTAATTGAGGATGAAAATATAGGAAATATAGTAAATTGGTTAAGAGCTCTAGGAATTGAGAGTAGGAAAAAAAAAGTAATTCAAAAATTGGAGTTGAATTGGTTCGAAAAAATACAGGTAGAAAAATGGACCACGAAAGTAAGGGGAATATGTAAAATAGATAGAAGTAAAACTAAATTTGAAAGTTTAGTATCTCAAATTATTAAGGATGAAATTGGGTTAAAAGGACTCGTTAGTAAGATATATAAGATTATAAACTTCGATGGAAATCCACAAATGGTAATGAAAAGGAATTGGGAGGAAGACCTTAAGATTAAAATATTGGATGTGGATTGGAATGAGAATTGGAAGGGTCGAATCATGAGGACTTTGTCTATAAGGATTAAAGAGCATAATTTTAAGGTTGTTTGGAAATGGTATTGGACCCCATTAAGACTATCATTGATAGATAAAAAAATGAGTGATAAATGTTGGAGATGTAATATGGAATTGGGAACTTATGAACATATGTGGTATAAATGTGTGAAAATTAAAAAGTTTTGGCAGCAATTAGAAAGAACGATGTGTGAAATGATGAAAAGAATAATAATATTGAGATCAGAAACTATATTGTTATTGATAATTAATGAACTAGAGTTAACAAAACATGAGAAAGAATTGATTAGAATTATGATTATAATGGGTAGAATTGTAATAGCAAGATATTGGAAAATAGAGGTAAATATTAAAATAGAAGAATGGTACTGTGAAATGTGGAAATTAGCCTTAAATGATAAAATGACGTGCGATATTAAATTTAGAGAGGGGGTTTATAAAAAAGATATCTTTTGGAAGACTTGGAAGCCATTTGTGGACTATGCACTTGGAACTTTGGATGCCTCGACGCCTGTACCTAGAGAACGTGGATTTTGGAGATCTTAAAGATAATAGAAGATACTTGAAACCAACTCTTCCTTTTGTTTTGTACAGCACTGGGTGAAATATTGTAAAATATTATAAAAATTTCAATAAAAAAAAGAAATACAGTAGATAGGTAGGTAGGTAGGTAGGTAGGTAGGTAGGTAGGTAGGTAGGTAGGTAGGTAGAGGGATAGAGAGGGGGCGAGAAATACAGTAGTTAGGTAGGTAGGTAGGTAGGTAGGTAGAGGGATAGAGGGAGAGAGAGAAATACAGTAGGTAGGTAGGTAGGTAGGTAGGTAGGTAGGTAAGTAGGCAGGCAGGCAGGCAGGTAGGTAGAGGGATAGAGAGGGACAGGGAGAAATACACTAGGTAGGTAGGTAGAGGGATAGGGAGAGGGTGAAATATAGTAGGTAGGTTAGGTAAGTAGGTAGGTAGATAGGTAGGGAGAAATACAGTAGGCAGGTAGGTAGAGGGATAGAGAGGGCGAGGTAGAAATATAGTTGGTAGGTAGGTAGGTAGGTAGGTAGGTAAGTAGAGGGATAGAGAGAGGGAGAAATACAGTAGGTAGGTAGGTAGGCAGAGGGAGAGGGAGAAATACAGTAGGTAGGTAGGTAGGTAGGTAGGTAGGTAGGTAGGTAGGTTGGTAAGTAGGTAGGTAGGTAGAGGGATAGAGAGAGGGAGAAATACAGTAGGTAGGTAGGTAGGCAGAGGGAGAAATACAGTAGGTAGGTAGATAGGTAGGTAGGTAGGTAGGTAGGTAGGTAGGTTGGTAAGTAGGTAGGTAGGTAGAGGGATAGAGAGGGAGGGGGAGAGGGAGAAATACAGTAGGGAGGGAGGGAGGGAGGCACGAGGCAGAGGGATGGAGAGTGAGAAACACAGTAGGTAGGTAGTTATTGAGATAGAGAAGGAGAGGGAGAATTACAGTGGGTTAGTAGGTGGGTAGGCAGGTAGGTAGAGTGATAGAGAGCGAGAGGGAGAAATACAGTAGGTAGGTAGGTAGGTAGGTAGGTAGCTAGAGGGATAGAGAGAGAGGGCAAAAATACAGTAGTTAGGTAGGTAAGTAAAGGGATAGAGAGGGAGAAATACAGTAGGCAGGTAGGTAGAGGGATAGAGAGGGAGAAAGAGAAATACCGTAGCTAGCTAGCTATAGGGATAAGGAGAGGGCGAGAAATACAGTAGTTAGGTAGGTAGGTAGAGGGAGAGAGAGTAATACAGTAGCTGGTAGGCGGGTAGGTATAGGAGGAGGGAGAAATATAGTAGCTTACATAGCGAGCTAGCTAGAGGGATAGAGAAAGGGAGGGAGAAATACAGTAGGTAGGTAGGTAGAGGGATAGAGAGGGAGAGGGTGAAATATAGTAGGTAGGTTAGGTAGGTAGGTAGATAGGTAGGTAGAAATACAGTAGGCAGGTAGGTATGTAGGTAGGGGGATAGAGAGGGAGAAATACAGGTGGGTAGGTAGAGGGATAGAGAGGGAGAGGTAGAAATATAGTAGGTAGGTAGGTCGGTAGGTAGGTAGGTAGGTAGGTAGGTAGGGGAATAGAGAGGGAAGGGAAGAGGGAGAAATACAGTAGGGAGGGAGGGAGGCAGGGAGGCAGGGAGGCAGGTAGGCAGAGGGATGGAGAGAGAAATACAGTAGGTAGGTAGGTATTGAGATAGAGAAGGAGAGGGAGAATTACAGTAGGTCGGTAGGTCGGTAGGTCGGTAGGTCGGTAGGTAGGCAGGCAGGTAGGAAGAGTGATAGAGAGCGAGAGGGAGAAATACAGTAGGTAGGTAGGTAGGTAGGTAGGTAGGTAGGTAGGTAGGTAGAGGCATAGAGAGGGAGAAATAGAGTAGGTAGGTAGGTAGGTAGGCAGACAGATAAAGGGAGAGGGAGAAATACAGTAGGAAGGTAGGTAGGTAGGTAAGTAGCTAGAGGGATAGAGAGAGAGGGAGAAATACAGTAGATAGGTAGGATGGTAGGTAGAGGGATAGAGAGAGAAGGCGAGAAATACAGTAGTTAGGTAAGTAGGTAAAGGGATAGAGTGGGAGAGGGAGAAATACAGTAGGCAGGTAGGTAGAGGGATATAGAGGGAGGAAGAGAAATACCGTAGCTAGCTAGCTAGAGGGATAGAGAGGGGGTGTCAGCCTTCGCTTTGCTGCATGCTTGGCTGCCATAGAAACGGGGAGGGTGGGGTTATGGGGTTAACTATGTGTGCTGGTGGAAGATGGTACGGGCCGGTGTTATCTCCAACCTAACGGTATCACATTCCATTCTGATGATGGCGTTGGACGTGAGGCCCACCTGGTGCCCTGGAGGAATTTGCATTGGACACTGTTGTGGAGGGCATGGGTTATTGGGGTTGGCTTAAGCTTTGATATACACGCTTCGCGCCTAAACTAGTCACTTCCTGCTTGACCTTCGTTTGCTGTTCTTCTGTATTCAGTAAAAGTAACCTTAATCATCTTGAAACATGTTTAAGTGTGGTCTTTCTTGAGTATTCGAAGAAGCGAACCCTGACAGGGGAGGGAGAAATGCACTAGGTAGGTAGGCAGAGGGCTAGAGAGGGAGAGGGAGAAATACAGTAGGTAGGTAGCTAGTTAGGTAGGTAGGTAGGTAGAGGGATAGAGAGGGAGAAATACAGTAGGTAGGTAGGTAGGTAGGTAGGCAGACAGATAACGGGAGAGGAAGTCTCTACACCCCTGACCCGATGTCGGAGCCTGCGAAAGACGACCCGATGGGAGAGGCCGCCTCTCACCCCGCTGCCCAAAAGGAGGACTCGAGGTCAGTGATGGAGTTATTAGCGGGCTTTAACGTAGAGCCAAACCCCGAAGAAGGACCAACACGCCATCGCTGGTCCTTCTTCGGAATGAAGGAATTTGTTAAAGATGACATCGGTTCTGGGGTCACAACCACAAGGCGCCGCTTCTCCCCCCCCCTCCGTGGCATATTTGTTAAAGGAAGAGAGGGACTTGAGAGAGATGGCAAGGGATTTACTTCGTCAAGCGGACGAAAGGAAGGAGGCTCTAGATAAAATGTGGGGAGGGGATCCGCGTCCTCTGGAATGGGAAGGAATGAAACAACAGCAAGAGGCCCCCTCCCAAGAACAAAGAGGAGTCAGCCCCCAACCGCCTGTGGGAACCCCTAGAGAATCACAAAGGGGAGAACCGACCCCTCCTCCTCGCCGGCCGGCAAGACTCCCCCCCCTGGGGATTAAGTTTGGAGGGAACCCTGCTGAGCTAGGATTTTTTTTGCTACACATCAGCAACTGTTAAACAGTTTGCAGATGACTTGAGAGGTGATGATGCAAAGATAAGAGTTGTAACCCTCGCGCTGGAAAATACAGCCGCCGATTGGTTAGTGTCCTTACACAATAATCATTCCCCACTAATGGGGAACTTCGACAGTTTTATGACTGCTCTTAGGAGGCGATTTGAAGACCCCCTTATTGAAAGAAAGGCAAGGATGGAAATGAAGAATCTGCGCCAGGGCAATAAATCAGTTCAAGTTTACACGCAACGTTTTCAAGAACTTGCGGTTTATATGAGAGGTTGGAGTGAGGATGCCCTTATTGATATTTATACCGAAGGTTTAAACCCAACCTTGTATGAGACCTGCACTAACCGGCGTACGCCACAATCCCTGGCAGATTGGTATCAGCTTGCCGGTGATGTTGAATTAGATCGAGCTCGAACAAAACCTCTGTTTCAATTTGAAAAGAGAAGTCAGCCTGGAATCCCTGCCCCCCAAACTTATGAGAGGGATTACCAAAAACAAAGTAAAGAGCGCAGTTTTGCTACACCTCGTTCGGGTCCTTGTTTTCGCTGTGGGAAGGAGGGGCACTGGGCCAATAACTGCAAAATGAAGCAAACGCCACGCCCGCATTCTTCACCCGAGGGGAAAAAACCCGCTAAACCTCCGAGCGTGCGCACTAAACCAGTGATGTTTGGAGCAGAGCCTCTGGATCTCTCTGCCGGTGACCAGCAAAAGGCGGAACTGGATGACTGGGAAAAGGACTCCTCCTCCTCTGACGACAACTGGGTGAGTCCCCATTCTGGGCCCCTTACTATTCCTTTACAGCTTTTGGCTCCATCTAGTGGACGCAACTGTAAAATACAAGCTCTTATAGATTCTGGCTGTTCACGTTGCCTCATCAGCCATGAATTAGTACAACACATGGGTTTCCACCTAAAAAATTTAAAAGTACCTATCGCTTTCTGTCAAATGGATGGTACTGTAGCAGGTGGCAATCCAGCATTATATGTAACTGAACCAATTCAAGTATCTATTGGTGACACCCATCGAGAGACTATTAACTTTATTGTAGCCCCCATTGCTGACAACCCTGTTATTCTAGGCATTAACTGGCTACGAAAGTGGAATCCCCTAATTGATTGGAGGGAAGGGTGGGTTCGAATCCCTTTCATTTTGTCTAACGATATGCCAATAACGCTGCCTCCACCGCCCACTCATCAACCTATATCCGAACAAGCTCCTCTCCAGGAACCTGTTAATTCAACCGTAGCCCTTCCAACCCTGGAAGTTATACCCGGAGAAGAGAAAATCCCTAAAGAGTACTGGGACCTTAAAGATGTTTTCAGTGAAAAATCTTGTGACACTCTCCCCCCCCACCGGGCTACAGACTGTTCTATTGATTTCCTCCCAGGGGTACAGCTTCCCAAACCTCGCATTTACTCTATGACACCCCGCGAAATGGTTGAACTTCGCAATTTTATTGACAAGAATTTGAAGAGAGGTTTCATTGAACCTGCCAGGCCACGTGTAGCCGCCCCAGTGATGTTTAGAGAAAAGAAAGATGGCACGCTCCGTCTGGTTCAAAATTACAAATTTCTGAACACTATCTGTGAACACAACGTCTACCCACTACCACTCATGAAGGACATGTTGGCGCATCTAGCTTCTGGCAAAATTTTTACTAAACTCGATCTAAGGGAAGCTTATTACAGGATAAGAATTAAAGAAGGAGACGAGTGGAAAACTGCTTTTAATTGCCCTTTAGGGTGCTTTCAATTCAAAGTGTTGCCATTTGGTTTGCAAGGGGCACCTTCGGTGTTTATGCAACTAATCAATGACGTTCTCCATGAGCACCTGTACAAGGGCGTTATCGTCTATCTTGATGACATCGTCATATACACAAAAACACATGATGAACACGTAAAACTAGTCCGCTCTGTTTTGCGTAAACTCCGAGCTGCTGAACTCTATGCTAAACTTTCTAAATGTGAATTTCACCAGGAAAAAATTGACTACTTAGGTTACCACATCTCTTCCGAAGGTATTGAAATGGATCCTGCAAAGGTGAAAGCTGTCACAGAATGGGCCCCTCCTCGCACTCGTAAGCAATTACAAAGTTTTTGGGGTTCGCCAACTTTTACCGCCAATTTATACCCTCTTTTGCTAGCATTGCACTGCCCATCACGAACCTACTCAAAACGAACGGGGACAACAAACCGCGACCGGGTTCTCCTTTGAACTGGACTATGGAGTGCCAAGTCGCGTTTGAGAAACTTAAACGCTTATTTGCAGCAGAACCGGTTCTGAAACATCCTGATGTCAACTCCCCCTTCGTAATTCAAGCAGACGCTAGTGATGTGGCCGTAGGTGCTGTCTTGTTACAACGTAACCAACAGGGCCACCTACAACCTTGTGCTTACACTTCCCGTAAGTTATCCAACACTGAACGCAGATGGGCGATTTGGGAGAAAGAAGCTTTTGCTGTTCGTTGGGCCCTCATGACTTGGCGTCATTTTCTGGAAGGAGCTCCTCACCCGTTTGAGGTTTGGACTGACCACAAAAATTTGGAGTCACTCGCAACGTCCCGCAAATTGTCCCCGAAGCAGCTACGTTGGGCTCACTACTTCCATCGTTTCAACTTTACCCTCAAATACATTCCTGGAGGAAAAAATTTCATGGCTGATGCTCTTTCCAGGCTGCCTCAATATGACAATTCTAAACTCACGGTTGTTCAGCCTGTAATACCACTTAATTTGATAGCTGCTCCCGTCGTGACCAGAGGTCAATCCACGGTCCAAACTGACCCGCCTACAGAGCTGATTGCCAGAATTAAGTCGGAACTGCTCACCGATGATTGGTATTCCACCCATTCTGCTGACTGCACCATAAGGGATGATCTGCCCTGGATTGGTTCTAAGATTTATGTCCCTGCTACCCTACGGCCTTTGGTGTTACAACGAGCGCATGACTCAAGACTAGCTGGACATTTTGGATTTGTAAAAACTATACATTTAGTGAAACGCCAATTTTGGTGGCCCTCCCTCAAAAAAGACGTTGAATCCTGTATCGCCAGTTGTCCAGTTTGCGCTGCTTCCAAACGTTCCCCAGGGAAACCCCACGGCCTCCTCCAATCTGTGGCGCGACCAGAGGCTCCTTGGAACGAAATTTCTATGGACTTTATTGTTGATCTTCCAAGTAGCCAAGGCTATACTGTCATCTGGGTGGTCACTGATCTGTTCTCCAAACAGGTTCATTTTGTACCATGCTCCAAGATTCCATCCGCTAAATCTTTGGCTAAACTCTTTCTAACTCACATTTATCGCTTACATGGAGTCCCGAAATGTATCATCTCTGATAGGGGTACTCAATTCACGTCACAATTTTGGAAGGAATTTCTGAGATTGATTGGCTCCGCCCAGGGCTTAAGCTCCTCCCACCACCCGCAGACTAATGGGGCTTGTGAACGAGCTAATTCCGTTCTAGAACAATACTTGCGCTGTTTTATAAACTTTCAACAGGATGATTGGGCTGATCTCCTGATTCACGCTGAGGTGGCGTATAATAACTCGGTTCACAGCAGTACTGGAATGACCCCATTCAAAGTAATTTATGGTCAGGACTTTGTACCTATCCCTGAGCTTCCGCACGACCCCCCTGAAATTCGTTCTCTTGCAGACTGGAGTGGTAAATTGGTTTCGGTTTGGCCCGTTATAAGAAAAACGTTGGATGATGCCCATCAATCTCATAAGCTCTACGCCGACAAGAAACGAGCTGTTCCACCACAATACAAAGTTGGAGACCGGGTATATGTTTCTACTAGACATTTGGACTGTCCTCAGAAATGCAAGAAACTAGGTCCTAAGTTTGTGGGACCTTTCACGATCACTAAAATCATCAGCTCTGTCTCCGTTCGATTGGACCTACCAAAAACCTACCGACGCCTCTACCCGGTTTTCCATGTCCACCTGTTGAAACCTGAACGTTTGTCACATCTTCGTAAACCTCATCCTGATGCCCCTGCACCCCTAATGGTGGATGGACAACAACATTATGAAGTCCATGACATTTTAGATTCCAGAGTGCATAGGAACAAAATACAGTACCTAGTAGTTTGGAAGGATTTTCCCCCATCTCATAATGAATGGGTGGATAAACAGCATGTAAAAGCCCCAAAACTACTACGACAATTCTATGCTAAATATCCTAGCAAACCCTGACCTCTTTTCTCCTTTTTTTTATATGTTGTTGTGTGGTTTTCTTTGTGTTATCTTGTTGTCTATTTTTCAGAACTGAATCCCCTGCTTCTGGAGGAGGTCCGGATGTCAGCCTTCGCTTTGCTGCATGCTTGGCTGCCATAGAAACGGGGAGGGTGGGGTTATGGGGTTAACTATGTGTGCTGGTGGAAGATGGTACGGGCCGGTGCTATCTCCAACATAACGGTATCACATTCCATTCTGATGATGGCGTTGGACGTGAGGCCCACCTGATGCCCTGGAGGAATTTGCATTGGACACTGTTGTGGAGGGCATGGGTTATTGGGGTTGGCTTAAGCTTTGATATACACGCTTCGCGCCTAAACTAGTCACTTCCTGCTTGACCTTCGTTTGCTGTTCTTTTGTATTCAGTAAAAGTAACCTTAATCATCTTGAAACATGTTTAAGTGTGGTCTTTCTTGAGTATTCGAAGAAGCGAACCCTGACAGGGGAGGGAGAAATGCACTAGGTAGGTAGGCAGAGGGCTAGAGAGGGAGAGGGAGAAATACAGTAGGTAGGTAGCTAGTTAGGTAGGTAGGTAGGTAGGTAGGTAGAGGGATAGAGAGGGAGAAATACAGTAGGTAGGTAGGTAGGTAGGTAGGCAGACAGATAAAGGGAGAGGGAGAAATACGGTAGGTACGTAGGTAAGTAGCTAGAGGGATAGAGAGAGAGGGAGAACAACAGTAGGCAGGCACGTACGTAGGTAGGTACGTAGGTAGGTACGTAGGCAGAGGGATAGGGAGAGGGAGAAATACAGTAGATAGGTAGTTAGAGGGATAGAGAGGGAGAGGGAGAAATACAGTAGGTAGGTAAGTAGGTAGCTAGGTAGGTAGACCGAGAGAGGAACAAATACAGTAGGTAGGTAGGTAGGTAGGTAGGTAGGTAGGTAGGTAGAGTGATAGAGAGAGAGAGGGAGAAATACAGTAGGTAGGTAGGTAGAGGCATAGAGAGGGACAGGGAGAAATACACTAGGTAGGTAGGTAGAGGGATAGAGAGGGAGAGGGTGAAATATAGTAGGTAGGTTAGGTAAGTAGGTAGGTAGATAGGTAGGGAGAAATACAGTAGGCAGGTAGGTAGAGGGATAGAGAGGGCGAGGTAGAAATATAGTTGGTAGGTAGGTAGGTAGGTAGGTAGGTAGGTAGGTAGGTAGGTAGGTAGAGGGATAGAGAGGGAGGGGGAGAGGGAGAAATGCAGTAGGGAGGGAGGGAGGCAGGGAGGCAGAGGGATGGAGAGGGAGAAACACAGTAGGTAGGTAGGTATTGAGATAGAGAAAGAGGGAGAATTACAGTAGGTCAGTAGGTAGGTAGGCAGGTAGGTAGAGTGATAGAGAGCGAGAGGGAGAAATACAGTAGGTAAGCAGGTAGGTAGGTAGGTAGGTAGGTAGGTAGTCAGGCAGGCAGGCAGGCAGGCAGGTAGGTAGAGCGACAGGGAGAAATACACTAGGTAGGTAGGTAGAGGGATAGAGAGGGAGAGGGTGAAATATAGTAGGTAGGTTAGGTAAGTAGGTAGGTAGATAGGTAGGGAGAAATACAGTAGGCAGGTAGGTAGAGGGATAGAGAGGGCGAGGTAGAAATATAGTTGGTAGGTAGGTAGGTAGGTAGGTAGGTAGGTAGGTAGGTAGGTAGGTAGGTAGGTAGAGGGATAGAGAGGGAGGTGGAGAGGGAGAAATACAGTAGGGAGGGAGGCAGGGAGGCAGAGGGATGGAGAGGGAGAAACACAGTAGGTAGGTAGGTATTGAGATAGAGAAGGAGAGGGAGAATTACAGTAGGTCAGTAGGTAGGTAGGCAGGTAGGTAGAGGCATAGAGAGGGAGAAATAGAGTAGGTAGGTAGGCAGACAGATAAAGGGAGAGGGAGAAATACAGAACTTGCTCCATGGCCCCTGGGTTGGATGACCTCCATGTTTTTAGCAGTGTATTCTAGGTATGATCTCCTTTGCCTGCGGGAGGCCCCCCTCTCGCAGGCCTGGCCCCCCTGTTTAACACGGGCCCACCTCGAGGATGGACTGATAGCTCCTGAGAGGTGGGCGAAGCGCAAATTAAGGTTTTTTTTATTTAAATTGTTAATTCGGATTTTAGGGGGTTCCAGGGTGGGTGGGGGAAATAGTCCTGGGAGGGAACGGCAAACGAGTGGGCCGGCCGGCGGAAGAAGGGTAACGGAGGGAGGGGAAGGGGGGGGCGTTTCCACTGAGGCGTTTTCCATCGATCTGGTCTTAGGGAGGGGCAGGGGCGGTGGGAGGCGGAATAGGTGTCATCGGTTGGAAGACCGTGGCCGCTGGACACAGGCGGTCACGCGCTCCAACTCTCCGTCCTCCCATCGCAGACTAGGTGGGCAGGAATCACAGACCCGGGGCCCTAGGCTGATGCTGTGCAACGCCAGGTCCGTGGTTCAGAAAGCCCCCCTCATTCATGACCTGGTGTCAGAGGGGGACCCGGACCTGGTGGGTATAACGGAAACCTGGTTGGGCCACGAAGGGGGTCTACCCCTCGTGGACATGTGCCCACCAGGTTACCGTGCCTTCCATCAGCCTAGGGCCCTAGGGAGGGGTGGGGGAGTGGCGATTATCGTAAAGGAAGGTCTTGAGCCGAAGGAGACCACAGTCCCTCAGACAACCGGATGTGAATCTCTCTGCGTGAGATGGGGCCTAGGGAGGCAGTTGGGCGTGTTAGTTGTATACCTGGCTCCTCGCTATGCAACAACAGCCCTGCCCGAGCTCCTAGAGGTGATAGCCGAGGCGGCAGTTGAGACCCCCAGACTGGTAGTCATGGGGGACTTTAACTTGCCGTCGGCGGGCGAAGCCTCTGGAGCAGCTCGGGAGTTCATGGCCTCCATGACGGCCATGGACCTGACCCAGGTAGTTTTAGGCCCCACTCACGAGGGGGGAAACACGCTGGATATGATCTTTGTCTCGGGACAGTGGAGTTGTGATCTGGGAATAGGGGATTTAGTCATCACTCCCTTGTCATGGACAGATCACGCTCTCCTCCGGCTGGACTTTCCAATCGCTTCACCTCACCGCGGGGAGGCGGAACCGGATACTCCTATATGGTTCCGCCCCAGGCTTCTAATGGACCCGGAAAGGTTCCAGAGGGAGCTTGGGCCAATTCCTGTGACCCTGCCCCGCGACTCGACTGAGGACCTAGTGGCCGCATGGTTAAGTGCGGCCGCGGGGGCCTTGGACCGAGTCGCGCCCTTGCGGCCTCTCTTGCGGCGACGAATCACCCAGGCTCCTTGGTTTACTGAGGAGCTCCGGGGGATGAAACGCCACAAGAGACGCCTAGAGAGCAGATGGAGATCCTCTCGCTCCGAAGCCGACCGAACACTAGTGAGAACCCATATTAGGGCTTACTTAGTGGCGATAAAGGTGGCCAAACGTGAGTATTGTGCCACCCTAATTGCATCCGCAGATAACCGCCCTGCCGCCCTGTTTGGGGTGACCCGCTCCCTCCTTCACCAGAGGCCGCGGGAAGCCCCTCTACAAGGGCGAGCAGAGGAATTTGGGATTTATCTGCAGGAGAAAATCACTCGGATTCGGAATGAGCTACCCTCCATCGAGAGTGGTCCAGTCGGACTGTCCGAGGTTGGTCTTGAGGCACCATTCTGGGAGGAGTTTGACTTTGTTACTACCGAGGATATGGACAGGTTGTCAAAGAGACTTAAGGCGACCACATGTTTATTGGACCCGTGTCCCTCCTGGCTTGTACTGGAATCCTGGGAGACGACACGAGGCTGGCTCCAGGGCATTGTCAACGCATCTTTGAGTGAGGGGTCCTTACCTTCCGTCTTGAAAGAGGCGGTGGTGAGGCCCCTCCTCAAGAAGCCGTCCCTGGACCCAGCTTTATTAGAGAACTATCGTCCGGTCTCCAACCTTCACTTTCTGGTGAAGGTTGTTGAGAGTGTGGTAGCCCAACAGTTTCCGCGACACCTGGAGGAAGTTGATTATCTAGACCCGCGCCAGTCCGGCTTCCGACCTGGTCACAGTACCGAGACGGCATTGGTCGCGTTGGTTGATGATCTCTGGAGGGCGCGGGATAGAGGTTATTCCTCTATCCTAGTCCTGTTAGACCTCTCAGCGGCTTTTGATACCATCGACCATGGTATCCTATTGCACCGACTGGGGGGGTTGGGGCTGGGAGGCACCGTTCTGCGGTGGTTCTCATCTTACCTCTCTGGTCGGTCGCAATATGTGTTGACGGGAGGGCAGAGGCCGACCTCAAGGTCCCTCCTATGTGAGGTTCCTCAGGGGTCGGTCCTCTCGCCCCTCCTTTTCAACACATATATGAAGCCGCTGGGTGAGATCATCTGTGGTTTTGGGGTGGAGTACCATCTGTACGCTGATGACACTCAGTTGTACATATCCACCCCAGACCACCCCAACGATGCCGTCAAAGTGCTGTCCCGGTGTTTGGAGGCCGTACGGATCTGGATGGGTGGTAACAAACTCAAGCTCAACCCTGCCAAGACTGAGTGGCTGTGGTTTCCGGCACCCCGGTTCAGCCAGATTACTCCAACTCTGGCCATTGGGGGCGAAACATTGGCCCCCGTGGAGAGGGCGCGCAATTTGGGTGTCCTCCTGGATTCCCGGCTGTCCTTGGAGGACCATGTGGCAGCCGTGGCCAGGGGGGCGCCCCTTACTGGACCGGGCTGCCCTTCGCACAGTCACTCAAGCTCTTGTGACGTCCCGTCTCGACTACTGTAATGCTCTCTACATGGGGCTTCCCTTGAGGTGCACTCGAAAGCTACAGCTAGTCCAAAACGCAGCCGCGCGGGTAATTACGGGAGCTACCAGAAGCTCCCATATAACACCAATCCTGCGCGAGCTGCATTGGCTTCCTGTGGTCTTTCGGGTGCGCTTCAAGGTCTTGACGACCATCTTTAAAGCGCTCCATGGCTCGGGGCCTAGTTATATGCGAGACCGTCTCGTGCCCCATACATCCCTTAGACCGATACGCTCCCACAGAGAGGGCCTTCTCAGGGTGCCGTCGGCCGGACAATGCCGACTGGCGACACCCAGGGGAAGAGCCTTCTCTGTGGCGGGCCCTGCCCTTTGGAACGACGTACCCACTGAACTCCGGACCATCACCGACCTCCGCCTCTTCCGCCAATGTCTAAAGACATACTTTTTTCATCAAGCCGGCCTAGCCTAACCTCCCATGGGGACTGTAGAAAAGTTTTAAATTGGGTTTTAATTAATAATTGGTTTTAGCACAGGTTTGGGATCTAATATATATTTTAAATTATTTATGTTCTATTTTTGTATGTTTTTTTAAATCTCCTGTGCGCCGCCCTGGGTCCTTTGCGGAGAAGGGCGGGATATAAATGTAATAAAATAAATAAATAAATATCTATCTATCTATCTATCTATCTATCTATCTATCTATCTATCTATCTATCTATCTATCTATCTATCTATCTATCTATCTATCTATCTTCTTTTATCAACTATCTACCAGTTATCAACCACACTATTTCTATCTATCTATCTATCTATCTATCTATCTATCTATCTATCTATCTATCTATCTATCTATCTATCTATCTATCTATCTATCTATCTATCTTTAATCAACTATCTACCAGTTATAAACCACACTATTTCAATCTATCTATCTATCTATCTATCTATCTATCTATCTATCTATCTATCTATCTATCTATCTATCTATCTATCTATCTATCTATCTATCTATCTATCTATCTCCATGGATGAGAATCCTCAAGGGGAAAACAACTCAAGAAGCTTGGGAAATTTTGAAAAATGAGATTATAAAAGCCCAGTCCAGCGCAATACCAATGAAGAAGAAAAATAACAGTTCCCAAAAGAAACCAGCATGGCTGCA